>CM030358.1:247910072-248510072 GCA_017893485.1 Hemerocallis citrina
TTGACATCTCTAGGAAAAAGCTAAGGCAAAATACTGACCTTTGAAGTGACGTTCACGGTCGGAATGTGCTCGCCGGAAATCGCCTGGCCCACGCGACAGCTAACGTCAACGCCTTGGAGCAAGAATCGCCGCTAGCAGAGAACTTAGAGAACAAAAGTGAAATCTTGGAGTGAAAAGTAAGAAATGAGCTTGGGAGTAGGGAAGTGAAAACATATAACCCTAGGGGATAATGGGCCTCCTTGGGAACCTCAAAGGCCCACTAAGAAGCCAAAATGCCAAGCGGAAAGTTGCGACATTACTCTTCAAATCACAAGTCAACGACTCGGCCACCGGTCTGCCAAGCCGAGCTATCGAACAGCCCGGCTATGCAACCGAGCTACTGAGTTCCTTCAAAATACACAACTCAGCACCTCGGCCAATAGCACTGGACCTCCGAGCCGAGATGACGAGGTACCGACCCTCGTATATGGAGAAAAATCCTCCTGAGGCGAAGTCACCGTCGGATCTCTCCAAAATGCGTGTCAGAATCCGATGGACGGTTCAGATCTTGCCACGCCCACAAAACGACAAGATAACGTTTTCTCGTGATCTGAACCCCATCCTCGTGATTCACGCCTTGATGGACGGACCAGATCCGCCCACGTGGGCCTTCCGAACTTCCTGCCATCGGCATGCTCGACCGAGCTACCGAACAGCTTAGTCGAGCAGCCGAGCTACTAGGCTCGGAAGGCAGCAACCTGTCAAAGACATCTTTCAAAATACACAACTCAGCACCTCAGCCAATAGCACTGGACCTCCGAGCCGAGATGACGAGGTACCGACCCTCGTATATGGAGAAAAATCCTCCCGAGGCGAAGTCACCGTTGGATCTCTCCAAAATTCGCATCAGAATCCGATGGACGGTTCAGATCTTGCCACGCCCACAAAACGACAAGATAACGTTTTCTCGTGATCTAACCCCATCCTCGTGATTCGCGCCTTGATGAACGGACCAGATCCGCCCACGTGTACCATCCGAACTGACTACTATCGGCCTGCTCAACCGAGCTACTGAACAGCTTAGTCGAGCAGCCGAGCCACAGGGCTCGGAAAAACGGAACCATCAAGAGGCGCCTCCTTTAAAAAATCCAACTCAACACATCGGCCAAACAGCAATAAGGCCGAGCCGAGATGACGAGGAACCGACCCTCGTATATGGCAAAAAAACGTGCCGACCCACATCAGCCGTTGGATCTTTTGGAAAAGCGCGCTCGTCATGATGGACGGCCCAGATCCGGCCACGTCCACTAAACGACAAGATAGCATTTTATGGGGATCTGCGCTGAGATGGACGGCCCAGATGATGCCACGTACCTCGGATCCTCCGAGCCGAGGCACTGATTCTCCGAGCCGAGGAACCATCCTCCGAGCCGAGGTACCAATCCTCCAAACCGACCCACGCACCTCGTAAAGGGTAAGGCTGAGCCGGGATGACGAGGAACCGACCCTCGTATATGGCAAAAAAATGCGCCGACCCATATCAACCGTTGGATCTTGTGAAAAAGCGCGCTCGTCATGATGGACGGCCCAGATCTTGCCACGTCCACTAAACGACAAGATAGCGTTTTACGGAGATCCACGCTAAAATGGACGGCCCAGATGATGCCACGTACCTTGGATCCTCCGAGCCGAGGCACTGACCTCCGAGCCGAGGCACTGACCTTCCGAGCCGAAGCGCTGATGATCCGAGCCGAGGAACCGAGGAGCCGACCCTCGTATACGGCAAAAAAGACTGCCGAGGAACGGAGACCGTCGGATCACTCAGAAATTCGCGCTCCGCGCTGATCGAAGGTCCAGATTATGCCACGTCATAAATTAATATTTAAAAATCGATTTTCATTTATTTAAATCGTTTTATTTATTTAAAAATTGCGAAAAATTGCTAAAAATTCGGGAAAATTAGCTAAAAATTCTAGAAAATAATTAAAGTTCGGAGGAATATTTTTTGGCCCCTGAACGAACAATTATTGCCTAGAAAGCACTGTTAAGCCCCCCGAACGATTAGTTAGCACATCGCAAAATTAAATAAATAGCCCGAAAAAATAGATAAAAACTCGATACAACTTCAGAACATTATAGGACTTTAAAGAAAAAGAAGAAGCTACCTTACTACCCACTTCAGGATTCAAAATCACCCATTCGGACTCCGATACAACTCCACTAGCCACTAAAACAGTCAAACTACTCCTCAAAGACTGATCGTCCTCAGCCTTTAGGAGTGGGGGGCTCGTGATGGGGCTAAAAATAGGGGTTTAATCGAGATCGTCCAAATTGGACACGAATCCTAAAGCCCAGGGGTAAAATAGTAATTTCACCTACAAACGGGTCTGAAGTGGGTACTGGGTCTCCTTCTCACAGATCCAATAACCCGCGAACGGATCCACCTCAGCTGGGTGCGGGTTTTGACCCGCAACAAACCCAGTCCAGCGGGATAGAATTAGGGTTTCTGATTAATATTAATCAACGGCCCTGATTCATATCTATCCTTCCACTGGAGATTAGGGATTACATTCCTTATCTATACACAGGAATTACATGCCTAATCTGTTTTCCAAGACGCCTATAAATACCCCTCATCCATCTCCATTTAGAGGTAACCAATCTTTCACCAGTTTTTGCGCTCTTTCATAGTCTTCCAGATTACTGACTTGAGCGTCGGAGGGTGCGTCGCCGGGATCAACCCCGGTGTCTCGCACTTTTTGCAGGTGTACGGCGGGAGCGACGATCATACCCCGACGGAACAGGTATACAGGTTTACTATTCAGTTTCCCTAAGAATCCACAAATACTATCTGTTTGCCCCCACACCAAAATTAGCGGCAACAATGTCTATGATCAGCAGTCACCTAATTGGTTAACCACCTTTTGAGAGGCAGTCTGAGGTGGGCAGTTGTACTATAAGTAATCATTTGTCTTATAAAATATATAAAATTGTCTGAGTATTGTGGCGGGGCCCTACAAAGAGTCTCTCTCTTTCTCTCACTCTCTTTCACTATCGAAAGTCTCTCTCTCTCTCTCTCTCTCTCTCTCTCTCTTTATATATATACTAGGTTTGCATGTTGACACGTGTCTACGGCACGTCTTCGGAACGGTGCACCTTGTTTGATCATATAAAATAGTTTTGGAGGTCTAGCAAATTAATTGAAGTAGCAAACATATTATATGAGAAACTATTGGGGGTCCGGCAAAAAACATATTATATGATTTTTTTTGATTTTTTTGAATTATTTTTAAAGTTTTTAAATTTTTAATTTTTTTAGTTTTTAAAATTTTTTTTTATTTAAATTTTTAAAATTTTTATTTTCTTAATTTTTAAAATAGAAAAGGGAGGGAAAGAGAGAGAGAAAAAAAAATTAAATAAATATATGAGTTGTTTTGAGTGGGGAATTTGAATTTGAGTTTTAGGGAGAAACTTTTGGGGGGGAAATATATTTTGTTAGGTTAGATCTGGACCTTTGATTTTTGAGAGGATTGAAGGAGAGCCACTTGATAGCTTTCTTTGTGTTTTATTATATAGACTAGATTTGCCCGTAGGCACGTGCCTACGGCATGCCTTCAGAACGATACAGCATATGAAAGTCTTGTAAACAGTAAAACAATAATTATGTAGCTCAAGTTTGAATAGTAAAACAATAATTAGTTGTAAATAAAAATCCATGTTTCAATTAGTATATGTTGCAAAATAATTATAAATGGGGGTGTAAAATCCAACGTCTTAGAATTTTGAGTGTGGAAAATGATGAAATTTAACTGTTGATAAGATATTTGCTATTTTCAATGTAACATGAGCAATAAAAAATGCATAAAAAATCTGAAAATTTACAAACCTGAAATCTGGAAATATAAATTTCTGAGTAAATAGAGAGAGAATGTGAGAGAAAGGGAGAGAAATGAATAAATAAATAAAGGAGTTGTTTTGAGGGGATTTAAATTTGAGTTTTGGGGGAAAACTTTTGGGCGAGAAAATATATTTTGTGAGGTTAGATCTGGACCATTGATTTCAACCTTATTGAATGAGAGCCACTTGATAGCTTTCTTTGTGTTTTATTATATGGATATATACACACACTATTTTAGGTGATTTATAAAAGTTCAACTAAAACTGAAATTAAATATAAATTCAAATTAAACTAAAACTTCAATTCCTTCTCTTTCGTTTCTTCTTTTCTTCCCTAAAAATAAAAATTTTAAATTTTTTTTTGGAAAAAAAAACTCTCCAATCACAACATAAAACAAATAAACAAATAATGTGTTTTTTTTAAAGTAGTTAAGGTTTTATTTAAATCATAATTACATGTTTTATAATTATTGTCTTAACTTTGAGCAGATCGAGTCACTTAAGTTTTATAATTAATTTTTGTTGGTTTTGTTTCCCATGGATGAAGCCATCAGTTATGTAAGTAGATTAGGTATTAGTTATTGTTTTTATTATTATTATTTGAATTAGTTTTGATAAAGACTATACTATTTGAATAGTGTAAATATAGATAGAACTTGCAATGTAGATGTTTAATTTTTCTTTTTATTTATTGTTAATAAATCTTGTAACTTTTTTCAAATAATAATCAATTTGAGTTTGTATTTTTAATAGCGCATATATACTTATATATAGGTTTTTAACCATTTTTTAAAAAATTTCTGTCATTTACAATAATAATTTCTTGTTTTCATTTGATTTTAAGATGGAAATTATATTCTCAAGTCCACTATTAGATACACGCATGAAGTCAACTATTAGATACACGCATGAAGTCAAGTGCACTTGGTGCCTTGCCAATTTCCACTAGTGTGTATATATACTAGTAATTTACACGTGCGGTACACGTTCTCATTAAATTTTTTTACACTGTAAATAATACGTAAGGCCTCGAACCTGAGACCTTCCTTTACTTATCACATACTCTTTACAAATTGTTTCTAGTGGCACAAACTTTTATCTTATATGAGTGACACCTTTATAAATAATTATGTCGAGAATAAATTTGGCCTTTGAGCGTATTATTGTAACTACCAACAGTTGAGTAAATGAATGGTTGAGATTAGATGGTTGAATGGATGCTACAAATTACAGGTTGTCTACAAATGACAACTCAACTCTCCCATTATAATATTAAAGAGAGATTATATATATATATATATATATATATATATATATATATATATATATATATATATATATAGGGGAAAAGGGGTATGAGCAACTTGCTCATTTAATAAATAAGCAATTGATGATGTGGCATATATATAATTGGAAAATCCTTAAAAGGGTTAGTTGTCCAATGTATCACATGCATGCCACATAATCAATTGCTCATTTACTAAATGAGCAAGTTGCTCATATGAGTAATGCTAGAGTCACTACCAATTTCACTACATTTCTCTTCGCTACCTTATGTGGCACACTCCAATAGGTAGGGGATGATAGAGTAGGTGGGAGAACTCTCCAATAGGAGTATGCCACCTAAGGTAGTGAAGGAAATGGTAGTGAAATTGGTAGTGGCTAAAGCATTACTCTATATATATATAGAGAGAGAGAGAGAGAGAGAGAGAGAGTAATTTACACGTGCGATGCAAGTTTTAATAAATATAGTTTTTTTTTAAGTAAAAATTCAGAAATAGTTTGAGTTTGAAGCTAAGACCTCCTTTATAATAATTATGCATGTGCATTGCACGTGTTGATAGATTGACAAATGACACTAATGTCTTCTCACATTATAATATTAGAGATATATATATGCTTCATGTCTACATTTTGGATAAATTTTACTAAACTCTACCCAGTTTTCACCAATTTGTAGATAATTCTATCCAAATCTTCTTTTCTTTTTTATGATCCTACTAGAGATCCAAAATTGTTGTGGATGACCCTGCTTCGGGCCAAAGCCTTAAATTTTGGTGTAAAAGTGACCAATTTACTCTTGTAAAGTTCAATATGGTTTTTTGCAAAAATATATATACCCATGTTTTGAAAATTTCGCATGTCAAAATTAGCGGGCTTATAGAAAATATAGTCTCTCTCTTCACCAATCCTTTTGAAAATTATGTATTTAAATCCTTTATAACCAATCAAGGGTATCTTTGGTTAAAAAAAATAGGACACAGCTCAAAGGACTAATTTATAGAGTTTTTTTGACGAAGTAGGATCATCTGTAATAACTTTAAGCCTATAGTAAGTTTATCTTGCAAATTGGTGGAAAGGGGGTAGGATTTAATGAAATTTACCACTACCTTTTCTTGATAAAAAAATTTTCTCTTTTAATTTGGGCGTAAAAGGATAAAGGGAATAAAATCCTCCTTTGCGGTTGTAGTGAAGGAAAACCTTTTCCCCGTGCTTCGAAAATGAGAGTTTTTTTTCCCAGGTATGTTCAATCAAGTTTTGTTGGGTAAGTCATAAATGTGATGGCTTACCTAATAATGCTAAATATTTTGTTTCTTTACAAAGTTAGGTTACGTAAGTGATGTATGTAGTAAGTAGGTTAGTAAGTAAAACACGAAATCTATACATTGAGATGGAATAACAATAACAAACATAAGGAACTCAGCTGATATAACAAGTTACAAACATATGTCATAGATTACGTAAGTGATTTATCGATACTTAAGCATTTCTTTACTCTTCATTTTGGTGTAATTCTACCGAAAGACTTCTATATGGTTAGCAGACTTCTCTTGTGATGTTTGTACTTAATTTGGTGTGGGATTCTTTGTTTTAAGCACCTGGTAATGTAAGCCTTTATTGTTAACTTCTATATCTATTTTTATTTTATATATATATATATATATATATATATATATATATATATATATATATAAAGCCAGAATAAATCTGTTTATAGGCAATCACAGTTATCGATTTCGACAGTTCGATCTTAACTATTCATTTAAACATCATCTAAATCGTAGATCTGACATGAATAATTTTTTGGAAATATTTTTGGCAGTTTTGTGGGCCTAATTTCGGTGGGCTCTGGCCACCGGCGACACAGGAAAGTGATTGGACTGCGTTCCTCTCGTCGATTACTATTCCGTAATGTACTTGTTTGCCAAAAACGGATTCCGTATGAATGAGAAATGTTGGTCCAAAGTTGGGTACTCGAACTGTACTAACTTGAGAATTTGGAGAAAATGGATAGTCCCACATCGAAAGTTGAGAAAGATTTCTCTAATATATAAGCTAAAGAAATGGACTAAGGGGTGTAGCTCTGGGGTTATCACTAACATGTAGTGTAGAGAGGACCTAGCCAAAGTTATAAACACACACGCGCGTGCCCGGCTCCGGCCTCAGGCTCGGCTCAGCTTGTTTTGGTTTGGTTTGGTTCTGGTCAGTCTAAACTATTTTTTGCCTCGCTCCGAATTTTTTCTTGGATCCAGTTTCTCTCCCTTCTGTTGAGGCGTTTGGAATTCTATAACTAGTGCCATAACTCCGTAACAGCAAAATAATGGATCCATATGTTACTCTTTTGAGCCATTACTCTGTTGTTACAGAGTAATGGATCCATTAGTTACGCCTTTCATCTTCTATTAGTCCAGTCGATTTGTCTGTCATTTTACACCGTTTCTTTTTTTTATAATCTCTTCTTCTTCTTCTGAGTCTGTTTGAGAGTGCAACACAGGTGCTGGTTCGCTGGTGTCTCTGAAGCTTGGGTACTGCTCTTCAGAGAAGGTAATACAGTTGTATCCTGGGAAGTAGTTCGTCAAGAGCCGTCACACTATGGGGCAAAATTTTCTTTAAAGATAAAGATTTTAATCTTAACTCTGTATCAGTTTTTATCTGGTTTGAATTTCATTATCTATAATTTTTCTTCTTCACTAAAATTATTAGAAGTAATGTATTTTACGAAATTCAGTTTCTAACAATCCTGAAGCAAAAAAGTTTCCTCTATTTCTAATAGTTTTTGTGAAGACTTTTACAGGCGTTGCTTATTATTTCGGGAAAAACAACTTTCCAATTTTCTAACAGTTGAATTTTTAACTTTTTCAGAAAGAAAATGGAAGACAAACAAATTGAGAATGTCAGTGGACAAAACACTGTGATCCAGAATGTGACTGCACAACCGGTTGAGGCACAAACGGTTGTTCCGCCCATACATATAACTGTAGGAGAAAAACCTGAAAAGTTCAGTGGAACTGAATTCAAGAAGTAGCAAGGAAAGATGTAGTTCTACCTGACCAATGGAACTGAATTCAAGAAGTGGCAAGGAAAGATGCAGTTCTACCTAACCACCTTGAAGTTAGAAAGATTTCTGACTGAAACTGCCTCTGTGTTGGCACCTGGAGCTGTGAATGCTTACTCTGTTGCTGCTGTTGATGCATGACTCAAGGTGATTATCTATGCAGAAATTACATCTTGAACGGTTTGGTAGATTCGCTCTACAATGTGTACTGTGTCTTCAAGACATCCAAACAACTGTGGGGATCTTTGTAGAAGAAGTACAAAACCGATGATGCTGGCTCCAAGAAGTTTGTAGGTGGCAAATTTCTGAACTACAAGATGATTGACTCCAAGACTGTTGTGAGTGAAATTCAGGAGCTGCAAGTGATATTGCACGAAATTGCTGCAGAGAACATGACGTTGTGTGAACCATTCCAGGTTGCAGCGTTCATTGAGAAACTTCCACCTGGATGAAAGGACTTTAAGAACTATCTCAAGCACAAGTGAAAGAAAATGTCTTTTGAGGACCTCATTGTCAGGTTGCGAATTGAAGAGGACAATCGCAAGGCTAACAAGTCATATGGAAATAAGTTCATAGAAAAAGTCAACATGTTGGAGCACGAACAGAAGGGCAAAAAGAGAAAGTTCTTGCCACAGGGCTCGAACAAGAAGCCTGCTGCAAAGAGGTTGGCTAGAAAATGCCACAAGTGTGGTAGGCTGGGCACAAGATATCTGAATGTCGCAGCAAGGATGATATCCGTACTGGAACTGAAAAGGTGAAAGGGAATGAGAAAGCCCATGCGCACATAGCTGAGAACCTGTCCACTAGTCTTTCTGACTTGGACCTTTGTGTTGTAAGATCTGAGGTCAATCTGGTGGGGAGCAATCCTCGTGAGTGGTGGTATGATACTGGAGTCACCATGCACATCTGCTCGGACAAAGAGATATTCACTTCATACCAGAAATGCAATAAGGATGAACAACTGTTCATGGGGAATTCTTCCACTTCTAAGATTGAAGAAATAGGGAAAGATAGTGCTGAAGATGACTTCTGGCAAGGAACTAACACTAACCAATGTGTTGCACATTCCGGATATTTGCAAGAACCTGGTCTCGGGATCTGTGCTGAGCAAGAATGGATTTAGGGTCGTGCTTGCTTCTGACAATTTTGTACTTTCAAAGAATTGGGTGTACTTGGGATAAGGATGGACTGTTCAAATTCAATGTAATGACAGTCATCCCAAAAAATGTTGTTCCTGTTGTTCCCAAAATTAATGAAATAATCATTTTGCTTATGTTGCTGAGTCTTCTTTTGTTTGACATGAAAGACTAGGCCATATTAATTTCAGTTCTCTGCGTAGATTAATTAACATGAATTTAAGGTAGACAACTGCGATAAATGTGAAGTTTGCACAGAGGCCAAACTCACTAAAACTCCATCCCGCTCTGTAGAAAGAAATACTGAAACTCTAGATTTAATTCACACAGAGGCAATAAAAAGTATTTTGTGTCATTCATAGACGATTGCACAAAATACTGCTATCTATACTTGTTACATAGCAAAAATGAGGCCCTGGACAAATTCAAGGAACATAAGATTGAGATTGAGAATCAACTTGGAAAAACGATTAAAATCGTAAGGAGTGATAGATGAGGGGAATATGATGCACCGTTTAATATGTTCAGCTTTGGACATGGAATAGTTCATCAGACCACTGCTCCTTACTCACCTGAATCAAACGGTATTGCCGAGCGCAAGAACCGAACTCTGAAAGAGATGAGGAATGCCTTGTTGTTGAATTCTGGTTTACCCCAGAACATGTGGGGGGAAGCGTTGCTGACCGCCAACTATATTCTCAATAAAATATCTCACAAGAAAACTGGCAAGACACCATACGAACTGTGGAAATATAATGTACCTTCGTATAAATACCTCAAAGTGTGGGGGTGTCTAGCAAAGGTAGCAGTACCTAATCCCAAACAGGTCACAATAGGACTTAAGACCATTGATTGCATATTGATAGGCTATGCACACAATAGTAGTGCATATCGGTTCTTGGTATATAATTTGGATATACCGGACGTGCATGTGAATACAATAATAGAATCAAGGAATGCTTCCTTCTTTGAACACGTTTCCTTTCAAGGATGCTACGTACCCCAAACGTACACGTGAATAAGGAAGTGCAAGTACTTCGGTTGATGAACCAGGAGATGATAATGATGAACCTAGACGAAGTAAACGGGCTAGAACATCAAATTCATTTGGTCCTGACTTTGTAACGGCTTTTCTGTTAGAGAATGAGCCTAGAACATTCAAGAAAGCCATGTTTATGTCTGATGCTCCTATGTGAAAGGAAGCAATTAAAAGTGAAATAGATTCCATCATACAAAATCATATATGGGAGTTGGTCGATTTGCCTTCTGGATGTAAAGCTCTAGGATGCAAATGGATTTTCAAACAGAAACTGAAACCAGATGGTTCAATAGAGAAACATAAGGTTAGACTTATGGTACAAGAATTTAGGTAAAAGGAAGGCCTAGACTTCTTTGAAACTTATTCTCCTGTCATGAGAATAACTTCCATACGAATGCTGATAGCTATTGCAGCTTTACGCAACCTCGAAATACATCAAATGGATGTTAAAACCGCCTTTCTAAATGTGGATTTAAAAGAAGAAATATACACGAAACTACCTGAGGTTTATGTAGTTTCTGGACAGGAAAACAAGGTGTGTAGACTTGTAAAATCCTTGTACGGATTGAAACAAGCTCCAAAGCAGTGATATGCCAAATTTGACAATGTTATGATGTCAAACGGTTTCAAAATAAATGAATGTGATAAGTGTATCCACATCAAAGATACTCCAAATGGATACATTCTGGTGTGTCTGTATGTAGATGACATGCTCATTATTGGTAGCAATAATCACATTATCAAACAAACTAAGAAGATGCTTAGTGGTAAATTTGATATGAAAGATTTAGGAGTTGCAGATGTCATACTAGGAATTAAAGTTTCTAGGACATCTCAGGGAATTACTTTGTCTCAAGCTCATTACGCTGAGAAGGTACTTGAAAGATTCAAGAATTATTCCAATGAGACTGCCAAAAGTCCTGTGGATCCCAGTCTTCACTTGTCCAAAAATACGGGTGACAGCATATCACAATTGGAATATGCACGTGTAATTGGTAGTTTAATGTACATGACAAATTGTACAAGACCGGACTTGGCGCATTCAGTAAATGTACTGAGCTGCTACACAAGTAATCCAGGACGAAGTCACTGGAAAGGAATAACTGGAGTATTGAATTATTTACGATATACTCAGAGTTACGGGCTGCATTACACTAGATATCCAGCAGTACTGCAAGGCCACAGTGATGCCAACTGGATATCGGACTCCAAGAACTCGAAATTCACTAGTGGGTATGGCTTTACTCTTGGTGGTGCAGCTGTGTCATGGAAATCCTCTAAACAAACATTATTGGCCAGATCGACCATGGAATCTGAGTTTATTGTTTTAGACAAAGCGGCAGAAGAAGCAGAATGACTTCGGAACTTTTTAGAGGATATTCCTATGTGAGAAAAACCAGTGTCTGCTATATGTGTACACTGTGACAGCCATTCGGCTATAGTAAGGACACTGAGTTGTATGTATAATGGTAAGTCTCTTCATATCAGAAGGCGACACAAAATCATTAGACAACTGCTCTCAAATGGAATAATCTCTATAGAGTATATAAAATCGGCTAACAATCTAGCGGATCCATTTACTAAAGGTTTGTCACGAGAGCAGGTTGTGAGATCATCAAGAGGAATGAGTTTAAAGCCTATGAGGAAAGAGGATACTTGATGGAAACTCTACTTAGGTGACTGGAGATCCCAAGATCTAGGTTCGAGGGGACAACTAAATCTTGTTGAATCGACGTGAGCACTAAGAGATTAAAATCTTGTACCCATTCCTAGGATGATAAATAGTGCTACCTGCAAGGAGTTAGGATAAGCTTGGCTTTTAATGATTCCCATAGCTTTGAAATAAAAGTGGGGTATGCCGGATACTCTTTATGGGCAATCACCTTGCGAGTCTGAAATTGGGCCGTTTCTAGGAGAATGAAGAGAGGCTACATTCTCTAAGTCCACTCACGATTAACCAGGGTTTTTCAAGGCCAAAATGAACACAATAAGGGAACCTAGTTCTGTGAGGAGATGAAACCGTGTAATAGTTATTGTCTAGGTTCACATCAAAACTCGGGTAGTTCAAGACATCATGTTCACTACCTGGTCAAGTGAATCCGATGGCTACTCACTAGGGGTGGTTCAAAGTTGAAAAAATACTACTATTCCTAATGCAGTGATTTTTCGATTGTACTCTCAGTGTCTTTTCTATCGTGTTGCATTGTATAGTCTGCTAATTCCATTAATGTAGGGGATTGTTGGAAATTTTTTTGGCAGATTTTCCGGGCCTGATTCCGGGGGGGGGGGGGGGGGTTCGGCCACCGGCAGCGCCGGAAAGTGATTGGACTGCGTTCCTCTCGTCGAGTACTATTTCGTAATGTACCCGTTTGCTAAAAACGGATTCCTTATGAATGAGAAATGTTGGTCCAAAGTTGGGTACTCGAAATGTACTAACTTGGAAATTGGGAGAAAATGAATAGTCCCACATCGAAAGTTGAGAAAGATTTCAATAGTATATAAGCTAAAGAAATGGACTAAAGGGTGTAGCCCTGGGGTTACCACTAACGTGTAGTGGAGAGACGACCTAGCTAAAGTTATAAACACATACACGCGCGCGTGCGCCCAGCCCGACCCCGGCTTCGGCTCCGGTAGGGGATTGTTGGATATATTTGGGCAGATTTTCCGGGCCTGATTCAGGTGGGCTTCGGCCACCGACGGCGCCGAAAAGTGATTGAACTGCGTTCCTCTCAACGAGTACTATTCCGTAATGTATTCGTTTGCCAAAAACGAATTCCGTATGAATGAGAAATGTTGGTCCAAAGTTGGTTACTCGAAATGTACTAACTTGGAAATTGGGAGAAAATGGATAGTCCCACATCGAAAGTTGAGAAAGATTTTTCTAGTATATAAGATAAAGAAATGGACTAAAGGGAGTAGCCTTGTGGTTACCACTAACGTGCAGTGGAGAGAGGACCTAGCCAAAGTTATAAACGCGCGCGCGCCCGGCCCGGTTCTGACCAGCCTAAACTATTTTTTCCTCCGCTCCGATTTTTTTCCTTGGATCCAGTTTCTCTTCCTTCTGTTGAGGCATTTGGAATTCTGTAACTGGTGCCATAACTCTGTAACAACAGAATAATGGATCCATCGGTTAGGCTTTTGAGCCATTACTCTGCTGTTTGCAGAGTAATGGATCCATCAGTTACGCCTTGCATATCCTATAAGTCCAGTCGATTTTGTCTGTCATTTTACACCGTTTCTTTTACAATCTCTTCTTCTTCTTCTGAGTATGTCTGAGAGTGCAACACAGCTGCTGGTTTGTTGGTGTCTATGAAGTTTGTGTGCTGCTTTTCAGAGAAGGTAATACTGTTGTATCCTAGGAAACAGTTCGTCAAGATCCGTCACACTACGGATGAATTTTGTTTTAAAGACAGAGATTTTAGTCTCGACTCAATCTTTATCTGATTTGAATTTCATTATCTGTTATTTTTATTCTTCACAAAGATGATTAGAAGTATTGTATTTTGCGGAATTCGGTTTCTAACATAATTACCATCATCTTAATGCTAGGCATTATAAATTTTCACATGATTAATCTAAATCATCATCTTAATTCCGGCATCCATATCCCCCGAAAATTCCGACTGAAAGCCTCAAACCAAATCCAGATTGAAAAACCTAAATCTCAAAATCCATCCCGTTCTCAATCGAAACCCTATATCCCAAATCGATCTTCAAAAAGTTCTCCTCCTCCACCTCTCTCAAACCCAGATCCAATACTAAAAGAAGAAGGAAACCCCATTTCGTAGTTGTCAGAGGGAAACCGGACAGAGTCCTATAGAAGAAGGGAATACCGACACAAAACACAAAAAAAGGGAATACCAGTCGAACCGTGAAGAGGTAGACACCGGGCAGAGTCATATAGAAGAAGGGAATACCGACACAAAACACGAAGAATAAGAGGAATACTATGTAGAGCTGGTGGTAGTAGAGGAAGAGCTCAACATTTTGCTCCTGATG
Organism: Hemerocallis citrina; assembly: GCA_017893485.1. Classification (NCBI taxonomy): domain Eukaryota; kingdom Viridiplantae; phylum Streptophyta; class Magnoliopsida; order Asparagales; family Asphodelaceae; genus Hemerocallis; species Hemerocallis citrina. The sequence continues at coordinate 247,924,459 of CM030358.1, forward strand.
AGAGGGAAGGTGGTGAGCCACATGATCAGACCAGCTAGCAGAGCTATCTCGCCTGCAACATTTGTAACATCATCTGTGGCCCACTCTAGCATCTGCAATCAAATCAAAGAAGTTTTTGCTTCATGTTTTGTGCCCCCTGAGGTAACTGATGTTTAACTTTTTTTTTATAACACTCTTAGAGTCCTAACTCCATTTTCAAAGGTGTAAATGTCATGTACACTCGGCCTCACAAAAAAAAAGATGTTATTGTACACCAAATTAGAGTAATAATATGAAAATACAATATATTGTTACCACAACAATACATGAAAAAATTAGCCAGGTTTTAACCCATTTTTGGATATAAAGTGTATGACGAAAAATAGAAGAGTCTAAGAAAACTTGTCCCTAATCTGGAGTTTCGACAATCATTGATGAATATCTTGTATATGTCATTACCTCTGAAGCATTATTGGTAGCAGTCCAGAAAATGATCGTAGCACAGTCTACGTAGGCAGAAGAGAGCCATAACAAGGCCGGGCCATACATGATACTTGATGCTAGCTACCGAGGTTAGGCCAATCTGGAATTGCAGATGATTCAATAATGCTTGTATTAATTGATGATAACTGACGTTTTGTGAATGTTAACATGAAGCAAAATAAACACACTTCCTGAAATGCAAAGTATAAGTACGGCTTCTCCTCCGACTTCAAAACCTTCTCCGACAAAGGCCTCTCCGAACAAACCATCAGGGACCTCTCCAAGCTCAAATCCGAACTCGATTGGATGTTCCAGTTCCGCCTCAATGCCCTTAAAGTCTTCCTATCCAGGTCCCAGCCACACTTGGTTCGACAGCTTCTACCCTCCCATCGACCTCAACTCCATCTGCTACTACTCCGAGCCCAAGCACAAGCCCAAACTCAACAGCCTCAACCAAGCCGACCCCAAACTCATCGCAACCTTCAACCATTAGGTATCTCTCTAACCAAACAGAAAAGTCTCGCTAACATCTCCACTGATGCTGTAATTGATTCGGTATCCGAGATTGTGAGTATCGTGAATTTCCCGAGTTTCTTTTGTTAAGAGGTTTAGATTTTCGTTATGTGATTTGTTCGGGTTTCATTAGTATTGGGTGATTATTTCTTTTATTTGCTTTTAGTTACGTTTAAAAGAGGAAAGAAATGAGCAAATTAAGGTGTTGTAGATTGTTGTACCAAAAATAGGTTGATTATTTTGGAGGCCTATTGGGTATATGCTTGAAAAGTTCAATTTTTAGAGAGTTTCGTCTTGATGGGGTTCTCTTCACGCGATTAGAGGAGGTTAAGAGGAGAGGTATGGTTTTGTTGGTGGAATGGACAACTTGATTCCTTTTTTGTGATGCATTTGCTTATGATTTGCAGTTTATGAACAACTCTTAGTTTAAAGAACAAGGATATCATGATCAGAGTTTTGTTTTGTTTTAAAAGTAGTAGAGATTGTATTGCAATATACGGATTAAATTGTAGGGTACTGATCGTTTACTAGACGCATGACCATTTCGTTTTAGTATTCAATGCGTATCAATTTGTACTTTCCCAGAAAAGGATAAGGTTGAGCAAGATGAGTCGACTATGTGGCCAATATGCATGTAATATTCAGGCACGAAGTGATATACACACTGTATCAATGGGTACACATTCTTTTTTTACTCGATACATGCTCTTTATATTAGATGCATGTTAGATGTGTCTATTATTCAGGCACGATGTAATATACACACTGTATTAATGGGTACACATTCTTTTTTTACTTGATACATGCTCTTTATATTAGATACATGTTAGATGTGTCTATTATGTGGCCATTATGTGCGTAATATTCGGAACTTAATTTAAAATATGCACACAAATATTTATAGGTAGACATTCGTTTTTACTCAGATGCAGGATTTTTTATTTTATATTTGATGCATATTAGGTTGTACTTGAATATAAAAGGAGTAGATTGTGCGAGATGTGTCGATTATGTGGCAAGTATTTGTGTAATTTTTGCTTCGGTAAGTGATATGCTCACAGTATTTGTGGGTGCACATTCTTTTTTACTTGATGCACAACCATCTGTGTTTATATTCGATGCATGTTAGGTTGTATTTTCCTAGAAAATGATAAGATTGAGCGAGATGGGTCTGTTATGTGGCCAGTATGCGCCTAACTTTTGGGCACTTAAAGTGATATGCACACACTGTTTAGAATTTTTTCCCAAATTGTCCCACTTTTTGAAAGTTTTTCCCAAACTGCCCTACTTTTTTTTAAAATTCCCAAAGTGCCTCACTCGCTTTTTGAAAAACCGAGTTTAGTTAAAACCACCTCGGTTTTTCAAAAAGCGAGTGTTAGTCTTTGACTTTTCGAAAGACCACACTCGGTTTTTGAAAAATCGAGTGGGACATTTTGGTAAATACTTTCGAAAGTGTGTTAGTTTGGTAAATACTTTAAAAAGTGGGTCATTCTGGTAACAAGTTCCCACCTGTTAGGATAAAGAAATTTATAAAGCACCATCCATTACACTTGGTAGTATAAAAGTAAAACACAAGAGAATTATTTTTGAGCCCCTGTTTCGAAAGTTACTTCCATTCACACCCATCTAGTTACAGATTTAATTATTAATGTAAGTTTCTAAAATCAGATTGGTTTATACTCTTGTATAGCAATACTAAGGAAAAAAGAATAATTTTAAAAACATTAGTATATTTATACATTTTTAGAACTTTAATTTACAACGTATTGGATATAAAGATTAATGATGTTTCGAAACATGCTATCGGCTACCCATTGTGATTTATGTACTATGAAAAGGAGTTTCCTTGTGAATTTATTTGAAAACTAGTTGGTTAATAGTGTTCGTTTCTAAAGTCACATTCAGCTAAGAAGTTAATCGACAAGTTTTTTTTAATAATCAAAACAGAACTATATTAATATTTATATTGCCTAATTCACAAAATACATTCCTACTAAACCTTAAATAAATAAAATACAATATCATGCATTAAAATTTTTATGGGTTTAGGCTATATCTCTAAATTAACATATATAGACATATATAGTTCAGATTATCCATCGAGTTATATGACTCGAATCCACAAAGATCTAATAAGAAAATTGATCTATTGTGGAGGATCCGTACCCTAAAATTGTCAAATTCGAATCGGGTTATCAAGCTATCAGGTTATGGATACTTTTGCCACCCCTAATTCTAACGTTACTTATTTATATTATGCATTATTTTTGTACTTCTCTCTAATAATTAAACAAGTGCTTCATTTTTAACCAAATGCAAAAAAAAATAGGACTTATATTTTAGTGGGACCCACATCAAAATCACAATGTGGTTTGAGAGTTTTATGCCCAACAACTAGGCTACAAACAAACCGAGCTACTCGCGAGCTACTCGGCTCGAGCTCAGTCAAAGCTCAGCTCGAGCTTGGGCTTGCTGTGATTGTAAGGCTAAGCTCGCGAGCTACTCGGCTCTAACTCGTTCAAAGCCCGGCTCGAGACGAGCTCGAGCTTGAAAATTGAGCTTGATTGCTTAACGAGCTGAGCTCGAGCCTCACGACACTCGGCTCGTTTGCAGCCCTACCAACAACCCCTTAATATAACTAGTAATATACACGTAGGATGCACACCTTTTTTCCCCTTAAATTCTTAGTCTTCACAAATTATTTCTAATGGTACTGACTTTTATTTTATATTAATAATATTTTCATAAATAATTATGTTATAAATAAATTTAAAATTTGATGACATTATAATAACCAGTTAATTAATTAGAAATGGACGGTTAATATAACTCTCAGTTAAAAATGTGTAGTTTGAAATTAGATTAACTAAGTTGATTTGTCTCCAAATTATACAACTCCAACTCTGAAGTTATAATAGTAGATTTTAACAAACATATTGATCCATTGGTATGTTGGATGAATATAATTGACCGAAATAAAGGGAAAAAATTATTAATTTGTCCAAATAAGAGAGGCTTCAATATAATTATTAATCACGGTGCCTTAGAATATTGTTTCTGTGGACAACTACAGGGTGAGAGAGGACAGTTAATTGTTAGCTGCAAATTTTTTAATATTTTAGTTGATGTATTAATGAATTCCTATGAAGTTCAATTGGCATAACTACTTATGGTATTTATCCTTCTAATCAAATATTAGTAAAATTAATTGTTTTTATTGATTATACATATCATAAAATATTACAATTAGAAGTACTCATAAATCATAATGTTTCTCTTTCTTGTTAGGATTGATCATGACCCTTTTCTTTTATGACCCTATCCTCTTGTTTTTAAAATGGATAGGTGTACTAAATTCTTTAATTATTGTAAGATCTAAATATAATTACTACAGATAATTATAACTCTCCACCTGTTGAACTTGTTACCAAAATGATCCACTTTTTGAAAGTACTTACCAAACTGACCCACTTTCGAAAGTATTTACCAAGATGACTCACTCGGTTTTTCAAAAACCTAGTTCAGTTAAAACCCACTCGGTTTTTCGAAACCGAGTGTGATCTTTCGAAAAGTCAAAGACTGAACACTGGCTTTTTGAAAAGTCGAGGTGGTTTTAACTAAACTCGGTTTTTCAAAAGTGAGTGAGGCACTTTGGGAATTTTAAAAAAAAGTAAGGCAGTTTGGGAAAAACTTTCAAAAAGTGGGACAGTTTGGGAAAAAAATCCACTGTTTATGGGTATACATTATTTTTTGTTTGATCCGTGAAATGAGGTTGTATTTTAATTTTAAAAAAGGGTACAATTGATCGAGAAGTGTCCATTATGTGGCAATATGCATGTAATATTTGGGCTCTTAAAGTAATGTATCCTCAATATTTATGGGTACTCATATTCATATTTACTGCATATAATGAATGATTGCCCCAAGAGACTAGCTGATCAAGTTTACTTGTGCATATTAGTGTATACTTGAAGAATTATAGTTTTGTGTTTTTATTTTAACCTAGATGCTTTTTGCAACTATGTATGTTTTGAAATGTAAACTCATCGAATATGAAGGGGTCAAACTTTTCTCCAACACTTATGGCCTGACTTTTGGTCCACATGCCATGGCTGAATGTGGTGTTGTCCTTTCTTCCGACATCAGACCTGACAACTGCCAGAATTAGTTGTGACTTACTTAGGCTTATAAACAAGAAGTCACAAATTTTTTTTTCCTTTGTAATTCTCAGCGACTAGTATTCAACACGTGCGAAGCACGTTTTAATAAATATATATTATTTCAAGTAATATAATTTAGCACGTGTGAGGCATGCGTTAAGAAATACTCCACATTTTTAAAAGTAGTATAAAGAGTTGGGAGTTGTACTCACGATGCACGTAAGTTGGTAGATTTAAAGAGAATAATGGGAGAGTTGTAGTTGCATGTGCGATGCACGTAAGGTGATAGATTTATAAATAACACTAAGGCATTCTCCCATTATAACATTAGAGATAATAAATAGCGGGAAAAAAAGTGTAAGTAGACTTTTTGATTGTAGAGTTCGTAGTTCCACGTTTTCGTCCAAACCAGCTTGAGTTAGATAACAAATTTGCTTTTGATATCTCATCATGGCGAAGGTTTCTCTGCCACAATGGTATCATTTTCACCCAACTGAAGTTGAGCTGGTTTGGTACTACTTGAGGAGAAAATTTTTGGGTATGCCTTTCCGATTTGCGACTATTTAGGTGGTTGACCTGTACAAGTTCTCGCCCTGGGATCTTCCAGACAACTTTTGTTTTCTACTCATATTCATTTTGCTTTGTCCCTCTTTGAGTATGTTCTTCTTTTTTTTTTTTTTTCTTTTTTGGGTTAATATGGTTTGTTATTTATTGCTCTATCATCAATTTAGGATAAAACTCACATCTAAAATGAACATTTTACCTGAAAATTCCATGATTACTGTTCAAGTTTGTTTTTTTTTTTTATATAAAAAAATCTAGAACATTTACCGTCTTCTCAGAACCAATCTCTATTATAATTCAATAATCTTACTCTACCCTACCAAAAGAAGAGACTATCCATCTAAACTTAAACAGAGAAAGATAGTTTTTGTCATCTTTGTCAAGAGTAAACTTTTTCCTTATCTTTCTTATAATTCAAATGCAATTAAAGGAAATAGCCACTTTTTGACGAGGCCTTTAATACGGTTGGACAAAAAAAACCGTTGACGTACGATTGAATTTTTATAATATTAGCAACGTGTACCAAATGATGTGCACTTGGTGCATGCAAATTTCAACTAGTATATATATATTTATATTTCTATTGTAAAAGTAAGAATAAATATGTCCAGAGCAGATCTGGACTACACATCTAATGTTTATTATATCTTAGATCTAATATGGGCCTTACAAATCCCTCAAATACTTAAGGTCTGTACCACACATTTTAATGTTAGATTTAATCTGAACCATACAAATTCCTTAAATATAATCATAATACCTACACCCAAACCCTTCTTTCCAACCGCTGCACTGTTTCTTTCTCCAAACCCAGTCTCTCTCCAAACCCAGTCTCTCGCCCATCTCCTCATTCCCCCAAACTCTATAATTCCCCGATCCCAAATTTTGATGCGTTTCTCATCAGAAACTAGGGTTCTTAGGTTATCTTTCTAATCTCGATCTATAAATTTCTTTATTCGTTAGAAATTAGGGTTTCATTTTACCATCAATTTTGAAATTAGTATCGGATTTCATTCTTTATCCAAAATTATGTTTTGGATTAGAAATTTGATATCGAATTGTTTTCTCAGGTACTCGTTAATAGTTTCTCGATAGGAGATGTGATCGATATCAAGTGTGATCAAGTTCATTATTTGTTATATGCATCAACTTTAAAGCCTCTCAGTGAGTTTTGAAAGTTTGAGTTAATGAAAGTACTATCTAGCTTAATCTCTCGTTTTTTTAGTTATTTATTTGTTTAATTAATTTGTTAGCTATTTTGAATAAGTAAATGTTGTTTGAGGATTAATTGGAGTCATCACCTAAGGTGTTTGAGAAAATTTCTCATAGAGGTTTGCTGTATGAATAGGAGATGCACTCCAAGTTTATACTAAGTTATATTTTAGTTGCTTTTTATGCTTATATTGAAGCATCTCATCTTGTTAACTTGAACTGCTAAGCTTGTTTGTCTGTTTTCTTCCTCTTAAGAATATTGTTTTCGTCATACCCACAGTTACAATACTACAACACGAGGAGCGGTGCCTCAAGAAACTAATCAAGTGACACTGTGTTATTAATTACCCAAGCACTTAGTAGGGCGAGAATGAGGATCATGAAGGGTCAAGCTCTAAGGGACTTTTGCATGGTTGTGTGTTCATGTCAAGTGAAAAGAGAATGAATACCATCCCTGAAATGCCATGTTGCGTTGGAGCATTAATGTAGATGAAAATATTGGTGTAGCTGATACCGACACGCCTTTTTCCGTGACGATGCTGATGTCGGGACAACAAGATGCTAAAAAGTTGATTTCATATGTTTTTATGAAAGCAAACTGTAATTGTATTTTTTTATTTGCTTTCCTAACATCGGTCCTAATGTTTTCTCATCCTATCTTAATTTTCATTCTATCTTAATTTTCTAGAATGCTTAAATATAATGTCATGGTGATAGGAATGATTAAATATTATGTCATGGTGATAATGAAGCCTCTGTTTTGATTTAGATATTAGTTATTGATCATGAAGTTTTCTTTGTAATATGGTTACCTTAGATTCCTAAACTCCTAGCATATAATGATCGAATCTTCATTGAATTGTTGGTTTCATATTATATGAGGCCTCTATTTGACTTGGATACTAAAGGAGGAAGAGGGAACCAGGTGCACTCTGGTAACCAAGTTTCTTGCAATAAGATGCTTTCAAGACTATTAATTCTCTTTTACCAGGTTGTTCTCTTTACAAATTACATTTTCTTCCTATGCTTTCCTACCTAATTTTCTTCTATTTGAGATTTAATCTTTATTCTGATATATTGATTGTACAATAGACTATGAATCATCACTATGGTCCCATATTGCCTCCATATTTTCCCAGTTCACAGGAAACAAATTGTTGCTAATGAAAATGAAAATTTATTCATCAGTAGGAATTATTTTTTGTTCTCTTATGCACTAAATCAAATAAAAATGTGTTTGCTTGAGTTTGTCCTTTCTCAAGTCTTTTCTATATTAAATTTTATAGACTTTTCTGAACCACCAAGAAAATGTTGTAAATTGTTGTAAATTGAGGGGGAAAATCATATGCACGATTGGACTTAAAAAGAAAGTATGACAAAAGAAGAAATTATGGCAAAAAAATTTTGCATGCCCAATTTGCATATTTTTTTAAAAAAATAAATGGGTGGATATTTTAGAATCTGGTGCATTGTCATTTAATTATCATCCTTTTTTAAAACAACAATGAATGAAAATGTTTATATATTGAAGGAAGGAGAGGTTGATAAAGAGACATCTGCCTGTTTTTATCTTATTATATAACATTGCTCAAATGGTGGGATTGGTCAACCTTGGCGGTTGGAGATTATTCACTTATGCATATTCTAGCGAAACCTTGGTGTATAGTCAACGCTGCGAATGAGCCGAGCCGAGCCACGTATCTTGAGGCTCAAGTTCAGGTCGTTAAGCTATCGAGCTCGAGCCGAGTAGCTCGCAAGCTTAGCCTAACAATCACAGCAAGCCACGCTCGAGCTCGGCTCGTTAAGCCATCAAGCTCGATTTTCAAGCTCGAGCTCGGCTCGAGCTGAGCATTGACCGAGCTTGAACTGAGTAGCTTGCGAGTAGCTTGACTCGTTTGCAGCCCTATATATGGTTAACCGAAACCCTTTAATCATTTAAAATTATTGGGTTTGGAGTGAATCTATAAGATGGTGTATTATCGCTGTTGTACTTTTTGGTTGGATTATCTTGTTTTGAGTTGGCATGCTAACTTATGAGTTATGATTAGGGATGATGAGTATAATTTTAAAATTAATCCATATGAAAAAGAATCTTAAACAATGTACATAATAAATGTCCTGCTTTGGCAACAGATAGGAAGGTATTTGGATACTACTTGGGTTCACTTGTGGGTATTCACATTTGATTCATGCATCAACCTTAAAGCCTCAATCAGTTTTAAAATTTTAGATACAACAGTAAAAAGTCAACTTATGGCATTCCTCAAATTTGCAATGTAATAACAACTACTAATTTTTTACCAATTTTTAACAAAATTAATAATAACATATGAAATTTGGGAACCTTGTAATACTTAAAGTTGAACAGAGGTTGTGCATTTGTATATTCTGATTATACTGAATATCTCTGCCGCAAGGACAAGGTTGGCCCTGAGTTTACGAGGGCCCAATGCGAACTCCCGAAATGGGGTCCGTATACAGAATTTATTTATTTTTTAAAAATTGATAATAAAAAAAAAATTCTGTAAAAATTGTTTTTGCTATAATTCTTAAAAATCGATATATATAAAAAAATAGATGGAGATCTAGGAATTTGAGAAAAAAATCTTTATACAAACCAAGCTCAACTAAAATAAGTTGGCTCAAGTACTGATGTTATATAAATACATGTATATAAATACAAGAAAAAATTTTGGTGGCCCTTAAAATTGAGAAAATTTTGGGGGTCCGAAGCGGCTGCCTTCCCTACCTCTATTGGGGGGCCGGCCCCTACGCAAGGATATATACAAGTTAGTAATCTTCATGGTTATTATAATTTGAGGTTGCAGGATAAGGTACATCGAGGGAAAATGTTTGCATGAAGATCTAATGAAAGCATTATATATTCAAGCACTTCAATTGTCATGGTTGTATTACGTTTTGACCGTTACCATTTTCTAAAGTCAGTTTTTAGAAAATATTTTCTTAACAAAATGAAAGTTGGGTCTTATATCATACTTGCATAGCAAGACCTGGGCAATGCATTCATGAATTAATGTCTTGTTGGATTGACAGAGAAATCCTAAAAGTGGGTCTGTAAGCTCTCATCAATAATTTAACTTCAAGAGGAATGTTGATAATAACCTTAAGTATGGATTTGCAGGGAAGTCAATGACTGATTGCGGGTAGTTAGAGATTAGAGAATTTCTTGCAATTTCCACTAGACCCAGTTGATGCAAGGTGACAATTTCTTAGATATTCTTTCAAACAATTATCAATTTTCTTTTAAATAAATGCATATGGATAGATAGTTGTCTCTTTCATACCATGTAGGATACTGGACTACTTTGAAAGAGTTGATCATGTTTTAATTTACAAAACTTCTGTAAATCAAACATAGTGTAATACTAGAAGTGATTTACTTTTAAGTAAATTTGTCCCTAACAGTAGTGAAGCTTGATGGCCAAGAGATACATAAGAGAGACCATTTTCGATATTTAGGCTCGATTATATAAAGAGATGGGAAGATTTATGAAGATGTTATACATAGGATCCAAGCAGGGAGGCTTAAGTGAAGAAGTGTCAGTGGTGTTTTGTGTGACAAACGTATACCTTTGAAGTTGAAGGAAAATTTTATAGAACAGCTATTAGACCAACAATGATGTATGTAGCAGAATGTTGGACCACAAAGAAACAACATGTCCAAAAAATGAGTGTAGTGGAGATTATGATGCTAAGATGGAAGTGTGGTAAAATAAGGAAGGATGGAATTAGAAACGAGCATATACGAGACATGCTAAAGGTAGCTCCAATCCAAGATAAGTTGAGAGAGAATTGCCTCAGGTGGTTTGGACATGTCACACATAGATCTAGTAGTGCCTTCGTTAGAAAAAGTGATTTGATAAGTATTGAGGGTTTAGTTAGGGATAAAGGAAGACCTAAATTAACTTGGGTGGAAACATTGAAAAAAGATATGATAGCTTGTGACCTAACAGAAGATATTGCACAAAACCGAGCAGAATGGAAAACCAGGATTCATGTAGCCGACCCCAACTAGTTGGGAAAAAGGCTTTGTTGTTGTTGTTGTTGTTGTTGTTAAATTTTTCCCTAACATAAACTTTAGACTGAGTAATGCTTCACCCAAAACTTTTTTTTACAATCATTCTCTTTACAACCTTAGGTGGCAGAATACTATTGGAGATTTCTACAATCTGGTCTATAATAACCTCCAATAGTATTGTGTCATATAAGGTTGTAACCCCCGTTTCCATCTATTAATATTTTTCTGTGTATTATCAGGGTTTGGATTCTTTATAAAATTTTTCGTTTTCTTAAATTCATTTTGTTTCAAATTTATCTTGTATCTTGTGTTAAAATCCATTTCTTTTCATTAATTGTGTTTATTGTTATTTTCAAATAATTTTTATATTGTAATACAAATTCTATTATTGTTGTTGTTATTATTATTATTATTATTATTATTATTATTATTATTATTATTATTAAATATATTGTTTATTAATTTTTGAAAGCCTATAGATCGTGATCTATATTTTATTATTATTAGAGTACGGATTTTATGTACACTATTTGATTTAATTAATTGATATGTACTACTATATTGCTCGTTATTATATTCTAGTCCAAATCGAATACAGTCTTAATTATTTTGTGAGGTTCTACATTCTATCGCATTTATTAGTATTTGAGTACTAGGTTTGCCCATTGACACGTGCCTTCGGCACGTCTTTAGAACGGTGCACATTTTTTGATCATATAAAATAGTTTTGGAGGTCCAGCAAATTAATTGAAGTAGCAAACATATTATATGAGGAACTTTTGAGGGTCCAGCAGAAAACATATTATATGATTTTTTTGATTTTGTGAATTATTTTTAAAGCTTTTAAATTACTAATTTTTTAGTTTTTAAATTTTTAATTTTTTAAAAATTTTAAAAATTTTTATTTTCTTAATTTATTGAATAGAAGAGGGAGGGAGAGAGAGAGAAAAAAAAATTTAAATAAATATAGGAATTGTTTTGGGTGGGGGGTTTGAATTTGTGTTTTGGGGGGAAACTTTTGGGAGGGAAAATATGTTTTGTGAGGTTAGATCTGGGCCTTTGATTTTTTGGGGATTGAAGGAAAGCCACTTGATAGCTTTCTTTGTGTTTTATTATATAGATTAACTTGATGCATACTATTTGATTATTTTTACTGTCGTATTACTATCTAGTTATTTATTCATTTATTATTAATCTAAAACCCAAAACCCCATAATCTTCTATTGGTTTCCGACCCGAAACCCAATAACCCATTATCCTATTCAAACCTATTTATTAATTAACCCGTACCCGTTACCCTAATCCTAACCTTACACTTGAAACCCGTAACCCACTTCTAAATCTTTATATACTGTGCATCCCTAATCCCATCATTAAACCCTAATTACTCAACCAGCCGCCAACCCCCTACCCTGTTCTTCCCCGTTCATCATCTTCCATCCACCTCGCGACCAGCTATCACCACCTTCGAACCCATCAAGCACCCCATCCTGTCGACCATCACCATTGTCGTCCTTCGACTGCTCCTCAATCGACCTCCTCACCATTGCGACCCCACCATCGTCGTTGTCCTCGTCCATCGCAGTGCCGAGTCGACACCGCCCCATTACCGCGACTGCCATTGCTGTTCATCGCTGTTGTGCTTGATTCTACGTGCGTTGCACGTGTAGTTGCTGCTGCTTTGCTGTGTTGCCGTTGTTGTTGTGTTGCTGACTTGTGCACGTAATTTTTACGTGCTCCCTCCGTCACCCGTCTTGTTCTGTTCACCATCTCGTAAAGTAAGTATCTTGTACGACTCTCTTTTATTTTTCCGTACAAGCAATTTTTGAAATACCGCAAGTAGATCTTCGTTGTGACTTATTCTTCATGTTTTACCCATTGATGATCTTGACCCTACCCGTTTGATTTGTTTCTATCATTTCTATAATCGTTAAGGTCACAAACACTTCGTTATTACACCCATTACACAAACAAAAATTAGATCTAGGTATTTGTTTATATGAATACATGTCCATGAATCACTGTGAGTTATAGATGTTTTGTTTGTATGTTAGACATGTTAATAATGTTTCCCTCTTAATGAGTTTGAGAATAGACGTGGCATGCTGATTTGAATACTTGTTAATTTCTGATTTACATTATACATCAACTTGGATCCATCGTAGTTACTAATTATGTTATAATTCATGCAAAAAAATCTCATCTACTGCTTTCCTGATTTGGCATAATGAATTGAACCATGTTAATGTCAGATTAATGACTAAGCTTGTGAATATGAAATGTAGGCCCCTGTTTCTAGTTCCAGAACTTTTGACTGATCCGAAATCCGATCTGTAAATTGTGAGATATCACACTTTTAATACTGTTGTATCGCAAATTTCCAGATTTCTGATTACAAGATATTGGCATGAGTTATTGATTAAAATTAATGCTAATGGTAAAATTTAGACTTGTTATTAATCTGGACATGACTAGACATGATTAGGAGTCACCCTAAATTTTTGTAGAATTATTTGATAATTTTTCTGACATAATATATTTATATAAACATGATTATAGAATTGCTGCATGCATGCCTGTTCAGTAAAGAACCTAGTTTTGACCTGATTCTAGTTGTCATTGATTAAAAATTATTGAATAAAAATCGTACCACTTTGTGTCTGGAATCCAGAACATCTGATAGTTTTGTAATTCGATTTACGAATTGCATGATATTCGGATTTTCGTACACTGACGTCTGAATTCCAGAACGCAGTCTAAAACATACATCACTCTGCTTAATTAGCTGAAACAGAATTTATGTATTAAAATTTGAGATTAATTATACTAATATTTAACACTGTTAAGAGCCTAAACATGATTTTAATGAAATTTTTAAATGATTTCGTAAGTTACTTTTGTTTATAAGTATTTAACTCTTACCTGCTGCCTGAACATGAAATCTGTAAGGATTAAGAATTTGAACCTAGTTTCTGTGATTTTTATATATCGTGTGTATATGCACTGGAACCAGCAGAGAGTCTAGTTTCTAGAACTTCTGACAAATTCATATTTTCTTTTCTGTAGCAGCGGGAATTCTAGTTTTGGTGCAGCAACGTCCTGTTGTCCAGAATTGGAGTTCTTGTTCTTTCAACATTATATATTTTGTTTATGACACCTGAACATGTTTTCCACCTAGTTTGATCCTTTTTTTGTCCCTGACATGTTTACCTATCCCTGATTGTGCACATTCATGTCTGTTTTGGTAAAAAGAATAAGTAATCAAGCCGGGTTTTAAGGGAAAGATTTGGTAGTGGATAATATAGGTAAGTGTACTCGGCGGGGGGATCATGTTTCCCATCTGTTATCTGTTTATTTATTTATATGATTCCTGGCTGCATTCTTTCCTAGAGGAAGGTGTACTCGGGAAGGGGGCTCATAGGTCTCATCTGTTTGCATGAATTCATGATTACATGATTTATGTGTCTGTTTATCTATTTATATGATGCATGAGTACATGGCCATATAGAATCCACCACTAAGTCTAAACGCAACTTGTTTGTATACAGCAACCATGTGGTATGGGACGCATGGGTGATGCATTAGTTAGGATTAAATAAAAGACTCGAGAATAATATGTTTCACTTGTATATTCCTATCACCTGTTATTCGTTGCTTCACATCTGTTACAAGTTTACCTGTTATCTGATTATGTTTCCTCGCTTATCAGTTTATTTGACTCTATTTATCTGTTACATTCCTTTCATGCTATGTCCTGTACTTTTGATTCTTGTTTCCTATTCTGCATTCTGTTTACCTTGTTCCTGTACCCCTTTTTGGTTGTACTACTTGCGGGCCCGTAGCTTGTACTAACGGGTAGATTATTTTCCTATTTCTCTGTTTCTTTCAAATGATAAATGTACATGTTTTGGATACCAGTTACCTGCAGGAGTAAGTGATCAAGTGTTCTAAACATCTTGACTGTGATCTTTTGTGCTTTAAATTTATTCTGCATCAAGTTTGTGCTTTAAATTTATTCTGCATCAAGTTTATAAATTCCCTTTTGTTGCTACTTGATACTTTGTAATTGGACATGTTTGACCCGGAGTTTTATTGTTTTGTTTTCCAGATCTTGTTTTTATTTGAGAATTATGTATTTGATTTCAATTAATTCTTATGATTATAAGATTTGTTTCATGCATGCGTGGTTGTATCTTTTTGTTTACTGTTGAGTTTATCCTTACAGCTTATGAATGATGAAAATTATTCATTGGGCTTCATTACGTACTCGTATTTTGTATTCTTATGGGAAGCGGGGCGTGACAAAGGTTGTAAATGGAAAGGTTGTAGGTGTAGCATTATACTTTCTTAAATTTAGGTTCCTTGTCATCTGGATAGTCATCAAGAATGTGGTTGGCTCATATGTGAGAGAAATTGATGAGTTTATCTCATTCTTTCATTTTATTACCTCGTCCAATAATATCATGCAAAAAAAAAAATTTCTTCTTTTTTTCCCCTAACATGAACTTCAGACTGAGTAGTCGAATTCTGCTTGTTTCTTACAATGACTATTCAGAACAAAATTGTAACTTCTGGATATTTGATATATTTTGTTCTTTCTTTGGGGTTAATTTGTCTTTGGACGTTCCACTTTAATTTAGTTGGAGCCGTTCTCATTTTCGTAATTTCTTTATCATAAATAGCACTTTTGTGAAATTCAACCAATAGTCTGCTCTATGTATGTATATCCATGCCCCTCTACCCTCCGTAAAAGAAATTTTTTTCCGAATTGGAGTACACGATTATGTGGTAGAAGGATCATGTTCTTGTCTTTGGAGTTCTGTGTGTAACATGTGTCTTCTTTCGAATTAATGCTTTACATTTGCTTGTGCCTTTGGATAACAAAGCCATCTTGGTTTAATGGTTAAATTATAGCTATTCAAGTCAAGCTACCACCGCAATTTGGACTAGAAGGGTAGTTTATGTTTCTTGATTGTATTAATTCAGTATGGGTTGTTTATACTTAGTAAGAAAAATAACATTACTGTTGTAAACTATTGTTTAATAGGTCGCTTCCAATAGAACCACTATTGTGCCTTTGGATAACAATCCCATCTTGGTTTAATAGTTAAATTTTAGCTATTCTAGTCATGCTACCACCGTGATTTGGACTGAAAGGGTAGTTTATGTTTCTTGATTGTATTAATTAAGGGTTGTTTATACTTAGTAAGAAAAATAACATTACTGTTGTAAACTGTTGTTTAAGAGGTCGCTTCCAATAGAACCACTATTGTAGAGAAAAAAAATAATATTATTAACCCTATGTTTTTTTTTTCCCACCCATAATCATATGTTTGATTTGAGGATCTTTAAGAGGGAGTTCAGTAATCTCCTATAGACCTTAGTGAAGCAATTTCCAAAACATGTTCGTCACAATATGCTTGGCTTTCCCGACTTCACCATGTTCAAATGATGTGCAAAGTGAAGTACGGCAAAAAATTTGTCATAGTTGCCACTAAATTATTGCTAAATTGTGGAGTTATTCAACAGGTTACACCAAATTCAAGCACACTTAGCTAAATTATATCATTTGTTCCATACTTTATCATTTTATTAATGTTCACTTTAACCGCTAGATAAAGTAAGGTGGTTCTCCATCCCTCGGAGGCGGTGGAGCACCGGATCTTCTTATTCTTCTGATCGGGTTGATCCGTGGGATTCTTCATCTTGCTCTATCCTAGGGCGTGGTGTAGAACCCCGTATTTTCGAATATTATTTTAATTATTTGAAAATGAATTTAAATCTATTTTGGAGATTTAATTAATATTTTCTAAAAGATTTATCTTTCGTACACGTGCAAAACACGTGCAAATGACTTTTGAGATGTTAGAAAAATTAAGTTTTCTTTATGAAAAATCATTATTTAATATTTGGAATTTATTTATTATTTTTCCGGATTTTTCTGAAATTAATTGGATCTATTTGCAATTTTTGAGAAAAGAAGGACCTTTTTGTAAAATTGACATTTTAGGGGTTGAAATGCAAAATGTATTTTCCTGGACGTTTTGAAGTGTACCAATTGAGATTAATGAGTATATTTTACTATTAAATCCTAATTTAAATAATTTTATTGAATTTCTAAGGATAAGAACTATATATGTAAAATTACGTTTTGAAAGGACTATTTTGCAAATGTATTCCTAAACCCTAAAAACAATACTTCCGGCCTATATAAGAGAGTTTGCAGCCGTCATTCGCTGCACAACTCAGATTTTATTATATCTTTTATTTGTGAATGAAGAGGAAGATTGGGATCTAGCAAAAAGGAGGCTTTTCGTGGATCTTTGCAATTCAAAAGGTGAGTGATATGAACTTTGTTTTGTTGTGTATATGATTGTGTGCTGTTTTGTTTGTTGTTTTCGTATCTTGTATGTAATCGATGTAATAGTTGTTATTCGTATTATGCATGTGAAATCCACGAATGATTAGTAGATCTTGTTTAACAAATTCTTTATTGCTCGAAAACATGTCAAGATTCAAGTATGGTTTGATCGGATGTATGAACATCGGGATCTTGTGTATATAATCAGATCTTGGTTTTGATTTGTGAAAGAATTGAATATTAAGAAACCCTAATGGAAGAAGTTGGAACATAGAACATGAGATCTGAGATTTGAGACATCTAATGATTGAATAATGTACCCGTAAGGAAGAATTATTCGAGATTGTCATTTCACATGATTAAGAATTATTTTCATGAATAAGAACCTTTAGAAAAACTCCAGTATCGATTATTGTATTCAGACCTAATCTATGAAATCTGTAGGCCAACAGTCGACTGGTCTACGATTCAGTCGACTGGTACGACTCTACTGCTGTATTTTCAGTCATTTGAGAATTGTTCGGGACAGTCGACTTGGACTGTGGTCAGTCGACTGGTCTGCTGATTCGGGACAGTCGACCATGACCTCTATAAGTCGACTGTAGTACTTGGAATGTTTCTTGAGAATTATTGGTAATTGTTTCGGGTAAGTCGACTGATGGTTTATTAAGTCGACTTATAGCACTTGTTATAATCTTGGATATTGGATCTCGGGGCAGTCGGCTCACTACATAATAAGTCGACTGGTATTGATGGGTTTTCTATAATCTTGAGATTTATTGACTGGAGAGATTTCTCCTTTGATCGTTTGACGATGGATTAGTGAGTTTTGGTTCTATTGAGATTTATTGAGATAGGCCTGAGGGGTCTTGGTTAGTTGTTGGGTGCATTTGCGTGTCGAGGGTCGGTAGACCTATTCACGGAATGTATCGGGTGTATCTGCACGTCGAGGGTCTTGACGGCCTATTCGTGGGGTACATAATATTTAGGTGTTCGCGTGTCGAGGGTCTATGGGCCTATTCACGGAACATGTAGGGTACATTTGCATGTCGAGGGTCGGCAGACCTATTCACGGAATGTATCGGGTGTATTCGCACGTCGAGGATCTTGAGAGCCTATTTGTGGAATACACAGCAGGGAGATGATTCTCCTGTTGTCGTTATTGTTGTTGTTGTTCTTGAGCTATTCTACTTGATGCTTGCGCGTCGAGGGCAGTGACGCCTATTCGCGGAGTATTCGGAATCTTGTTGCCCATCGCAGTAGTGGGATTGGTTGCATATGGGGTTGTGTTTTCTTAACTTTGTCTTGTACACGTGTTCTCTGATAGTGACTGATAAATGAGTATTTGGCAGAATCAGTCGACTGCTACACTAAAGCAGTCGACTGTACAGTACGGTTGAGCTGTACTTGTTGTGAGTGATTGATTGATGGATATCTGATCGGTGGCATTGTTTCTCGACTCGGTTTCATGCTTGTACTGGCCTATCGTTTCTTATTTCACAATACATGTTTAGTCTATGTATCTTTGTTCAGTACATGTTGCTTAAGAAATCATGTTTATTGTTTATTTATGTTTGTTGTTTATATCACTCACACCATTTATGGCTGACCCCTTTAGTTTGGGGGTTAGGGTTCAACTCTAGCCTCATATGATGCAGGTTGTTGCTTAGAGTTTGGAGGCTTGGAGGCTTGGGTTAGCTTTAGAGATTATGAGTGATATAATAGAGCCTTGTGTAATTTAGTAAAGAGGAGTGTTGTAAAAGAATGTTTTTAATTCAAGGTGTTTGTATTTCCGCTGCATTTGAAAAAGGATATTGTAATAAGAGTTTGGAATAAAATAATTTGTATTGTGGATCGCTGGGAATGTGCCACGTATTTTCTAAGTTCTCATATTAGAAATTCGGGGTGCTACACGTGGACCATGCATCTAGCGGTCTTTGTTTGGAGCACCTAGAGAACCCTAAGGACTTGATCAATGAAGTTTCGGAACTCAGCTCGGGTCATGGGTACCCCACCTTCCTTGTTGTTCATGGGAGCTTGCCGACTGCTGGGGGCGATCGGGGATCCTCTCCGCATCTTCATTCTCACGGAGAAGGACTTTGTTTCTGAGGCTAAGGACTCCTCTAGCTCCTATGCCATTCCAAGCAGGAACCACCATCGCGGGTGTGCTTCGCATCCAAGTGTAGATGAAGGTCGTCCCTTCATGACGGGCGTTATGACATTGTGGAGGTCTGACCGCCCAAGGGAGGCCGAGGAGGGGGTTGAAGTGCGGACCGACCCTCAGTTCTCGCCCAGACGGGCTTCAGGATAATGTTGTCGGATCAAAGTGTCAAAGATGTTAGAGATCCATGGTACATTGCATACAAAGTCTGCTCAACAAAAAGTCTATATTGAAAATGAAGAAGTTTATTGTTGAAAATGTAAAAATAATAATGTTGAATTTTGTTAGTTTTTCATTTTTTCATTCTTCAATCAAATATAAAAAATAACTTAATTAAGAATAAATTGTTTCAGATATATATTCAAAATCACAATAAAAGATATAAGTGCAGAGGCATAATTGACTTTATTTGATGAGGAAGCAAGATTCATCATCGGCTGTTCTGCAAAAGTCCTGAAATATGTTAAGATTAAGGTATAATATGTTATTCCCATAGTGTTAAAAATGATCAATAGCTAATTACTTAATTCTATATGCAGGGGGAAAATGTTGAAGAATTTAATAGATGGACCAAGAATTGCATTGGACATGAATATATTTTTTTGATTAAATCACAAGATGTCACGTATGGAAGAACAATTACAAGAATATTTACTTGATGCAAGATAAAAAAGAAAGAACATGTGAGTAGTTTTAAGTTTAAGAAGGTTAAAGTCGAAAATGTTGATTGATCTTATGAAAAATATGATAATATCAGTTTAGGACTTACTAATTTGTTATTTTTTTAATATCTTTATATTTTAGATGAGACAATTATTACATGTTATTTCGCTTACTTAAGATAATATTTAGAGTCTTTAGTTTTAAAATTTTGAGTATTTTGTGTACATAATTAATATACAGTGATTATAGTATATATTCATTTGAGTTCTTAATGAGATTCCTTCTATGATCGATTATCTAAGAGCATCTCCAACCATGCTAGTTATTTTGGGTCGTTAGAATATGCAAAATAGAGAACAATTGGATAATTTGGCTAGCGCAAAAAAAATCATGCTCCAATTATGCTTGCTACTTTAGCTAGCAATAAATATTTTAAAAACAATTAAAGCCTAAACATTTAAAAAAAACAAGCAATTAAATCTGAAGCATACAAAAAAAAAACAAAGCCCAACTTTTATAGCCCAAAAAGAAATTTTGAGATCGGGATCTTGCAATCAGCAAACTCGCGAGAATTTTTTTTTAGATTTATTTTCATGATCCTTTTTTTGCGTGATTTTTTTTTGCGATTTTTTTGAGTTTTTTTTTTTGAGTTTTTTTTTTGCGATTTTTTTATTGTGGTTTATTCACGATTTCTTTTTTATCGCGATTTTTTTTGCGATTTCTTTTTTTCGCGGTTTCTTTTTTTTATCGCGATTTCTTCCACGATTTTCTTGATTGCGATTTCTTTCCTCCAATCGCTTTCTTCCAATTGCGATTTTCTGATTGCATTGGTTTTGATTATTTTTTTGGGTTTTGAAATGCAGAAAGAGCGGAAGGAAAGTTTAGCAAGCAATACAAACTCGCCAGATCTTGCGCGTGGTGAGATATCTATTTTGGCGAGTGGTTTGGCAAATTCCGTTGGAGCATATTTTCTCTATAAATCTGCTATTTTGGCTAAAAAAGAGATGTCTAGTGTGGTTGGAGCTGGTCTAAACAACTTAAAATATTATTTAAATATTCAAGTGGCACGTCTACTAAGACACGTGCACTTGATGCACGACAAATTTCAACTAGTCTATTTCTAATATAAAAGCCATAATAAATCTGTCTAGAACAGATTTGGACCGTCGATCAAATATGATTTATTAAATGTGAGATTGAATCACAGCCATACATCCTTTATATCAAGCTATCAATTGTTAATTGTTATTGGCCACCCTAAAACCCAAATTTTGCAACTAGGTGAAAACCCGAAGCAAGTAGGGGTTCCGGTGTTTTACCACTAGTTAGCAGAGAAGTGCATGGTGGTGGTGGTCGACGTCATCGAGGAAGAGGAGGTCGTCATCGACGGCATCGCTTCGCGTTTCCAATAAAAAAATCGAAGCCGAACCCTAACAAGCTCGAGTTCGACGAACTCTATCTTGATATGAACAGAATCAGTTATCCCTGTTTCCACCTTGAGGATTGTGTAAGCTTCTTCCTCTTTTTGATTTTGAATTAGGGTTTAGAATGCAATTTAGGTCTCTGAACAATTTTAAGAAGTCAAAGTTACTTAGATTGAAGATCTGTGATAGGGGTGGGAGAAGAGAAATTTGATATAGGGTTTGGCTGAATTCTGACTATTAGCTGTTTAACTAACAGGGGTGTATTGAATTGAGATTTCAAAAGATTTTAAAAGAATTGAGAATCCCAGTATTTAAGGGATTCATGGGGAATTCACCTAAAACTTTGACTGGGATTTATAAGGATTTTAAAATAGTTTGATGAAATTCTTATTATGAATTTGATGGAATTTGAAGGAATTCGATGAAAATAAACTTTATAATTAGTTCATTTCCTACACAAGATTGTCATTCTCATAAGATTAGTACGAATAAATATCAAGGCACCTCGCAAGTCATTAAAATATCATTCTCATAAGCTTTTTCTGAAGTACTAAAAGGACACCCACATAAACAAAAGTAACAAAAAAAAAATAGCCCTACATGAGAGAGTTGTTGATGAGTCCATCAACTCAATACTCGCTGTTTTAACATTCTGAAATAGCATAAAATAATAATAACTAATAACACCCGGTAACCAAAGTCATGGAGCAAGAGATCTATAAGGAGCACCAACTCTCCCGTTAGGCATCATAACTCTACCACATCTCCTCATCAAATCAATACTCGCTGTTTCTGCACTATAGGTCTTCCAGTTAACAGTTTCACTATATAGGCCACATCATACAAACCATGGAACGTTATCCACTTCATCCTGTACCTGCAACGAGAAATCAATTTATGCCATAGCAATCTTGAGAATATTTTTGAATCAACCCCATCGCGTTGATTTTGATTGAAATTAATTCCATTGTCTTTCAGGAGGCGGATGGAGGCCTCTGCGTGGGGATCGGTGGTTAGGTTGAATTAGGGTTTGGGTTGAATTAGGCCTCTGCGTGGGGATCGGAGGTCGGGAGGTAGAGGAGAGTGGGGTAGCAGCAGAGGAGGGTGTCGGGAGGTAGAGGAGAGGAGGAAGAAGACGATGGAGAGAGCAGGGGATTATAGGGTTTGGATTTATTTGGGGATAATTTGGGGCATATGTACAGGAAACAAAACCATACTCACCAATGGCTAGAAAGTTTCTACAGAGAATGTGAGAATTGCAAAGGCTTTTGGTATTTATACCTCGGACCCTAGATTCCATCTAAATCCTCCAAATTCTCAATTCTACCAAAATCATTAACTTTTTGAATATACCGAGAATTGAATGGGGTCATTTAAAATCTCAATTGAATACACCGAGAATTGAATAGAATCACTTAAAGTCTCAATTGAATACACCGTGACTTTTATAAACTCCTTTAAAATCCTAATAGAATACACTAGGATTTTCACATTCTTTTAAATTCTTTTCAAATTCCAATCCAATACACCCCTGTAAAAGTAGGGAAAACCGGAGATTGAACGGGATTAAACATGAGCAACAATTCATTACCAGTTATGAAAAGCATGAAGCACCACCTCTTCTTCAAGCACCGACCATGACGACTCCTAAACTTCTTCATTGGCAACATCTTTCTAGAAGCACCAAAGTTTATGAAATCCATAACCTCCCCCTTATCAAATTCTGCTTATATCAAGATTTAGAATGATTTCATGCAGTAAAGGTATCATTTTTATCTGCCTTAATGCAGACATCTTATTGAATTACACTGCGTCTAAAATTTTAGTGAGATCAAGGTGGAATCTTTTTGGCTAGTTGTGATCATTTTTATATGAATTTGTTGCTAAAGAGGCATGGAACATTTCCATGGTATGTTTTCAACCGCTTTTAATTTTGGTATTTCTTTTATTTTCACTATATTTGTTTTGATATATGTATGTTTCTGTAGACAGGGACTCCACTAATCCAACATCAAGATGCACTACGCCCACTTGCCTACACCAATGCACAATTTCGATAATAATAAATTCAAACTTCAAAGACTTAAGTTTCTCAAATTGCAATATATCATTTTTCGGCCAAATTTGTTTAGCATTTCGAAATTATTTCAATTATCTGAAGTTTTAATTTAGAAATAATAAGGGCTATTTTATATGTAATTGTTACCCAAATCATGCAAGTCAGAAAAACGTTGATAATATTTTCTCGAAACAGACTTGCATGATAATAAGGTTTTCCTTCTCAGATTGGATAGTTATCTTTCTGTAATCACTACCGTGCCATATTATTTTGGTACAAGATAAATGTTATGACTTTGGATACTCAAAAGCTCATAATATGGAGTTTAAAGTCACAATCAAAGAGAATGCCCTATCTTTTGCAAATACTGTTCGACATAGCATGTCTAAAAAGACTTCCCTATTTCATGAGTCTTACTTTCAATTTTGTTTTACTAGAAATTGACAGTTGTCAACATCCATTGTGGTATAGTTGGAATTTCATCATGGATTTCATGTCAGCCTATGAAGGATGATAATTTTGACACGTGTGCATTGGGTTTTATAAAATCTCCTACCAGGGTTTCAACTTGTTCTATTCATTTTTCATATTTATGTTTGCTTGAAATTAGTAAGCTAACTTGCGATGCATAGGTTTTCCACAATATGCATATGGGTGATCATGAAGCAAATGATTAGCTTGGAGACATAGCAAAGGTCCAGTTATTTCACTTTGCCTTCTTGTACCTTATTGACGTTCTGGCATTTGTAGAGGTTAATATTGATGTTAGTAATATTGCATTCATAGAATGTTCATTTGGCTTAAGGAACATGTAGGCTCAGCTCATGGTTCGCTTATTTGTCAAGAAATGAGTAAGAGCATTAGGTTTGGTTAGGATCTGGAAAACCTTACAATGAGGATTGTGCCATTAGAGTTAAGATTAGGTATAAGTTTGAACAAAAGGTTAAAATTCATGATATAATTACCTAAATTTTTGTATTAGTAGTGATATGGGTTAGAAATGACGTGGCCCATCCTGGGCCACGGGACCCCCTCAGGATACGCGCACCTTCTGATCCTCCAGATCCGCCACATCAGCATCGGAAAACCGCCCGGGCATCTAACACGTCAGCCCTATACCGCCCAGGTTTTCACCGCTTCAGCCTCACGGGCAACCGGGTCCAGACCCGGCCCCAAACGGGTCCAGACCCGGTTGGCATCTTCTATAAATACCAGACCCCCACTCCCTCTCCAGGTAATCTATCTTTTCCCACCAAAATCCTAGTTACTGTTACTTTCTCCTAGTGACTGATTAGATCGTCGGAGGGTCTGCCACCAGGACCAACCCCGGTGTTCCGAGACCGTCTGCAGGTACACGAGACCATCGGATCCGAGCCGAGCATCAGCCTCCACCTCACTACCACCTACCTCAGTACCGTTCATCCAGTCAAGGGTCGTCTGCATAGGAGTCTCCTCCTTCAATACAAATCGAGTAAGAACTCACGCCTGGTGCATCCACACGCCTCCCAAAAACAAACCGCATCAGGATGGCGCCGTCTGTGGGAAACTATCTATTGTAGATGCCAACCCGAGCTCTGCCTCCAACGGTACCCCTGTAGACGCCAACACAAGCTCTGCCTCCGACGGTACCCTCGTCAACCCGAGCTCACATGGCGCCCAAGGCCGCGAAAACTGTTACCTCCGCACGTCGGCAGGACGTGCTTCCACAAGGCATCGCTGCCAATGCTCACGGATCGAACAACAGAGGGATCAGCCACGGGCCCCAGCCGAATGCCTCTCGTCCGATGTAACCCCTATTTCCGTAAATTTATATTTTCAAGTATTTTCCCGTATTTAAATTAAACTATTCTCTTTTAATTTAATATGTTATTCAAACTATTTTTGTGAAACCCAATATTTGATTATTCAACTATTTTAATATTTGAAATGTTTTGGAACCTAATTTTTATTATAAGCCCAGTAATTTGAATTAAACCCAATAGTCTAATTATTGATTTGAGCCCAAGGACCAGGCCCACCTCCTATTGGGTATTGATTCGCTAACCCAAACCCAAACCCCATTGTTGACCAGATCCTACAGTTAATCCCTAAATTTCTCCCGTAACCCCCAGTTAATATTCTAATCTGTGATTTGAATCCCGTAACCCCCTCCCCTACAATCACTCCCCTCCATAATTTTATATTATTTCTATACAATTATAATTCTAATATCTCTCTCTCTCCCGTATCTCTCTCCCTTCTCTGTTTAAACAAAACCACACAAACAAACCCAACTGACCCAATTCGTCATCTTCTCCAACTCGCCTTCCATCTTCTCCCGCTCAACCCAAACGAGCACACTCCGAACCCATTCCCCGTCACTTCCCCACCGCCTCCCTCGCCTATTGCCTCCATCATCGCCTTCCTCGTCGCCCCGAATCACCCCCGCCCTCACCTACATCAAACCCATCACCCAACTCAACGAAATCCGTCGCCGCAAACCCATTGCTCCATCCCCTACCCCGTCACCATCTCGCCTCACCACCCCCATCACCGAACCCAAACCCACTCCTCTCCATTGCCGTCGCCACCATCTCCATCATCATCCTTCTCCCCGTTCCTTCTTCAACTGCCAAGAACCGAACCTAAAGAAAAACCCACTTCGCCTCCACCGTCGCCAACACCACCACCTCCATTGCCATCCACTTCCGTCATCGTCCTCGAATCCTCGCCCTCGTCACCATCGTCCCTATACCATCACTCTTGTCCCTCTGCCATTACCACTCACCCGAACCCAATCGAAGCTCCACCGAACCCATCAATTACACCTTCAAACTCCGCCGTCGCTCTCTCCCAAGCACCTCGATCTCATTCTCCACATTGCGGCGAGCTCCCCATTGCCTCGCCGTCATCTTCCAAGCCCTGATCACTGCCGTGTCGTCGCCCCCTGTTTCAGCCGTGAAAACAGGGCTTTCGTCGGGGTTGTGACGCCGCCAGTCGCCGAACACCCTTGCCGTCGTGACCACCTGTCGCGCCGCCGCACGTCATCTTCGCCATCCACCCGAGCGTCCACGCCGATCACCGTTCCCTCCCTCATTCTCACTCTCGCTCTGTCGATAGGAAGAAGAAGAACGACGAGTGGGGGAGAAGGCTATTTGGTGTTGTGTGCACAGCGGATCTGATTCCGCTGTTTGCTGTTCGGGTCAGATCTGTTGCGTAGGAGGAATCCTATTGGCTGCATTTGCCATTTCGTGTTCTGGGTACATCTAACCCCGTATTGCTGATTGCTGTTTGGATCTGATCCCGGTGTGGAGTTTACTCTAGTTGCTGGCTTTATTGCTTGAATTTCTTGCACGTATTTTCACGCGTGATTTTCCTCAAAAAGGCAAGTATCACTTGTACAATTTTATTTTTTCTAGTACAAGCTCCTTGTAAAAATACCACAAGTATATTATTTTTGACTCCAATTCGCATTCATAAGTCGAATTGATACTCGTTTACATTCCTAATCCGTCGATCCTGTATTCACATGAGATCGTGAATACTTTGCTATCCTATGCATGACACGAACACCAAAAATAAATACAAACATATGTAATTTTAAGGGGTTATACATATTGGTGTGAATGACTATTTTACCCTTGCTAATAATTTTAAGTGTTGTATATTTTCCCTTAATTTTTGACGTAGTTTTTTACATGTAATCAGTCACTTTGTTGTTACAATATTATTTTATATGACCCTAAATTATTATGGACCCATATTTGTAATAATAAATTAGACCCAAATATGACATTAAAACTACATGTTTTACATCTCATGACTTAAGAACATATTTCCATGCACAATTCCTAGATGTTCCATGTCCATATCTTGACTTCGTCTCATTGCATTATGTTTGTGTTAACAAATTAATAAAAGTAAAAAGCCGGGGTATAAGGGAAAGATTTAAGTAGTGGGCAATATAGAAGAGCGTACTCGGACGGGAGCTCGTGGTTTCCCGATGCAAATTGCAAATTACAAGTTACAAGTTTGCGAATTATATGTTTATATGTTTCATGTTATATGTTTACACTATGTTTGACTCGATATGTTTCACGTTATATGTTTGCACGTATCTCGATACAATATTGAATAACATGTTTTCCCGAGTACGTGACCTATAAAATCCACCACTAAATCTAAATGAAATTGTATTGACTGTAGCAACCATGTAGTAAAAGTATGGATGCATGAAGTGCTACCTAGATAGAATCAAACATTAGACATAAGATTAACACGTGCATTGCATGATCCAACTATATGTTACATGTTCATGTTGATTTGATATTTGTTTACTTGATTACTTGTTTTATATGTCACCTGTTTCATAATGCCTTGTTCATACCATGGTTACATATTGCATTTTCCTTATTCTTGATTCCTTGCTCTTTTCCTGTTTTCCTTTTGTTTTATTTTTGTTTCTGTTTCCCTTAGCTTGTACCCCCATGCGGCCCGTAACTTGTATTAACGAGTCTTCTTGTTTCCCTTTTCTTTTCTGTTATTATAATATACTTGCAGGCCCAAATGGAGAGTTACCAGAAGGTGTCGCTGACCAAGTGTTCTAGTTTATTATTATTATGTTATCTTTAGTTGTATTTTATTTCTTGCAACTATTTATTGTAATCCGGGCTTGTTTGACCCGTAACTATTGTATTTCCCAATTGTTGGTTATATTTATGAACAATGTCATGAACTTTCATTATTACATTGTGATTTATATGCCTGTGTGGATTGTTTATTATCTTGTTGTTGAGTTTACTTTTACAGCTTATGAATGGTGTGTTCGCACCATTCGCTGGGCCTTAGTCTCGTGCCCGTATTTCCATGTTTTGGAAAGCGGGGCGTGACATCCGATCCCGCCCGACCTACGGGGGTGATCGTGAACCGGCGGCTAGCCGCAGCAGGGGAGAAGCCGCTTCCAACTCGGCTCCAAACCACCCAAAACCTCCGTCCTAAGGGCGGGAACCGGCGCTCAGCCGTATCGGTCGACAACAGTCCGCTCAACCAAACCGGGCCGAGCGGGCCCCGGTTACCCACTAGGAGTTCCAGGACTTCCGGAGGGAAATCTTGGGGGCCATCCGAGGTGTCCCCGTCGATGAGAACGCCCGCCGTTCCCACACACGGTCGGATGCTGAGGTTAGCGTATCTTGCCCCTCAACAATCCCACCAGAGCATGACGACGACATTTTGAAATGCCTCCAAGAGATGGAGGATCGCCTCGACCACTTTGGCAATGGCGACCCAAGGACCGCTCAGGGGTACAAGCCGGTTCGCCCTCCTTTCTCCGCCCTCATCCTACAGGCGGAGATACCCCGCAATTTCCGTCCACCTCAGTTCGAGACATATGACGACGAGGGCGATCCTGCTGATCACATGGAGGGCTTCAAAATCCTCATGATGATTCACAGCGCATCGGATCCCCTCCTGTGCCGAGCCTTCCCCGTCACACTTCGGGGTCCGGCTCGGGAATGGTTCTCAAAGCTCACCCCCAGCTCCATCTATTCTTTCGACCAGCTAGAGGGCAACTTCCTTGCCCACTTCGTAACCAGCCGAAAGGCCGAAAGAACGAGTGCATCCCTGATTGGACTCCGGCAAAAGGAAGGGGTGTCACTCTGAGTGTTCGTCCGAAGGTTCACTGCCGAGGCGAGGTTGGTCTCGTCCCTCGACCCCGGGGTTGCCTCTGCAGCCTTCCGGCACAACGTCCGACATGGACAGCTGAAGGCCTCCCTGGCAAAGAAGCCGCCGATAGACTTCCCCGACCTCCTCAACCGGGTCAAAAAATATATCCGAGCCGAAGAAGCCCTTAATCCAGAGGACCAGAAGGAAGTTCCCGGGAAGGGTAAGCGCAAGGCCGACGAGGTTGAGCCGGCGAAGAAAGCTCCGAGAGACGGGGGCACCGCAAAGAGGGTTCCGCCGATCCCCTGCTTCGAGAGGTACACTCCGCTGACGCAGAACGTGTCGACAATCCTCTTAGCGATTGAAAACAGCGACCTCATCCAGTACCCTCCTCGACCATCCAACAACACCAGCAAGAAGAGGGATCAGCGGTTCTACTGCCGTTTCCACCGGGACAACGGGCACGACACAGATCACTGCCGTGCCCTGAAGGACGAAATTGAGGCCATCATTCAGCGAGGGTACCTCCGAGAATTCAAAAGGAAAGGCACCCAGGAACAGAGGGACACTAGAAACAGGAGGGATTCCCCTCCTCCTCGAGCGCACCGACAGCGTCCCGATCGGGATCCGGAGCCCGAAGAGACTGAGGGTCAGGCAATCCTGCATTGCGTCCACGAAGGGCCCATAGGAGGGGAATCCAACACTTTCCGCAAGGCCTTCATACGAGATGTCAACACCGTCCAGGGCCCTCTCTCCCCCCCAGGTCCAGCAACTACCTGTATGCTTCTCAAGAGAGGATCTGGAGGGAGTCCGGCTCCCTCATTGTGACGCACTTGTCATCAGCCTCAGCATGGTGAATTTCGAGGTCCGGTGAATCCTCGTGGACAACGGGAGCTCGGTCAACATTCTGTTCCTGGGAGCATTCGAGAACTTGAAACTCTCCCGTGAGAAACTAAAGCCGGCCGGATACACCTTGCACGGATTCTCCGGCGTCCCCGTGACTATAGAGGGGATCGTCACATTAGACGTCATGGCGGGCACGACCCCGAACAGAAGGACTGAGTCCATGGACTTCATGGTTGTGAATATCAAGGCAGCCTACAACGCCATCCTCGGCCGTCCAGGGCTCTGCTCCCTCCAGGCGGTTCCCTCGGCCTACCATCAAAAGATGAAATTCCCGACTAACACTGGCATCGGAGTTGTCCGAGGGAATTAAGAAGCAGCACGTTCGTGCTACATGACGGCGATCGGAAGCAGTGTATTTCCCCTCGATGCCATCGAGCTGGAGCCCGAAAGGACCCAACCCGAACCAGAGCTGGCGGACGAGCTAGAAAATTTCTCGTTCGAGACAAGGGATGCGTCGAAGCACTTCCGAGTAAGCTGCTCCTCGCACCCGACCTCAAGTCCGCCGTAATCACTTGTATCGCCACAATGTCGACCTCTTTGCTTGGAAGCCCTCTGACATGCCCGGCATCTTCGAGGATCTCATCATGCACAAACTCAGCGTGATCCCCGGGTCGAAACCAGTTGTCCAAAAGCGGCGCAAGTTCGCCCCGGAGCGACAACAGGTAGTGAACGCGGAGGTAGACAAGCTCTTGTCCGCGCGTTTCGTACAAGAGGTCAGCTACCCCGACTGGCTGGCGAACGTCATCATGGTCAAGAAGGCGAGCGGGAGTTGGAGATCTGCATAGATTTCACCGACCTCAACAAGGCATGCCCCAAGGATCCGTTCCCTCTCCCCAACATTGATTCCCTGATCGACACCTCGGGTCACGAGCTCTTATCCTTCATGGATGCCTTCTTGGGCTATGACCAGATCCGGATGTTTCCTCCCGACATCGCCAAGACGTCCTTCGTCACAGACCAGGGACTGTACTGCTATCGGGTTATGCCCTTCGGGCTGAAGAACGTCGGTGCTACCTACCGAGGCTCGTCAACCGAGTCTTCAAAGATCAAATCGGACGTAACATGGAGGTATACGTCGACGACATGCTCGTCAAAAGTCAACAAAGACAGGGCCACGTCGCCGACCTGGAAGAAGCCTTTGGGGTCCTTCGAACCCACAACATGAGGCTCAACCCGACGAAGTGTGCCTTCGGTGTCTCCTCGGGGAAGTTCTTAGGGTTCATCGTCAGCCAGCGCGGCATCGAGGCAAACCCTGAAAAAAATCCAGGCCATAATAGACATGGCCCCTCCCAGGAACGTCAAAGAAGTCCAGAGGCTAACGGGGAGACTGGCGGCCATCGGCCGTTTCCTCTCCAAGTCTGGAGAGAAGTCCCTTCCGTTCTTCAAGGCACTGCGCGGCACCGGAAAGTTCGAATGGGGTACTCAACAGCAAGAGGCCTTCGCACAGTTGAAAGAGTACCTCGCCAACCCTCCTCTCCTCAACAAGCCCGAACCAGGGGAGCCACTCTGGCTCTACCTTTCTGCTTCGGAGAACGTGCTCAGTGCCGTCCTCGTCTGAGAAGAGGAAGGGGTTCAAAAGCCCTTGTACTATGTAAGCAAGGTCCTGCTCGACGCCGAGACCCGGTATTCCAGGATGGAAAAGGTGGCGTACGCCTTGGTCGTGGCCGCGCGGAAGCTCCGTTCTTACTTTCAGGCGCATTCGATCCAGGTACTCACGGATCAATCCCTGAAGGCCGTGCTCTACAAACCCGAGAGCTCTGGTCGCCTAGTCAAATGGTCGATCGAACTCAGCCAGTACGACATCGGCTATCAACCAAGAAGGACCATCAAAGGGCAGGCCCTCGCCGAATTCATTACAGAATGCACCATCTCCGAGCAACCCGCGAGCAAAGAAGCTGACCAGAAGTGGGAAGTTTACGTCGACAGCTCCTCTTGCGAAACGGGGAGTGGAGCGGGCATCATTCTTTGGGGTCCAGATGGTTTCCTCCTTCAATATTGTCTCCGCCTCAACTTTCCGGCCTCCAACAACGAGACTGAATACGAGGCGATGATCACCGGGCTCAACCTGGCTCATCAAGTCGGTGCCAGACAGATCATGGCCTTTAGCGACTCTCAACTGGTGGTCAACCAGATCACCGGAGAGTACGAGGCCCGTGACGATCGGATGATCAGTTACCTGGCCATGATCCAACGCCTATTATTGTCCTTCGACAATCGGCTGTCTTGAGGATCCCCCAGGAGCTGAACACCCAGGCTGATGCCCTGTCAAAGTTGGCTTCCTCATCCTTTGAAGGCCTCGACCACATGGTCCTGATTGAAGTCCTGTTGAAGCCAAGTACAGACTTCCCGGAGGTTCTGTGCATCGAAGACGGAGCTCCTCCCGACGACTGGACCACTCTTATCAAAAAATTTCTGGTCAAGGGAGAGCTCCCCGAAGACCGGGCTGAAGCAAGGCAGATCAGGGTCCGATCTGAAAGATTCGCGGTCATCAATGCCACCCTCTTCAAAAGGTCCTATACAACAACGGATGGTAGACCCTACCTCTGCTGCCTAACCCCAGTCGAAGCCACGTACGCCCTCAAGGAGCTGCATGAGGGGATCGGCGGATGTCACATGGGAAGCCGTTCGCTAGCACGGAAGACGCTAAATCACGGGTACTACTGGCCCACTATGCTGCAAGACGCCCTCGCCCTAGTGAAGAAGTGCGGCCCCTGCCAACGGTTCTCCCCCGTGAAGAGGGCTCCTCAGGCGAACCTCCGGTCAATGGCCAGTCCGACCCCCTTTGCAATGTGGGGGATGGATTTGGTGGGCCCATTTCCAAAAGCAACGAGCCAGCGAAAGTTCCTCATTGTGGCGATCGACTATTTCACTAAGTGGATTGATGCCGAGCCATTAGCAACGATCACCGAGCGACAGACCCAGTAGTTTTTCTGGAAACACATCGTCTGTCGGTTTGGGATTCCTCAAGTGCTCATCATAGACAATGGGACTCAATTCGCGGGTAAGCATTTCTACAAGTTCTGCGAAGATCTCGGGATCCAGCAGCGCTTCTCCTCAGTATGCCACCCCCAGTCTAACGGTCAGGCCGAGAACGCGAACCGCCAAATCCTCGACGGCCTCAAGAAATGACTCGATAACTCTTCTAAGGGGTTATGGGTCGACAAGTTACCCAGCGTTCTCTGGGCCAACCGAACAACAAAGAGGATCCCCACGGGAGAATCACCCTTCAATCTGATGTACGGTGCAGAGGCCGTCATTCCCTTGGAAATCGGGATCCCTTCACCCCGAATCATGGCGTTCGACGAGGCGGCCAACTCCGAACAGTTGCGAGCCGACCTGGACCTCATAGACGAGGTCAGGAAGAAGTCCGCCATTAGAAGAAGCATCTACCAACAAAGGATTGAGAAGTTCTACAATCAGAAGGTGCGTCCCACCGACATCAAACTTGGAGACCTCGTTCTCCGAAAACTGGCAGTGTCCAATCCCGGTCAGAAAAGGAAATTGGCCCCGAATTGGGAGGGCCCTTACAAAGTATCAGAGGTTGTGCGCCCAGGGACGTACCGCCTGACCAACCCGGAGGGTAAGGCCATCAAGAGGCCCTGAAACGCCGAACACCTCATCAAGTTCCTAGGAGGAGATTAGCCTCCATCCCATGTAAATTATGAAGAATGTAATCGGCACGACGTGCCTTGTTTTTTGTAAAAATCCCTTGTAATGTAAATATGCCAACTTTCTTAAAACAAGTTTATGGCTTCATATTTTGTTCTCAATAAAAGACCTCTCGAGCTCAGCGCTCGGATAACAGTGCGAGCCTGAAAAGCTTCTCTTACAAGCTGGGGCCTCGGTGCTCGGATAACAGCGCGAGCCTGAAAAGCTTCTCTTACAAGCTTAGGGGCTCGGTGCTCGGATGACAGCGCGAGCCTGAAAAGCTTCTCTTACAAGCTTAGGGGCTCGGCGCTCGGATGACAGCGTGGGCCTGAAAAGCTTCTCTTACAAACTTGGGGCTCGACGCTCGGATGACAGCGCGAGCCTGAAAAGCTTCTCTTACAAGCTTGGGGCTCGGCGCTCGAATAACATCGCCAGCCCGAAAAGCTTCCTCACATGTTTGGGACAGCTACTCACCCTGAGAACAAGTGCGGGAGCTCGGCGTCGACCTCGAGCAAGGCAGGGGATTTCTTCAAAGCTCTATGGCGGTGACCCTCTGCTACGCCTGCTACTGGCTTTCTCCCCGGTGTGGGGGCTCGGCACCCGTCCCTCGCTCGGTTTGGGCTTCTTCAAGCCCATCAACCGATGCACGAGGCAACAACCGCCAGCCACGCCCACACCGTCTTTCCTGAGAACAAGTGCGGGAGCTCGGCGTCGACCTCGAGCAAGGCAGGGGCTTTCTTCAAAGCTCCACGGCCTTGACGCTCGGCGGCGACCCTCTGCTGCGCCTGCTACTGGCTTTCTCCCCGGTGTGGGGGCTCGGCACCCGTCCCTCGCTCGGTTTGGGCTTCTTCAAGCCCATCAACCGATGCACGAGGTGACAACCGACAGCCACGCCCGTACCGTCTTTCCTGAGAACAAGTGTGGGAGCTCGGCGTCGACTTCGAGCAAGGCAGGGGCTTTCTTCAAAGCTCCACGGCCTTAATGCTCGGCGGCGACTCTGTACTACGCCTGCTACTAGCTTTCTCTTCGGTGTGGGGGCTCGGCATCCGTCCCTCGCTCGGTTTGGGCTTCTTCAAGCCCATCAACCGATGCACGAGGCGACAACTGCCAGCCACGCCTGCACTGTCTTTCCTGAGAACAAGTGCGGGAGCTCGGCGTCGACCTCGAGCAAGGCAGGGGCTTTTTTCAAAGCTCCACGGCCTTGACGCTCGGCGGCGACCCTCTGCTACGCCTGCTACTGGCTTTCTCCCCGGTGTGGGGGCTCGACACCCGTCCCTCGCTCGGTTTGGGCTTCTTCAAGCCCATCAACCAATGCACGAGGCGACAACCGCCAGCCACACCCGCACCGTCTTTCCTGAGAACAAGTGCGGGAGCTCGGCGTCGACCTCGAGCAAGGCAGGGGCTTTCTTCAAAGCTACTCGGCCATGACGCTAGGCGGCGACCCTTTGCTACGCCTGCTACTGGCTTTCTCCCCGGTGTGGGGGCTCGACACTCGTCCCTCGCTCGGTTTGAGCTTCTTCAAGCCCATCAACCGATGCACGAGGCGACAACCGCCAGCCACGCTCGCACCTTCTTTCCTGAGAACAAGTGTGGGAGCTCGGCGTCGACCTCGAGCAAGGCAGGGGCTTTCTTCAAAGCTCCACAGCCTTGACGCTCGGCGGCGACCCTCTGCTACGCCTGCTACTGGCTTTCTCCCCGGTGTGGGGGCTCGGCACCCGTCCCTCCCCGGTTTGGGCTTCTTCAAGCCCATCAACCGATGCACGAGGCGACAACTGCCAGCCACGCTCGCACCGTCTTTCCTGAGAACAAGTGTGGGAGCTCGGCGTCGACCTCGAGCAAGGCAGGGGCTTTCTTCAAAGCTCCACGGCCTTGACGCTCGGCGGCGACCCTCTGCTACGCCTGCTACTAGCTTTCTCCCCGGTGTGGGGGCTCGGCACCCGTCCCTCGCCCAGTTTGGGCTTCTTCAAACCCATCAACCGACGCACGAAGCGATGACCGCCCACACCGCCATCCCCAAGAGATTACGGCGCGTCGTCAGCCCAGAGCTAGGCCGTGGCTTCCTTCGAAGCCGCTCGACCAATACGCTCGGCTACGGCCTAGTGTCACGATACAACAAAATTTAACGTTAAGGTTTAGAGCATCCGCCTTCGGCAGACGCCCCGAGCTTCGAGCCGTTTGGTTGACCACCCTCTCGCCCGCGAACAACTCAGGGTTTACGGCTTTCGCAAGCCCAAACCCCGAATTGTCCGAGGACGGCAGGGGAGCCACCAACCCTCTGCTCTCTCCGGCCTTACTGACCCTACGCTTTCGATTGACCCTCCTCTCGCCCATGAACAACACGGGGTTTCCTGCTCTTGCGAGCCCGAAACCCCAAATTGTTCGAGGACGGCAGGAGAGCCACCGAGCCTCGGCTCTCCCCGAACCCCCGAACCGATCGGCCGGCCCACCACTCACCAATGAACAACCCGGGGTCTCGCAGCTCTGCAAGCTCGAACCCCGAATAGTCCGAGGGTGATTGGTGTGCCCCCGATCCGGAGCATTCGGAGGATGTTTTGTTTCTGGGCGCTCGCCTCTACCAGGCACCCAAGTCAAGCGGCTTTCACTTCTTAACAATCAGTTGGGGGAAGTGGGGATTATATAACCCCCTTAGGGGGGCAGTTATTACGTCTGGGAATGCGAAACGGTGGAAGGCGAAACGTCGCCATTAATGCTCATGGCGAAACGTCGCCATTTATGACCCAGTTGCCTCGGGCGACCCCTTCGCAGCAGACACAGCAGCCACCTTCGGCAACCAAGACAATCAAGGTTCGAGAAAACGAATGCTATTATTATTATTACTCATTGCTTACAACTCAATGAACGTCGGTACAAATACAAAGAACAACTCACAAACTCACTCGCACTCGGCCTGAAATTCAAACTCGGTGCCTCCTTCGGGGCTCTTCTCACGCTCGGCCGGACCGGCTCGGGAAGATACTCCCGCCACCGAGCTTCCTGCATCACCGGGCTGGGCCTCATCCAATAGAAATGTCAGAGACCGCCCCGGGGTCGAGTTGCTGGCCTCCTCCATCAGACCCGCGCTTAACACCAGCTTCAGCCTGCGAATTTCCAGCTCTTTCTCAACCACGGCCTCACGAAGGAAAGACTCCGAAGCCGACCTACCGCTCGAGGCATCCGAGAGGGACCAGTCCGTCTCGATTACCCACCAGTCCCGGTCGGCTATGGCCTTCTTCAGGCACGCCACCTCCAGACCGAGCTCCCTAGATTTGTTCAGGAAATAATTAATAGCGGCCGCTCGGTCCCGAGCCTATTTTCGCTGGCGAGCCAAAGCTGTCTCCATGGCCTCCTCCCTCGCTCGAACTGGAGGTACCTCGGCAGCAACAGGGTCGGCGATCTGGGTTTCGTGCGTCTATCAAAAGACGAGAGCAAACATCACAAAAAATGCAAGTCTTGAAGCCTCGGCCCAAAAAAGTATATATCATTTCTTTCAAAAAAATGATACAAAAGCCGCGGTGGCCAGTCCGCTCTCGAGGCATTTACATCAAAAGAAACAAAAAGAAAAAAATTCTATTCTTGAGGGGGGGTGGCACCTCATCCTCGGCCTGGACGCCCCCCGCTTCGTCGCCCCCCGGGGTCAGCGGAAGGTTCGCCTCCCAACCATAGTAGAGGTGGTCCACGTTCAGCTCGGGGTAGATCTGCCGGAAGTGTGCCTTGGACTACTCATACGCCTCGTCCTGCGCTATGATCAGAGCTTCTGCCGAGGCTGCCTCTATCCTCTTCAGGGCCTTCTGCCCCTTCGCCACCTCCTCCTCAATCCTCTCCTTGAGACGATCCACGTCGGCCTTGTGGATGTCGGAGAGTGAGGCCACCTGCGCCTCGTGGACCTTCACCATAGTTTGGGCCTCCTTCAGGTCGTCGGTCGCCTTGTTCAGCTCGCGGAGGTACTTCTCCGCGTTCCTCCTCTCGATGTAAATCTCCTTCTCCAAGCATTTTTGGAAGTGCTGGCCATGGAGCATCGCCTGTCCGAGGGGAAAAAAGATCAGAAAAGTTCAAAACCAAGAGAGAAGGTGCCGAGCTGACTTACCGAGATATGCGCCTTGGACCAGCGCATGAAGGCCTGCTCGGTCGTCTGCGATGCCAGCGCCATTAAGTCCTACTCGGTACCGGCCTTTGTGACGAACTCTATCGCCACGGGCCAGTCGAGGAGACTGTCCCCCGCAAGATTGACCAATCGGGGACAAAGGGCCGCAATCCTTGTTGGCCCACCATCTCCTCGGCGGTGGGACGTGGCGGGGGAAGGCTCCTCCCGGGGGCATCAACAGTTTTCCCCAAACTGCCCCCTGCATCCTGGGGCACCCTCGGCGTGGGGGGTGGTGATGCTTCTTGGCCTTCTTGGCTTGCAAGGGCTCCTCGACTACCGGGGCCGGCGCCTTGGCGGATCCTCCTTCCTGAGCGGCGAGCTTCTCTTGCTCTGCCTTCTTCTTCTTCTGGATGTCCGCCCTCGTCTTCGCAGCGACAGCCAGCAAGGCTCGCCTCTCGTCGACCTGTTCGGAAGTCATCTCTGCAAGAATGAAGAAAGAGGCTAAAGTTAACACGAAGGCTGAAAGATAGAAAATTCAGAACGAAACATACTAGGGTTGGTTGGGCTCAGTCCGGCCCGGGCGAGGTGCAGCTCGGTCACTCGAGGCCACGCAATGCTGTGACCCCTAACTATCTTCTCTACTTGCTTCCACTCCTTGGCTGTCAAGTCGCTTCGCTTCGGAGGTTTATGGTGCGGCTTGAAGAAGCTCCACTGGGTCGGTATTCCCCAAGCCTTCTCACTCCGCACCACAAAATACTTCTCTTTCCACCCTTTGATGGAATCCGGATGGCCGTGCATGATCTTCTTGTGCAGCCTAGGCGAGAAGTAGAAAATCCCTTCCTGATCTCCGAGCGAGCTGACCCCTAGGTAGGCTCGGAAGTACGTCAACCTCGGCTTCACCCCCGTCTCTTGGCACCTCAGGATGAAGCAGATCAAGTGCTTCCAAGAGTTCGGGCCGTACTGCATGGGGCACAACTTCAGGCCCGAGGCGAATGCATCCTCAG
The DNA here is from genome assembly GCA_017893485.1 of Hemerocallis citrina. Taxonomy (NCBI): domain Eukaryota; kingdom Viridiplantae; phylum Streptophyta; class Magnoliopsida; order Asparagales; family Asphodelaceae; genus Hemerocallis; species Hemerocallis citrina. The sequence continues at coordinate 247,963,353 of CM030358.1, forward strand.
GAAACATACAGTAGCCCGGCGCCAGGACCGTTGTGGGCCGAATGCCGGGGCTCAGAATGAAAACCTCGAACTCCCGCAGGATGAAATAAGAGGCCCTTAGAATATGCAGATAGTCCGCCCTCAATATGCACGGGATGCTGTCCATCCGAATCTTCACTCGGCCCTCTTCACTTGGTACGGGGGGGAGGGGGTGGGGCCTATGTCTTTGATATCATCAGGATACATCCGAATCGACCCCGAGTTTTTGAAGGAGACTGGGGGGAACTCGAGCCCCGTTCTGGGTGCGTATTCATCGTGCGGTGGAGGACTGTCCGGGATAGTCAGCTTTCGCTTCTTCCGGCGAGGACGAGCCTTCTTCTCTGGAGATGGGGTCGACAGGGGTGGGAGAGGTGGAAGGTCATTCCCGACCGACCTTCCCGCTGTGCTTTCGCCAACATCCTCTTCAGCATCCTCTTCCTCATCGTTAACGACACCCTCATCATCGGTGTCCGGATCCCCCTGATCCTCATCCTCCACCTCCTCTTCGCCTTCGGCGCCCTGACCTTCCTCGTCATTTCCCTCCTCCTCTTCGCCCTCGGCTCCTTGACCCTCCTGACTCCCCTCGTCCTCTTCTTGCTGCTCTTCGCCTTCGTCTACAGGTTCCTTTCCCGGCCTCCGGGGTCTCAGTGGCGACACTGTGAAGACTACGTCGTCACTACTAGCTGACCCGGGGTCTGACAGGACCTCCTGCTTCACCTTATACTTGCTCAGAGACGAGGACGTCTCGGACTCGGACCCACTTGCGGAGCGACCCGACGAGCTGGCCTCGGATCCGGACTGAACACGCGACATTACAAAACAGAGAGTACTAACCTGGAAAGTTACCGAACGATCACCGGAAAATGTCGCCGACAGCAGTGAAGAACCTGTTCTTAAAAAGTGGAGAGTGAGAGTAAAGAAATGAAGAAGAAAAAGTGACGAGGGGGGAAGGGATTTATAAGGAGAAGGGCAACTCCTCGATTTCCGCAATCAAGATCTGACCGTTGGATCTTAACCACCAAAGATCTAACAGCCACTAAGATCTGGAGACGCTTCGATCCTTGCGCTCCTAACGTCAGCAGTGGGAGTGGAATTGCGTAAACTACCCCCAGGTCTTTTTTCCCCACAGCGGACTTTTTCGACAAGTCAATGAATTTCGACGCTCGGATGGCATCGCGAGCCACAATTCCTCTTCTATGTTTGCAGAAGGGTCGACGCTCGGATGGCATCGCGAGCCACAAATCCCCTTCTATTTTTACAGGAGGATCGACGCTCGGATGGCATCGCGAGCCACAATTCCCCTTCTATTTTTACAGGAGGGTCGACGCTCGGATGGCATCGCGAGCCACAATTCTCCTTCTATGTTTGCAGAAGGGTTGACGCTCGGATGGCATCGCGAGCCACAATTCCCCTTCTATTTCTATAGGAGGGTCGACGCTCGAATGGCATCTCAAGCCACAATTCCCATTCCCTGTTTGCAGCAGGGTCGACGCTCGGATGGCATCGCGAGCCACAATTCCCCTTCTATGTTTGCAGAAGGGTCGACGCTCGGATGGCATCGCGAGCCACAATTCCCCTTCTATGTTTGCAGAAGGGTCGACGCTCGGATGGCATCGTGAGCCACAATTCCCCTTCTATTTTTCCAGGAGGGTCGACGCTCGGATGGCATCGCGAGCCATAATTCCCCTTCTATGTTTGCAGAAGGGTCGACGCTCGGATGGCATCGCGAGCCACAATTCCCCTTCTATTTCTACAGGAGGGTCGGCGCTCAGATGGCATCGCGAGCCACAATTCCCCTTCTCTGTTTGCAGAAGGGTCGACGCTCGGATGGTAGCGCGAGCCACAATTGCTCTTCTATCCACCGGAGGGTCGACGCTCGGATAGTAGCGCGAGCCACAAATTCCTCTCCCCTACTCCCAGGGGGCTCGGAGCTCGGACGACAATGCGAGCCCCTATAGCACTGCCCTATTCACAAGGGGGCTCGGAGCTCGGATGCCACCGTGAGCCCCTACCGCTCTCCTTTACTCCCAGGGGGCTCGGAGCTCAGACGACAATGCGAGCCCCTACAGCACTCCCCTGTTCACAAGGGCGATCGGAGCTCGGATGACATCGCGAGCCCCTACCGCTCTCCCCTACTCCCAGGAGGCTCGGAGCTCGGATGAAATAGCGAGTCCCAAAAAAATCCTCCTCAAACGATGGGCTCGCCGACCGACCTTCTAAGCTCGGCAAACTGATCTCCAACCCAACAGGCATTGGCATTCCCTTGCTCTTCCAACTAGCGAGGGGGTCGCTTGCCGCCCCTAGACGCTTGCCGACCGACCTTAGATGCTCGGCGCGCCAACCTCCAAACCAACTGGCGTTGGCGACCCCTTGCTCTTCCAACGAGCGAGGGGATCGCTTGCCGACCCTTGATGTTCGCCGACCGACCCTATACGCTCGGCGAGCCGATCTCCAGCCCACCAGGCGTTGGCCTCCTCTTGCTCTTCCAACTAGCAAAAGGATCATCCGCCGACCACAAGAGCTCGTCTGCTGACCCCAGGAGCTCCTCTATTGACCCCTGATGCTCGGCAAGCCGAGTTCCGACGAGATCGGCCTCGGCATCCCCTTTGCTCTTCCAATTAGCGATGGGGTCGTCCGCCGTCCTCCGAGACTCACCTGCCGACCCCGAGGCTCGGCGAGCGTCAACCCGACTCTTCTACGCTTAGCATCTTGCACAAACTCCAATAAGGGATCCCTTCCTCCTACCCCCTGGCCTCTTCTGGAAATAGCAAAACCTACTTTCTCACCGCACCTTCGACCTTGCTCTTTCTACAGAGGCGAAGAATCACTCCTACACGGCAGGTTCACCCAGCCCTACAGGAGTGTGGGGCTTGTGATATGGGTTAGAAATGACGTGGCCCATCCTAGGCCACGGGATCCCCTCAGGATACGCGCACCTTCTGATCCTTCGGATCCGCCACGTCAGCGTCGGAAAACCGCCGGGGCCGCTGCCACGTCAGCCCGGAAACCACCCGGGCATCTGCCACGTCAGCCCTATACCACCCGGGTTTCCACCGCTTCAGCCTCACGGGCAACCGGGTCCAGACCCGGCTCCAAACGGGTCCAGACCCGGCCCCAAACGGGTCCAGACCCTGTTGGCATCTTCTATAAATACCAGACCCCCACTCCCTCTCCAGGTAATCTATCTTTTCCCACCAAAACCCTAGTTACTATTACTTTCTCCTAGCGAATGACTAGATCGTCGGAGGGTCTGCCACCGGGACCAACCCCGGTGTTCCGAGACCGTCTGCAGGTACACGAGACCATCGGATCCGAGCCGAGCATCAGCCTCTACCTCACTACCACCTACCTCAGTACCGTTCGTCCAGTCAAGGGTCGTCTGCATAGGAGTCTCCTCTTTCAATACAAATCGAGTAAGAACTCACGCCTGGTGCATCCACATTTCTCCCAAAAACAAACTGCATCAGTAGTCTTAGTTTTATCATCCACCAAAAATGACCTTTTAGACTATATTGAGCGAGTCATTCGCTTTGGTTTTACCGGTTTTGTCCCATACGCAACACAGTCTATACTTTATAATAGTGATCATGTAAGTTATGTGAATCACAAGTTTTCCTAGAAATAAAATCCTTCGTGTCTTCCAAAAAATTCTCCTTTTGCAATTCATTTTTGAAGTGCCATAGATATATAATCCATGTGTCCTTTGAGTAGCATGTAATAAACCATTGCTGGTTATTTGCAAAGGCTTAGCCACCATTCTTCGCTGCTTTCTTTGCATACTCAACATTATATGTTAACGATAACTTTCAAATACCTGAACACTGGAATGATATAGTTAGGGGAAACTAGTTGTTTTTTAACAAACATGCATAATTGTAATTGTTGTGCAGTTAGGGCATGCAAATCAAAGTAGTTTTCATCATCTGTATCAGATTTTTTTTTTGCTTCCACCATTTCTATCAAAGTTTAATAATTATCTGCTTCTTTTGCATACAGTTGTTTTATTTATAATATGATAAACTTACAGCAACAAACTTGACATGCATGAAGTTTGTTGCTTAACATATTACTTATCTGTCTCCACTATCCAACCATCTTTTGATCATTGATATTGTATTAGTGTTTTTTTCTGATGGACACTAAAATAAGATAGAATGATTATTTGAAAGAAAACAAATTTTGGTTGTATATTTATGTTAAAATATATTTGGTATGATATGCGCTGTATATTCTATTTTCTGATTTATAGGAAACAGATTCCCTTAAATCTCTCATCTCCTTAATCTTCTCATCAATCAATTGTACCCATTTTCCAAGAATGTAATGTATATATAAAGAGATAAACAGTAGAAGAATAAAAAAAACAAGAAACTTTGATTTTTCCAAAAATTCAAATCTAATTTCAATATGGTATCAAAGCCAAAAAAATTATCCTAGGCTACCTGAAAAAAGAAGAAGAAGAAACAATGTTGTTCTTCTTCCTCTTATTCCTGAATCCTGACCTCGTCTCAGCACCAGAACCCCGACGCCGCTGATCGTTGATCGCTGCCCCATCCAAGAACCGATGCCACCTTGCCACCCTGTTCCGTTGCCTGAAACCCATCGACCGCACCGCCCTCATCGTTCAAACCCATCGCCCAATTCTTCTGTCTGAACCGATCTCGCCTTGCCACTTTGAGTTTTGAACCCGAGACCCACCAAATACAAACTAGAAGTCGTCGACCAGAAAGACAAACCCACATCACCGAACGCCATCGCCGTCACCAAAATCAACCTCGGCACCACCGTCGGCCGTCGTTGTGCACCGCCACCACCCGGAACCGTCGCCGACTGCTGCTACCACCGTCGCTGATCACAAACCTAGTGACTAATACTTCTTCTTCGATGTTGATTGGGTACTTTTGTCAAATCCAATACACAGTGAACCCGAAACCCGACCCGCAAACTAGTCTCCTCATTGGCTCTGTTTTTGGTGTTTGTTGTTCGTTTTTTTACTGGTGTTTTGGTGTTCTGTTGTGTGACTGCTATCGCCGTTTTCCATATGTCACAATAAAATAGTTGTGAGCATTTTTTTTTGTTTGTTTTAAATCTAAAACCGAACCCGATCCCGAATCTGAACTTGACCTGCAACCACATTGAGATTTTACAATGGGAGAAAAGAGTAGTTCTTCGGAGTCATTGGATTACCGGTGAAAGTTTTTTAGATGCTATGACACCGATATCTGCGAAGTGATCAAGTATGAAATCCTCATTGCTTCGTCAGGTCACCCAGATAAGTTTGTGGCTCGTCACGATGAGAACACCAGAGTTATGTATACTTGCTTGCAAATGCAATGTTCTAATCATCAGACTAAAACTGAAACAAGTGAAGGTGGTGTGGATAGATCGGAGCGCACTTATGGATTGTCTGCACACTCCTCCAGAGGCTTCAACCAAATTGCTTATGAATTGAGGAAGTGTAATCATTGTGGCGCGATTGATCACACTAAAGCTTGTTGTTATAAGATTATCGGCTACCCAAAAAACTGGGATCATAGCAGGGATCCTCGGAAGAAGAATTGCAACTAATTCATTGTCGACGTTGGAGTTGCCGATGGAGCTGAGAAGAGTGTTAGACACGTCTCTACATTAGTTACAGCTGCAGATAATGATGGTAAGGTCTTTAATATTTCTGCTTCTGTTATGAGTAATGCATGGATAATTGATTCGGGTGCTACCGACCATATCACTTTCGATTCTAGACAAGTCCAAACCTTACAACCAACCACCAAATCAAGTGTGTCCACTGCCAATGGTGATCCTGCCACCGTTATTGGCGAGGGTTCCATATCTCTCACAAAAAACCTAACCTTAGATACTATGCTTGTTGTGCCATATTTGAATTTTAATCTGTTATCTGTTGCCCAAATAACTACCGCCTTACATTGTATTGTAATTTTTTGGTCTCCCGTTGTGTGTTTGTGTGCTTAAGGATATTCAGACTCGGAAGACGATTGGTTATGGGGTTAGACACGGGAAACTATATTACCTGGATTTATAATCTGAAAGTTCAAGTATGTTGACTCAAGCTCTATTTGTGGAAAGATCCGAGAGGGAGAAGAAGAAATCAGAGATTTGGCTATGGCATTGACGTCTAGGGCATGTTTCTTTTGGTTATTTGAATAAATTATTTCCAAGTTTATTTTCGAAGTTGGATATTTCTACCTTTCGGTGTGATATGTGTGAACTCAAAAAAAGTCACCATGTATCTTTCCTCCAAATCTAAGTAAAAGCACTCTCCCATTTATGATTATTCATTCTGATGTTTGGGGTCCATCCAAAAACACTACTTTTGGAGGAGAAGAATGGTTATGACCTTTATTGATTGCTGTACTCGTATGACTTGGATTTGTTTGATGAAGTCTAAAAGTGAAGTTAGTGGTTTATTTCAGAAATTTCACAAATTGGGTTATAAAGTAGTATGAAGCGCTGATTCAAGTTCTTAGGAGTGATAATTGTGGTGAGTACCTGAGTTCAGATCTGCAACAAAATTTGGTGGAACACGAGATTGTTCACCAAACCACATGCTGGTATACACCTCAACAGAATGGGGTTGTAGAAAGAAAAAACAGATAGTTGTTCGAGGTGGTCCGTGCTTCCTTTATTCAGGGAAACATGCCACTCATGTATTGGGGGGGAAGCTCGTGCTTCTACTGCATACTTAATCAACCGAGTTTTCTCTAGTATCCTTTATTCATCACACCATTTCATGCATTAATTGAAGCTGTGAATGCACCAACAGTCGTCAACCTGCCACCTCGTATGTTTGGGTGTGTTGCATTTTTCCACCTTCATCAACACAAGCGAAATAAGTTAACTCCTTGAGCTGTGTGATATATTTTCGTGGGATATGCAAAAGATAAGAAAGGGTATCGGTGTTATCACCCACCAACTAAAAAGATGTTTGTGACTATGGATGTTGTGTTCCATAAAAATGTGATGTATTTTTTCTCTGAGGTTGAACTTCAGGGGGAGAACCAAAGTGAAGTTCAGACTCTTGCCTATGACGAAGTGGTTACCATTCAGACTGAACAATTGGATACAAGGGGTGAAAATCTGGGTGTAAGTAGTGACGATCACTCGAATGAAGATTTGGTTGAGGATGTAAGTAGTGACGATCACTCGAATAAAGATTTGGTTGAGGGAGAAGATCGCCACGAGGAACTGCAATCGATGCCGAACCTCCTCGAAGATGAACCGTCGGGATCCATGCCATCGCTAGTGTCCTCTCCACCACCAACATTGACAGAACCCCAAAACTAATCGTCGTCTTTGTCCAAAGCTCCAAGAATAGAACTCCTGAATCGTACTACTAGATGTATCCCAAAACCTACTTATGAGCCTGATCCCACTAGTAATGTCAAGTATCTCATGAGTAATTATGTGTCCACTCACCGATTATCTGAATCAAATAAGTCATTTGTGAATCAATTATCTATTCCTAACAGTGTGCAGGAAGCCATAGCCATCCCCAGGTGGAAAGCAGCCATGGATGAGGAGATGAAGTTCTTGAAGAAGAATGAGATTTGGGAGATAGTTGAACTACTAGCAGGAAAGAAGCGGGTAGGATGCATATGGATTTATTCGGTGAACTATAAGTCTGATGGTTCAATAGAGCAATACAAGGCAATGTTGGTTGCCAAAGGGTACACTCAAGCTTATGGAATTGACTATGAAGAAATTTTTGCACCTGTGGCAAAGTTCAACTGTAACACCCTAAAATTTTTTTTAAACCATTCCACTTGCAAATACTTTCCAACTTAATCTATTTCTTATCTACACCATTTCTTCCTTAGAAAAATTCTCATAGATTTTTATTAAAAATTTCGGCAAAGTTTTCCCTGAAATATTAGCCCTTTTACAGATATTCCTTATGGAAATCTGCAAACAATTACAAATATCAATGTACCTATAATATGTATCAATCCTGTCCAGGCCAAGTCATTCAACAACACACAGGCAATAATATATAGGGCTCTGGGGGCATAATTCCTCATAATACACAAGATACAATTTAAAAACTATATATTCTTTCGAAAACATGTAAGATTTTTATAAAAACTTTAGAAAAACCTTTCAAAAACCAACCACAGACCCCGGTACTCCACAACGAGGTGGGTACGAGCTTCCATACTCCATCACAACACTATATATATTATCTCTTACAATTGTACACATATTCCTCGATAATACAAACTATCACCCAAATACTATCTCCATCTCTACATAACTTAGGATAATAAAATATTTAATAGATACACATACAACTCATTCGGCTACGAGAAAAGTATAACTATCAAAATCAAACAACTACTACGATATCTCACCTCGCTGCTAATCAGTACCTGCAAGAGGGTGAGGGAGATCCACCCCCCGGGAGGGACTCTCCTGACTCCCAGAAAACAACAGGGGTCAGCCATAACTGGTGTGAGTATAATCTACTAGATTAGTAAATAAAATAACTGGTAAGACAGAAATTGAAAGAACTTACAAACATAAGGATAATTAAATGTAACCTGAAATTTAAACATATAAACACAGTCAAAGTGATTTTGCACAAAGTAATCCTTTGCATCTTCAACCCATCTACAAATCCATATTCACTCAATCTTATAATATTACGTTCATCCATTCTTATAATATCACATTTATCCATGCCTAAACACATCACAAAACATTTCGTAATACATTAACCTTCATTCTCATTCTAATTTCATCATACAACTTATTTAATGCTCATTCTCATTTTGCCATATACTTGGCTTTATAATTCATTTTTATCTCATCATACAAGTCAAATTACTTTTCATTCTTATTAATAATATATCTTTCTTTCATTTTTGCGTACACCTCATATCACACTTTACTTTAACTTCCACTCTTATCAAATTATACTCCGCACCCCAAACATAGTTTGGGTAATACTACACCGCATCCCAAAGCCGATAGCTTGGGTAATACTACACCGCACCCCAAGTAGAACTCGGGTAATATAACATCACATCTCAAGCCGATAGCTTGGAATATTACTTTAATTTATTTTTATTTTCATCTTACAATTTACTTTACTTTCATTTCGATATTGTAATACAACTATCATATCAACACCCCACCAATTCACACTGGGAGTTGTGCCAAGGCAGGTAGTTCCTACTATTCCCATGGAAATAGTGGGAAAGTAGTTCCTCGACACAATTCCAGGGCATCAAGTCATATCACACTTATCTTTAGTTTTGAAATCATTCCCATATCCATAACTTAACACACATTACTTTATGCATCATACTAATATCACATATAACTTTACTTTTCATTCATATCATATTATCTCATACATACACACTTTCTTTACTTCTTTTACTCTTTTCCATTCAACAATTTCTTCGAGTTATTCACATTAATTTTTACATACATAATTCCTTCACTGTTATACTCATATTCCTTACATCATATTAATTCATATATATAATTCCTTCATTTATCATATTCAAATACATAACATCAAACTAATTAACATGTTTAATTCCTTTACTTTTTGTATTTAATCCCATAACACAAATGTTTCTCTTTTCATAATTATCTGCCTATCACCATTTCTGTATTTTCACTTATAATTACATAATACAATTACCTCGTTTTTTAAACTTATTTAACCACGTACTTCTTTTACCATTCATTTTCATTTGCATACTCATGAATCGTATTCTTTCATACTCATCTTCATATATACATTTTTTTTCACTCTACTTATTCATTTCCACTCAGATTCTTACTTCACTTTCTCATCTCCACTTTACATCAAATATTTTCTTTTCTTTCTCATTTTCATATCACATCATATGCTTTCTCTACTTTCTCATTCTCATTTTCATTTCACATCATATGCTTTCTCTACTTTCTTTCATTCCACATTTATTCATTTTATTAATTTGTCGACCAGTGAGCCATAGTATTCCAATATACTGAAAGTCGACAGCCCAGTAAACACGCGGACCCCTGCCCCCTGCCCCCTGCCCCCTCCCCCCCTCGGGGGGGGGGGGGGGTCTTACGCGTCCGAGGCTACATCTTCCTCCTAGCCTATGCCAGCGAGGGAAACACCGCACCCCAAGTAGAACTTGGGTACTTCCTCCCAGCTGAAGCCAACAAGGAAAACACCGCACCCCAAACATAGTTTGGGTACTTTCTCATGGCAAAACGAATGAGGGAAATTAAAACACTGCACCCCAACGAAGCTGGGTACTTCCTGGTGGCAAAGCCAACGAGAGAAAGAAAACACCGCACCCCTAGTTTCACTAGGGTACTTTCTCGTGACATCTGTCATTGAGGGAAATATCATCGCACCCCAGCTGAGCTGGGTAATAATCGGGCCTCAAGCCGATAGCTTGGGTGATAAAAATACCACACCCCAAACATAGTTTGGGTAATAAATACTGCACCCCAAGCTGGTCCTTGGGTGTTAAGAGGTCTAGCCCAAACCCCCAGGATTTTTGTAGGTACTGGTTATCAAAATTTAACTGTTATTATCATTTTCATTTCATCTTTTCTGCACCACACAACATCTCATCTTTTATTTCAATAATTTGCCACATCTTTGGCTTTAACCATGCAATTTATTATCTTATTAGCTCATTATTCACATACACCTATTTATTTCATTTATAATATTATTACTTCATATTATTCCATATCATAAACGCACCAAAGTAATTATTCGCTCACATTATAATATCTTATGAACATGCCAAATTAAGAAGATGATTACACCATATTACCGCCCATTAGTTTCACTTTAAACATTATTATTTTATACATATACTCACTCATTAATTTCATTGATTATGCTATCATAACTCATTATCACCCATATATATCACATACATACACCAAATAGGTCAATAAGTCATTTTTGTTTATCTACCGTATATTATACGTATATCAACCCCATTTACTTCATCTTATCATACATATACCCAGTGCATCACCCATAACACTAAATATTCAAATCACACAATTTTCTCCATACAACACTATTTCAACATATAAAAATTCTGTATTTTCGGTTAAATCTTCATTTAGCTATAACTTACAAAAATCACATCGAATTCGCATAAAATTTTGTCACAACATAAGACATACCTAGTATAATCATACTCACCTGACGAACCAGCCAGAAGGCACTCCTCGCTCGCCCGGTCGCTAATCAAACTTCACTTTATAATACATATTAAGAAAATTATCGACACGTAAGTCATTAACTCATAACCCACATTATCTATCCCCCAAATTCACATCAAACATACGCATACCTCACATACAACATATCTAAGCATATCAAATCAATTATTCACTAGTCTGATAGTCAAATCCTAATTTTACCCCTCGACCGGAGGAGTTCTAATCAATATTTTATATTTTAAGGGTAAAATATCCCAAATTAACTTCTATATCCTAAAATTAATTCATATGAGCATATCGGGAATAAAGTCTATTATTTATACATATTTCCCCATAATTATTCTATTTTAAACCAATAACTCTATTTTTTATAATTTCCTGATACCGAGAAAAATCCTTATAATTGTCAAACAGTTATTAAAATTTATCGTAAATGCTCCTAAATTATCCCATAATAATCTGCATCATCCAAAATAATTATTAGCATTCCATTGATGCAATTCTCCATACCCTTCCTAAACTAAAACCCTAGGTTTAATAAAAATTCCATATTATTACCATTAAAATCAAAATCTTTCACCTCTAGCATGTTCTACAAACTCTAAGCATCCTTCTACTATTAATTTTAGGAAAAGAAGTGAAAAGTACAAAATCTCATAACTAAAGATACAAATTGATATACCTTTATGAAGCCCTCTTAACAAATCGACACTACCATGTTGAAGAGCACCTCGAACTCTCCTAGAATCCCCAAATAATTTGAAGCTTAAGGTGGTTTCGGTCGGGAATTAGCAACCCAAGGTTTGGGAGCAAATGGGTTTCGACGGGGTGGGGAGGTTTCTGTAAAGAAAAGAAAGGAAAGGGAGAAAGATAAAAAATCAAAATCTTATAAATAGATAGGTTTTAAATAGAAAGTGTATAGGGTAATGGGCTTAGGCCCAATATCAAATAAAATGGTCATTTTTTGGGTTATTTTCAACCCCGAACTCCAAAATTTCTTTGCTAGGACAAAACAATTACTTCAAATTAGCAAATATTCCACCCTCTAGTATGCACTAGTACTCAGGAAAATTTTCTGGTTAAGTCGGATTCATCTCCTCCGAGAAAACTGATCTCGAAACTCCTATATTTTCAATTTTTCCCGTTTAACCCTGAATTCCAATTTAGTCCTTCTAATACAAAATAAAATCAATTAATATGAGAAAATATGCTCAGAATCACAAAAAAAAATAATATAAACCAAGTATTTAAGAATTTTAAAATTACATGTGTTACATTACTATTCGAGTTCTACTGTCACTTGTTGCAAACCTTGACTGGCCGATGGAACAATTTGATGTGAAGAATTCTTTTTTGCATGGAAAATTGACAAAAGAGGTTTATATGGATCTACCACCAGGATCAAATAGACCAATCCAACACAGTAATAAAGTGTGTAAGTTGAAGAAAGCATTATATGGTCTGAAGCAGTCACCAAGAGCCTGGTTTTGCATATTTACAAAATCAATGAGGACATTCGGATATTATCAGAGTAATTCAGAACATTCTCTGTTCCTAAAAAGGAAAGAAGGCAAGATTACTGCTCTCATTATATATGTGGATGATATGATAGTAACTGAAAATGATCATGAGGAGAGAAAGGCATTAAAGTGCTACTTGTCAAAAGAGTTCAAAATGAAGGATCTTGGCATTTTGAGATATTTCCTTGGTATCAAAGTTTCTGGATCTAGAAAGGGTATATTTCTCTCAAAAAAAGTATGCTCTTGATTTGTTAAAGAAAACAAGAATGTCTACTTGTCAGCCTATTAATAAACCGTTAGAAGAATGATTGAAACTGTTGAATGATCCTCATCAAGTGCCGTCTGATAAAGAGAGATATCAGAGATTGGTAGGAAGACTAATGTATCTTGCGCACATGCTGCCAGATTTTTCATATGCCTTAAGTGTAACACCCTAAATTTTATTTATGTAGAGTATGTGATTTTACGTGTTTTGCACGTATAATTTCATATGTATAAATTATTTTATAAAAAAATATTTCTTTATAGTATGAACAAGAAATTGTTCTCTTTATTTTCCAAAAGACTATTTTTAAAAGCCTAAGGCCTATTTGTCTTTTTTAGCCCATTCTTATTTAATTAATTAATTTAATTAGGAGAGACCATGGTTAATTGGCCCATTAGTGAGCCCATTTAAATTAAATTATCTTTTTATTAATCCAACTTGTTGTGTAGACAAGTTTAGTGAACAATTAATTTTAATTCACATGAACAACTTGTAAGGAGGGGTACTAATTGGCACGTGCATGCACTAGAGTGTGCATTGCACACTTTTACCCCTAGGCCGGATTGTAGGATGGGAGAGTGGGAGAGATGGAAGTGGTGGAGAGTTTGTTGCTTCATCATGGGTAGTTTTTATAACTCCCTAGTTCATCTAGACCATTGATCTCTAACCATTTGATCTCATCCTAGCCCTCCATTCAGCCTAAAAATTTGTATAAATACCCCCTCCCTACACTTTTCATTCTCACACTTAAAATTTTGAAAAGAAAAGAATAGAAAGAAAAAAAAGAAAGGTAATTTAGTGAGACAAAAGATTGAGTAGTTTGTGAGTTGTAAAGATTGAGTGTTAGTGTGTGTTCTTCAACCAAGGAGGTGGCCAGATTTTTCCAAGGATCTACAATGGGTGGCTCGGTTTGCTTGCTCACTAGGAGGAGGTGGCTTTTTGGTGGCTTGATCTAGGAGGAGAAGGCTTCACTTGTTCGTTGTAGGAGATCTCTAGGAGTTTATTTGATTTTCTCTCCATTAGAGGTAGGTGGTTCTCTTAAACTTCTAATTAGACATCATGCTAGGGCTTGTTTGATAAGATTAAGAAGAAACTATAACTAATCTAGCCATGTGATGTGTAAATGAGACAAGTTGATATTGGTAGGAATTCATGTTAAAAGAATGTTGATTGATTGCAAAAAAATTGTAATTGTTAGTTTAGAATTTACCATGCTACCATGCTCTATTTGATTGCTATGTGCTAGATTAAGAAGATATGCTTGTATATTAAATAATTGAAAGGATAATTATGGGAAAAATGTGAAATGGCATGAAAAATAAATAAAAAGGAAATTTATTACTGAAACAATTGTTTAATGGTAACAAAACTAATATAAGTAATTTAGGAAATTTTTAAATGCAAATTTGTAGAAAGAAAATGCTTGTTTTCCCAAAAATTGAAATTTACTAGTAAAATACAAGTAGAGGGCAAAAATTATGCTTTTGTATCAAAAATAAAATTTTAATTTACTGGATTAATGTAATTATATATAAAATGAATTCTGGAGTTTTCGAATTAATTTGGAGAAGAAGAAAGGACTTGAAAACACTCATTCGTGTAAAAATTCAAAATAACTGAGTCTCGGACTTTAACCCCTAAAAACCCCACACCATATCAGTCTGGTCACTTAGACCAATTGGTTAACGGGTTCTTGGGTGTTACTGTAGCTTGCGGGTGACCCTGGTGGTCTCGGGTTCGAAACTGGGCTCTGCCCTTTTACTTTTTTTTGTGTTTTGAATAAAACCCCAAACCGTAACCAAAACCTCTTATCAATTATGACCCATGCCATATCGTGGTTGCGCCTTAGCCCAGTTGGCTTTCGGTGGCAGGCGGCTAGTCTCAAGTCTTGGGTTCGATTCCTGGCTTCGGCAGGATTAAAACTTTTGATATTTTTTGGGTTTTAAATTGATTCCTTGGCTTTTAAAAATTTGAAAAAAAAATACTATAATTATTCTACAAATATGTGGATTCTATGAAAAATACTTGTGCATTATTTGACTAAAATAAAAGTGACTTAGAAGTAAAAATTGAGTAGACTTGTATGAAATTAACATTTGTATAAATATGAAAAGTGATTATTTTCATGGGTAATTTTATTAAGTTTTAAAAGGGAAATTTTGAATGGAGGAAAATTTAAGTTTGTTGACTATGGATTTTTATTCATCTATTTGGGTTTTGTGTGCACTCTAAAGATAGATGAAAAATACAACTTTGTGGATTGAATTAAGTAAAAGAAAGAAGTACTAGTTTGGGAATCTAATGGATTTTATTGAAATAAAATTTTGAGTATGAAATACATGAATTAAAATTGAACCTTATGTATGAGATTTGATTCATAGAAAAGAATCGAAATCATATTAATTGTGAAAAAGAACTTATGAGTATGAAGACTCAAATTTTATGATTATGAAGTAAAATTGAGAACTAGAATGTAGCTAAGTCTCATACCGGCATTGGAAAGAAATATGTTGAAATGAAAAGACCAAGATTTGGATCATGTCATATAAATGGTTAAGTACGATATAGTGGAAGGGCTAACTCTAGAGAATTGATTTTGTTCATGATTCAAATAACTAAGGACTAGACACATAGTAAAAATGTGATGAAAATAAGAGAAAAACACAAGTATGAGGGCCTCGGAGCTACGGTGTGAGAATATTCACAGGTTGTCTACACGATGCGTCGTGTCATGACATGGATATGTCTCAAGGAGTCCGTACCGCAGGCAACGCTCGTGGGGTGTTTGGTGACTGTAGGTGGTGTCATATCCCATGACGGAGGCTGAATTGTCCATAGGTTCTTCACGATGAGTCGTGACATGACGTAGGATTCCCCTCCAGGCTGTCTGGATATGAGCTCGTAACTCATAGAACATCTAGGATACTTATCGTAGTTACAGTAGTAGTTTAAGTCATGACGAGGGATTGAACCCTACAAGATGAAGAACGGTTAAGGGCTTGCCCTTAGACCTATGTAGTATGGGATGCATAGAATCTGAACAAGTGCGCATTAGTGTCATGTAACATACATAACTACATTAAGGACTAAGTGCACCGCACAGCACGACATCAATAGGATAGTCCATTGCAGTTTTGTTTGTGATCAAGTTTGTGGTTTGTTTAAGTATTTGAGAATTGTTATACTGTTCGGTATAGAGAGGATAGCCGTGTATAATATTTCGTTAGTTGTAGGCAACTGACGTGCCCACAGTTTCTATGCAGGGTAAAGTGGTTAACAAGATTAAAGTTTGCATGTTTCTTAAAGAATGGTTCAAGTATTGTACATTTCCATTCATGTAATTTAATGTAAATTGCTTCCACTGTAAATATGTAATGTAATTGTAACTCTGATGTAACAAATTTTTTTAATTCCTTGTAAAATTGTACGAAGAGAAGTGTAAAGATCCTGTGGAACTTCGAATTCAGTCTGTTTTGGAATTCGGTGTGTTACATTTAGTGTGGTGAGTTAGTTTATGCATGCACATCGTGAACAACATATGAATATGGAGATGAGAATTCTGAGATATATAAAGTTTGCTCCAGGAAAAAGGGTCTTGTTTGCAAAACATGGCCACTTGAAGGTTGAGGCATATACTAATGCCGATTGGACATGACCTGTAGATAATGGCACTCCACCTCAGGATACTTTACCTTTGTTGGAAGAAATTTGGTTACATGGAGAAGTGAAAAGCAAGATGTTCTTGCACGCTCTACGTAACACCCCGTACTTAAGAGGTGTATATATAATATTATATTGGATAAAATATTACAATATAACAATATATATATATCACTACAAAAGATACTCGATTTACCGGCGAATATTTCCCGGCATTTTACTAGTAGCACCGGGGTAGGGAGCGAATAGGAATGGGGCGCCAGATGGGAAGGTTATACACCGGCGGTCGCTTTAAACCGCCGGGCAATCTTCGTATTCACCGGCATTTTATTTAAAAATGCCGGTGAAGTGTATTATTCATCGGCGTTTTAATAATAAACGCCGGTGAATATACCGACACATTCACCGACGTGTCTAATTGAAATGCCGGTGAATAAGCTGCGATAAATCCCGCGAACCCTAATCTTCGCTCGCCATTTTCCCAAACCCCAAAAAAAAAGGGGGGGGGGGGGGGGGCGCTTCGTTTTCCCTCCTTCCTCGCTCTACTTCCCGCGCGTTTGCCTCCGCCGCTTCGTCCTCTTCGACAGCCTTCGACCTTTCATCATCGTCCCTTCTTCCCTTCGTCATTTTCGATTTCCCTCCTCCCTCTATGTATTTGGAGGTGAATCGGCAATCGGAAACCACCGTGTCGCCCCGCTCTCTCTCTATCTCCTACGCCCCCGCGCTCGTCGCCCCGCTCTCTCTCTCTCTCTCTTCGGTATCATCTCTTGATTTTCCTTATTTTTCAAAAAAAGCATGTTTTTTCAGATTATGCATCTTGATTTCCTTAACATGAATGGTTTAGTTGGGATGAAGAATGAATAGAAAAATATATGCTTAGATACTGGAAATTTTCATCTTCTTTTACTGTTAATGAAGCTTATTTCATGCATCTGATTGTCATCTTGGCATTTTTTTTGACCAAAATGGGTTCACTGTGAACTGAGGATGGTATAGCTGTATGCCAAAATCCTCCGGATATGTACAACAATTGGGTTTTAGATTTAGTTGGGCTAAAGAATTAGTAGAGCAACATATATGCTCAGATAATGGAAATTTTCATTTTCAGATACTGTTAATGAAGTTGATTGCCATCTTTGGCATGATTTTTTAACAAAAAATGGGTACACTTCCAAACTAAGTATGCTGCTAGCATCCTCATTTTCTTTTACTGTTAATGAAGCTTATTTCATGCATCTGATTGTCATCTTGGCATTTTTTTTGACCAAAATGGGTTCACTGTGAACTGAGGATGCTATAGGTACGTATGCCAAAATCCTCCGGATATGTACAACAATCGGGTTTTAGATTTAGTTGGGCGAAAGAATTAGTAGAGCAACATATATGCTCAGATAATGGATATTTTCATTTTCAGATACTGTTAGAGAAGCTGATTGCCATCTTAGGCATGATTTTTTAACATAAAATGGGTTCACTTCCAAACTAAGTATGCTGCTAGCATCCTCATCTTCGTTTACTGTTAATGAAGCTTATTTCATGCATCTGATTGTCATCTTGGCATGTTTTTTTGATCAAAATGGGTTCACTGTGAACTGAGGATGGTATAGTTGTATGCCAAAATCCTCCGGATATGCACAACAATTGGGTTTTAGATTTAGTTGGGCTAAAGAATTAGTAGAGCAACATATATGCTCAGATAATGGAAATTTCCATTTTCAGATACTATTAATGAAGCTGATTGCCATCTTTGGCATGATTTTTTAACAAAAAATGGGTTCACTTCCAAACAAAGTATGCTGTTAGCATCCTCATCTTCTTTTACTGTTAATGAAGCTTATTTCATGCATCTGATTGTCAGCTTGGCATGTTTTTTTGACCAAAATGGGTTCACTGTGAACTGAGGATGCTATAGGTACGTATGCCAAAATCCTCCGGATATGTACAGCAATTGGGTTTTAGATTTAGTTGGGCTAAAGAATTAGTAGAGCAACATATATGCTCAGATAATGGATATTTTCATTTTCAGATACTGTTAGAGAACCTGATTGCCATCTTAGGCATGATTTTTTAACAAAAAATGGGTACACTTCCAAACTAAGTATGCTGCTAGCATCCTCATTTTCTTTTACTGTTAATGAAGCTTATCTCATGCATCTGATTGTCATCTTGGCATGTTTTTTTGACCAAAATGGGTTCACTGTGAACTGAGGATGCTATAGCTGTATGCCAAAATCCTCCGGATATGTACAACAATTGGGTTTTAAATTTAGTTTGGCTAAAGAATTAGTAGAGCAACATATATGCTCAGATAATGGATATTTTCATTTTCAGATACTGTTAGAGAAGCTGATTGCCATCTTAGGCATGATTTTTTAACATAAAATGGGTTCACTTCCAAACTAATTATGCTGCTAGCATCCTCATCTTCTTTTACTGTTAATGAAGCTTATTTCATGCATCTGATTGTCATCTTGGCATGTTTTTTGACCAAAATGGGTTCACTGTGAACTGAGGATGGTATAGCTATATGCCAAAATCCTCCGGATATGTACAACAAATGGGTTTTAGATTTAGTTGGGCTAAAGAATTAGTAGAGCAACATATATGCTCAGATAATGGAAATTTTCATTTTCAGATACTGTTAATGAAGCTGATTGCCATCTTTGGCATGTTTTTTTAACAAAAAATGGGTACACTTCCAAACTACGTATGCTGCTAGCATCCTCATTTTCTTTTACTGTTAATGAAGCTTATCCCATGCATCTGATTGTCATCTTGGCATGTTTTTTTGACCAAAATGGGTTCACTGTGAACTGAGAATGCTATAGCTGTATGCCAAAATCCTTCGGATATGTACAACAATGGGTTCACTGTGAAAAATATTTGCTTACATACTGGACATTATCATTTTTCTTTTATTGTTAATGAAGCTGATTTCATGCATCTGATTGGCATCTTGGCATGTTTTTTTACCAAAATCCTCCAAATCTGTACAAGAATTGGGCTGAACAAACCTTGTGCAGGTTTCTTTTGGCGCTACAAACATCAATGATTTTGTTGGGTTGAAGAATTATTTTAGAAAAACTTATTAGTAGCCATATTAGTTTCTTTTGTTTTGTATTATTATTATTATTATTATTATTGTTTTTGTTGTTGTTATTATTATTATTATTATGAGAAAAGTAAGTGATTATTAGTAGCCATGAACAGAATAGTTCATGAGTCATCAGATCTTCTTGTTACCATAGTGACAACACGACGCGCTCATTATTCGTCAGATTCCTCTTCCTCAGCAAAATACCCTTTACCATCATCATCTCCTTGAACGGAAAGCCAAATACAGGGAGACTATAGTCGAATTGATATTACACTCGAACACACGGTGTGCGATAAAATACCACTAAGGTGGTTGTGATTATTTCCACAAAAGGTAGTTTAGGGTTATGTGAATAGAGTAGATTGTGTTAAGATTTAATTTTTTTTTTGTACATTTTTTGGAACCACAATTTCTTTATTTTACAGTTAAAGATTATATCGTTATTTATTTGCAGCTAGAGATGGTTTTCAAAAAGGTGAAATTTAATATACAAAATACCTTTTACTGTTATTACTATTTAATATATCAAATTTTAATTTCAGATTGTGTGCTATTGTTATAATGGATAGAAGTTGGATAAGTAAACCATGATTATCCAAGGAGTACCGTGATGGTATTAAAGATTTTATTATCTTTGCTAAACGATATTCCCGTGATCCCAACCTAATCCTTTGTCCATGCCTCCGGTGTACAAATTGTAATTTGAGGACATGTGACGTAGTACATACACACTTGGTTGTCAACGGTTTTCTTCAAGGGTACACAAGGTGGTTTTGTCATGGAGAGGATCATACGTCAGCTCCTGTTCGTCCGGTTGTATTAGAAAATGAAGATGAGCCCTTAGTGAACGAAGACTTAAGCGTTTCCGATGAGATGCATGCTTTGTTGCAAGATGCCACGGGGATTCATAATGTTCCTTTCCACACCAATAACCCAACAACCCAAGTTCACAATGAGTCAACAGAAACATCACACATTGGTGGTAGGGTGGACAAGGAAATGCCTGGCCCCGCCCCTGAAAATAATAAGCAGCAAGAATCCTTCGCTAAGTTACTTGAAGATGCTAGTACTTCGTTGTACCGCGATTGCACCAAATTCTCTAAATTCTCATTCATTGTCAGACTATTTCAGATTAAATGTTTAAACGGGTGGTCTGCTAAGTTCTTCACTATGCATCTTGAATTGTTGAATGAAGCATTTCCTAAAATCTGTATTCCAAACTCAGCCTATAAAATCAAAAAATTCCTAAGTTCTTTCGATCTAGGGTATGAGAAGATAGCAGCATGTCCAAATGACTGTATGCTTTTCACGAGTGGTAAGGAAAGTCTGGAGAATTGCGAAGTGTGTGGTTCTTTGAAATGGATAGAAAGACCAAATCAAGACGAAGGAGCCAGTGGATCTACTAAGCGAAGTAGGAAAAAGAAGCCTGCCAAAATACTGCGTTACTTTCCTCTGATTCCTAGGTTACAAAGGTTGTTTATGTCTACGAAAACTTCTTCTGATATGAAATGGCATGCTGAAGGTCGCACTAATGATGGGATTCTTAGACATCCTGCTGATTCTCAATCTTGGAAAAAATTTGATAAAAGATATCCTGATTTTGCGGAAGATCCTCGGAATGTGAGACTTGGACTAGCTAGTGATGGTTTCAACCCTTTCAGGCAAATGAGTAGTACATACAGCATATGGCCGGTTGTGTTAATACCATACAATTTGCCGTTTTGGAAATGCATGAAGCAGTCCTCATTTATTTTGTCCATGATAGTTCCTGGACCGAAAGGTCCTGGAAATGATATAGATGTGTACCTACAACCGTTAATAGATGAACTTCAGAAATTGTGGGTGGGTGTTCCAACCTATGATGCTGTGGCTAAAGAAACATTTTCTCTTCAGGCCGTGTTGTCTTGGACAATCAATGATTTTCCAGCATATGCAAATTTATCTGGATATAGTACTAAAGGACGTTATGCATGTCCATGTTGTGCTGACCAAACTAGTTCAAGGTGGTTGTACAATGGCAGAAAGTTTTGCTATATGGGTCATAGGAGATGGTTGCCTGACACACATATATTTCGGGCAGAGATAGCGACATTTGATGGTACAGACGAGTGGGAACATGCTCCTGGATCTTCTTCTAGTTCAGATATTTTGAGGCGGGTAGATGGTCATCAATTCAAATATGGAAAAGAATCAGAAGTCAGGACAAAGGGCAAAAAAAGGGCAAGGCCGGAGCAAGGTGAGGAGACCGATCTATGTGGCGAAGATGAGGATCAAAACATGACGAGTTTAGGTGCATGGAAGAAGAAGAGTATTTTCTTCAAGTTGCCGTATTGGGAATTCAACTTATTGCTACATAATTTAGATGTGATGCATATTGGAAAAAATATTGGTGAAAATTGTATAGGAACAGTTATGGGAGATGACCGGAAGACAAAGGACAATCTCAAGAGCCAACTTGATTTGAATTCAATGGGCATCCGACATGAGTTGCACCTAGAAGAATTATCGAACGGGAAAGTACTCCTACCTCCTGCAATCTATTCAATGTCAAAATCGGAGTTGAAATTGTTTTGCAAAGTACTACTAGAACTTAAAGTTCCTGATGGCTGTTCTTCTAACATAGCAAAATGTGTCAACTTTAAAGAGAAGAGGCTTCAGGGTCTAAAGTCACACGACTACCACATCCTAATGCAGGATCTCCTTCCTGTGGCCCTAAGGTCTTCAATGTGTGAGCAAGTCACTATTGTCCTGAAAGATCTTTGTAGCATATATAAAGGTATTTGCTCAAGAATGCTTTGTGTTGAAGATATTGACCAATTGGAGCAGCAGGCGGCATTGACACTTAGTAAAATGGAGATGATATTTCCTTCATCGTTCTTCACTATAATGATTCACTTGATAATCTACCTTGCTGGTGAAGCCAGAATCGGCGGTCATGTTCACTATTGGTGGATGTACCCCATTGAGAGGTAAAAGAATTCATTCATCTTACAAAATTGAATTTTCAAAAGCTCATTTCTTTTAATCCCCTAATCCGCTCTAATTCATTAATTGTACATGTTCAGGTACCTATACCGGCTAAAGGGTTATGTTAAAAATAAAGCATATCCTGAAGGGTCAATAGCTCAGGGATATCTATCAGAGGAGTGTTCACATTTTTTTCCAGGTATTTGCCAGGTGTGGAGACATCTTCGAGTAGACCACGTAGAGATCCAGACATTTCCAACCTTGATGGTGCTCAATATCTTTTTGATACCGTTGGTACTACTGTTGGTAAAGTTGATGCATTTGAGCTAGATAACTTAGCGTGGGAACAGGCACATCGATATGTGCTAAACCACCATGCATCAGTGGAACCATTTCGAAAGTAAGTTGCTTTTGAATTTAAATCGAATACAGTGAAAACCGCGGAGTTCGATATTAACTTACTTTTGTTATTCCTTATTTCAATTGCTTGTTTTTTAGCGAATTTGTCAGGGACATCAAACGAAGGGCTAGACCAAGAAGACTACCACCACGTGAACAAAACAAGTTGATGAATGAAAAATTTCATAAGTGGTTTGAATCTCATGTAGGTGAATTACAGTTATGCAAGTTAATCTTTATTATATCTACATTTTCTATGGTGCTGATACGATTTGCGCAAAATTAATAGGTACATTCTTTGGGTCCTGAAGGTGTGTCCTCTGAAATACAAGTACTTACCAAAGGTCCCTATAAGATGGTCAAAATATACGGAGGATACATATTCAATGGTTTTAGATTTTGTACTAAGGATCGTGAATGTAATTTGAAGTCTCAAAATAGTGGAATGGTAGTGACGTCTAAGACTAGAAGTTATGCTTCCAAATCGGACACGAGGCCTGTAGATGGAGATCTCGACTACTATGGAGTGCTCACGGATATCATTGAGTTGAATTATTTTGGTCATTTCCGTGTTGTCTTATTTCGTGGGGATTGGGCTGAGTTTGATAGGAATTTTGCTAACAACAAGGATAAGTTTGGCTTCACAGTTGTAAACTTCTCAAAATTGATTCACATCGGTACACACATTAGCCATGAGCCATTTGTGTTTCCATCCCAAGTGCAACAAGTGTTCTACATTGAAGATCCAACCCTACCAAAATCGTATGTGGCTCTCGCTATGCAACCAAGAGATGTATTCCAACTGGGAGATACTTCAGAAGATGAAGACGGTGAAGTCATGAACAATTACATTGCTTCTGAGTTTCCTGTGTTTGATGTAAACAAAACCGACGGTGGAATTTGCGGGACTTGGCTCCGCAAGAATGGAGAAGAGGGCGATGTATTGGAAGATGTCGTATTGTAGTTTACTTGATTTTCAATCTCAATGTTATATGTCTGTAATTTTCGTGTCTTAAATCTTGTTGTAATATTATGTCTGTAATTCCGAATATGTTCATTGTGAATTTAATACACCGGTTTAATTATCTTTCTATTTTCTACTGTTTGGTATTATTTACATTAAACTATGCTTAGTGTCATTTGAACCAAACTATCATTGTAATTTAATTTGTTACAAATCTCATTTAATTAATTTTTTTATAATTATCTTGGTTTGTTAATCCTACTAAAGTACAAATTTTATGATAGTTATTATAAACATGTTATTAATTAAATTTGCATCTCTAAGGAAGTTATTGAATCCTTGACAGGTACAACATGCCGAGGAGTGGAAAGAGGGTAAATATAAATGATGGCAACGAGAGCCATGGGGATGAGCAGCCACTACATAATAGTGGCAGTCAAACAGATGAGGGTGAGGGTAGCACGCCGCCCACTGTCAAAAAACATCGTGGGCGAACTAAGATGACGAATATTTGGAGGCTTAAGAATGACGAAAGGATTGTGGTGGAGGTAAACGGTGTCGGGCAACCGGTTGGCGATAACGCCAGCAAATTTTATTCCTTTATTAGGGTTATAGCAAGGAACCCTCGGATAGTTCCTTTGTCATACGAGTGTTGGCCGAAGGTGCCAACCACGACAAAGGCCACTGCTATAGAGACAATCAAGGTTTTTCCCATCTAAAATAAATAATTGGTAGGCACAAATATATTATTGAAATATGTATTTTTAGTGATGGGTAATAAATTTTGTAGCAATACTTCTCGTTTGCCGACTCCCTTACGCCTTGAGTTGAAAAGTCACTCTCCAAAAAGTGGGGGGACTAAAAGAGTGACTTGAAGGCGAGGTATTTTGACAAAGACCTTTCAGAGGCGGAGAATGCAAGGGATGTGCCAGAAAATGTGGAGCTTTCAGATTGGCAATTCCTTGTGCACTACTGGAGTTCGGCGATCGGTCAGGTATTTACATTAAAGGCACAAAAATCTAATGAGTATGTGGTTATATGGCTACTCTAATGAATTTTTCTGCTAACTTCATTGTGGCATGTACAGAAAAGGGCGGAGATGGGTGTTGCCAGTTGGTCAAAGCAGCTAGTGTTGCACACCACTGGTACACAGAGCTTTGCTCTGGTTCGGGAAGAATTGGTAGGCGCAATCGTATTGAACATTTTTTACTTACCGTTATTTGTTTATAACCATTTCATCTTACTAATATATAGGAAGAAGATTTGGGGGTTCCTACGGAGTTTGGCAACATTGACTTTTTCGATGCCACCCACAAATCGAAGGATGGGACGTATGCGAGCCCTGAGGCAGCATGGATTCTGGTAATTTGTGAACTAATATCTAATGAGTAGTCGAAATCTCATCTACTTTTAACTCTGATTGTTATGTCCTTTTACAGACTAACGCTCGGAGAAGGTATGATGAAATCTATTCCGCTTCAGATTCTGACCCTACGGCGGCACCCAAAGATTGGCGTACCCGGTAGAGAGTTGCCTTGACCGAGGTTAGGGGAAAGGAGAGGCATGGACGTGTCCGTGGTATGGGGCTCGGACCAATCCCCTCGCGGCTATTCGGACGGAGTGAATCTAGTTCAAATGCCAATCGGGATGAGGAGATGACTTCATTAAAGGCACAGGTTGCACTCCTATAAGAACAAATGGCCCATTTAATAGGGCAGCAATCCCAAGTCCCACCCTCGGTAAGTCTTTAAATTGGTATTTTTAAAGAGATAATGGTCTTGAATGCATGAAAGACACGTACTAGTGTTTGTGAGTCTGCATTGTGGCTGTCGTCTATAAGCATTTCGTCTATGTTTCTTAAGTGGGCTGTGATTAGAAAGAAAGGGCTGGAGTGGAGATCTGGAAACCCAAATAGAGACATCTCGTTTATTATAATCTATACTTATTGTTGGACCAACCCCCTCTTGCTGTTGTTGCTGATGTCTCTTTGTGTGCGTGTGTTGAAGAGAATGAAGGGATGAGAGAGAGTTGAGGAAAATGCCGCTATGTTAGCCTGGTGTATCCTCATTCTCTACCATCCCTCTTTCTGGCTCCATATATGGCTTCTATATTAAATTGGTTTCCTTCCACGATGACAGTCCGTAATACTACACTTGATATGAGCCATGTTCATAGCTGCACCCTATTGCATACTCACAAACAACTAATACGTGTCCTTCATGCATTGTATGACCAACCCCACTTTGGCACATAACATGCTTATATGACATTGTATGACCTGCAAACAAGGTTTGTTCAGCCGTGTTGTTATACTGATTTGGAGGATTTTGGTATGCTAGCAGCATACTTAGTTTGGAAGTGAACCCATTTTATATTAAAAAATCATGCCTAAGATGGCAATCAGGTTCTCTAACAGTATCTGAAAATGAAAATATCCATAATCTGAGCATATATGTTGCTCTACTAATTCTTTAGCCCAACTAAATCTAAAACCCAATTGTTGTACATATCCGGAGGATTTTGACATACAGCTATAGCATCCTCAGTTCACAGTGAACCCATTTTGGTTAAAAAATCATGCCAAAGATGGCAATCAGATGCATGAAATCAGCTTCTTTAACAGTATCTGAAAATGAAAATTTCCATTATCTGAGCATATATGTTTCTTTAACAGTGACTGTGAACAATTGTTCTTAATTGGGCTGTGATTAGAAAGAGACGAGTTGGAGTGGAGATCTGGAAACCCATATAGAGACATCTTGTTCATAATAATTTATTATTATTGTTGTTCTTGTCGCTCTTGCTGTTGTTGCTGATGTCTCTATGTGTTCGTGTGCTGAAGGGAAAGAAGGGATGAGAGAGAGATGAGGAAAATGCCGCTACGTTAGCCTGGAGTATCCTCATTCTCTACCATTCCTTTCTCTGGCTTCTATATTTAGTTTCCTTCCACGATGACAATTCCTTAAAACTACACTTGATATGAGCCCTATTCGTATTTTTCTTCAATGAAGAATTGATCTATGACTACAATCTCCATTCAAAGCCCAATCAAAATTTGTTTTGGAGCCACAAACATCAATGAAGAATTAAAAGAGAAACATAAACGATTAAATGTTTTTTTGACCAAAATGGGTTCACTGTGAACTGAGGATGCTATAGGTCGTATGCCAAAATCCTCCGGATATGTACAACAATTGGGTTTTAGATTTAGTTGGGCTAAAGAATTAGTAGAGCAACATATATGCTCAGATAATGGATATTTTCATTTTCAGAACCTGATTGCCATCTTAGGAATGATTTTTTAACAAAAAATGGGTACACCTCCAAACTAAGTATGCTGCTAGCATCCTCATTTTCTTTTACTGTTAATGAAGCTTATCTCATGCATCTGATTGTCATCTTGGCATGTTTTTTTGACCAAAATGGGTTCACTGTGAACTGAGGATGCTATAGCTGTATGCCAAAACCCTCCGGATATGTACAACAATTGGGTTTTAGATTTAGTTGGGCTAAAGAATTAGTAGAGCAACATATATGCTCAGATAATGGATATTTTCATTTTCAGATACTGTTAGAGAAGCTGATTGCCATCTTAGGCATGATTTTTTAACATAAAATGGGTTCACTTCCAAACTAAGTATGCTGCTAGCGTCCTCATCTTCTTTTACTGTTAATGAAGCTTATTTCATGCATCTGATTGTCATCTTGGCATGTTTTTTGACCAAAATGGTTTCACTGTGAACTGAGGATGGTATAGCTGTATGCCAAAATCCTCCGGATATGTACAACAAATGGGTTTTAGATTTAGTTGGGCTAAAGAATCAGTAGAGCAACATATATGCTCAGATAATGGAAATTTTCATTTTCAGATACAGTTAATGAAGCTGATTGCCATCTTTGGCATGATTTTTTAACAAAAAATGGGTACACTTCCAAACTAAGTATGCTGCTAGCATCCTCATTTTCTTTTACTGTTGATGAAGCTTTTTTCATGCATCTGATTGTCATCTTGGCATGTTTTTTTGACCAAAATGGGTTCACTGTGAACTGAGGATGCTATAGGTACGTATGCCAAAATCCTCCGGATATGTACAACAATTGGGTTTTAGATTTAGTTGGGCTAAAGAATCAGTAGAGCAACATATATGCTCAGATAATGGAAATTTTCATTTTCAGATATAGTTAATGAAGCTGATTGCCATCTTTGGCATGATTTTTTAACAAAAAATGGGTACACTTCCAAACTAAGTATGCTGCTAGCATCCTCATTTTCTTTTACTGTTAATGAAGCTTTTTTCATGCATCTGATTGTCATCTTGGCATGTTTTTTTGACCAAAATGGGTTCACTGTGAACTGAGGATGCTATAGGTACGTATGCCAAAATCCTCCGGATATGTACAACAATTGGATTTTAGATTTAGTTGGGCTAAAGAATTAGTAGAGCAACATATATGCTCAGATAATGGATATTTTCATTTTCAGATACTGTTAGAGAAGCTGATTGCCATCTTAGGCATGATTTTTTAACATAAAATGGGTTCACTTCCAAACTAAGTATGCTGCTAGCATCCTCATCATCTTTTACTGTTAATGAAGCTTATTTCATGCATCTGATTGTCATCTTGGCATGTTTTTTTGATCAAAATGGGTTCACTGTGAACTGAGGATGGTATAGCTGTATGCCAAAATCCTCCGGATATGCACAACAGTTGAGTTTTAGATTTAGTTAGGCTAAAGAATTAGTAGAGCAACATATATGCTCAGATAATGGAAATTTCCAATTTCAGATACTGTTAATGAAGCTGATTGCCATCTTTGGCATGATTTTTTAACAAAAAATGGGTTCACTTCCAAACAAAGTATGCTGCTAGCATCCTCATCTTCTTTTACTGTTAATGAAGCTTATTTCATGCATCTGATTGTCATCTTGGCATGTTTTTTGACCAAAATGGGTTCACTGTGAACTGAGGATGCTATAGGTACGTATACCAAAATCCTGCGGATATGTATAGCAATTGGGTTTTAGATTTAGTTGGGCTAAAGAATTAGCAGAGCAACATATATGCTCAGATAATGGATATTTTCATTTTCAGATACTGTTAGAGAACCTGATTGCCATCTTAGGCATGATTTTTTAACAAAAAATGGGTACACTTCCAAACTAAGTATGTTGCTAGCATCCTCATTTTCTTTTACTGTTAATGAAGCTTATCTCATGCATCTGATTGACATCTTGGCATTTTTTTTTGACCAAAATGGGTTCACTGTGAACTGAGGATGCTATAGCTGTATGCCAAAATCCTCCGGATATGTACAACAATTGGGTTATAGATTTAGTTGGCCTAAAGAATTAGTAGAGCAACATATATGCTCAAATAATGGATATTTTCATTTTCAGATACAGTTAGAGAAGCTGATTGCCATCTTAGGCATGATTTTTTTACATAAAATGGGTTCATTTCCAAACTAAGTATGCTGCTAGCATCCTCATCTTCTTTTACTGTTAATGAAGCTTATTTCATGCTTCTGATTGTCATCTTGGCATGTTTTTTGACCAAAATGGGTTCACTGTGAACTGAAGATGGTATAGCTGTATGCCAAAATCATCCAGATATGTACAACAAATGGGTTTTAGATTTAGTTGGGCTAAAGAATTTGTAGAGCAACAAATATGCTCAGATAATGGAAATTTTCTTTTTCAGATACTGTTAATGAAGCTGATTGCCATCTTTGGCATGATTTTTTAACAAAAAATGGGTACACTTCCAAACTAAGTATGCTGCTAGCATCCTCATTTTCTTTTACTGTTAATGAAGCTTATTTCATGCATCTGATTGTCATCCTGGCTTGTTTTTTTGACCAAAATGGGTTCACTGTGAACTGAGGATGCTATAGGTACGTATGCCAAAATCCTCCGGATATGTACAATAATTGGGTTTTAGATTTAGTTGGGCTAAAGAATTAGTAGAGCAATATATATGCTCAGATAATGGATATTTTCATTTTCAGATACTGTTAGAGAAGCTGATTGCCATCTTAGGCATGATTTTTTAACATAAAATGGGTTCACTTCCAAACTAAGTATGCTGCTAGCATCCTCATCTTCTTTTACTGTTAATGAAGCTTATTTCATGCATCTGATTGTCATCTTGGCATGTTTTTTTGACCAAAATGGGTTGACTGTGAACTGAGGATGGTATAGCTGTATGCCAAAATCCTCTGGATATGCACAACAATTGGGTTTTAGATTTAGTTGGGCTAAAGAATTAGTAGAGCAACATATATGCTCAGATAATGGAAATTTTCATTTTCAGATACTGTTAATGAAGCTGATTGCCATCTTTGGCATGATTTTTTAACAAAAAATGGGTTCACTTCCAAACAAAGTATGCTGCTAGCATCCTCATCTTCTTTCACTGTTAATGAAGCTTATTTCATGCATCTGATTGTCAGCTTGGCATGTTTTTTTGACCAAAATGGGTTCACTGTGAAGTAAGGATGCTATAGGTACGTATGCCAAAATCCTCCGGATATGTACAGCAATTGGGTTTTAGATTTATTTGGGCTAAAGAATTAGTAGAGCAACATATATGCTCAGATAATGGATATTTTCATTTTCAGATACTGTTAGAGAACCTGATTGCCATCTTAGGCATGATTTTTTAACAAAAAATGGGTACACTTCCAAACTAAGTATGTTGCTAGCATCCTCATTTTCTTTTACTGTTAATGAAGCTTATCTCATGGATCTGATTGTCATCTTGGCATGTTTTTTGACCAAAATGGGTTCACTGTGAACTGAGGATGCTATAGCTGTATGCCAAAATCCTCCGGATAAGTACAACAATTGGGTTTTAGATTTAGTTGGGCTAAAGAATTAGTAGAGCAACATATATGCTCAGATAATGGATATTTTCATTTTCAGATACTGTTAGAGAAGCTGATTGCCATCTTAGGCATGATTTTTTAACATAAAATTGGTTCACTTCCAAACTAAGTATGCTGCTAGCATCCTCATCTTCTTTTACTGTTAATGAAGCTTATTTCATGCATCTGATTGTCATATTGGCATGTTTTTTGACCAAAATGGGTTCACTGTGAACTGAGGATGGTATAGCTGTATGCCAAAATCCTCCGGATATGTACAACAATTGGGTTTTAGATTTAGTTGGG
Organism: Hemerocallis citrina; assembly: GCA_017893485.1. Classification (NCBI taxonomy): domain Eukaryota; kingdom Viridiplantae; phylum Streptophyta; class Magnoliopsida; order Asparagales; family Asphodelaceae; genus Hemerocallis; species Hemerocallis citrina. The sequence goes on from CM030358.1 coordinate 247,994,631, forward strand.
CTAAAGAATCAGTAAAGCAACATATATGCTCAGATAATGAAAATTTTCATTTTCAGATACTGTTAATGAAGCTGATTGCCATCTTTGGCATGATTTTTTAACAAAAAATGGGTACACTTCCAAACTAAGTATGCTGCTAGCATCCTCATTTTCTTTTACTGTTAATGAAGCTTTTTTCATGCATCTGATTGTCATCTTGGCATGTTTTTTTGACCAAAATGGGTTCACTGTGAACTGAGGATGCTATAGGTACGTATGCCAAAATCCTCCGGATATGTACAACAATTGGGTTTTAGATTTAGTTGGGCTAAAGAATTAGTAGAGCAACATATATGCTCAGATAATGGATATTTTCATTTTCAGATACTGTCAGAGAAGCTGATTGCCATCTTAGGCATGATTTTTTAACATAAAATGGGTTCACTTCCAAACAAAGTATGCTGCTAGCATCCTCATCTTCTTTTACTGTTAATGAAGCTTATTTCATGCATCTGATTGTCATCTTGGCATGTTTTTTTTTATCAAAATTTGTTCACTGTGAACTGAGGATGGTATAGCTGTATGCCAAAATCCTCCGGATATGCACAACAATTGAGTTTTAGATTTAGTTGGGCTAAAGAATTAGTAGAGCAACATATATGCTCAGATAATGGAAATTTCCATTTTCAGATACTGTTAATGATGCTGATTGCCATCTTTGGCATGATTTTTTAACAAAAAATGGGTTCACTTCCAAATAAAGTATGCTGCTAGCATCCTCATCTTCTTTTACTGTTAATGAAGCTTATTTCATGCATCTGATTGTCAGCTTGGCATGATTTTTTGACCAAAATGGGTTCACTCTGAACTGAGGATGCGATAGGTACGTATGCCAAAATCCTCCGGATATGTACAGCAATTGGGTTTTAGATTTAGTTGGGCTAAAGAATTAGCAGCGCAACATATATGCTCAGATAATGGATATTTTCATTTTCAGATACTGTTAGAGAACCTGATTGCCATCTTAGGCATGATTTTTTAACAAAAAATGGGTACACTTCCAAACTAAGTATGTTGCTAGCATCCTCATTTTCTTTTACTATTAATGAAGCTTATCTCATGCATCCGATTGTCATCTTGACATTTTTTTTTGACCAAAATGGGTTCACTGTGAACTGAGGATGCTATAGCTGTATGCCAAAATCCTCCGGATATGTACAACAATTGGGTTTTAGATTTAGTTGGCCTAAAGAATTAGTAGAGCAACATATATGCTCAGATAATGGATATTTTCATTTTCAGATACTGTTAGAGAAGCTGATTGCCATCTTAGGCATGATTTTTTAACATAAAATGGGTTCATTTCCAAACTAAGTATGCTGCTAGCATCCTCATCTTCTTTTACTGTTAATGAAGCTTATTTCATGCATCTGATTGTCATCTTGGCATGTTTTTTGACCAAAATGGGTTCACTGTGAACTGAGGATGGTATAGCTGTATGCCAAAATCCTCCAGATATGTACAACAAATGGGTTTTAGATTTAGTTGGGCTAAAGAATTAGTAGAGCAACATATATGCTCAGATAATGGAAATTTTTTTTTTCAGATACTGTTAATGAAGCTGATTGCCATCTTTGGCATGATTTTTTAACTAAAAATGGGTACACTTTCAAACTAAGTATGCTGCTAGCATCCTCATTTTCTTTTACTGTTAATGAAGCTTATTTCATGCATCTGATTGTCATCTTGGCATGTTTTTTTGACCAAAATGGGTTCACTGTGAACTGAGGATGCTATAGGTACGTATGCCAAAATCCTCCGGATATGTACAATAATTGGGTTTTAGATTTAGTTGGGCTAAAGAATTAGTAGAGCAATATATATGCTCAGATAATGGATATTTTCATTTTCAGATACTGTTAGAGAAGCTGATTGCCATCTTAGGCATGATTTTTTAACATAAAATGGGTTCACTTCCAAACTAAGTATGCTGCTAGCATCCTCATCTTCTTTTACTGTTAATGAAGCTTATTTCATGCATCTGATTGTCATCTTGGCATGTTTTTTTTTATCAAAATTTGTTCACTGTGAACTGAGGATGGTATAGCTGTATGCCAAAATCCTCCAGATATGCACAACAATTGAGTTTTAGATTTAGTTGGGCTAAAGAATTAGTAGAGCAACATATATGCTCAGATAATGGAAATTTCCATTTTCAGATACTGTTAATGATGCTGATTGCCATCTTTGGCATGATTTTTTAACAAAAAATGGGTTCACTTCCAAATAAAGTATGCTGCTAGCATCCTCATCTTCTTTTACTGTTAATGAAGCTTATTTCATGCATCTGATTGTCATATTGGCATGTTTTTTGACCAAAATGGGTTCACTGTGAACTGAGGATGGTATAGCTGTATGCCCAAATCCTCCGGATATGTACAACAATTGGGTTTTAGATTTAGTTGGGCTAAAGAATCAGTAAAGCAACATATATGCTCAGATAATGAAAATTTTCATTTTCAGATACTGTTAATGAAGCTGATTGCCATCTTTGGCATGATTTTTTAACAAAAAATGGGTACACTTCCAAACTAAGTATGCTGCTAGCATCCTCATTTTCTTTTACTGTTAATGAAGCTTTTTTCATGCATCTGATTGTCATCTTGGCATGTTTTTTTGACCAAAATGGGTTCACTGTGAACTGAGGATGCTAAAGGTACGTATGCCAAAATCCTCCGGATATGTACAACAATTGGGTTTTAGATTTAGTTGGGCTAAAGAGTTAGTAGAGCAACATATATGCTCAGATAATGGATATTTTCATTTTCAGATACTGTTAGAGAAGCTGATTGCCATCTTAGGCATGATTTTTTAACATAAAATGGGTTCACTTCCAAACTAAGTATGCTGCTAGCATCCTCATCTTCTTTTACTGTTAATGAAGCTTATTTCATGCATCTGATTGTCATCTTGGCATGTTTTTTTTTATCAAAATTTGTTCACTGTGAACTGAGGATGGTATAGCTGTATGCCAAAATCCTCCGGATATGCACAACAATTGAGTTTTAGATTTAGTTGGGCTAAAGAATTAGTAGAGCAACATATATGCTCAGATAATGGAAATTTCCATTTTCAGATACTGTTAATGATGCTGATTGCCATCTTTGGCATGATTTTTTAACAAAAAATGGGTTCACTTCCAAATAAAGTATGCTGCTAGCATCCTCATCTTCTTTTACTGTTAATGAAGCTTATTTCATGCATCTGATTGTCAGCTTGGCATGTTTTTTTGACCAAAATGGGTTCACTCTGAACTGAGGATGCGATAGGTACGTATGCCAAAATCTTCCGGATATGTACAGCAATTGGGTTTTAGATTTAGTTGGGCTAAAGAATTAGCAGAGCAACATATATGCTCAGATAATGGATATTTTCATTTTCAGATACAGTTAGAGAACCTGATTGCCATCTTAGGCATGATTTTTTAACAAAAAATGGGTACACTTCCAAACTAAGAATGTTGCTAGCATCCTCATTTTCTTTTACTGTTAATGAAGCTTATCTCATGCATCTGATTGTCATCTTGACATTTTTTTTTGACCAAAATGGGTTCACTGTGAACTGAGGATGCTATAGCTGTATGCCAAAATCCTCCGGATATGTACAACAATTGGGTTTTAGATTTAGTTGGCCTAAAGAATTAGTAGAGCAACATATACGCTCAGATAATGAATATTTTCATTTTCAGATACTGTTAGAGAAGCTGATTGCCATCTTAGGCATGATTTTTTAACATAAAATGGGTTCATTTCCAAACTAAGTATGCTGCTAGCATCCTCATCTTCTTTTACTGTTAATGAAGCTTATTTCATGCATCTGATTGTCATCTTGGCATGTTTTTTGACCAAAATGGGTTCACTGTGAACTGAGGATGGTATAGCTGTATGCCAAAATCCTCCGGATATGTACAACAAATGGGTTTTAGATTTAGTTGGGCTAAAGAATTAGTAGAGCAACATATATGCTCAGATAATGGAAATTTTTTTTTTCAGATACTGTTAATGAAGCTGATTGCCATCTTTGGCATGATTTTTTAACAAAAAATGGGTACACTTTCAAACTAAGTATGCTGCTAGCATCCTCATTTTCTTTTACTGTTAATGAAGCTTATTTCATGCATCTGATTGTCATCTTGGCATGTTTTTTTGACCAAAATGGGTTCACTGTGAACTGAGATTGCTATAGGTACGTATGCCAAAATCCTCCGGATATGTACAACAATTGGGTTTTAGATTTAGTTGGGCTAAAGAATTAGTAGAGTAACATATATGCTCAGATAATGGATATTTTCATTTTCAGATACTGTTAGAGAAGCTGATTGCCATCTTAGGCATGATTTTTTAACATAAAATGGGTTCACTTCCAAACTAAGTATGCTGCTAGCATCATCATCTTCTTTTACTGTTAATGAAGCTTATTTCATGCATCTGATTGTCATCTTGGCATGTTTTTTTTTTATCAAAATTTGTTCACTGTGAACTGAGGATGGTATAGCTGTATGCCAAAATCCTCCGGATATGCACAACAATTAAGTTTTAGATTTAGTTGGGCTAAAGAATTAGTAGAGCAACATATATGCTCAGATAATGGAAATTTCCATTTTCAGATACTGTTAATGATGCTGATTGCCATCTTTGGCATGATTTTTTAACAAAAAATGGGTTCACTTCCAAATAAAGTATGCTGCTAGCATCCTCATCTTCTTTTACTGTTAATGAAGCTTATTTCATGCATCTGATTGTCATATTGGCATGTTTTTTTACCAAAATGGGTTCACTGTGAACTGAGGATGGTATAGCTGTATGCCAAAATCCTCCGGATATGTACAACAATTGGGTTTTAGATTTAGTTGGGCTAAAGAATCAGTAAAGCAACATATATGCTCAGATAATGAAAATTTTCATTTTCAGATACTGTTAATGAAGCTGATTGCCATCTTTGGCATGATTTTTTAACAAAAAATGGGTACACTTCCAAACTAAGTATGCTGCTAGCATCCTCATTTTCTTTTACTGTTAATGAAGCTTTTTTCATGCATCTGATTGTCATCTTGGCATGTTTTTTTGACCAAAATGGGTTCACTGTGAACTGAGGATGCTATAGGTACGTATGCCAAAATCCTCCGGATATGTACAACAATTGGGTTTTAGATTTAGTTGGGCTAAAGAGTTAGTAGAGCAACATATATGCTCAGATAATGAATATTTTCATTTTCAGATACTGTTAGAGAAGCTGATTGCCATCTTAGGCATGATTTTTTAACATAAAATGGGTTCACTTCCAAACTAAGTATGCTGCTAGCATCCTCATCTTCTTTTACTGTTAATGAAGCTTATTTCATGCATCTGATTGTCATCTTGGCATGTTTTTTTTTATCAAAATTGGTTCACTGTGAACTGAGGATGGTATAGCTGTATGCCAAAATCCTCCGGATATGCACAACAATTGAGTTTTAGATTTAGTTGGGCTAAAGAATTAGTAGAGCAACATATATGCTCAGATAATGGAAATTTCCATTTTCAGATACTGTTAATGATGCTGATTGCCATCTTTGGCATGATTTTTTAACAAAAAATGGGTTCACTTCCAAATAAAGTATGCTGCTAGCATCCTCATCTTCTTTACTGTTAATGAAGCTTATTTCATGCATCTGATTGTCAGCTTGGCATGTTTTTTTGACCAAAATGGGTTCACTCTGAACTGAGGATGCGATAGGTACGTATGCCAAAATCCTCCGGATATGTACAGCAATTGGGTTTTAGATTTAGTTGGGCTAAAGAATTAGCAGAGCAACATATATGCTCAGATAATGGATATTTTCATTTTCAGATACTGTTAGAGAACCTGATTGCCATCTTAGGCATGATTTTTTAACAAAAAATGGGTACACTTCCAAACTAAGTATGTTGCTAGCATCCTCATTTTCTTTTACTGTTAATGAAGCTTATCTCATGCATCTGATTGTCATCTTGGCATTTTTTTTTGACCAAAATGGGTTCACTGTGAACTGAGGATGCTATAGCTGTATGCCAAAATCCTCCGGATATGTACAACAATTGGGTTTTAGATTTAGTTGGCCTAAAGAATTAGTAGAGCAACATATATGCTCAGATAATGGATATTTTCATTTTCAGATACAGTTAGAGAAGCTGATTGCCATCTTAGGCATGATTTTTTAACATAAAATGGGTTCATTTCCAAACTAAGTATGCTGCTAGCATCCTCATCTTCTTTTACTGTTAATGAAGCTTATTCCATGCATCTGATTGTCATCTTGGCATGTTTTTTGACCAAAATGGGTTCACTGTGAACTGAGGATGGTATAGCTGTATGCCAAAATCCTCCGGATATGTACAACAAATGGGTTTTAGATTTAGTTGGGCTAAAGAATTAGTAGAGCAACATATATGCTCAGATAATGGAAATTTTCTTTTTCAGATACTGTTAATGAAGCTGATTGCCATCTTTGGCATGATTTTTTAACAAAAAATGGGTACACTTCCAAACTAAGTATGCTGCTAGCATCCTCATTTTCTTTTACTGTTAATGAAGCTTATTTCTTGCATCTGATTGTCATCTTGGCATGTTTTTTTGACCAAAATGGGTTCACTGTGAACTGAGGATGGTATAGTTGTATGCCAAAATCCTCCGGATATGCACAACAATTGGGTTTTAGATTTAGTTGGGCTAAAGAATTAGTACAGCAACATATATACTCAGATAATGGAAATTTCCATTTTTAGATACTGTTAATGAAGCTGATTGCCATCTTTGGCATGATTTTTTAACAAAAAATGGGTTCACTTCCAAACAAAGTATGCTGCTAGCATCCCCATCTTCTTTCACTGTTAATGAAGCTTATTTTATGCATCTGATTGTCATCTTGGCATGTTTTTTTGACCAAAATGGGTTCACTGTGAACTGAGGATGCTATAGGTACGTATGCCAAAATCCTCCGGATATGTACAACAATTGGGTTTTAGATTTAGTTGGGCTAAAGAATTAGTAGAGCAATATATATGCTCAGATAATGGATATTTTCATTTTCAGATACTGCTAGAGAAGCTGATTGCCATCTTAGGCATGATTTTTTAACATAAAATGGGTTCACTTCCAAACTACGTATGCTGCTAGCATCCTCATCTTCTTTTACTGTTAATGAAGCTTATTTCATGCATCTGATTGTCATCTTGGCATGCTTTTTTGACCAAAATGGGTTGACTGTGAACTGAGGATGGTATAGCTGTATGCCAAAATCCTCCGGATATGCACAACAATTGGGTTTTAGATTTAGTTGGGCTAAAGAATTAGTAAAGCAACATATATACTCAGATAATGGAAATTTCCATTTTCAGATACTGTTAATGAAGCTGATTGCCATCTTTGGCATGATTTTTTAACAAAAAATGGGTTCACTTCCAAACAAAGTATGCTGCTAGCATCCCCATCTTCTTTCACTGTTAATGAAGCTTATTTCATGCATCTGATTGTCAGCTTGGCATGTTTTTTTGACCAAAATGGGTTCACTGTGAAGTGAGGATGCTATAGGTACGTATGCCAAAATCCTCCGGATATGTACAGCAATTGGGTTTTAGATTTAGTTGGGCTAAAGAATTAGTAGAGCAACATATATGCTCAGATAATGGATATTTTCATTTTCAGATACTGTTAGAGAACCTGATTGCCATCTTAGGCATGATTTTTTAACAAAAAATGGGTACACTTCCAAACTAAGTATGCTGCTAGCATCCTCATTTTCTTTTACTGTTAATGAAGCTTATCTCATGCATCTGATTGTCATCTTGGCATGTTTTTTTGACCAAAATGGGTTCACTGTGAACTGAGGATGCTATAGCTGTTTGCCAAAATCCTCCGGATAAGTACAACAATTGGGTTTTAGATTTAGTTGGGCTAAAGAATTAGTAGAGCAACATATATGCTCAGATAATGGATATTTTCATTTTCAGATACTGTTAGAGAAGCTGATTGCCATCTTAGGCATGATTTTTTAACATAAAATTGGTTCACTTCCAAACTAAGTATGCTGCTAGCATCCTCATCTTCTTTTACTGTTAATGAAGCTTATTTCATGCATCTGATTGTCATCTTGGCATGTTTTTTTTTTATCAAAATTGGTTCACTGTGAACTGAGGATGGTATAGCTGTATGCCAAAATCCTCCGGATATGCACAACAATTGAGTTTTAGATTTAGTTGGGCTAAAGAATTAGTAGAGCAACATATATGCTCAGATAATGGAAATTTCCATTTTCAGATACTGTTAATGTAGCTGATTGCCATCTTTGGCATGATTTTTTAACAAAAAATGGGTACACTTCCAAACAAAGTATGCTGCTAGCATCCTCATTTTCTTTTATTGTTAATGAAGCTTATCTCATGCATCTGATTGTCATCTTGGCATGTTTTTTTGACCAAAATGGGTTCACTGTGAACTGAGGATGCAATAGCTGCATGCCAAAATCCTCCGGATATGTACAACAATTGGGTTTTAGATTTAGCTGGGCTAAAGAATTAGTAGAGCAACATATATGCTCAGATAACGGATATTTTCATTTTCAGATACTGTTAGAGAAGCTGATTGCCATCTTAGGCATGATTTTTTAACATAAAATGGGTTCACTTCCAAACTAAGTATGCTGCTAGCATCCTTATCTTCTTTTACTATCAATGAAGCTTATTTCATGTATCTGATTGTCATCTTGGCATGTTTTTTGGACCAAAATGGGTTCACTGTGAACTGAGGACGGTATAGCTGTATGCCAAAATCCTCCGGATATGCACAACAATTGGGTTTTAGATTTAGTTGGGCTAAAGAATTAGTAGAGCAACATATTTGCTCAGATAATGGAAATTTCCATTTTCAGATACTGTTAGTGAAGCTGATTGCCATCTTTGGCTTGATTTTTTAACAACAAATGGGTTCACTTCCATACAAAGTATGCTGCTAGCATCCTCATCTTCTTTTACTGTTAATGAAGCTTATTTCATGCATCTGATTGTCAGCTTGGCATGTTTTTTTGACCAAAATGGGTTCACTGTGAACTGAGGATGCTATAGGTACGTATGCCAAAATCCTCCGGATATGTACAACAATTGGGTTTTAGATTTAGTTGGCCTAAAGAATTAGTAGAGCAACATATACGCTCAGATAATGGATATTTTCATTTTCAGATACTGTTAGAGAACCTGATTGCCATCTTAGGCATGATTTTTTAACAAAAAATGGGTACACTTCCAAACTAAGTTTGCTGCTAGCATCCTCATTTTCTTTTACTGTTAATGAAGCTTATTTCATGCATCTGATTGTCATCTTGACATGTTTTTTTGACCAAAATGGGTTCACTGTGAACTGAGGATGCTATAGGTACGTATGCCAAAATCCTCCGGATATGTACAACAATTGGGTTTTAGATTTAGTTGGGCTAAAGAATTAGTAGAGCAATATATATGCTCAGATAATGGATATTTTCATTTTCAGATACTGTTAGAGAAGCTGATTGCCATCTTAGGCATGATTTTTTAACATAAAATGGGTTCACTTCCAAACTAAGTATGCTGCTAGCATCCTCATCTTCTTTTACTGTTAATGAAGCTTATTTCATGCATCTGATTGTCATCTTGGCATGTTTTTTTGACCAAAATGTGTTGACTGTGAACTGAGGATGGTATAGCTGTATGCCAAAATCCTCCGGATATGCACAACAATTGGGTTTTAGATTTAGTTGGGCTAAAGAATTAGTAGAGCAACATATACGCTCAGATAATGGAAATTTCCATTTTCAGATACTGTTAGTGAAGCTGATTGCCATCTTTGGCATGATTTTTTAACAACAAATGGGTTCACTTCCATACAAAGTATGCTGCTAGCATCCTCATCTTCTTTTACTGTTAATGAAGCTTATTTCATGCATCTGATTGTCAGCTTGGCATGTTTTTTTGACCAAAATGGGTTCACTGTGAACTGAGGATGCTATAGGTACGTATGCCAAAATCCTCCGGATATGTACAACAATTGGGTTTTAGATTTAGTTGGGCTAAAGAATTAGTAGAGCAACATATATGCTCAGATAATGGATATTTTCATTTTCAGATACTGTTAGAGAAGCTGATTGCCATCTTAGGCATGATTTTTTAACATAAAATGGGTTCACTTCCAAACTAAGTATGCTGCTAGCATCCTCATCTTCTTTTACTGTTAATGAAGCTTATTTCATGCATCTGATTGTCATCTTGGCATGTTTTTTTTTTATCAAAATTGGTTCACTGTGAACTGAGGATGGTATAGCTGTATGCCAAAATCCTCCGGATATGCACAACAATTGAGTTTTAGATTTAGTTGGGCTAAAGAATTAGTAGAGCAACATATATGCTCAGATAATGGAAATTTCCATTTTCAGATACTGTTAATGTAGCTGATTGCCATCTTTGGCATGATTTTTTAACAAAAAATGGGTACACTTCCAAACAAAGTATGCTGCTAGCATCCTCATTTTCTTTTATTGTTAATGAAGCTTATCTCATGCATCTGATTGTCATCTTGGCATGTTTTTTTGACCAAAATGGGTTCACTGTGAACTGAGGATGCAATAGCTGTATGCCAAAATCCTCCGGATATGTACAACAATTGGGTTTTAGATTTAGCTGGGCTAAAGAATTAGTAGAGCAACATATATGCTCAGATAACGGATATTTTCATTTTCAGATACTGTTAGAGAAGCTGATTGCCATCTTAGGCATGATTTTTTAACATAAAATGGGTTCACTTCCAAACTAAGTATGCTGCTAGCATCCTTATCTTCTTTTACTATCAATGAAGCTTATTTCATGCATCTGATTGTCATCTTGGCATGTTTTTTTGACCAAAATGTGTTGACTGTGAACTGAGGATGGTATAGCTGTATGCCAAAATCCTCCGGATATGCACAACAAATGGGTTTTAGATTTAGTTGGGCTGAAGAATTAGTAGAGCAACATATTTGCTCAGATAATGGAAATTTCCATTTTCAGATACTGTTAGTGAAGCTGATTGCCATCTTTGGCATGATTTTTTAACAACAAATGGGTTCACTTCCATACAAAGTATGCTGCTAGCATCCTCATCTTCTTTTACTGTTAATGAAGCTTATTTCATGCATCTGATTGTCAGCTTGGCATGTTTTTTTGACCAAAATGGGTTCACTGTGAACTGAGGATGCTATAGGTACGTATGCCAAAATCCTCCGGATATGTACAACAATTGGGTTTTAGATTTAGCTGGCCTAAAGAATTAGTAGAGCAACATATATGCTCAGATAATGGATATTTTCATTTTCAGATACTGTTAGAGAACCTGATTGCCATCTTAGGCATGATTTTTTAACAAAAAATGGGTACACTTCCAAACTAAGTTTGCTGCTAGCATCCTCATTTTCTTTTACTGTTAATGAAGCTTATTTCATGCATCTGATTGTCATCTTGACATGTTTTTTTGACCAAAATGGGTTCACTGTGAACTGAGGATGCTATAGGTACGTATGCCAAAATCCTCCGGATATGTACAACAATTGGGTTTTAGATTTAGTTGGGCTAAAGAATTAGCAGAGCAATATATATGCTCAGATAATGGATATTTTCATTTTCAGATACTGTTAGAGAAGCTGATTGCCATCTTAGGCATGATTTTTTAACATAAAATGGGTTCACTTCCAAACTAAGTATGCTGCTAGCATCCTCATCTTCTTTTACTGTTAATGAAGCTTATTTCATGCATCTGATTGTCATCTTGGCATGTTTTTTTGACCAAAATGTGTTGACTGTGAACTGAGGATGGTATAGCTGTATGCCAAAATCCTCCGGATATGCACAACAATTGGGTTTTAGATTTAGTTGGGCTAAAGAATTAGTAAAGCAACATATATACTCAGATAATGGAAATTTCCATTTTCAGATACTGTTAATGAAGCTGATTGCCATCTTTGGCATGATTTTTTAACAAAAAATGGGTTCACTTCCAAACAAAGTATGCTGCTAGCATCCTCATCTTCTTTCACTGTTAATGAAGCTTATTTCATGCATCTGATTGTCAGCTTGGCATGTTTTTTTGACCAAAATGGGTTCACTGTGAAGTGAGGATGCTATAGGTACGTATGCCAAAATCCTCCGGATATGTACAGCAATTGGGTTTTAGATTTAGTTGGGCTAAAGAATTAGGAGAGCAACATATATGCTCAGATAATGGATATTTTCATTTTCAGATACTGTTAGAGAACCTGATTGCCATCTTAGACATGATTTTTTAACAAAAAATGGGTACACTTCCAAACTAAGTATGCTGCTAGCATCCTCATTTTCTTTTACTGTTAATGAAGCTTATGTCATGCATCTGATTGTCATCTTGGCATGTTTTTTTGACCAAAATTGGTTCACTGTGAACTGAGGATGCTATAGCTGTATGCCAAAATCCTCCGGATAAGTACAACAATTGGGTTTTAGATTTAGTTGGGCTAAAGAATTAGTAGAGCAACATATATGCTCAGATAATGGATATTTTCATTTTCAGATACTGTTAGAGAAGCTGATTGCCATCTTAGGCATGATTTTTTAACATAAAATTGGTTCACTTCCAAACTAAGTATGCTGCTAGCATCCTCATCTTCTTTTACTGTTAATGAAGCTTATTTCATGCATCTGATTGTCATATTGGCATGTTTTTTGACCAAAATGGGTTCACTGTGAACTGAGGATGGTATAGCTGTATGCCAAAATCCTCCGGATATGTACAACAATTGGGTTTTAGATTTAGTTGGGCTAAAGAATCAGTAAAGCAACATATATGCTCAGATAATGAAAATTTTCATTTTCAGATACTGTTAATGAAGCTGATTGCCATCTTTGGCATGATTTTTTAACAAAAAATGGGTACACTTCCAAACTAAGTATGCTGCTAGCATCCTCATTTTCTTTTACTGTTAATGAAGCTTTTTTCATGCATCTGATTGTCATCTTGGCATGTTTTTTTGACCAAAATGGGTTCACTGTGAACTGAGGATGCTATAGGTACGTATGCCAAAATCCTCCGGATATGTACAACAATTGGGTTTTAGATTTAGTTGGGCTAAAGAATTAGTAGAGCAACATATATGCTCAGATAATGGATATTTTCATTTTCAGATACTGTTAGAGAAGCTGATTGCCATTTTAGGCATGATTTTTTAACATAAAATGGGTTCACTTCCAAACTAAGTATGCTGCTAGCATACTCATCTTCTTTTACTGTTAATGAAGCTTATTTCATGCTTCTGATTGTCATCTTGGCATGTTTTTTTTAATCAAAATTGGTTCACTGTGAACTGAGGATGGTATAGCTGTATGCCAAAATCCTCCGGATATGCACAACAATTGAGTTTTAGATTTAGTTGGGCTAAAGAATTAGTAGAGCAACATATATGCTCAGATAATGGAAATTTCCATTTTCAGATACTGTTAATGATGCTGATTGCCATCTTTGGCATGATTTTGAACAAAAAATGGGTTCACTTCCAAATAAAGTATGCTGCTAGCATCCTCATCTTCTTTTACTGTTAATGAAGCTTATTTCATGCATCTGATTGTCAGCTTGGCATGTTTTTTTGACCAAAATGGGTTCACACAGAACTGAGGATGCGATAGGTACGCATGCCAAAATCCTCCGGATATGTACAGCAATTGGGTTTTAGATTTAGTTGGGCTAAAGAATTAGTAGAGCAACATATATGCTCAGATAATGGATATTTTCATTTTCAGATACTGTTAGAGAACCTGATTGCCATCTTAGGCATGATTTTTTAACAAAAAATGGGTACACTTCCAAACTAAGTATGCTGCTAGCATCCTCATTTTCTTTTATGGTTAATGAAGCTTATCTCATGCATCTGATTGTCATCTTGGCATGTTTTTTGACCAAAATGGGTTCACTGTGAACTGAGGATGCTATAGCTGTATGCCAAAATCCTCCGGATATGTACAACAATTGGGTTTTAGATTTAGCTGGGCTAAAGAATTAGTAGAGCAACATATATGCTCAGATAATGGATATTTTCATTTTCAGATACTGTTAGAGAAGCTGATTGCCATCTTAGGCATGATTTTTTAACATAAAATGGGTTCACTTCCAAACTAAGTATGCTGCTAGCATCCTTATCTTCTTTTACTGTTAATGAAGCTTATTTCATGTATCTGATTGTCATCTTGGCATGTTTTTTGGACCAAAATGGGTTCATTGTGAACTGAGGACGGTATAGCTGTATGCCAAAATCCTCCGTATATGCACAACAATTGGGTTTTAGATTTAGTTGGGCTAAAGAATTAGTAGAGCAACATATTTGCTCAGATAATGGAAATTTCCATTTTCAGATACTGTTAATGAAGCTGATTGCCATCTTTGGCATGATTTTTTAACAAAAAATGGGTTCACTTCCAAACAAAGTATGCTGCTAGCATCCTCATCTTCTTTTACTGTTAATGAAGCTTATTTCATGCATCTGATTGTCAGCTTGGTATGTTTTTTTGACCAAAATGGGTTCACTGTGAACTGAGGATGCTATAGGTACGTATGCCAAAATCCTCCGGATATGTACAGCAATTGGGTTTTAGATTTAGTTGGGCTAAAGAATTAGTAGAGCAACATATATGCTCAGATAATGGATATTTTCATTTTCAGATACTGTTAGAGAACCTGATTGCCATCTTAGGCATGATTTTTTAACAAAAAATGGGTACACTTCCAAACTAAGTATGCTGCTAGCATCCTCATTTTCTTTTACTGTTAATGAAGCTTATCTCATGCATCTGATTGTCATCTTGGCATGTTTTTTTGACCAAAATGGGTTCACTGTGAACTGAGGATGCTATTGCTGTATGCCAAAATCCTCCGGATATGTACAACAATTGGGTTTTAGATTTAGCTGGGCTAAAGAATTAGTAGAGCAACATATATGCTCAGATAATGGATATTTTCATTTTCAGATACTGTTAGAGAACCTGATTGCCATCTTAGGCATGATTTTTTAACATAAAATGGGTTCACTTTCAAACAAAGTATGCTGCTAGCATCCTCATCTTCTTTTACTGTTAATGAAGCTTATTTCATGCATCTGATTGTCATCTTGGCATGTTTTTTTGATCAAAATGCGTTCACTGTGAACTGAGGATGGTATAGCTGTATGCCAAAATCCTCCGGATATGCAGAACAATTGGGTTTTAGATTTAGTTGGGCTAAAGAATTAGTAGAGCAACATATATGCTCAGATAATGGAAATTTCCATTTTCAGATACTGTTAATGAAGCTGATTGCCATCTTTGGCATGATTTTTTAACAAAAAATGGGTTCACTTCCATACAAAGTATGCTGCTAGCATCCTCATCTTCTTTCACTGTTAATGAAGCTTATTTCATGCATCTGATTGTCAGCTTGGCATTTTTTTTGACCAAAATGGGTTCACTGTGAAGTGAGGATGCTATAGGTACGTATGCCAAAATCCTCCGGATATGTACAGCAATTGGGTTTTAGATTTAGTTGGTCTAAAGAATTAGTAGAGCAACATATATGCTCAGATAATGGATATTTTCATTTTCAGATACTGTTAGAGAACCTGATTGCCATCTTAGGCATGATTTTTTAACAAAAAATGGGTACACTTCCAAACTAAGTATGCTGCTAGCATCCTCATTTTTTTTTACTGTTAATGAAGCTTATCTCATGCATCTGATTGTCATCTTGGCATGTTTTTTTGACCAAAATGGGTTCACTGTGAACTGAGGATGCTATAGGTACGTATGCCAAAATCCTCCGGATATGTACAACAATTGGGTTTTAGATTTAGTTGGGCTAAAGAATTAGTAGAGCAACATATATGCTCAGATAATGGATATTTTCATTTTCAGATACTGTTAGAGAAGCTGATTGCCATCTTAGGCATGATTTTTAACATAAAATGGGTTCACTTCCAAACTAAGTATGCTGCTAGCATCCTCATCTTCTTTTACTGTTAATGAAGCTGATTTCATGCATCGGATTGTCATCTTGGCATGTTTTTTTGACCAAAATGGGTTCACTGTGAACTGAGGATGGTATAGCTGTATGCCAAAATCCTCCGGATATGCACAACAATTGGGTTTTAGATTTAGTTGGGCTAAAGAATTAGTAAAGCAACATATATACTCAGATAATGGAAATTTCCATTTTCAGATACTGTTAATGAAGCTGATTGCCATCTTTGGCATGATTTTTTAACAAAAAATGGGTTCACTTCCAAACAAAGTATGCTGCTAGCATCCTCATCTTCTTTCACTGTTAATGAAGCTTATTTCATGCATCTGATTGTCAGCTTGGCATGTTTTTTTGACCAAAATGGGTTCACTGTGAAGTGAGGATGCTATAGGTACGTATGCCAAAATCCTCCGGATATGTACAGCAATTGGGTTTTAGATTTAGTTGGTCTAAAGAATTAGTAGAGCAACATATATGCTCAGATAATGGATATTTTCATTTTCAGATACTGTTAGAGAACCTGATTGCCATCTTAGGCATGATTTTTTAACAAAAAATGGGTACACTTCCAAACTAAGTATGCTGCTAGCATCCTCATTTTTTTTTACTGTTAATGAAGCTTATCTCATGCATCTGATTGTCATCTTGGCATGTTTTTTTGACCAAAATGGGTTCACTGTGAACTGAGGATGCTATAGGTACGTATGCCAAAATCCTCCGGATATGTACAACAATTGGGTTTTAGATTTAGTTGGGCTAAAGAATTAGTAGAGCAACATATATGCTCAGATAATGGATATTTTCATTTTCAGATACTGTTAGAGAAGCTGATTGCCATCTTAGGCATGATTTTTAACATAAAATGGGTTCACTTCCAAACTAAGTATGCTGCTAGCATCCTCATCTTCTTTTACTGTTAATGAAGCTGATTTCATGCATCGGATTGTCATCTTGGCATGTTTTTTTGACCAAAATGGGTTCACTGTGAACTGAGGATGGTATAGCTGTATGCCAAAATCCTCCGGATATGCACAACAATTGGGTTTTAGATTTAGTTGGGCTAAAGAATTAGTAAAGCAACATATATACTCAGATAATGGAAATTTCCATTTTCAGATACTGTTAATGAAGCTGATTGCCATCTTTGGCATGATTTTTTAACAAAAAATGGGTTCACTTCCAAACAAAGTATGCTGCTAGCATCCTCATCTTCTTTCACTGTTAATGAAGCTTATTTCATGCATCTGATTGTCAGCTTGGCATGTTTTTTTGACCAAAATGGGTTCACTGTGAAGTGAGGATGCTATAGGTACGTATGCCAAAATCCTCCGGATATGTACAGCAATTGGGTTTTAGATTTAGTTGGGCTAAAGAATTAGGAGAGCAACATATATGCTCAGATAATGGATATTTTCATTTTCAGATACTGTTAGAGAACCTGATTGCCATCTTAGACATGATTTTTTAACAAAAAATGGGTACACTTCCAAACTAAGTATGCTGCTAGCATCCTCATTTTCTTTTACTGTTAATGAAGCTTATGTCATGCATCTGATTGTCATCTTGGCATGTTTTTTTGACCAAAATTGGTTCACTGTGAACTGAGGATGCTATAGCTGTATGCCAAAATCCTCCGGATAAGTACAACAATTGGGTTTTAGATTTAGTTGGGCTAAAGAATTAGTAGAGCAACATATATGCTCAGATAATGGATATTTTCATTTTCGGATACTGTTAGAGAAGCTGATTGCCATCTTAGGCATGATTTTTTAACATAAAATTGGTTCACTTCCAAACTAAGTATGCTGCTAGCATCCTCATCTTCTTTTACTGTTAATGAAGCTTATTTCATGCATCTGATTGTCATATTGGCATGTTTTTTGACCAAAATGGGTTCACTGTGAACTGAGGATGGTATAGCTGTATGCCAAAATCCTCCGGATATGTACAACAATTGGGTTTTAGATTTAGTTGGGCTAAAGAATCAGTAAAGCAACATATATGCTCAGATAATGAAAATTTTCATTTTCAGATACTGTTAATGAAGCTGATTGCCATCTTTGGCATGATTTTTTAACAAAAAATGGGTACACTTCCAAACTAAGTATGCTGCTAGCATCCTCATTTTCTTTTACTGTTAATGAAGCTTTTTTCATGCATCTGATTGTCATCTTGGCATGTTTTTTTGACCAAAATGGGTTCACTGTGAACTGAGGATGCTATAGGTACGTATGCCAAAATCCTCCGGATATGTACAACAATTGGGTTTTAGATTTAGTTGGGCTAAAGAATTAGTAGAGCAACATATATGCTCAGATAATGGATATTTTCATTTTCAGATACTGTTAGAGAAGCTGATTGCCATTTTAGGCATGATTTTTTAACATAAAATGGGGTCACTTCCAAACTAAGTATGCTGCTAGCATACTCATCTTCTTTTACTGTTAATGAAGCTTATTTCATGCTTCTGATTGTCATCTTGGCATGTTTTTTTTAATCAAAATTGGTTCACTGTGAACTGAGGATGGTATAGCTGTATGCCAAAATCCTCCGGATATGCACAACAATTGAGTTTTAGATTTAGTTGGGCTAAAGAATTAGTAGAGCAACATATATGCTCAGATAATGGAAATTTCCATTTTCAGATACTGTTAATGATGCTGATTGCCATCTTTGGCATGATTTTGAACAAAAAATGGGTTCACTTCCAAATAAAGTATGCTGCTAGCATCCTCATCTTCTTTTACTGTTAATGAAGCTTATTTCATGCATCTGATTGTCAGCTTGGCATGTTTTTTTGACCAAAATGGGTTCACACAGAACTGAGGATGCGATAGGTACGCATGCCAAAATCCTCCGGATATGTACAGCAATTGGGTTTTAGATTTAGTTGGGCTAAAGAATTAGTAGAGCAACATATATGCTCAGATAATGGATATTTTCATTTTCAGATACTGTTAGAGAACCTGATTGCCATCTTAGGCATGATTTTTTAACAAAAAATGGGTACACTTCCAAACTAAGTATGCTGC
Source organism: Hemerocallis citrina (assembly GCA_017893485.1). NCBI lineage: Eukaryota > Viridiplantae > Streptophyta > Magnoliopsida > Asparagales > Asphodelaceae > Hemerocallis > Hemerocallis citrina. The sequence continues at coordinate 248,013,728 of CM030358.1, forward strand.
TAGCATCCTCATTTTCTTTTATGGTTAATGAAGCTTATCTCATGCATCTGATTGTCATCTTGGCATGTTTTTTGACCAAAATGGGTTCACTGTGAACTGAGGATGCTATAGCTGTATGCCAAAATCCTCCGGATATGTACAACAATTGGGTTTTAGATTTAGCTGGGCTAAAGAATTAGTAGAGCAACATATATGCTCAGATAATGGATATTTTCATTTTCAGATACTGTTAGAGAAGCTGATTGCCATCTTAGGCATGATTTTTTAACATAAAATGGGTTCACTTCCAAACTAAGTATGCTGCTAGCATCCTTATCTTCTTTTACTGTTAATGAAGCTTATTTCATGTATCTGATTGTCATCTTGGCATGTTTTTTGGACCAAAATGGGTTCATTGTGAACTGAGGACGGTATAGCTGTATGCCAAAATCCTCCGTATATGCACAACAATTGGGTTTTAGATTTAATTGGGCTAAAGAATTAGTAGAGCAACATATTTGCTCAGATAATGGAAATTTCCATTTTCAGATACTGTTAATGAAGCTGATTGCCATCTTTGGCATGATTTTTTAACAAAAAATGGGTTCACTTCCAAACAAAGTATGCTGCTAGCATCCTCATCTTCTTTTACTGTTAATGAAGCTTATTTCATGCATCTGATTGTCAGCTTGGTATGTTTTTTTGACCAAAATGGGTTCACTGTGAACTGAGGATGCTATAGGTACGTATGCCAAAATCCTCCGGATATGTACAGCAATTGGGTTTTAGATTTAGTTGGGCTAAAGAATTAGTAGAGCAACATATATGCTCATATAATGGATATTTTCATTTTCAGATACTGTTAGAGAACCTGATTGCCATCTTAGGCATGATTTTTTAACAAAAAATGGGTACACTTCCAAACTAAGTATGCTGCTAGCATCCTCATTTTCTTTTACTGTTAATGAAGCTTATCTCATGCATCTGATTGTCATCTTGGCATGTTTTTTTGACCAAAATGGGTTCACTGTGAACTGAGGATGCTATTGCTGTATGCCAAAATCCTCCGGATATGTACAACAATTGGGTTTTAGATTTAGCTGGGCTAAAGAATTAGTAGAGCAACATATATGCTCAGATAATGGATATTTTCATTTTCAGATACTGTTAGAGAACCTGATTGCCATCTTAGGCATGATTTTTTAACATAAAATGGGTTCACTTTCAAACAAAGTATGCTGCTAGCATCCTCATCTTCTTTTACTGTTAATGAAGCTTATTTCATGCATCTGATTGTCATCTTGGCATGTTTTTTTGATCAAAATGCGTTCACTGTGAACTGAGGATGGTATAGCTGTATGCCAAAATCCTCCGGATATGCAGAACAATTGGGTTTTAGATTTAGTTGGGCTAAAGAATTAGTAGAGCAACATATATGCTCAGATAATGGAAATTTCCATTTTCAGATACTGTTAATGAAGCTGATTGCCATCTTTGGCATGATTTTTTAACAAAAAATGGGTTCACTTCCATACAAAGTATGCTGCTAGCATCCTCATCTTCTTTCACTGTTAATGAAGCTTATTTCATGCATCTGATTGTCAGCTTGGCATTTTTTTTGACCAAAATGGGTTCACTGTGAAGTGAGGATGCTATAGGTACGTATGCCAAAATCCTCCGGATATGTACAGCAATTGGGTTTTAGATTTAGTTGGGCTAAAGAATTAGTAGAGCAACATATATGCTCAGATAATGGATATTTTCATTTTCAGATACTGTTAGAGAACCTGATTGCCATCTTAGGCATGATTTTTTAACAAAAAATGGGTACACTTCCAAACTAAGTATGCTGCTAGCATCCTCATTTTTTTTTACTGTTAATGAAGCTTATCTCATGCATCTGATTGTCATCTTGGCATGTTTTTTTGACCAAAATGGGTTCACTGTGAACTGAGGATGCTATAGGTACGTATGCCAAAATCCTCCGGATATGTACAACAATTGGGTTTTAGATTTAGTTGGGCTAAAGAATTAGTAGAGCAACATATATGCTCAGATAATGGATATTTTCATTTTCAGATACTGTTAGAGAAGCTGATTGCCATCTTAGGCATGATTTTTAACATAAAATGGGTTCACTTCCAAACTAAGTATGCTGCTAGCATCCTCATCTTCTTTTACTGTTAATGAAGCTGATTTCATGCATCGGATTGTCATCTTGGCATGTTTTTTTGACCAAAATGGGTTCACTGTGAACTGAGGATGGTATAGCTGTATGCCAAAATCCTCCGGATATGCACAACAATTGGGTTTTAGATTTAGTTGGGCTAAAGAATTAGTAGAGCAACATATATGCTCAGATAATGGAAATTTCCATTTTCAGATACTGTTAATGAAGCTGATTGCCATCTCTGGCATGATTTTTTAACAAAAAATGGGTTCACTTCCAAACAAAGTATGCTGCTAGCATCCTCATCTTCTTTTACTGTTAATGAAGCTTATTTCATGCATCTGATTATCAGCTTGGCATGTTTTTTTTACCAAAATGCGTTCGCTGTGAACTGAGGATGCTATAGGTACCTATGCCAAAATCCTCCGGATATGTACAGCAATTGGGTTTTAGATTTAGTTGGGCTAAAGAATTAGCAGAGCAACATATATGCTCAGATAATGGATATTTTCATTTTCAGATACTGTTGGAGAACCTGATTGCCATCTTAGGCATGATTTTTTAACAAAAAATGGGTACACTTCCAAACTAAGTATGCTGCTAGCCTCCTCATTTTCTTTTACTGTTAATGAAGCTTATCTCATGCATCTGATTGTCATCTTGGCATGTTTTTTTGACCAAAATGGGTTCACTGTGAACTGAGGATGGTATAGCTGCATGCCAAAATCCTCCGGATATGTACAACAATTGGGTTTTAGATTTAGTTGGGCTAAAGAATTAGTAGAGCAACATATATGCTCAGATAATGGATATTTTCATTTTCAGATACTGTTAGAGAAGCTGATTGCCATCTTAGGCATGATTTTTTAACATAAAATGGGTTCACTTCCAAACTAAGTATGCTGCTAGCATCCTCATCTTCTTTTACTGTTAATGAAGCTTATTTCATGCATATGATTGTCATCTTGGCATGTTTTTTTGACCAAAATGGGTTCACTGTGAACTGAGGATGGTATAGCTGTATGCCAAAATCCTCCGGATATGTACAACAATGGGGTTTTAGATTTAGTTCGGCAGTCGAATTAATAGAGCAACATATATGATCAGATAATGGAAAATTTCATTTTCAGATACTGTTAATGAAGCTGATTGCCATCTTTGGCATGATTTTTGTAATATCCCGGACGGATATTACCGTATATAAATTATTATTTTATTATTATTTTATTAATATTTTGTTTTAATTCCAAAATTAGAACATTTTGGTGATTTTTACCCGGTTTGCTCCTAGACATTATCTGTATCCAGATATCGGTCAGTATATATCCGTATTGTATCAAATTGACACCGTGATCTTCCGAACTAATAATAAAATTTATTTTATTATTATTTCCGGGATTTAACTATTTTTATATGGATTATGCGAAGATTTTTCGGTATACAGACACATAGGCGCACATACGTGTAGTATGTCGATTAGTACATCATACGAATTGTGTGTTGTGTATTTTTGGACAACACTTATTTTTGCTATGACAAAACCTAACTAGAGGGTTAGGGTTTGATTAGGAGGTTAAACCTAGGGTTACAAAGACATAAGGGAGTAGGAGAAATTCTTCTCGAACAAACCCTCCTCCATATCAATTTTCCCTCACATAACACCTCCCCCCAATCCCACCTCCCAAATAAGCATGGCCGGTCCCTTCTTTTGGGGTTATTTTGTGCCATTGGGTGCACTTACCACCTCCTAGTTCTTCTATAAATAACCCTTCATTCTCCTCCTTCTCTCATTTTTTAGAAAACAAAAGAAAGAAAGAAAGAAAAAAAGAAAGAAAGGAAAAGAAAGAGAGAACAAGTTAACTTGAGAGTTTTGTTTTGTAGGTTAATTAGAAGCCTTCTAAAAAGCTAGGGGAAGGAGAAGGAGCATAGCAAGTCCTTCCTACAAGAAAGGAAGGTGGGGGTTTCTTCACTACTTGATTTCTTTGTTTGTTTGTTTGTTTGTTTGTTTGTTGTTTTGTTGTTTGACTTCTTCTTCTCACCTTCTTGTTTTGTTTCCTTTGTTTTTTGGGTGTGTTGTTGTGAATGTTGAATGAAAAAGAAAGAAAGGAGTAGTAGTAGCTACTAAAATACATAAAGATCACACCTTTAAATTTGTAGTTGTTGTTTTGTATGTTATTGGACTAAGAACTCACATATTGCATAATGTTGGACATACAACCATTGTTGGTTGTAGGACTTAAAACACATAGCATATGAACATTCTTTTACAACCATTGTGGGTTGTAGGACTTGATTAAACCTTGGACTAATAATAAAGGCATATGTTCTAATAAAAAGATCTTTTCTTTTTAATCACTAGTTGTAGCTAATTAAAAAGATCTTTTCTTTTATTTTAATCACTAGTTGTAGTTAACTAAAAAGATCTTTCTTTTCTTTTTAATCACTAGTTGTAGTTAATTAAAAAGATCTTTCTTTTCTTTTTAATCACTAGTTGTAGCTAATTAAAAAGATCTTTTCTTTTAATCACTAGTTGTAGTTAATTAAAAAGATCTTTCTTTTCTTTTTAATCACTAGTTGTAGTTAATTAAAAAGATCTTTCTTTTCTTTTTGATCACTAGTTGTAGTTAAATAAAAAGATCTTCTCTTTTTATTTTGGTCACTAGTTGTAACTAATTAAAAAAAGATCTTTCTTTCTACTTTAATCACTAGTTGTAGTTAATTAAAAAGGAGCTTCTCTTTTATGTTTGATCACTAATTGTAGCTACATACAAAAAAAAAAAGGGGATCTTTTCTTTTTACTAGTTGTAAAGTAAAATAAAATAAAAATGATCTCTTTTTATCACTAGTAATAACAAAGATTAGTAAGCAACTAAGTAGTAGTAAGCTAAAATAATAAGTAGTAGTATGTAATAAAATGAAGTAGTAGTAGCATGTATGTTGATTAATAAGGTAGTAGTAATAGTAGTAAGTTGTATGTTATGATTTTTATGAGAATGAAGTAGTAGTAATAGTAGTAAGTTATATGTTGTGATTTTTTTTTATGAGAATGAAGTAGTAGTAATAGTAGTAAGTTGTATGTTGTAGTAGTAGTAGTAGATAATTATGTTTTGATTAAAATAGGAGTAGTAGTAGTAGTAAAATGTTGTAGGATTGCTTCTAAAAATATTTAGAAGCCATTTTTATACTACTAATGTTGTAGGATTACTCCTAAAAATGTTTAGAAGCCATTTTTATACTACTAATGTTGTAGGATTACTTCTAAAAATGTTTAGAAGCCATTTTTATACTACTAATGTTGTAGGATTACTTCTAAAAATGTTTAGAAGCCAGTTTTATACTACTAATGTTGTAGGATTACTTCTAAAAATGTTTAGAAGCCAGTTTTATACTACTAATGTTGTAGGATTACTTCTAAAAATGTTTAGAAGCCATTTCCATGCTACTAATATTGTAGGATTACTTCTAAAAATATTTAGAAGCCATATTCATGCTTCTAATGTTGTAGGATCATCCCTAAAAATATTTGGAAGCCATATTTGTGCTACTAATGTTGTAGGATTACTTCTAAAAATGCTTAGAAGCCATGTTCTCATGCTTAATTAATTGTAGGGCTACTTCTAAAAATATGCTATCATGCTTGATGTTTAAGATGTTGTAGGATTGTTTATAAAAATATCCTACCATGCTTTTATACCTAAAATGTTGTAGGATGTATTCTAAAAAATATCCTATCATGTTTCAAGCTTAGTTAATGGTAGGATTTATTCTAAAAATATCTAGCATGCTTAATGATGTTAGAATGATGTAGGAAAAATTCTAAGAGTTTCCTACCATGCTTGGATTAATTAATTATGCTTAGAATGTTGTAGGAATCAATCTAAGAGTTTTCTACCATGCTTAGATTAATTAATTATGCCTAGGGCGTTGTAGGATCAATGATAAAGTTACTTACCATGTTAGCTTAATTATAGGTATGTGATATACCATGTTAGTTTAAATATGGACCTATGCCATGCTAGCTTGATTACAAGTAAGTTGTATGCCATGCTAGCTTAATTGTAAGTAAGTTGTATGTCATGCTAGTCTAGATGGTGAGCAAGTTGTATACCATGCTAAAGTTCAAATACTTGCTTAGAATGATTGTAGGAGTAGTGGTAAAACTACCTACTATGCCTTGGAATGTTGCTTGTTTATACTAATTGGGTTGCGGTGATTAGTCATGATAAGTAGTAAGCTTTCATGATCAATTTGTAACCTACACTTGACTATAGTGGGCTTTATGTCTAGGTCGTAGTGTTTTTCATGCGTGAGCTCGACGTAAGCATAAGCATTAATCACATTCATACATAGGAATATCATGGTGGCCGTGTTATATGATTAGATGGATCGTAGGAAGATGCTTGCAATTGTGTGCCGTACTTAAGGCGCTATAGGTTGAAGTAATGAGGGTTGGGAAGACCACTAGTGATAGTTGGTCCGATAAAGGCCGTTAGGTCGCCTTCGGATTCTTCCTTAGTGGGATACCGACCATAGAATATTAGTAGATTCTTCTGTTGCTTCTAATAATAGAAGATCGAGTTGCTAGTAAGCACGCTTGGTTGCTTCTAGGATTGATTACCTGTATGGTTGTTTGCACACGGTTGTGCTCGTACGTGGCTCGACTGGCCCGTACGTAGCTGTGGATCTCATACTCGGCTTATTTGGCTGGTATGTACGTTGTGGTCTCCTACGAGGCCCGCCTGGCTCGTGGGTAGTTATCGTTTCATACGTAGCATATTAGCTCGTATGTGGTTGTTACTCGTGTATAGCTGTTAGCTAGTACACAGTTCGTTGTGGGCTATCGACCATCAAGACATAGCGGCATGCGTGTATATTCGCACGGCCAAAGTCTGGGATCGATGAGCCACAAACCGGATCCTGAGGGATTCTAGTAAGTCTAGGTTGAGCAGCCTAGTAGAGTGGTCTTGCGAAGCCTAATTTAAGGCCCAGCATGTTGTGTTTATAATATCGTCGTCCCTAGGATCATCGAGTCAGGGACATCATTAGGGTAGTGACTTATAAAGGTCATTTTGCTCAGACCCTTGCCGAAGAGAGAGGAGTTGGTTGTAGGGGGCACCTTACGACCAACTTGTCCCTTGAGGGAGGCCTTAGGTGGTGACATTGGGTTGTACCTTCCCGTCAAAGGGATACGTACGGTGGCGTCTCACAAGTTGGGAGCACGGATTGCGTATCTCGCTCTGTTAATTCCTGAAGTACCGTGGCTGGGGTGCCACAGGATGCATGGTGCAGTCCTGCGCTTGCTAGACCCCAGAGAGTGCCACAGGGTAGGCTTCGCGCTGCCCTGCGCTTGCGAAACTCTATGGTTTAATTTTGGAACGATGCCCGATATACTGGGATCGAGTGAGGTCCGGCTTGCCGGGTAGTAGTGGAAAACGGAGACACCATAAGCAGACTGCATAGGGGGACTTGACCCCTTCTGCAACCTCACAGAGTCATGGAGTATTGTCAGGAACAGGTCGTGTACAATTAGAGTTCTTAACGTGGGTTCAATCCCTATATATGGAGAAACGGCTTGAGATGGAGTCGCATGTAGTATGGGCTGCATGTTGCTTTCGGAGACTTGATGACATTAGAATAGGAAGCATCCTTGCTCTACCTTCCCGTCAAAGGGATACGTACGGTGCTATCTCACAAGTTGAGGACACGGGTTGCGTATCTCGCGCTGTTAATTCCTGAAGTACCATGGCTGGGGTGCCACAGGATGCATTGTGCAGTCCTGTGCTTGCTAGACCCCAGAGGGTGCCACAGGGTACCCTGCGCTTGCGAAACCCTATGATTGGATTTTGGATTAAGGCCCGATACACTGGGCAATAGTGGCAAACATGGACACCACTATATGACTGCAGTGGCGGAACTAGACCGCACCTGCAGCCTTGTTGAGTGAGGTCCGGCATGCCGGGTAGTAGTGGAAAACGGAGACACCATAAGCAGACTGCATAGGGGACTTGACCCCTTCTACAACCTCACAGAGTCATGGAGTATTGTCAGGAACGGGTTGTGTATAATTAGTTCTATTTAAATATCGCGTTAGAGTCTAGTCATAGCACTCACGAACACTTAAACTACACCAACACCATTGCTATATTGTGTATATTGTTTGGAAGATTCGCTGCTATATGATCAGCCTTTAAGCGTCAGTGAATACTGACGTCCCCACTTCCATAGGTACTGGATCGCCGAAGTACAAGGCGAGATTTAAGAGGACTCAAGGCAGGGAAAGCAAGGAGTCAGTGTTATGTTTAGTTCCGCTGCAGTATATGTATTGATTATCTATTTAGTTGAGAAGTACTCAAGTGAGAGTTACCAAGTGTTGTTCTTCATTTCTTGTACTTTGATGTAAGATGTTGAAGGTTGTAATACTTGGGATTGTAAAGGTATTATTGTAACTCTATTGTAATGTATTGCAGTTGTGTAATGTTCAGACTTGTAATACATTGGGTATTGAATAAAAAGTTTTAAATTCTCCTATTTTTCTATGTATTGTGACTAATTGAAGAAAAGATCTTGGCTCGTGTCACGGTTTCCCGCTATTCGGAAATCGGGGCGCTACAATTTTTTAACAAAAAATGGGTTCACTTCCAAACTAAGTATGCTGCTAGCATCCTCATCTTCTTTTACTGTTAATGAAGCTGATTTCATGCATCTGATTGTCAGCTTGGCATGTTTTTTTAACCAAAATGGGTTCACTGTGAACTGAGGATGCTATAGCTGTATACCAAAATCCTCCGGATATGCACAACAATTGGGTTTTAGATTTAGTTGGGCTAAAGAATTAGTAGAGCAACATATATGCTCAGATAATGGATATTTTCATTTTCAAATACTGTTAATGAAGCTGATTGCCATCTTCGGCAAATTTTGATTGGGCTGTGATTGGATTGTTTAGTGGATGTTGTCTATGTTCTTAATTGGGCTGTGATTAGAAAGAGAGGGCTCGAGTGGAGATCTGGAAACCCATATAGAGACATCTTGTTCATAATAATTTATTATTATTGTTGTTCTTGTCGCTCTTGTCGCTCTTGCTGTTGTTGCTGATGTCTCTTTGTGTTCATGTGCTGAAGGGAAACAAAGGATGAGAGAGAGATGAGGAAAATGCCGCTATGTTAGCCTGGTGTATCCAAAGTCTCTACCATAATTCTTTCTGTTTCCATTTCTGGCTTCTATATTTGGTTTCCTTCCACGATGACAGTTCCCTAAATATACACTTGATATGAGCCCTATCTTATTTTTCTTATTTTTCTTATATTTGGTTTCCTTCCACGATGACAGTTTCATGGATTGTCTGAACAATCCATGAAAGACATGCTTATATACTGAATTTTCATTTGTTTTACTGTTTTTGATAGTGGATATTCCCAATCAGAGGAGAATATTAAGGTTTCAAGTTAGATACTGAATTTTCATTTGTTTTGTTGTTTTAGATATATTTAAAAACAAAATTAAGTACTAGATTTTTAGCATTGCAATGTAATTATTTTACCTCTCTATATATCATTAACAATTCTATTTGCAATTGGCACTTTGATCTTATAATTTAAGATACAGGTAGATCTTTTTGCAAGTTCAAAAAATATGTATATTCTGTATTGTGGTCTACTGTTGAATTAAACTATTGTTTTTTTTTCACAGAGCAGTCGCCCAGATGAAGGAAATTCTGATGATCAGAACTGAAGCTACTCGAGGGGTATGAATCTGCGGTCCTCCTTGCTGTTCTTATGTCCTCCTTGTTGTATGGTTGTTGTTTTTATGTCCTCCTTGCTGTTGTTATGTCAGACTGTTTTTTTTATGAGAGTTATGTCAGACTGTTAATTTGGGATATTCGGGATATTTGTCAGACTGGTTTGTTTGGATATTTGGGATGTTCGTCACTATATTAATTTGTTAATTATGACAATGTTAATTTTGCGGTGAATTTGGACGTTGATATGACACGTGTGAAACTTTATTATCTTTAATTATTCTTGTGTTTGGTTGTGATTTGCGCAGTAATATGCAACGAAATTGGTTGAATCAGTTGTGAATTAGTTTACAGGTTTTGTAAATGAAACTGTGAATTGAAATCGAATGGAAAACCGGAGCATGAAAAACAAACTGGCATAGCTAGACCGGCGTTTTATAAAACGCCGGTCTATCTAATGAATTAGTTGCAGTGTGCGATATACCGGCGTTCCCACACACGCCAGTGTATGTCGCTAGCTGTAACGGTACCAAGAAACACCGGCGTTTTATAAAACGCCGGTGAACCTAACTACACCGACATTTTTTGGTCACGCCGGTGCTTGTAAGTAGGGAAAACCGGGCACTCATAAATGCACATACACCGGCGGTCTATGACCACCGGTATACTTTCGTTCTACACCAGTGTTTATAGAAACGCCGGTGAATGGATAAATACCGGTGGTTGATGGCCGCCGGTGAATGTATATTGGGGGTAAAAGAATGGCACTCAGAGACCCCCATACACCGGCGTTTTCTGACCGCCGGTGTAGTTGTAATATTTACCGGTGTCCAGTAAAACCGCCGGTGTAGACCCCTTCCTTTCCGCGACGCTCGCTTCGGCGGCATTTGGACCGGCGCTATTATAAACGCCGGTGAAGGTTTCACCGGCGTAAAAAAATGCCGGCAAAGATGCAAAAAAACGCCGGTAAATCGAGTATCTTTTGTAGTGTATATATATATATATATATAAAGATGTGGTAGGTGGCCTATAGATGAGTTTTATGGGACTGTAGTATGGGATTTAATGCATGATGAGAAGTGGGGAGTTGGTTTGGCTGTTAGTTGCTGTCCACGTGAGGTGTGGTGACATGGAGGTGGGGCCCGATAGGAGGGGCTGTTGCCTGAAATGCACAACACGTGCTTAGTAGTGCTGTGTGTGTGATTGCATTAATCCCACATCAGAGAAAATTGTGAGAAATGAGAGATTAAATAGGATTGTCTTTGATCAAGAGGCCAAATAGTCCGGACACCTTTTGTGAGGCAACCTGTGGTGGTCAGTTGTTAGAATTTGTTTGAGCAGGGCCCGGGGTGTTATACCGACTTTCGACAACGATTGTAGGTAAGAGTGGGTAAGATGTATGCCTAAAAGGGAGCTGAGGTCAGTGTGCTGGTAGTATGACCAGGGACAGTACGCTAGCAGAATCAGAGCACTCTACTGCACATCGACTTGAAAGGGATCCTGGATCAGGTTGCAAGTTCCGGGCTTAGCGAGGACGCTGAGTTCTTAAGGGGGTGTGTGTGTAACACCTCGTACTTAAGGGGTGTGTATATATAATATTATATTGGATATAATATAATATATATATATATATATATATATATATATATATATATATATATATATATATATATATATATAATAATAATAATAATAATAATAATAATAATAAAATATTAAAAATATAAAGATGTGGTAGGTGGCCTATAGATGAGTTTTATGGGAGTGTAGTATGGGATTTAATGCATGATGCGAAGTGGGGAGTTGGTTTGGCTGTTGGTTGTTGTCCACGTGAGGTGGGGTGACGTGGAGGTGGGGCTCGGTAGGAGGGGATGTTGCTTTGGCTGGCATGCACAACACGTGCTTAGTAGTGTTGTGTGTGTGATTGCATTAATCCCACATCGGAGAAAATTGTGAGAAATGAGAGATTAAATAGGATTTTCTATGATCAAGAGGCACCAAAAAGTTCGGACACCTTTTGTGAGGCAGCCTGTGGTGGGCAGTTGTTAGAATTTGTTTGAGCGGGGCCTAGGCCGTTACACTCTAGTGCAGAGGCTGAGTATCGCAGAGTAGCACTAAGTATAACTGAAGTTTAATGGCTTAAACTTTTGTTACAAGATTTATGTTGTGGTCCAAATGAGCCTATTAAGGTGTATTATGACAGTCAAGCTGCGTGTGATATTGCAACTAATCCAGTCCAACATGATAGGACGAAACATGTAGAGGTGGATAGATTCTTCATCAAGGAGAAATTAGATGAGAAAATTATTGATATGTCTAAGGTGAAGTCAGAAGACCAACTCACAGATATATTCTTACCAATGCTGTTTCGAATCAGCTCTTCTTGAAATTTGTGGACAAGTTGGGTATGTTCAATCTATGCGCCAACTTGAGAGGGAGTGTTAAAATATATTTGGTATGATATGAGCTGTATATTTTGTTTCCTAATTTATAGGGAACAGATTTCCTTAAATCTCTCCTCTCCTTAATCTTCTCATCAATCAATTGTACCCCTTCTCTAAGAATGTAATGTATATATAAAGAGATAAACAGTAGAAGAATGAAAAAAAAAAAGAAAATGTGACTTTTCCCAAAATTCAAATCTGATTTCAATAATTTATTCTTGTCTACTTGGTGGGTTTACTGTCTGACCTAATGGTTGATGAGCTAATGTAAAATATTCATCTACTTCAGAATTAGACAACTTTTCCATATCATGTGTAGACAATCAATCTCTTAATCTTAGTATCTCTTCTTTTTCTGGAGAGGAAATTGTGCCTATTTTTGTTGTCGAACAACATACCTTTGAAGGGTTTTCTGAAGACTTAAAAGAAAAGCTTATTGTCAGTCAAGATGTATTATGTGATTGAGGTTATGTTAGAACCTAATATTCACATAGTTCCCCTATCATCTTACATCATTAATCACAGTCACATTGCTAGGTTATTGCATCTGAAGGTAGGTAGCTATATATGCAAATGGCCTGACTAGGCGAAGTTAGGTTATGATAGGCGAAGTTATAAAGAGTTAATATACATCACTTAGTTTGGCTTCGAGCTGCTTGGGGACCTATTTGTAGTTGAGATAAGTGGAGTTGTATAAACTCCACATTGACCTAATTTATCTCTCAAATCAATATTTTTTGTTCCTTTTTATGCAAAAAACTCAATAGAGTTAACTGAAGTTATCTTTTACGGTAAAAGGTAGAGTTTTGATTAAAGAACTTAACATACATCTGCAGCCACTTAAAGAATAATACGAATTACCCTTACTCCATTCCTATACAGGGCATACAACTATAATCTTAGGTGAAGTACAAGTTTTCCTGTTACCCTGCCCCTCTCTTTCTAATCTCTACTTATACGGATGAACAAGCCCCATCTGATTAGACTATTGCAGATCTCTGAGAATCCTAAATTCTATTTTGCTCGTTGGTGACATTGTTAGTAGTTATTTTATGGTTTTCTTGTTTAAGAGAATGTTCGCTCCATCCTTTTGTGTATTAAATTTAATTGGTTAATTACTGTTAGTTATATATCATTACTTTACATAAAAAAAAACTATAATTTTATTTTTGTTGATGAATTATCTAAATTCTCTTTGGTAAAGACTACAACAGCCTTGCTAGTTTACTTTGAAGCTTGCTCTTTTCTCCAAAGTTATTGATTAGGAATTACCCTCCAAAATATTCGGGTTGATGCAAAGTTGAAAGTTGTCGCAAGATTTCATTCATTCTTCCACTATAGAAACTGTATTTTTGTGTGTGGCTGCTCGATTCAACCCATTCAATTGAATTTTTATATAAAAAGATACACCTTATATTGTAGAATTTTAATTATATAAGAATAGTGCAATGCATTTCACTATTTTCACAGTATTGGTTGATTTTTAGATTTTTGTTATATGACATGTCAACTTATTCATATTTAATTGTGGTTTCAACATCCGGCTCAAAGTCTTCCAGTGCATGTTCAATTGCATGGCAGACTTTTTAATATGATAAGACCTCGAAAGCTGTGGCAATTGGTGAGTGTATGTCTAAGCATTTCTGAATTACCACTGTCTGCAACACTAATTCATCACTGATTGCTTTAGAGTCAGTTCTTATACTCTTAAGACATTTATTTTCTATCACAAATGTTGTTCGTGGCTTTTAGACTTTTAGTACACCATGGTCACTTTATCTGCATGCTTCTTGTTGTTCATACTCTTTTTTTTGTTGTATCTTGTATGTAAATTTGTGTATTGTGAGTCCTAATATTTTTTCGGCCACGTCATTTGTTTGCTCATAATGATTGTAGATGGTGTTGCACCAAATACTAAAATGAATCAGCAGCGTTCTAGAAGATTTAGGGAAACTAAATATGCAGAAGAAGCGCTGCGTATAACAGATAGTTATCCCCCATCCTCTCACAATTCTCTGTCAGGTTTTCAATAAAATTATAAAAGCTATGTCAGGTTTTCAATAAAATTATAAAATCTGAACTCAGATGCAAGCTTTCTGTTTGTCCAATCATTCTTAAACCATTGCCTTTCTTATCAGGCAGTAGAAGAGGAGCGGCTTCGGCAAGAGTTTGAGAGTGAAGGCAGGAAGATTCCTCCAAAACATGATTCACAAACTTGTGATTCTAATGTGATCACTCCAAGAATTGAATTTATGGCTGTTTTATCCACTACATTGCAATACTAAATTCATCTAGCACTTAATGATGACCCTGGGTGGAAGCAGATAAAAGTACGAAATGTGAATTTTCAATACTGTCATTCTGTTTATATTTCACAACTTTTCACTCATGATTATTAGATTCATTGGAAAGCTAGCTTGATTAATTCGTCCTTATTTAATTGAAATGAGTTTCTAAAAGAAGTTTATAACATCATATAAATTTTGAATTGTAAGAAATTGATGCATTTTAATTTGTTTTATTTATATTTGATTGTAGTATGTTTGTGATATTATCAAAATTGTTTTGCATCTCCAAAGAAAATATTCGGTAACAAGCAATCAAGATGCAAGCATCAACTATATTTTTCAATGGCCATTGCCATTCAGTGGTGCCACCAAGAGTAAGGTGGAATCAAGGACACTCAGAACCGTAAAGTTGTCAATGGCGATAGCCTCTGCAACCCAGAGGCCTCCACTATGGACTACAGCTCGATATCGTTGTAAGTCACTTTATACATTTTGCAATTTGTGAACTTGTTAAGAAATTGGCACAATATAGATAGTTGTTTTAGTATATAACCTACTGTCCTATGCAAAATCTTGATGGTGGTGGTGACAATTTATGTGAGCAATTTTATCCTGGGTGTCTAGATGGACTTTAGAATGTGCATTTTAGAATCATTTTGAAATTTGTTCATGACTATTAAAAAAAGGCAAAATCTAATATGCTAATAACTATTCTCAACCAATAAGAGAATAAATGTCCCTAATATGCAAAGAAATATTACTCATATCGAACCTAAAACATGAGCTCAAACACTTCCTTTGCAAGTAGAGCATGATATGAAATTCGGAAATGTGGTTCTCAAATGACAGTATCATACGTAAAAGTCGGACCATATTGAGAACAAAAACATAAGAGCAACATTCCAGCTTGGTACAATCCGGATCTCGTCACAAAGGTTGAATTAAAATGAGATTAAAAAAGGTCCAGTAAACATCATATTTGAATCAAAATAGTAAAGGGACCAAACTAAGAAGAAACAAATGTATTTGGCGAATCACCTACATAAAACATAATGATAGAGGACAAAGAAGAGATATACACTTGGATAACATAGTCTATATGTGTTTATTTTCAGTGTGTTTCCTATAGAAGTATGTGAAACAATTGGTGGGGAAGCTTGCAATGTCGTGATGTTCCCAGAAATGAAGCCTATAGCAACAAACACCACTAAGGCTAAGCTCGGAGGTGGCAAAAAGAGAGTACATTGAGTACAATGAACCAAACAAGGAAGATAGCTAAATACATAATTTACTCAATTATGCTATAAGTAACAATTTTCTATGATGCAAACTAAAATTATTATGTTATATGTTATATATTTCTTGGAGAGGCCTGCAATGATCAAGGATGTGAGTTTTGTGAACCATAATACCAGGTGGGAGTTTTCACCCAGTAGACAACTTCCAGATGACTGTGAATGCAAATGAGCCTTAAGGGATTTAGTGTGTTATGATGAGATGATGCTAAACTAAATAACTTATTATGTCAATTGATATTGTGACCATATATATTTTCCATTATATTCGGTAATCTCTTTAGTAGTAATGTGTAGGTGATCCTCGGCTAAGGATGAACAAAAAGTATAGTGACTAAGGGCATGTCTAAGTGGGACTTATTTTCATCCTAAAATGGCTTTGGAGTCCAAAATAAAACATTGTTAAATTATTCAATTGGCACGTTCACCAAGCAATGTGCACTTGGTGCACGACAAATTTCAACTAATATTATAAAAACAAGAATAAATCTATCCAGAGTAGATCTGAATTGTAAATCTTATATCTATATAATAAAACACAAAGAAAGCTATCAAGTGGTTCTCCTTCAATCCCCGCAAAATTAAAGGTCCAGATCTAACATCACAAAACACATTCCCCCCCCCCCCCCAAAAGTTCCCCCCCAAAACTCAAATTCAAATCCCCCCACCCAAAACAACTCTTTTATTTATTTAACTATTTCTTTCTCTCCCTCCCTCTCTCTCTTCTATTCAAAAAATTAAGAAAATAAAAATTTAAAAAGAAATAAGAAATTAAAAAACTAAAAAATTTAAAATTTTAAAAACTTTTAAAATAATTAAAAATTTTATTTTTTTAAAAAAATATTTAAAAATTTTAAAATTTAAAAAAAATTTATAAATTCATATTTTTTTTAAAATTTTTGAAATTTTAAAAATTTTGGAAATTTAAAAAAAATAAAAAATTTAAAATAAAAAAAAAATTTTTTAAAAATTTTTAAATTTTTAAAAATTTGAAAATTTAAAAATTTTAAATTTCGAAAAATTTTGAAAATCTCAAAGTAAATCCAAATCCAAATCCAATGTCGAACCCCAATCAAGAGGTCGTCGCCAATATCTGATCCGCTGCTGATTCCGTATCAGTGATTCCCCTCCACCAAATCGAGCGCGAATATCAAGCGACTCCCCTCCACCGATTCGAGAGCCTCTATATGCGATGCGAAGACTCTAAGTTCCTCTCATTAACCGAATTCTTATTCTAATTTTTATTTTTTGTATGTAGGGGATTACTCAGTTTTTTACTGACTCGAATTTTGTGTGTGCATGGGATTTAAGTTCAAAGAGGTATAATTGTTTTATTTTTGGGTTTAAAAAAATTTAATTTGATGATTTATTTGATGAGTTTTTTATTGGTTTTGATTTAAGGTGTACGCAAGTGAGAGATGGATTATTTGGTGGCCTCAATTTGGGCTTCCAAACCATAATAGGACAGGTAAGCTAACTAGCAACCTAAAATAACTTGGCAAATATACAACATTAATTTTTTTACTACAAGAGAATACTATCGTGAAGTGTTCCCTTCACTGGTTATTAGAAACCATGGATAACATAACATATAAGAACTTTTAGTGTATGTTTGGATATATAGGATTGGCATGACTGGAGTTTACCAGTGAAGGGTGCAAACTCTCCACTCAAGAAAGATAGCTAAAGTAAATTTGCTATTTATCCATTTTGTTTTTTTTTTTATAAAGGTGCAATGAGGAGATAAAGTTGAGATAAAAGAAATGATTAGCTTGGATTAGAGTTTTGAGAACTCCATGTATTTCATTTGGGTTGAAATAATAATAAGAGGTATTTCAATTGCAAACTGAGTCTCAGACAAACAAATATTTAGATTATTGATATTGTAGATACCTTTACTCGTCCACTTGCATTACCATTGTATTTAGACATACTCATAGTGGTTATGAGATTAGAATAAGTTCTATAAAACCTATATGATAATGTCCCTGCATAACTATTACAAGCATCTAGAAGTGATGCTGAAGCTAAAAAAAACTCTATACACTGTTTCTAACAAACTATATGCATTCCAAGTAAGTTCAAGCTAATGATCAAGAAGGCGATGGTTGAGCTTAAAGGTAGATATACTGCTATCTCATATAATATGTTTGCTACTTAAATTAATTTACTGGACCTCCAAAACTGTTTTATATAATCAAATCAGGTGCACCGTTCCGAAGACGTGCCATAGGCACGTGTCAACAGGAAAAACTAGTTCCTTCATTAAATCTCAACCATCTAAATCCCTCATGTATTAATTTTTCTCTTATTTAAACCACTAATACCCATCCCTTTCTACATCTTCTCTCTTGATCTATCTCAAAACCCAAACCATAACCACTTCAGTCTCTTCTCTCCCGATCTGTCCCCAAAATCTGACCTCTCTCAATCTCTCAAAACTAAAACCCTAAACACAATTCCACTCCCAATCCTAAAACTCATCTCTAATCCAAAACCTCAATCCCTCCAAACCCTAACCCCAATTCCATTCCCAATCTCGACGCCCTTCCCCAATCCGAAACCCCTAATCCCTCCGATCCCCCAAACCCTAACCCTTATCTCGTACCTCTGCCACCACTGCTGTCATTCACATTTGTCCCCTTGGAGCAGCTCTCAGCCATCGTCACCTTCTTCCTCGCTACGTAAGCCCATCTCGACCCTAATAATGAGCCCATCTCGACCCTAATAAAAAATGGTTAGTTTTTTTATTCTAGTTTTAATTTGATAGATAAATTAGTTGCTATTCAGCTCTTCTCTTATGAAATTTCCCATTATTTCATCTCATATAGGATTTTAGAGGTTCTTGGTTGTATACTTGAATTTACCCATTTGAATTGTTCTTTTGGAATACTATTTAGCTGAATTTATGTATATAGGGTTGATGGGTTTTTTACCCTTATTTTTGTCTCCTTGATTTTGGGGAGACATTGTAAAGGGTATATTACTATTCGATTAGAATTTATTGATAGAACTGAAATTTTTTGCAGATGGATGGTAAAAAGGATTTTGTTAATAAAACCCGGATCGAAAGTACGAGGTTTCCTCTTTTACAGGGAAAATGCTTTTGTTGCGCTATTAAATTATACTACCTTTGAACAAAGACACAAGCGAGTCGTTATGTTGTGGGATACTGATGTTTCTCTTCATTCATGCTAATACAGAGTAGATTTTTTTTATTGAAATGATCAATTATTGTTAGTCCTTTATGGTGGGGGTCACACTGTGACTCGTATATGGCAGTTTAGCATAATATAAATGAACAAACTGTCGGTACAGGAAACCTTCAGAGATTGTTGAAGATCTGATACTAACTCTTATACGTCGCTAATCGTTGTGCTCATACTTAACAAGATTTTTTGTGTGTGCAGGATTTTGAATATGTTCGGTTTTCCATCCTACAGGTACCTGTTGAGCTAGGTGTCTCTTCGCAAAAGGTTTGCATGTTTTAATCATCAATGTAACCCTTATTTTTCCTATTTTGGATTTTTATTGTATTTTTACTTTCTTCCTTGATTATTGTACCTGGATTCTTTCTACTATATAATTGTTTGCTTTTCTTAGGTCCATTATTTTCTTTTGATCATTCTGTTCTCTTTTCTCCTATGTTTGGCTCATTGCAAATTTTGCTCTTTGTGATTTGAGTTTGAGTTGTTCCACTATATCTTCATCTCATTGTTTTATGCTTGTTCATCTCTTTTTGGAGCCTAAACTTGTACCCTAAACCCATTAACCTGCAACCCAAAGCTCCAAATTCTTAATCCCTATAAATACCCATATTAATTTAACCATAATTAATATTCCCCTCTCTCTCCTCCGCTTTCTCTCTCCCCTACCCCGACTCTCTTTCCCTCTCTCTGTTTCCATCTAAACCCAAGCCACCCCGTTCTCTGACCACCACCTTCGACCCCCTCGATCCCTCTCCTCGTTTCCCTTGGCCGCCATCATCATCCCCGTGCCATCATCATCTCCATCACCACCTCTCTCCCTCCGTCGTCTTCATCCTGTTAGAACCCATCACCTCATCGTAGAACCCACCACCTCGACCTTCTATCCGCCTTGTCGATCCCTCTCCGCTATCCCCCGCAACCACCCCAGACCCCCTAGCCCCTCGTCATCACCGTCTAAGCCTGAATGCCTCGCTGTATCGTCTCCCCTATTTTCAGAGAGAAAACAGAGTCGCTCGCCCTTGCTGCTGGTCTTAGCCGCTGTCGTTGCTTCCCAACTGCAGTGTCGCCACCGCCAATCGTCATCGCCTTCGCCGCTGCTGTCGCTTCCCGACCGCAGTCGCCGTCGATGCCTCCCGTTCTCTCTCTCTCTCTCTATCGAAGTCGAGGAAGAGGACAGTGGACTTGGTGTGTTTGCTGTTGTGTGAAGTAGGATCCGGTAATCAGTGTTTGGTGTTTTGCTTTGAGATCTGAACTTGGTGTTGCTGTTTTCCTGGGTTTGCTCTTTTGGTTTTGCACGTAGCTCGCACGTGTGTTCATGGTTCGTCGCCCGGGATTCTAATCCCGTTATTCTATATATTTGAATCTACTAAAATGTTGCCACTGAATCTGGTGTGGGGGCAATAAACAGAATTTGTAGGTTCGTAGGAACTTGAACGGGAAAAATCCTACTTCTTCCTTGTTAATGAGTTGACTCCTTGGTGCTCCCACTGACCTGCACAAGCGTTCAAAACACCGGGATGGATCCCGGCGATAAACCCTCCGACACTCTTGTTAATACCAGAAAAAGTAAAGGGAAAGAGCTCAAGTGTCCAAAGAGTGATCACCTGTGATAGTAGGAGGTAGGGGGTGTTTATAGTCGCCATGGGGATCTTTTTTGGGATAAGAGTGGATCCCTACTTTCCGGTGAGGCTGGATAGGGGTGGTTATAACCACCTCCTCAAGATCAGAGGGAGCCAGGATTTCCTCCAATCCTGTTGAGCTGGCCCCAAACGGATTGAGACCCATTCTCAACTGAACAGATTTGTTCATGGGTTAGCGGGTCCAAGAGGAGGGAACCGATTCCCAATTCGGACCCGTCTGTAGGTGAAATGACCATCTTGCCCCTGGGGCTTTAAGATTCGTGCCCACTTAGAATGGTTCCGATCTAACCCCATTTTTAGCCATATCACGAGCCCCCACTCCCAAAGACTGTTTGTTACGGCCTTTAGGGAGTAGTTTTGTTGTTTTAATGGCGTATAGGGCTTTATCGGAGCTCTCAAAAGGTATTCGAATCTCGT
The DNA here is from genome assembly GCA_017893485.1 of Hemerocallis citrina. NCBI lineage: Eukaryota > Viridiplantae > Streptophyta > Magnoliopsida > Asparagales > Asphodelaceae > Hemerocallis > Hemerocallis citrina. The sequence continues at coordinate 248,034,908 of CM030358.1, forward strand.
CTAAGGGGCGATGGTGCTTTTCTGAGCTGGTAACGTGCCCCAGTTTGCTCTCAGGCCCTTTTGGATTTTTGGTGATTTTTCCCAATTTTATATTATTTTTTTGAACCATTTATTCAATTTTGCAAAGCGATGATTTACTCTCCGGGAGCACTAATTAATCATTCTAAACTATAATTATTTACCCGGGGACTCAAAAATATTTTCCCGAATTTATAATTATTTTTCAGAATTTTTAATTAATTTTCCTGAATTTTAATCATTTTTCGCAAATTTTAAATAAATAATTCGAAATAATAATTAAAAAAGAGATTTTAATTACCTATTTATGACGTGGCCGAATCTGGGCCCTTGATCACGCCACGGCGAGTAATTCCAGAGGATCAGACGGCTGTGAAGAAGGGGAGCTATGCTATCGGAAGGTCGGCGGCAGCTGACTTCGGGACGCTCGCCGAAGTCTAGGAGAGCGACGCGTGGCTTCTGGACCCCTTCCTCTTCACCCCCTAGATGTCGGTGGCAATTGACTTCGAAAAGACTGCCGAGGTCCAGGGAGGCGACACGTGGTATGTGGGCCCCTGCTTTTTCTTGTTTTTCGATGCCGGTGGCAATTGACTTTAGGGACGAATAGGAGAGTGCCACGTGGCTAGTGGGTCCCGACCACCATTGACTGGTCAATGCATTTCCTTACATTTCGACGTCGGTGGAAATCGACTTCGGGGACGAATAGGAGAGCGCCACGTGGCCAGTGCGTCCCAGCCACTGTTGACTGGTCAACACATTTCCTTACGTTTCGACATCGGTGGCAATCGACTTCGGGGACGAATAGGAGAGTGCCACGTGGCCAGTGGGTCCCAGCCACTGTTGACTGGTCAACGCATTTTCTTGCGTTTCGACATCGGTGGCAATCGACCTCGAGGACGAATAGGAGAGCGCCACGTGGCCAGTGGGTCCCAGCCACCGTTGACTGGTCAATGCATTTTCTTGCATTTTGACGTCGGTGGCAATCGACCTCGAGGACGAATAGGAGGGCACCACGTGGCTAATAGGTCCCAGCCACCGTTGACTGGTCAATGCATTTTCTTGCGTTTCGATGTCGGTGGCAATCGACCTTAGGGATGAATAGGAGAGCGCCACGAGGCCAGTGGGTCCCAGCCGCTGTTGACTGGTCAATGTATTTTCTTGCATTTCGACGCCAGTGGCAATTGACTTCGGGGATGAATTGGAGAGCGCCATGTGGCCAGTGGGTCCCAGCCACCGTTAACTGGTCAACGCATTTTCTTGTGTTTTCACTAAATGGGCCAGGCCTTTGCGCTCCTGGGGGCCCTTTTCCCTCGGTAGGCGTGCTGCCAACCTTAGTCCCTATAAATCTTCACCCCCACAATCATTTGCTCATTACTCTTGCTTTTTACTCAGCCAAGAATTTCACCCTGTGAGAGCTTTTGACGAGTTTTCACCGTCTTTCGGCGTATTTTCCGACTGTAGCTTTCAAATCAGGGTAACTCCATACTTAGTTTATTTTCTCTTTTAGAAAATGTCTATCGACCCTTCGAGGAAGGAGACCTCCCCCCTTCCTACCCCCGAAGCCTCCTGTAGTCAGGTTCCCCCAATCGACAAGGGCAAGGTTGTGGTAGGGCAGACTTTGGTAGTTATTGAGACGAGGATCTTGGTGGATCGGAGGATGAGGGAGTTTGGAAGAATGCCCGGGGTCCTGACAGAATTGCCGAGGGTTCGACAGCTTTCAGGGGACCAGGCGGAGCGGATAATGTATGGGATGGCTCGGAGCTTCGAGAAAAACGAGGCCAGAAAGACATCTGAAGCGAACGAGACGATCTCCATCCTTACCGAGGAGGATTTGGCGAAGATTAGGGTATACTTTCAGATCCTGCGGAAGTTCAACTTGATGCTTCCCGGGCCAGGGGTGAGGGCCAACTCGCCAATGCCTGTCGACATGTGCTTTTGGCCGGTCGATCGTTCTTGGCAGGAGTTCGGCTCCTACTGCACCTATTCGTCTCCGAAGTGCTGAGGTGGTTCCGTGTCAGCCCCGTTCAGTACATGCCAAACGTGTGGAGGCTGATAAACGGGTTCATCCTCCACTGTCAGGCGGCGAGTCTTGAATCGAGGCCGAGCATGCTCCAAACTGTGTATCGAATGCATCAGCTGCACACGGACGTCTACCGGTTCTATTTAGCTCCGAGGTTCGGGACGAAGTTGGTCAGCTGTCCGGACTCGATAAAGAATTGGAGAGATAAGTATTTCCTGATCAAATGTCGAGGTCCATGGGGGATCCACTCAGCTTGGGTTGATTCGGTGCCAAAGAAGGTTAAGCAAAGCCCGACCCTCAGTACCGAGGAGGAAGCTATGGTTCGGACGTTGCTTGATCGCTCGAAGTTCGATTGGAAGGACTTGACCATGGAGGTGCTCTTCTGGGGGGTCTTAGCTCGATAAACCCTAGTACGACTTTACTTTGTTTGTTTGTTTTTGTGCATTTGGAAAAGTAGGTTTTTTTTCTAACTCTTTCTCTCCTACAGAATCAATGGACTTCGAGGACTTGGTGTCGCAGCGTGGGTCCCTGAGTAGCAAGGCCTTGAAGAAGAGGAAAAGAGTTTCCTCGAAGACCGCCTTGAAAGGGATGCAGGAGCACCGTGCTGCAGCAGAGCAGCTGGCGAGGCGACTACCCTTGGCTCCGAAGCCTCCGACCGTGGCGTTGGCTTCAGCTTCTACGGGCGCGGGGGCCTTTCTGCTATCGGCAGCCTTGGGGCTCACAGCTCCACCATTAACTACTGAAGCCGAGGTGTTCCTAACCGAGGAGCACAAGAAGATCTTCGTCTCGGACTAGCAGGTCCACAAGCTTGATGGGTTCCTCGGTGACTCGTCGGCGTGCATTGAGGCGGTTTGGCACCTGGCCACGCCGAAGGACAAGGCGGCGATGGAAGCGGGTAGTGTGGGGGACGACGCGCTCGAGGTCGCACGCTCGGCGATGTCGGTAAGTTTCGAAGTCGAAGCTCTCTTTTGTTGAGCGCTTAGAGATTTTTTCTTTTTCTTCTGAAATAACCTAAGTCTTGCTCCTCGCAGATTACTTGCCACTTCGACCACTTGATGAAAAAGATAGCTGAACAAGAGAAAGAGCTGATGTCTGAGGCGGATAAGGCTCGAGGTGAGAAGGCACGGATCGCCAAGGAGCTCGAAAAGGCAAAGGCAAAGGCCGAGTAAAAGAACTCGAGGTTGGTGGACCTCGAAGCCGTGGTCGCCAAGTTGGATGCGGACAATGCTCGGCTCCTTAAGGCCACCGAAGAGTTAGCCAAGGAGAAGGAGGATGCCGCAGCTGCGGCGAAGCTGGAGGCGGCGAAGGAGGTCAAGGTGCAGGCCTTGGAGAAGGTGAAGAAGGCCGAGGAGCAGACCTTGGAGAAGGCAAAGGGGTACCTGAACGTAAACATGGCGAAGGCATATGCTCGGGCCATAGACGAGGTAAAGGCAAAGTTTCCCGAAGTTAATTGTGCCGGGTGGCGTCTCTTTCCGGATCCTGTCCCCAGCTTTGACGATGTCTCCGAAGGGGATGAAGAGGGCGAAGAAGAGGAGGAGACCGAGGTGGTCGAAGTTGAAGAGGTTGAGGCCGAGGTGGAAGCTCCGTCGGAGGCCGTGCCCCTGGCCATTGTGGCCCCCAGGGAAGGTCCTTCAACCAAGGGCGACCCCTGATCCGTCTTGCATCTTATTTCCCTCTTCTTGCTTTTTGTTTTTTGCTCATGTAGTGCCGAACTGCGGACTGACCACCACTTGTAATCTTGAAATTTTATTGAAAGCTTTTGGACAAGTGTTGAGGCTCGACATTGAGTGAAAAAACTCTTAATTAAATAAATTTTTTTTCCTTTTTTTTTGAACAATCGTTGGGACACTTTTTCGAACAAGTGTCGTAGCTCGGCACTACTTTGAAACTCACTCTTGAACAAGCGTTAAAACACATTTTCGAACAAGTGTCGGAGTTCGGCACTGCTTTGAAACTCTTTCTTGAACAAGCGTTAAAACACTTTTTCGAACAAGTGTCGGAGTTCGGCACTTCTTTGAAACTCTCTCTTGAACAAGCGTTAAAGCCCTTTTTCGAACAAGTTTCGGGGTTCGGTATTGTTTTCGAGTTTCGTAGTGGTTGTGTTTGAACTCTGTAGTTTCACTTGGTCTTTTTAGATCGTCGAAGTACTACCACTCGACGTAGAGCCTCGAGGGGCCGAGGTATCTCACCTTAGGTCGGACCTAGGAGTTGCTAGGCTGGCTCTTTCTTGAAGTCGAGAAAGGCTCCTTAAGAGCGAGGTAGAACTAAGTCATCACAAGCTGACACTGGTGCGTCACTCCTCCGAACTGAAGCGACTGTAGGAGCAAGCTCGGGAGGCCAGCAAGCAAGGCAAGAAACTGGAGTCCATTCGGCAGTCTTTGTTCGAGGCTAGAGCAGAGAGAGATGGTCTAAAGAATGTGGTGCTCGAAAAGATTTTGGAGACGGCGCAGCTTCGGCAGACCATCACCGAAGCTTCTCGTGCGGGTAATACGAGTCGAACGCCTCGACTAAAGGTTAAGATGACAGATAACTCGCTGAAGGAGCGAATCGTTGAGTTAGAGGCAGAAATTCACCGGTTGCGATGTCTTTCGGAGGAGAGCAATGTTAGGACCACTTCTTGCGCCCGAGGAGAGTACTCACAGGGACGGTCATTTCACGAGTTGTCATTACGTTTGCCTCCCACCTTGGGGTGTCCTGGAGATGCACAGAGCGGAGTGGCTAGCTCGTCGAGCGGGGCCTCAGTCGGTGCAACCCTCGGAGACATAACTAGGCTCGCCGGCTTGGAGACCCCCACGGGTGTAGGGTCGCAGCGACAAGGTGTTCACCAAGCTCGTTTGTCGCTCAAGAGGAATATCCCACTCCCTAGGAGGTGTTAGGGCATCTCCCTTGTAATTTTGCCATCTTTTTTGCACAAGTTTTGTATCTCAATGTAAAGATGAGCAGTTGGTCTTGTAATTAGATTTGTAATCTCAAACTCGAATGAAATAGTACTTGTTTTGTGAACTTGCACACTTCGCTAGTATGTGTAGTTGTCAACAGTTGTAGGAGCAATTCTGAATAGTGACCGCTTCGTACTCGCTTAGAAACCAGTAGTTGAAGCGGAGTCAAATCAAGTGTTAGACTCCAAATTTGTCGTTTAGAGAGTATCAACAGCTGTAGGAGCAATTTTGAATGGTTGTCCGCTCTTTACTCGCTTAGAAGCAAGTAGTTGAAGCGGAGTCGAACCAAGTGTTGGACTCCAAGCGTGTCGTTTAGAAAGTATCAACAGTTGTAGGAGCAATTTCGAATGGTTGTCCGCTCTTTACTCGCTTAGAAGCAAGTAGTTGAAACAAAGTTGAACTAAGTGTTGGACTCCGAGCATGTCGTTTAGAAAGTATCAACAGCTGTAGGAGCAATTTTGAATGGTGATCCGCTTTGTACTCGCTTAGAAGCAAGGAGTTGAAGCAGAGTCGAACCAAGTGTTGGACTCCGAGCGTGTCGTTTAGAAAGTATCAACAGCTATAGGAGTAATTTCGAATGGGGATCCGCTTCGTACTCGCTTAGAAGTAAGTAGTTAAAGCGGAGTCGAACCAAGTGTTGGACTCCGAGTGCGTTATTTTAATGAATTTTTTTTTGTAAGTAGAGTTAGACTACCCAAAAAAAAGAAAACTTGCTAAGTAGCGTTAGACTGCTCGTTAGATTACCCCAAGAATAGGAAACTTGCTAAGTAGAGTTAGCTTACTCCAAAATAGAAAACTTGCTAAGTAGAGTTAGACTACTCAAAAGATAGAAAGCTTGTAGGGAAAGGTTTTTTTTATTGAGAACAACTGGGCGGCCACTTCTAAGTTGCGAGCTGCCTTTACACTTAGATAAAAAGAAAATACAAGTAAGGGCTTTGGACATGTCTTCTGGAGTGCTCCTGGGGAAGTTGTTTGGAGCGGTGTCTAGACACCCTCTTGGTACTTCATCAAGTGCTCCGCGTTTCATGTCCTCGGTATTCTCCTACCCTCCGGGTCTTCGAGTTGATACACTCCCGGACGGATAACTCTGGAGACCCTATATGGTCCTTCCCAATTGGGTGCCAACTTGCCTCTTTTGCTTGGATCGGAAATCGACAACTTTCTGAGCACTAAGTCACCCTCTTTTAGGTTGGCTAGTCGTACCCTCTTATTGTAAGCCTGAGTGATCCTACGGTGATAGGTCTCTTGCCGAATTGCGGCTCTCTCGTAGACTTCGTCAATGAGGTCTAGGCAGTTGCGAAGCTGGTTCGCATTCTGTGCCTCACTGTAAGCTATGAGTCGGGGTGAATGCAGACCCACCTCCAAAGGGATGAAAGCTTCGGATCCGCACGTGAGGTTAAAGGGGGACTCCCCCGTTGGAGTTCTTTTGGTGGTGCAATAGCTCCAAAGTATATTGGGGAGTTGTTCGACCCATAGCCCCTAAGTGGATTTGTCAAGCCTCTTCTTCAAGCCAGAGAGGATTTGTCGGTTTGCATTCTCGGCTTGGCCATTGGATTGGGGGTGGGCTACTGAGGAGAACCATTGCTGAATGCCGAGGTCAGTGTAAAAGTCGCGAAAGGTCGCTCCCGTGAATTGAGTCCCATTGTCGGTTACTAGGATGTGAGGTACCCCGAATCGACAAACGGTGTTCTTCCAAAAGAACTTCTGGACCTTGTGCTCAGTGATTGTCGAAAGAGGTTCAGCTTCGATCGATTTTGAGAAGTAGTCTATTACTACCACTAGGAACTTTAGCTGGCCTGGCGCTGGAGGGAAGGGTTTGAGCAAATCCATTCCTCACATTGCAAAGGGAATTTTGCTTGCTAAGGAAGTGAGTTGTTCTTAGGGCAGGCAACGGATTGGGGCGAACTTCTGGCAAGAGTTGCACTGGCGAACGTACTACTCGGAGTCACTTATTAGTGTGGGCCAGAAGTAGCCGTAGTTCAAGAGTTTCCGGGCGAGGGATCTCGCTCCCAAGTGTGCGCCACATAGACCATCATGGGCCTCCTTAAGGGCGTAAAGTGCTTCCTCTGGGGAGAGGCATCTCAGATAGGGTCGCCCGTCTATCTAGGTGTAGGAGCATTTGTACATGACCCCATCCAGGAGTGTGTACCGCTCGGCTCATGTCCTGATCCTCCTTGCCTCTTTCGGGTATTCGGGAAGGACTCCGGCTCGGAGGTACTCGAGGAGGGGCTTCATCCAGTTTTTCCCGAGTGTTAGGGGGTAGGCTTCCATTGGCTCCGAGCCGTCTTCATCGATACTCAGTCTGAGAAGGACTTCTATCAGGATGGTCTTCTCTAGACCTTGGAGGGAGGAGGAGGCGAGCTTAGAGAGAGCATTCACCTGTGCATTTTCTTCTCGAGGGACGCGCTGGCATTGAACGTCTTCGAAGAGGGTTAGGAGCTCCCTAACCTTTTCTGAATACTTGGCTATACGCTCGTTCCTAGCCTCGTATTCCCCGGACACTTGGTTAACGACTAGCTGGGAGTCGCTGAAGACCCTTATGCGCTCGGTACCTGCCTTACGAGCCATGCAGAGCCCCGCTATGAGGGTTTCATACTCTGCCTCATTGTTCGATACCGGGAAATTTAGGCAGAGGGAGTACTGGAGGACGAAAGTGTCGGGGCCAATTAAGATGATGCCAGCCCCGCTTCCATCGGCGCAAGAGGACCCGTCTACATAAACGGTTCAGATCAAGGGGTCAGAAGACGATTCACATGAGTCGGGGATGGTGTTCTCTACAATGAATTCGGTCAGAGCTTGGACCTTTATTGCCATTCTGGGCTGGTAGCTGATGTCGTGCTGACTCAGCTCGGTGGACCACTTCATGAGTCGCTCGGAGGTCTCAGGCTTATGGAGAACTTGTTTCAGCAGCTGGTCGGTATGGACAACCATCGAATGGGATTGGAAGTAGGAGCGGAGCTTTCGGGCCGCCATGACCAGGGTAAGAGCCATCTTCTCCAGCTTCGGGTAATGCAGTTTGGCGTCGTGGAGCACCTTACTCATGTAATAGATGGGCTTCTGCATCTTATCCTCTTCCCTTACAAGGACCGCACTCAGCGTCAGCTCCGAAGCTACGAGATAGAGGTAGAGGACCTCCCCAGGTGCTGGCTTGCTCAGGAGCGGGGGGTTAGTTAAATATTCCTTGATCTTGTAGAAGGACTCCTGTTGTTGTTGTCCCCATTCGAAGCCTTTAGCACCCCTGAGGGCCTTGAAGAAGGGGAGGCACTTCTCCCCGGACTTGGAGAGAAATTGCCCAATCGCGGTGAGGTGCCCTGTGAGCCTCTCTACTTCTTAGACATTGGAGAGGGCAGCCATTTTGAGAATGGCTTGGATCTTTTCGGGGTTGGCCTCTATGCCCCTCTGGCTAACCATAAACCCCAGGAATTTGCCCGATGAGACACCGAACGCACACTTGTTCGGGTTTAGTCTCATATTGTGCCTCCTGAGCACCCTGAAGGCTTCTTGAAGGTCGAGAGTGTGCTTCTGCCATCGGGTGCTCTTGACCAACATGAATCGTCGACATAGACCTCCATGTTTTGGCCAATCTGGTCTCGGAAGACCCTGTTCACAAGGCATTGATAGGTAGCTCCCGCATTTTTCAAGCCGAATGGCATAACACGGTAGCAATAAAGGCCTTGGTCCGTCACGAACGAGATCTTCGGGATGTCGAGAGGGAACATCCAGATTTGGTTGTACCCTGAGAAGGCATCCATAAAACTGAGGAGCTCGTGCCCGGAGGTTGCATCGATCAGGGTGTCGATGCTGGGAAGAGGAAAAGGATCCTTCGGGCAAGCCTTATTGAGGTAGGTGAAGTCAATGTATATCCTCCAGCTTCCGTTGGCCTTCTTTACCATCTCCATATTGGAGAGCAACTCAGGGTAGTTTACCTCCTGGATAAATCGAGCATTGAGGAGTTTCTCGACCTCCTCTTTAATCGCCTGTTGCTGCTCGGAAGCAAACTTCCGCCTCTTCTGTTGAACAGGCTTGACCCCAGGGGTGATGCTCAGATGGTGCATTGAGAGCTCCTCTAAGATCCCGAGCATATCGACTGCAGTCCAGGCGAACAGGTCGCGGTTCTCCCGTATGCACCGGGAGATGTCTTGCTTAATGGAGGCGGGGAGAGCCTTGCTGATGCGAAACGTCTTGGGGTGTCTTCTTCGGAGAAGGCCACTTCCTCCAATTCGTCGACGGGCTCGGAGATAGTTTGACCACCTTCCTGAGGAAGTTCGAGCGCTTCCAAAAGGAGAACTAGATCCCCCATCGAGGTCATATAGCACTTCCGAGCTGCTTCTTGGCTTCCCCTCACTTTTCACACTCCTCAGGGCGTGGGGAACTTCATCTTCATGTGGTAGGCCAACAGAATAGCTTAGAGTGCGGCCAAACCTGGTCGACCCAGATAACATTATAGGCAGTCTTGACGTCCACCACCATAAAGTCCATTGGCTTCGTGCGAGTTACCGGGGCCTTTCCAGCTGTTATGTCGAGGGTTATAACTCCCTCGATCGTAACCGGAACCCCAGTGAACCCATGAAGAGTGTATCCTGTGGGCTTGAACTGGTCCTTCGACAGCTGGAGACCCTTGAAAGCCTCCAAGAAAAGGATGTTGACGGAGCTACCGTTATCCACCAAGATTCGACGAGCATCGAAGTTCACCATTCGGAGATTGGTAAGGAGGGCATCGCAGTGGGGTGTGCGGATGCCCTCCAGGTCCCTATCGGAGAACATCACCAGGACTCTTAGGCCCTTGGGGGGAGGATGGCTCTGCACGGAATTGACCTCCCAGACGAAGGCTTTTCGGGAGTAGTTAGAATCTCCTCCCATTGGGCCTCTGTGTATCAAGTGCAAGATGCCCTCTACTTCGGCCTCCGGAGCCTCTGTGCGCTGCTCAGTCCGCCTGTTAGCCCCCCTAGGCGGCTAAGGCAGATCGGCTCGATTCCTTCTCACAAACCGAGTGAGCTGCCCTCTCTGGATGAGGGCCTCGATTTCATCCTTCAAGGCCCAACAATCATCGGTGTCGTACCCGTGGTCCCGATGGAAATGACACCCCTTTTCCCGGTTTCTCTTCTTCCCAGGAATGTTCATCTTCGGAGGCAGTGGCAGGAGACCTTCGTTCCCGATTTCCATTAGGATGGCGGATACACTCGCATTAAGCGAAGTGAATTTCTCGAAGTGGGGGAGAGGACTCCGCTGACCCCCATTATCCTTCTAGAGCTTCTTAGCTCCTTCTTCCTCGCGCCCTTCCGCTTATTCTCGGAAGTCGGCACCTCAAAGGTGGGGTGGTGGGCAGCTTCTTTCGCTCGGATGTACTTCTTACTCTGGAGTAGGAGCTCTGAGAAGTCCCGAGCGGGCTTCTTGGCAAGGGACGCCCTGAGATCCGCTTTGAGAACGTTGGACTGGAAGGCAACAGTGGCGACCGAGGGTTCCAATGAGGCGACGGATCTGGCCTCAGCAGTGAAATGCTTGACATAGCCCCTCAGTCGTTCGCCCTTCTTTTTGCTGAGGAATAGGAGGGAGGCGCTCATCTTCTCGGTGCGGCGGCTGCTCACAAAATGCGTAAGGAAGAGTCCCTCGAATTGGTCGAAGGAGAAGATAGATGTCGGTGCAAGTCGAGAATACCACTCCCGAGCAGGCCCCTTAAGGGTGGCTGGGAATGCTTGCAGAGGAGGGCATCGAATGCATGGTGGATCATCATGAGAGTTTTGAAACTCTCAATGTGATCTGCGGGGTCTTGACTCCCCGGTGTAGGTCTCGATGTGTGGAGGCTTGAAGTTGTTTGGGACTGGAGCCTCCACGATGGTGCGAGAGAATGGGGGCCTGCTTGGGCGGAGGTCCCTGGCCCATCGTTCTTCGTCTCGGTCGAGCTGGCCGAGGCGTCTCTCCATCTCGTGGAGACGGCCGTAGACTGAGTCCTCCCTTCGGTCGTATCTTGCTGAGCCCTGAGACTCATCCTCATGCCGAGGAGGGCTGGGGATGCGACGGTGATGGCTCTGAGTAGGAGGTGGACTGATAGAACGACGGGGTGATTTGGAGTAGGTTGCGAACTTCGGGAATGGCGGTGGTGTTCGGGAGAAGGGTGGCGATGGCTCGCAGCCGGCCTAGGACTTCGGGAGCGACGAGGATGGCTCAGAGCCGGTCGAGGACTACAGGAGCGGTGAGGATGGCGAGGATTTGGTCGAGGACTACGGGAGCGGTGAGGATGGCGAGGAGCTGGCAGAGGGCTGGGAGCCTGACGACCATTTTTGGGGGCAGCGTTGAGCGCTCGGAGAACTGCCTCCTGAAATTGCTGAAATTCTGCCCTCGTGACGGGGGCTCCTGCTCCTGCTCCTGCTTGGCTCGAGGCACAGGACGGCCAACCGGGGAGCAGCTTTGTCTTGGGCAACGCTGGGGTGACTCCTTTTGCCTCCGGGGAGAGTTGGACCTCCCTCGGTTGGATCAGCGTGGCGACCGGCGAGGGTTCACATCGTGGGTCCGCCTCTCATCCAGATGGGTACGAAGGTCGGGTCCATGCTCGGTCTGCCGATTGTTAAGCACATCCTGCAGATCCTTGGGAGTGGGAGTATGGGAAGCCATAGAGTCTATGTCGGCAATGTGGATGGAAACCCAAACCTGATGCATAGGTTTCTTGCAGCGGCTTCGTTGAAAGGGTTCCCCCACGGCGACTTGGGGTCCCATAGGCTACTAAATGGACTGCAAAGCCTGGGGATCGAGCTGCAGAGTCGGTTGGTTGGGAGGAGGGAGATCCCCCTGCGGAGGAGGAGGAGGATGAGAAAAGGTTGTTCTTCGATTGGAGTTTGCGGGTTTCCTCTAGGGAGGCATTGCTGGGAGCGGCTTTGGTGGAAGGAGGAAGGTTGGATTGCTTGTAGAGAAAGTTTCCACAGACGACGCCAATCTGTTGCCGCTGAATCTGGTGTGGGGGCAATAGACAGAATTTTTAGGTTCGTAGGAACTCGAACAGGCAGAATCCTACTTCTTCCTTGTTGATGAGTTGACTCCTTGGTGCTCCCGCTGACCTGCATAAGCGTTCGAAACACCGGGATGGATCCCGACGACGAACCCTCCGACGCACTTGTCAATACCAAAAAAAGTAAAGGGAAAGAGCTCAGGTGCCCAAAGAGTGATCACCTGTGACAGTAGGAGGTAGGGGGTATTTATAGTCGCCATGGGGATCTTTTTCGAGATAAGAGTGGATCCCTACTTTCTGGTGAGGCTGGATAGGGGTGGTTATAACCACCTCCTCAAGATCAGGGGGAGCCAGGATTTCCTTTAATCCTGTTGAGCTAGTCCCTAACGGGTTGAGACACGTTCTCAACTGAACAGATCCGTTCATGGGTTAGTGGGTCCAAGAGGAGGGACCCGATTTCCAATTCGGGCCCGTCTGTAGGTGAAATGACCATCTTGCCCCTTGGACTTTAAGATTCGTGCCCACTTTGAATGGTTCCGATCTAACCCCATTTTTAGCCATATCATTAAATAATAGGCAAGTCTCTTATTGAACTAGTTGTTTGTTTTGTTAAAGATTTCTTTAATCTCTGCAAGTAGATCTAGTCCTTTTCTTTATCGCACTGCTATTTGAATTACGTTAAGTTTATTGAGGGTTTACACGAGCTAACCCAATATACTCTTAACATCGTGCTTACCTCTTTGATCTAAAACCTAGTCCCCCTTGAATCTTGCATATGCACACTTACATGAAAAATAACTAGATCCATGTTGTAGATTAGACATGTTAGATTGATTTGATTTGATGAATTGATTACCATGCCTGTGAAATTGCATCTTAAAACTGAAATCATGCATGTTAAACATCTATTGGCACTTTGACTATTAATTAGCATGAATTGTATGATTAAATTGTTTCCTATTCATGTCAAAATAAATTCTGGGTTGTGTTTGTATCTTTTTGAATCAGATATTCGACCATGTAGCTGTTATATTTTGAAATAACTTTCTGAACATGAAATTTAGCCCCAGATGTCTAGTTTACTACTCTTTTAATGGATTTGAATTTTGATGTGTAATCTGTTAGATATCATCATTTTAGTACAACTGTGTCAGAATTTTCAGATTCACAAATACATGTATATTTTGCTGTTCCATAATTTAATGAGCATGTTAACAGTAAAATAAAAATCTGAAATAAATGTGAATGAACCTAGACATGTGTAGGAATGACCCTGAATTTTTATAGATTTATTTGATGAGTTTTCTGACCTGAAAAAATAGGTGAACACAATTTACAACTTGTTGCCTGAACATAAAATCTGAAAAGAATAGGATTTTCACCCTAGTTCCTGTAGTTTTCGTATGTCGCATATATATTCGCTGGAACCGGAAGAGAGTCTACTTTCTAGAATTTCTGAAGAATCCATATTTGCTTCTCTGTAGTAGCAGTAATCTTTGTTTTTGTACAACAAGGTCATGCTGTCCAGATTATGTGATTGTGCTAATTTAATACGTTTGCTTCATGATTTGTCTGTAACGAATAGAATTAGTCACACCTAGCATAATACAATATTGACACCTTCTTGCATGCTCACATAGGATAAAAATAAACTAATAAGAAGACAGGGTATTATGGATAGACTTGGTAGTGAACGATCAGAAAATGTACTCGACAAGGCCTTATCGTTATATTGTATTGTTATGGAAGGAGGAGAAATATTGATTGCAGATTGATTGTTTATTATTGATTGTAAATTATTGTTATCAACGCCGAGTACATGATCTGTGAATTCACCATCAGTCTAAAATGTTCACTGTATGCTTGCGCCAAACCTGTGGAGTGGGACGCAGTAGTACGTGCACTAGATAGATTAATAAAATGATTAATAACCTGCATTTATCATCTCATGCTTGATCCTGTATTGAACTTGATTTGACATCACTCATTACATGTGTGATTAATTGTAGACCTTTGATTTTATTGCTTGCCTTTGCTTTGTTCTTTGACTTTGATCATGTCCATTTTCTTTGATATACATGCTTCTTTTATCCACTGTTTCTCTCTACTTGCTGTCCACGACTCGCTCTAAGAAAATTATTTTCTTCTTTTTAGATCAAGAATTTACAGGTACTGAAGGAACTATACGAGAAGGAATTGGTGAGGAACGATTCTAGAAGATGGAGTCCAAGATTGCACTGCTTAATTTACTTTATTGCTAGATTATTTCTTTTGAACATTGTTATGACACTATACTTTGTTTTGGGCTTATGTTCCCGGAGTTTGTTTTTATCCCAGAAGTTGGATATTATTATTGTTGGATTATTTCATTTATTATTGAAGTTATCTTTGATTCATGTGGTTATATCTTTCTTGTGTGGCTGTGTTTATTCTTTCATATTGCTGAGTTAGTCTGGTACAGCTTATGGATGGTGTTTACATCATTCGCTGGGCTTACGTTACGTACTCGTATTCCGTATTTTGGGAAGCGGGGCATGACAATCACGTTCCTAACTTTATATTTAAGTATTAGGTTTTCCCATGGGCACATGCCTACAACACGTCTTCAGAATGATGCAGCATATGAAAAGCTCTATAAACAGTAAAATATATCATACAATTCTTGACAGTTTCAAAAAGTAGGGGATATATATTTACATTGCGGCATTTTGAATGCATAAATCTGGAACTTCCATCATGGAGTTTATGTAGCTCAAGTTTGAATAGTAAGACAACAATTAGTTGTAAATAAAAGTCCATGTTTTCATTAGCATATGTTGAAAATAATTATAAATGGGGTATAAAATCCAACTTCTTAGAACACTGAGAGTGCAAAATGATGAATTTAACTTTTGTGGAGATACTTGCTACTTTCAGTGTAACTTTAGATGTTAAAATTTACCTAAGTCAATATTCATGAATCTTTCATTGCATTTAAATTCAATCAGAGAACTCAATGAAATTTTCTACATGAGCAATAAAAACATATAAAATCTGAAAAATCTTGAAATTTACAGACTTGAAACTTGAAAAATCTAAGTTTCAAGTTTCAAGTTTGTAAATTTCCAAATTTTTTAGATTTTTTATGTTTTTATTTTATATATATATATATATATATATATATAGTTTTCTTCCATTACAAACGGATCTGTTTGCACAGACCCGTTGCGAACGGCGATCGGAGCCGTTGAATCTAGATCCAATGGCTCAGACCGCTTATGGTTTTTTTTGGGAAATTTTTGCCTTAGCCCGTCGTTGCCAACGACGGGCTAAGGCAAAGTGGATTTTTTTTTAAACTCTATCTTCTCTCTCACTCTCTCTCCTTATTCTATCTATCTTCTTCCCTGATCCAAACCCAATCCCCACTGAAACCGATCTCCTCTCACTCCGGCGACTCATCCTTTCTCACTTCACTCTCTTACTCACCATCGTTCCGTCGTTGGCTCTCTCTCTCTTCCGAAGCACCTCCCCCAACCCAAAAAATCCTAACCCTAACCCTAACCAACACCCAAACTCCTTTCTGTCCACTACTGCTGCTCCTCCTCTCCCACACCCTCTCTCACTCCCAATCTCTCCTCCTATCTTCGAAACCACTTCTCCAATCTCCGAAAGCAAGTCAAACCCCTAGTTCGGCGACAACACCTACATTGAGAAAATTCGCAGTAGTGTAAGGTAATGATTTCTACAAGTTGGCTTCGTAGTTGTATTTTTTATGTTGTTCATGTTTTTTTCTCTTTCTAATTACTTGAATTGATTAAGTTTGCCCAATAATTTTGTAGATGTAGTATTTTTTTGTAGTATTCTGATGATTTTAGACGTTGAAATTATAGTAGTAGTTGTAGTTATAGTTGTTTGCTCAAATTGTATATTTATTCGTATTTTCAAATGTTCGATATTAGTAAAACCGCATAAATGGTCCAAAAAAATCCAAAACTTTGCAGGTAGGTTGGACTCACCCTACACAAGCCAACGCAACTTGTAGAAATAATTTTCGACTCACGATTTCAGAGATACGGCCATGTATCGCTTTTGATCAAGAAAAACTAAAATAAAGCGGTACATGGCCATATCCCACAAACTGTGAGTCGAAACTCACTTCTACAAGTTGCATTGGTGTGTGTTACGTGAATTTGACCAACTTGCAAAGTTTTGGATTTTTTTGATGCTGTTTGTACAGTTTTCTCACGTATCTCGAACAACAACTAAACTAAGAAATTTTTAATACAGTTACACTAGAAAATCCCACAATCGGCATCTAAAAATTACAAAATTTTGCAAGTAGGTTGGACTCACATAACACAAGCCAACCCAACTTGTAGAAATGAGTTTCGACTCACGGTTTGCGAGATACGGCCGTGTACCACTTTTGGTCAACAAAAACCAGAATAAAGTGATACACAGACTTATCTCGCAAACCGTGAGTCGAAACTCACTTCTACAAGTTCCATTGGCTTGTGTTAGGTGAGCCCGTTCCACTTGCAATGTTTTGCAATTTTTCGTTTGTATTTGTGTATGTTGTCTTGTGTCTTTATATACGCAAATAGTGTAATTAGGTATATATGATTAGTGTATTGATAATTGTTCTATTATTAATTATGTTAGATATGGACAGTGTTGAAGGAAGCTCTGTTGTCAGAGAAAAATTTGTTCGTGCACAAGAAAGTGGTGAATTTTGGCCGCAAGTTGACGAGCACCTAAAATCGAAGGTAGGTATGACGTTTCATACTTTAGATGAAGCGAAAAGGATTTATGCATCATATTGTAGATGAGCGGGTTTCGCTACACGTAAGGGTAAGAATAAATACAAGGGAACTGATGTAATCGATAAATCATATATATGTAATAAAGTCAGGGAGTCACCGAGTTTACCTAATAATGCTAAACGGGAAAGTGACTTAGTCGTCCAGTTCAATGCAAGGTAGATACACCCGCGAAGCAACTCAGGCTTCGATTGCCGAGGAATAGTTAGAACGAATTTCAAAGCTTTCGTTCGTGTAAAACTAAATGAACAAAGTAATACATGGATTATTTATTCATTTAATGAACCACACAATCATGAATTTACTTCACCCTGTAGACGTCATTTGCTGCCTCAAAACCATAAAGTGTCAAAATCCGATAAAAGAGTGATTAGCAACGATTTTGCCTCTTGATATTTTGAACTGAGTCAGCACTTAAGACAGTTGGTTGAGCTTTGTTATTCTTCCGAAGAAACTTACAAGTACATGCTCGACCACATGATTAAGGACATTGAAGGCGATTCTCACATACAACTCGGAATTAGCACACATCGCAAAGGTAGTGAACAACCCGAGAGTGGTGGACATGCACATGCACCGGTGGGGGACCCTCGATAATGCACTACAAAGGGAAGGCCTAGAGGAAAGAGATTGAAGCCGATAAGAGAAATGCAAAAATTCAAAAAATCTAGACGGTGCATGACATGCCTTCATGTCGTATATCACGATTCAAGAAATTGTCCAAACAATTTGGCTAGGTAATATATCTGCTTTTAGTTTATATTAACACTCAAACTTGACTTGTTCTTGTTGACTAACTCATTCTTCTCATTTATTTAGCAGGCCGAAAGCATATGAAGAAGATCCAAGCGGTGAAGAGAGTGATGACGAAGAAGGTGAAGATTCGTGCTGAGGTAAATTTTTTGTTATGTATGTGAAATTTAACTCCGAGACCTTTATTACTAATTTGTTTTGATGATAAGAAATTTATGAATTTCTACAAGTTTTTTGTTGTAGGTTTTGATTGGAACATGATTGCGCTGAAGGAAGGCGTTTCTCTTCAAAAAAAAATAAATTTCTGAATGTACATATATGCTCATGTAAATGCAGTTCTGGATGGTTAAGGGTTGAGGATTGTATTTGAAGTTATAAGTATATTTTTGTGTATGTAATTACAAATTTGTGTACCAAATTGTTGAGAATGTGAGGGATGGATGAGAATGGTAATGTGAATGAGATGAGAATGTTGTTGCTGTAATTGCTTTGACAATGTATATATATGCAGAAATTTGTGAACTTTGTGTATGTGTGCAGCTAATAGATGTTGTGTATGTTTTGTTTTATTTTTCTTTTTTGTCAACTTAACCCGTAATCGCCAATAACGGGTTAGGTTGAATGAAAATTTGTACAAAATTCAACTTCTGAAAATTAAGTTCTGCCAAATTCTTCCAACTTAACCCGTTATTGGCGATGACGGGTTAAGTGTGCTTAACCTGTTATGATAATAACGGGTTAAGCTGAATAACTTTTCCAGTGTATTTGCTCTTTGTGGATGAAAATTTGTACAAAATTCAACTTCTAAAGATTAAGTTCTGCCAAAATCTTCCAACGTAACTCGTTGTTGGCGATGACGGGTTAAGCTTAACCTGTTATCTCCAATAACGGGATAGGTTGGTCAAATTTTCAAGTGTATTTGTTCTTTGTAGATGAAAATTTGTACAAAATTCAACGGATGAAAGGTTTAAGTTCTGCCAAAATCTTCCAACTTAACCTATTGCTGTTGATGACAGGTTAAGCTCACTCAACCCGTTATTGGAAATAACAGGTTAAGTAGAAGAGAAATGTACAAAAAACATAAAATAAAATATCTTCATAAATATATATATATATATATATATATATATATATATGGCTAAATTTGAGAAAAAAAACACCCTTGAACTATGGCCTTTATGCAGAAACCCCCCTGATCTTTTTTTTGCAGAAACTCCCTTGAAGTATGGTTGTTGCAAAAAAAAACCCCTGAAGTATTTCAAAAAACCACATCTAACTTTTCTACTTGTATCAGATAACCTCATTCATCTTTGCAAGTTATTTAAAAAAACATCATACATCTTTTTCATTATTGTCAAAAACATTCCTCAACTTTAGCAGAAGTCTCACGCTGGCGGGGTAGGTTTTTTGCAACAATACTTCAGGGGGGTTTTCCGCATAAAAAAAATGAGGGGGGGGAGGATTTTTTTTCAAATTTAGCACATATATATATATATATATATATATATATATATATATATATATATATAGCAATGCTCCATTGAAAATGCAAATGTTGTGAAAACACGTGAAAACCACCTAGGCCGTTGTTAGGAACAACGGCCTAGGTTATAATGTATTATAACCCTATGTTGTTTTCACGTTTTCAACGCTACAGTAGCATTTTCAATGGAGCATTGCTATATATATATATATATATATATATATATATATATATATATATTTAAAATAAATTATCCATACAAATTGAGATCTCCATATAAAAATTATAATTCTCCATATACAATGATTTCGGTTGAAGAGTTAGAGGGTTAGAGGGTTACGGCTAGGGTTAGAGGGTTAGGGAAAGGGTTAGAGTAGGGTTAGAGAAAGGGCTAGAGTTGGAGCCTTAGATTTTTCTAAACTCTATTTTTTTTTCCTTCTAAAATTGAGTATTTTGTTTTGAAATTTATTTTTGTTAATTTTAAATTTTTTGTTATTTTTTGTTTTTTCCCAAATTCTAATATGTTCTTTTATTTTTTTTGTTTTAAAAATGCATTATTAATAGTTTAAATTGATTTATTAAAATATTAAAATAATTCTCATAACTTTTTAGATAAAAATTTATAAAGTTAAAAAAGTTAAACAAGTTCTAAACGTTATAAAGTTCTGCCAGAATCTTGCAACTTAAACTGTTGTTGGCGATGACAAGTTTAGATCAACTTAACCCGTTATCGTGAATGACTTTTCCAGTGTATTTGCTCTTTGTGGATGAAAATGTGTACAAAATTCAACTTCTGAAAATTAAGTTCTGCCAAAATCTTTCAACTTAACCCATTGTTGGAGATGATGGTTTAACTGTGCTTAACCAATTATCGATTTAAGTTGAATGACTTTTTCAATTTATTTGTTCTTTGTGGATGAAAATGTGTACAAAATTCAACTTCTGAAGATTAAGTTTTGCCAAAATCTTCCAACTTACCCCGTTGTTGTAGATAACAGCTTAAGTGTGCTTAACCTGTTATTGGAAATAACAAGTTAAGTAGAAGACTACCCTTAAAATATTAAACATCACAGAGCATATGCTGCATACAAGATCAATATCTACAAAATGTTTGTTGCACACATACACCAATTTGATAATTCAAACCAATATCAGCAATTATCACAGCAATTATCAATCTCATCCGATAATAACAACAATAGCCCACGATAAAATTTTCATACACAAACTACAATAAACAAAATCGAACATAAATATATAAACCCAAGTTACACATTTATCACATTTATCGAATGAGTACATAAACTGGATCAAAACATTCATTTCACGAATAAGAAAACAATTACAATTCATGGCCGACTTCCTCGCATGCCCTTCAATTCATCTACATAATTGATAAAAGTAAAAAATAAGATATATTAGTCATTTAAGGAATGAAATCATAAACCAAATACAAAACTAATAATAAAGACAGTGTATTAGATACTACCTGTTCCGACCACGCGGTTTGCGTTCACTTGGTGTGTAACTTGTTCCTCTTCCGTTGGGGATTTTGACATCTAACTTGTGTCTCGGGGGATGAGGGTTCATCCGACCCTTGCTCCTCTTCACCTACATCCACCGGTTCTTGTTGTTGCGATTGTTGTGGCTCGGTGATCCGTATTCCTCCCCTTGTCACACTCTTCCTCTAAGAACTAGCCACATTAGCTTATAAGTACGAATCAAGTTGCCCCCTTCACCTACATCTTCAAGAGTGCGGCGGCCCGGTTTAAGGATCTCCCCCATTATCTCCTTCACAATCTCGGGTACCGTACTTTTCAACATACGAACAGCTATCTTATCTATGTCTCATGTATTTTTAAACTACAACGAGTTCAAATATATAATTAAATAACATTGTAAACAACATTATCTATATAAATATCAAGTGTTCACATAACAATACATGAATATGAAATATATAAAAATATGTAAAGTTAGACTAACCATGTTTCGACACGTCGATGCCTTCGATGATACATTGGTTGCGAAGAGGAACATGCCGGTAGTGGTTCCTCCTCGGTTTGGGGAATCAGTTTCTGGACTCTGGCTAGTACAACGGTATGCAGAGATACGTAAATCTAGCAATGTGCTTGTATCACATCATATAAATTTGTTGGAACGAGCCATCGTAAGGTACAACAATAAGCAACATACTGGGTCTCATCTGATATCGTATGGTATTCTAATTTGCCACATGTACCCAATGGAAATCCTCCCAGTCGAAATTGGGCACGCGACACGTTCCTTTCACCTCGTGCAATTTTTTGTCGTACAAGCGGGCTTCAAGAATCTTCTACTGATATCTGAATTGCCGCATTAATCTATTCGGATATTGGAATTGCATAGTAGAGAAGTTGACGAGTGGGGTAGTCGTCAACCAAAGGTCGCTAACCAAACACACTGGTGGAACCCAATGCAACCTATCGAGGGTGTACGGAACCCAATTGACGAACTCGTCACGTAAAGCATCTAATTCATCTCTATAGTACGTGAGAGATGTGTGTGGGTTACAGACCCACGTGTGCCGCCCTGCCCAGTATACTCCTTAAGGAGGCAACATCTCTGCATTCGATGCCTCAGCCAACCAATCCGATGTTGCCTCAATAATACGGGGATGATCATGTGGATACGTTCCCAACTCCATATTTGCAACAAAACCATCAGCCCACCCATCTGTACGAAACCCAATGCACAAGTGCACAAGTTCCTATACAATGATGCTAATGCCGCACTCGCCCAACTGTAACGGTCGGCTATAGTGAAGTTTTCTAACAACCATAAATACATGAGTGGCACGCTCGTACGAGAGGAGTTTGGGAAGAGCAAACCTCCAATCAAACTGAATATTTATGCACGCGCATAGTATGTGACGTCATCTTCAGTCGAATCAACTTTCAAATAATCTTCGAACTCAAATTTCAACCGTGAAAGTCGGAGTGATTTACCCTTGAATACTTCATTCCAAAAAGCTTCTTCGGCTTCACTTCTGGCGTGCTCTACGACTTGCTCTACGGCATTTTCATCATGATCTGACGGAATATCTTTAAAATTTCAGCTTCAGCATCATCCTTCCTTTTATCCAACATCTCTAAATCAAAACCGAGCAAATCATGTACAATCTCCACTCTGTCGAAGTCCATGTTTCCCGTCACGGAAATCCCATCTATAGGAAGCCTGGTAATCATTGTTATATCATGGAGAGTGACGGTCATCTCTCCTACCGGTAGATGGAATGTGTGAGTCACCGGCCTCCAACACACTGCAGGAGTTGTAAGTAAAGGTCGATCAAGCTTGACACCTCCCCATAAATTTGGCTCCATAAAAATTGGCTCGGACCACATACGGTGCAATACAAGGGTCCATGGGAAGTATCGCATGCTTCTGGAAGTTACACTTCTTTGCAGACCCATCCCACACGGCTTGGGATCTGTGTATGGGTTGCAACGCGAACAAGCTTGGGTCTTCCGGTCTTGGAGGTGTAAATCCAACCAAAGATGATAGACTGGCCTCGGCGGATGAAGAGCCTCGGCCACCAAACTACACAAACGAATACAAATCTTGGTATTAAAAATATAATGTTACATATTCATATTTAAACTATTAATAATAATCAATCTTACCTCCGTAAATTGTTCGCTACTAGCGCCACCAGAAGGGCTTCTTGCTCACCTCGTTCTAGTCATTTTCTCTATCAGTAATAAACTTAAGGTTAATTGATAATTTATTTCTCTATCAACAATAAACAAAGCAAAAAATGTGGAAAACACACAAATGGCAAAGAAAATTACCGAAACTTTGCAAGTGGATTGGGCTCACCTCACAGAAGCCAATGCAACTTGCATAAGTGAGTTACGACTAACGGTTTGCGAGATATTGTTTGGTATCGCTTTATTTCAAGAAAGAACAAATGAAGCAATACACGGCCATTTCTAGCAAACCGTAAGTCGAAAATCATTTCTACAGATTCCATTTGCAACCTACTCACAAAGTTTCAGAATTTTTGGTTACCATTTGTGAGGTTTTATACGTCCTCGTACTCAAAATTTTAAAAACTAGTTGTTTAAGTTGTTATGGTTACGATGGATGATCGTAAAACTGGCAAAAAGGTCCCAAAAAATTCGAAACATTGCGGGTAGGTCGGACTCATCCTACACAAGCCAACGCAACTTGTAAAAGTAATTTTTGACTCACGGTTTGAGAAATACGGCCGTGTATCGCTTTTGGTCAATAAAAACTAAAATAAAGCGGTACATGGCCTTATCTTGCAAACCGTGAGTCAAAACTCACTTTTACAAGTTGTGTTGGCTTGTGTTACGTGAGTCCAACCTACACGCAAAGTTTCATAAATTTTGGGTTTCGTTTGTAGGATTTTCTAGTATAACCGTACTAAAATATTTCTTAGTTTAGATGTTGTTGTTCGATATACGTGAGATAACCGCATAAATGGCATCAAAAAAATCCAAAACTTTGCAAGTTGGTTGGATTCACGTAACACAAGCCAACGCAACTTGTAGATGTGAGTTTCGACCCACGGTTTGCGAGATACGGCTGTGTATCGTGTTATTTTAGTTTTTCTTGACCGAAAGTGATACATGGCTATATCTCTCAAACCGTGAGTCCAAAATCACTTCTACAAGTTGTGTTTTCTTGTGTAGGGTGAGTTCGACCTACCTGCAAAGTTTTGGATTTTTTTTGGACCGTTCTGCGGTTTTACTAATACCGAACAATTAAAAATACAAATAAATATACAATTTGAGGAAAAAAAACTACAACTACAACTACAACTAAAGTTCCAACATCTCAAATCATCAAAATATATACAAACTATTACATCTACAAAATTATTTGGCAAATTTAATTAATTCAAGTAATTAGAAAGAGAAAAAAAAACTTGAAAAACATCACAAATACAACTACGAAGCCAACTTGTAGAAGTCATTACCTTACACTACTGTGAACTTTTCCAATGTAGGTGTTGTCGCCGAACTAGGATTTCAACTTACTTTTGAAGAATGGAGGAGTGGTTTCGAATATAGGAGGAGAGATTGGGAGTGTGAGAGAATGTGAGAATGGAGGAGGAGCAGCAGGAGTGGACAGAGGAGGAGGAGGAGTTTGGGTGTGGGTTAGGGTTAGAATTTTCTGGGTTGGGGGATGTGCTTCGGAAGAAAGAGAGAGTGCCAACGAGGGAACGATGTTGAGTGAGAGAGTGAAGTGAGAGAGAAGTCGCCGGAGTGAGAGGGGATCGGTTTCGGTGGGGATTAGGTTTGGATCAGGGAAGAAGATAAATAGAGTAACGAGAGAGTGAGAGAGAGAAGATAGGGTTATATATATATATATATATATATATATATATATATATATATATATATATATATATATATATATAATAATAAAACACAAAGAAAGCTATCAAGTGGCTTTCATTCAATAGGGTTGAAATCAATGGTCCAGATCTAACCTCACAAAATATATTTTTCCGCCCAAAAGTTCCAACCCCCCAAACAACTCCTTTATTTATTTATTTATTTCTCTCTCTCTCTCTCTCTCTTTCTCTCTCTCTCTCTCATTCTCTCTCTATTTACTGAGAGATTTATATTTTCAGATTTTAGGTTTGTAAATTTTCAGATTTTTTATGCATTTTTTTATTGCTCATGTTACATTGAAAATAGCAAATATCTTATCAACAGTTAAATTTCATCATTTTCCACACTAAAAGTTCTAAGAAGTTGAATTTTACACCACCATTTATAATTATTTTTCAACATATACTAATGGAAATATAGACTTTTATTTACAACTAATTATCATTTTACTATTTAAACTTGAGCTACATAACTGTTGTTTTACTATTTACAAGACTTTCATATGTTATATCGTTCAGAAGACATGCCGTAGGCATGTGCCCACAGGAAAATCTATATATATATATAAATATATATATAATTAATTTTCAACATATATTAATGGAAACATAGACTTTTATTTACAACTAATTATTGTTTTACTATTCAAACTTGAGCTACATAATTGTTGTTTTACTGTTTACAAGACTTTCATATGCTGTATCGTTCAGAAGACGTGCCGTAGGCACGTATCCACAAGAATATATATATATATATATATATATATATATATATATATATATATATATATATATATATATCCACTTTGCCTTAGCCCGTCGTTGGCTATAATAGGCTAAGTTATAATTTTTTTAAATAAAAATTAGAACTTAGCCCGTCGTTGCCAACAACGGGCTAAGGTATAAATTTCCAAAAAAACCATAAGCAATATGAGTCACTGGATCTAGATCCAACACGGTTCAGATCGTCGTTCGCAACCGGTCTGTGCAAACAGACCCATTTGCAATGGAAGAAAGCTCATATATATATATATATAGAAATATGAAAAAAGTGAAGAGAGGAGACAGAGAGAGTAATTAAGTGAGGAGGATTTCTGTTTTGAGGGGGGGAATTTAGTTTTGGGGGGAAAATGTCTATGAGAAGGTGAATGTGAGTCATTAATTTTGTTTCAATTGAAGGAGAGCCACTTGATAGCTTTTTTTTAAATTTCCTTGTGAATTATTATATAGATTAATAACGATAAAAATATTAGATATAACCATTATATTACAGTTTGTACCGTAGTTCTGATCAAGCGTTAATTCCTGCAGCCAATTGCTTCAAGAGTGTAACTGGGAGAGATGTCAAAGACAGCGTGTTTTCTGGGGGCGATGACTCTAGCTAACTCCTTGGAGAAGCAATGAAGCAAGGCTAACATGCTTGGTATGCTCATGATATCTCAAGTTCAGTTCAAATGCCATTAGTTTCGGCGTTGGCATGTGAATGAGCCTATTTTAAGAACTACAACGCCACATAAATCCAGGCCTTAGGTGGTATGGTATATATATATATATACCATACCTTGTGATTTATTATATAGATTAACAACGATGAAACATATTAGATATAACGATTATATTACAGTTTGTACCGTAGTTCTGATCAAGCGTTAATTCTTGCAGCCAATTGCTTCAAGAGTGTAACTGGGAAAGATGTCAAAGACAGCGTGTTTTCTGGGGGCGATGCCGCGATGACTCTAGCTAACTCCTTGGAGAAGCAATGAAGCAAGGCTAGCATGCTTGGTATGCTCATGATATCTCAAGTTCAGTTCAAATGCCATTAGTTTCGGCTTTGGCATGTGAACGAGCCTATTTTAAGAACTACAACGCCACATAAATCCAGGCTTTAGGTGGTATGGTGTATATATATATATATATATATTGTTACCCTGTTGTGTTACGTTTAGTAATTTGCTAATTAATTAAAAGTTGGTGCAATAAGATTTAGGTTAAAGCGGAACAAGAAGTGGAATCTGATAAATTGTAATCTGAGGTCAATGATGAGGAAAAAGGAAACCAGAGAGAGTGAGGAGGTTAGGAGGTATGGTTGGATTCTATTATTTTACTATTATGTTTCTTGCATTGTTCGGATAGCAACAAAATTTACTGGTGTTTGTTACCATTTCCTTCTAACATTTAATTTCTGTCAGATAGCTGAATTATAGTATTGATGTCCTAGTATTGGTTCATTCAGTTACATAAATCTGTTGATCTGATAAAAATTGGTGTAGTCATGTGAATTGACCTTCCCAACAGTCCATGCACTGCATTATATGCATTGCTTCTTAGTAATTAAAAGGCTCTGTTTATTCTGTTTTTTTTTTCCTTTTTTTTTTTATGTCCTTTCCTTCTTACTCGTACCTGTTTTTATGTTGTAATACATTGTATCCATTCTGTAGTATAATTTTTAATATAATGTATCTTTACCGAGGATTCTTTTTTTAATTATGTTTTAGGGGATTTTGCCTTGGTGTAAATTCCCTG
The DNA here is from genome assembly GCA_017893485.1 of Hemerocallis citrina. Taxonomy (NCBI): domain Eukaryota; kingdom Viridiplantae; phylum Streptophyta; class Magnoliopsida; order Asparagales; family Asphodelaceae; genus Hemerocallis; species Hemerocallis citrina. The sequence goes on from CM030358.1 coordinate 248,061,787, forward strand.
AATATGGAGGATGGAACTCTTCACTTCTCTGTGACCTCATCCAATCTAGCAACTGGGGTAATTTACCATTGATGCTGCTGATCAGTAGCTATCCAATTATTCCAATCCCCTTTTGACCCAAGCATGATTGATCTCTAGGGACATGGAAGAGCATACTACTCTGCAACCTCAGCTCATACATGCACTGGCAATGGTAAATTACCATGGAAAGAAGAGGAAGGTTTGGATCTTTCAATCTTATGTCGTGAGGGATGTGACCTATGTTAGACCGGCTTGAGGGGCGGTAGTTCATGACTCTTACTCGACACAGTAATATTAAACTGTCTTTCCTATCACAATGAATGGCCAGTTTTTTGCCGGTTCTCTTTTCTCAAAAGAGAAACAATTTAACTAGCTTGCTTGAAAATGATTTATATAGCATTTAGAATTTAGTGCACTTGGATCTAACAAATTATTATATGTTTGGGGTATATTTTACTTTTTCATGTAGTTGACATAAAGGCTGATGATCCGGATGCAGGAATGGATGACTGCAGGATTAGTAGTGTGTTTCAGTTCATGGTGCAAATTTTCTTTTTGATATTGTTTTGGAAGAGCTTGTGCAATTTGAGTTCGAGAGATTGCTAAACCAGATAAGGTTTTCTACTTTCCTGGAAGTAATATCTTGTACATGATGAACTTGCAAACTTTCTAATTATCTATGAGGCTCCTTTTTCTCATTATCTAATCATGAACGTGTATAGGAGAATAGCAGAAGCCTTTTGGCAAAGACGGTGGAGAATGGTGCTTGGTTGAAAAAATTCAGGAACTTCAATGATTTGCTACTAACCACAGAGTTTCGCGACATGCAACGTGTGATGCAGAGTAATGCTGTCGTCTTTAACACACAAAAAAGTTGGGCAAAGGTACGATCATTAGTCTTATTTCTGGAAGTAAACAGCCAGGACTGGGCATCTTCTTTATTAGTCTTGATATTACTCTAGCCTTTTTTACATTACATGATTCACATTCTGTTTGGTATATTTTCCTGATCTACTTCATTATGTAGATGTCTGTATGTATTTAATTTGATTCATATACAAACTTTAGTTAAGTCATATATTAATTTCTGAAATATTTTTTGTGGAATTAGTTATGGTCTCCGTATACAAAGGTGCTAGCAAAGAATGGACTTTGCAAGGAAGAATAACATCAAACCTTGTGGTTGTGATTCCATCTTGCATTATAGTTACATGGAACTGCAACAGATGTTCTATCTCTTCTTGAAGGTTAACAATGTCCCTTTTTTTTCTTCCAAGCATGGAAAACTTCTTCCCAGTTTCATTTAAATGAAATTTAAAAAAGAGAGAGAAAAATCGTTCATTGTAATTAATTTATCAACTTTTATTTCTATTGTGTACTTGAAATGACCTACAGTTACTTTGAAATTGTAGAGAAACTCCGATAGTGCTTAGCACTAGCCCAAGACCGTAATACCCGAGAAACCCGAGTGAAACCAAGAGAAGAAATCCTCTAAGTATGAAGAATGATATGGAAGAATACTTAGAAAAGAGAGAATTAGAGAACTTATGAAGAACACTCTTTCTTTAACTTGCTTTTTATTTATTTGTTCAACTTGTTTACAAATGGGAGAGGAATGAGCTATTTATAGGCTCCAAGAGTACAAAATATCTTTCTAGAACTCTCTACCATAATATCTAGATTTTATGTCTTACAATTCCTAGAATTTTCTACACAATCTTTAGATAATTATTTTATAGAATTCTCTAGAACATCTAGAGGAGGTGATAATGTTTTATGATGTTTCTAGAGACTCTCTAGAACTTGGGCTTAATTTTGGGTTTGGATTATGAACCCATAATTAATCCTAACTCAAAATCAAGTTTAATTTCAATACTCCCCCTTAAACTTGATTTTGTCAACCATACCGAGCTTCGAGCGAAGTAACTCGAATTTACTTTTTGGTAATGACTTGGTGAAGATATCTGCAACGTTGTCATCGCTTCGAACTTCCAAAGCTTCAATTGTTCCATCAAGCACCTTCTCCCTTATGAAGTGATGCTCTAACTCGATATGTTTCGTCCTTGCATGAAACACCGGATTATTAGCCAACTTGATAGCACTTTGATTATCTCCATAAATTTCAACCGGCTTATTGATTGGCTCGAACAAATCTTCAAGGAGTCTTCGAAGCCATATACACTCTTGAGCTGCGAGTGTTGACGCTTTATACTCTGCTTCAGTGGTAGACAATGACACCGTTGCTTGCTTCTTGCTGCACCATGAAACACTTGTGTCTCCACATAAGAACACATAGCCTGAAGTTGATCTTCGATCATCAAGATCTCCACCAAAGTCAGCATCTGTGAAGCCATGAAGAGAGGTCTTGGCATTGTACTTATACACCAAACCCATGCCAAGAGTTTGTCTTCACATACTTCAAGATCTTCTTTGCCGCTTCTAAATGTGGTTTCCTTGGTTCTTGCATAAAACGGCTTATGAGACCTACCGCGAAGGCAATGTCAGGTCTTGTAATGGTTAAATATAGAAGACTTCCCACAAGAGAGCGATAAGGTCGAGGATCAGGTAGCAAGGACCCTTCATCGCGCTTAAGCCTTATGTTCACATCCATCGGAGTAGTACGTGTCTTTCCTTCGTGTACCCTGAACTTCTCAACAATCCTTCTTGCATAGCTTTGTTGACCGATGAAGATTCCATCCTTTACCCTTTCAACCTCCAAACCAAGAAAGTTATTCAACTCACCTAACTTCTTCATCTCAAACCTCACCGACATATCCTCTTGTAGACGAGCAATTTCAGCATCATCGTTCCCGGTGATTATCATATCATCCACGTAAAGAAGAACTACCACGTGGACTCCTCCATTCTTCTTGAAGAATAGACTTGGATCCGAATTTGATGGTACATAACCGCAAAACTGAAGGAATTGAGCAAGTTTTCCATACCATGCTCGAGGAGCTTGTTTTAACCCGTACAAGGCCTTCTTAAGCTTACACACATAATCAGGATGCTCTCGTGATTTGAAACCAAGTGGTTGCTCCATGAAGATACTCTTATCAAGCTCACCGTATAGAAACGCATTTTTCACATCTAGTTGCCATAACTTCCAACCAAAGCTTGCGGCTAAAGATAGAAGTAAACGTACCGTAGTCATCTTAGCCACAGGACTGAAAGTCTCATCATAATCTTCTCCATACTTCTGAGAGAACCCCCGAGCAACCAACCTTGCTTTAAATCTATCAATGCTTCCATCCGCTTTCCGCTTAATTCGATACACCCATTTACATGAAACGGGTTGAACATCCTTGGTTTTCGGAACCAAATCCCAAGTTTCATTCTTTATAAGGGCATTCATCTCCTCTTCCATTGCGGTCTCCCACTCTTGAACACCTTTAGCTTCATCATAAGATGATGGCTCTTCTTCATCTAATGGAGCGGCAAAATAACATGAGTAAGTAGTGACAAACCTTTCATCTCTGAACCGGGCAGGCTTAACAATGTTCCTTTTAGGCCTTTGATTAGCCATGGAACCATGATCTTCATCATCATCTTCCTCTTGATTAGTGCTCCCCCTTTCACCTTGCATCTCTTTTTCAAGACTTCCGCTCTCACTTGGCATTTGAGGAACTGGTTCATCAACCTTGAAGGAATCTCCACCTTCTTGTTCGACCAAGACTTGAGGTTGTCCATAATATGAGGAAACTTCGTCAAAGACAACATCACGAGACACGACGTACCTATGTGTCTCAGGATCCATGCACCTCCACCCTTTTCTTTGTTCATCATAACCGACAAATATGCATTTCTTCGCCTTTGCCTCCAACTTTGTTCTCTGAGAGTCGAACACATGGACGTAGCAGATTGATCCAAATATCCTGAGATGTTTCACCGTTGGCTTCTTCCCATGAACCATCTCATAAGGAGACTTCATGTTGTTCGGACTTAGTGGCATTCGATTGATGACATATGCTGCACATCTCATGCCTTCTGCCCATAAGGCTTTAGGCAAATTCTTGTCATGTAGCCAGCTTCTACACGTTTCGCTTAGATGTCGGATCTTCCTTTCTGCTACTCCATTTTGTTGAGATGTATATGGGCATGTAAATTCCCTCTTGATACCATGCTCTTGACAAAAAGAGAGGAACTCCTTTGACATAAACTCTCCTCCATTGTCCGTCCTTAGGGTCTTGATCTTCCGACATAACTCGCCTTCCACGGTAACCTTGAATTCTTGAAATCTTGAAAATGCTTCTGATTTTTCCTTCACAAAGTATACCCAGGTGTACCGTGAGAAATCATCAACGAACAACAACATGTAACGAAACCCGAAATAGGAGGGTGTTCTTGTTGGACCCATCAAATCGCTATGGATCCTCTCCAACGGAGCGCTGCATCGTGAAGTGGAGTTGTCAAATGGAAGCCTATGTGATTTTCCATATTGACAACCTTCACAAAGTCTTCCTTCATCTTGAATCTTCAACCTTGGGAGCCCATTAACCAAATCCTTGTTTACCATAACTTTGAGTTTAGTCATATTTATATGACCAAGTCTAGCATGCCATATAAAGATATTATCATTGGTGCTCATCTTCTCAACATATGAGTTGGAGGCTGATAAAACATATAGATCTTTAACTCGTGCTCCGGTGTGAACCACATCCGCCTTTAACTCTTTAATATTCTTTAAGAATTTGACGTCACTTGGGCCAAATAAAACGTAGTTACCTGAGTCCACCGCATTTACCACAGAGAGAAGATTCTTCCTTACTCCAGGAACATGATATACATTCTTGAGAGTTATTGGGCTTCCATCATCTCCTTTAATGACAACAGTTCCTTCCTTCTCAACGCGGTGGATTGAATTATCCGCGGTAATGATGGCTTCTTTTCCGTCATGGCGCTGAAGACTGGAAAATAACTTCTCGTCTCCGGTAATATGATGGCTACAACCAGAATCTAAAATCCAATCATTTTCTAGATTTTTGGTTGTAGTGGTACCTGAAGATGCAGCCTCCACCGTGAAACATTTTCCCCATGCTTCGTCTTCAGTGTGACCCTTTGATTCCGCCATATTTGTTTCTTTCAACTTCACTCGGCAATCCTTTTTGAAGTGCCCAAGTTTCCCACACCGGTAGCACTTGAATCGCTTCTTGTCTCCCATAGAAGATCTTTCTCGTTCATCATTATTTTTTGTATCACTATCCTTGAACTTGGCTCTAAAACTTTGTTGCCTTCGAGCTACAAACGCGCTCCCCGAGTCATCATTGACTTTAACTCCCGCCATTTGCATGGCTAGTGATTCTTGCGAAGCTAGTAGATTTTCGAACTCCTCCATGGAAGGTTGTGTAGCCCATCCTTGAACTGAAGTAACAAACGGTGTATATTCGGGTCGTAAACCACGAATAATAGACCGCTTCATCCGAGCTTCTGAAATCGACTCCTCCGGATTAAGAGTATTAATCTCTGAGCAAAGGTTTTTTACCTTGATAAAGAACTCTGAGATTGAAGACTCCCCCTGCTTTGCATTCGCCAGCTCATTCTCTAATAGTTGTAACCGAGCCTCATTCTTCTTGTTGAACAATTGATCTAGCGCCTTCCATATGGAATTTGCGGATGTGCACCTTGAGACATGCTCAAATACTCCCGAGGATATTGACCTCTTCAAAGCAAACTCCGCCTTGGCATTCTTCCGTGTCCACTCCTTTGTCGCTTCCGCAGTTGCAGCATCTCCCCTTGGTGGTGTTGTGCTACTACCGCCGACGACATCCCATAAGCCCTCACTAACCAAGTATGACTCCATACATGACTTCCATAACCGGTAGTTAGATTGGTTTAAGATCTCCATTTCCAATCCAACGACACGACCCATTGATTCCATACTTAGAATAAACCGAGCTCTCTTAAACCCCGATCTTGATGAGCACAAGATTAGAATGGCTCTGATACCATGTAGAGAAACTCCGATAGTGCTTAGCACTAGCCCAAGACCGTAATACCCGAGAAACCCGAGTGAAACCAAGAGAAGAAATCCTCTAAGTATGAAGAATGATATGGAAGAATACTTAGAAAAGAGAGAATTAGAGAACTTATGAAGAACACTCTTTCTTTAACTTGCTTTTTATTTATTTGTTCAACTTGTTTACAAATGGGAGAGGAATGAGCTATTTATAGGCTCCAAGAGTACAAAATATCTTTCTAGAACTCTCTACCATAATATCTAGATTTTATGTCTTACAATTCCTAGAATTTTCTACACAATCTTTAGATAATTATTTTATAGAATTCTCTAGAACATCTAGAGGAGGTGATAATGTTTTATGATGTTTCTAGAGACTCTCTAGAACTTGGGCTTAATTTTGGGTTTGGATTATGAACCCATAATTAATCCTAACTCAAAATCAAGTATAATTTCAATAGAAATTGTATATATTGCCGGAAGCAACGAGATTTTTGCAACATGGCAGAATGGGATATCTTAACATTGATGATATTGCCAGTTGCCATGTACTTGCGTACGAAGATGACGTTGTTGAAGAGAGATACATTTGCAGTTCCATTGTTCCAATGTACTTGATGTCACTGAATTAGCCGATATTTTGCACTTCCAATGTACTTGATGACACTAAATTAGCCGATATTATTTCAAAGCGTTATCCATGGCTTCCTATTGCGACAAGGTCAGAAAACAAATTAGTTTAATGATTGGCCTTTTGAAGTCTACATTTCAAGTTGTTTGGAAATTTTAAAACCCAGTTTATTAATTGTTAATTTCAATCATTTACATGTAGCTTCCACATGTACGAAGACAGAGCTCTCTTTGTGTACAAACACATCGAAGGTGCAAAACCTCGACATCAATTTTAAAGGATTCGAAGATATGTTTGATGATTGTATCAAATCTCTGAAGGAGCAGGGCCACCTTTAACTCAAAATGGGTAAATATCCACCAAGAGAAATCTTAATAATCTTAAGGAAATGCAAAATATCCAATCTGCAATCGTTATGGAGGTGAATTGCCATTTGTTATTTCCCCTCGTTTTCCTAATTCCTGCAAAGAAGAAAAGGAGGATGAACACCATGGTGGAAAATGGGGCTGAAGGCTTGGAGGAGTAGAGTTGGCTGAGGAAGGAGGATCCACTTGTTTTGGGGTTAATGATGTTCTCATGTGTTTTGTAATTGAGTGACAAAATGTAATATTTTGAGATGTTTTGAGTTACTAAACTTATGAACTTGTAATTATTTCACAATATTTTTATTCTTATGAATTTGATTAATTGTTTGCTAACTACATGATTTAAATGTTGTTTACGTACATGTCTATAGTACATGCTTTAATGAATCTCCCTTCACTCTGGAAGATGATATCAATTCTCTTATCTATTTGCAATTGACAACTCAATATGTGTGATATAGATATTTACCTATTCTTTACATCATAAGCGTTGACGACACCATGACTGAAAGACGAAGATTGGTTTGAAAGAAATTTGTTACATATTTTATTCTCTTTTTAAAATAGTTAATATAATATTTCTATAAAAAAATCGAAATATATTTTCTAGTATTAGATTTTACTTATATTTTCTGGTATGTACAGTGTATGGACAATTCTAGGATTATTGTGCATGTCAATTTACAATGCAATAAAATATTTGACACTAAAGTATCCAGAAAAAATAATTTGTAAATTAATTTATTCCCTTTTTCTAAAAAATGGCAAGAAACTGTACCTACAAAAAATTGGCAATACATTTTCTAGTAATACACTATGATTATAAAATTTTGGCAATAAATTTTCTTTAATTTATAAAGAAATAATCATTATTATTTTAATTTATAACGTACTATTTTATATGAACATGTATATATTTGTAAACTATAAACTTTTTTCAACCAGAATTCATGGAAGAAAAGGAAAAAAAATGTTTGCACCAAATAGTTTACTCTTGTAAGTTTAAATTTTTTAATAACCCGTCTCTCAATTTAAATACAATTATTATTGTTTTTTGCCAACTTTTATTCATCATCATTAATTGTTTATGAAATTTTGGATTATTTATAGTAGAACAAGATACTACCATACTTATTGAGAAATTCTAAATTTTTATATTTTACATTTTAGAAATTAGACGAACCATTATGAATTGATGAAATATGATAGCACTTTCTACGTTAGTCGTTTATTCATGTAGTTTATGATCATACTAAAACTGGAACTTCAACTAATGATTTATTAATAAATATATATATTTTTTGCACATTGTCTATATCAATGGACCATTCCCACATTAAATACTCCTCCATCAATTCCTTCAAAGAAAATCAACAATTGTGGACTATTAAAGTTTTGGTTACGAAACATTATAGCGTGAAAGAATAACAAAATCGAAAAGACACTGCAAAAATTCAAAAGTGGCAGTTATGGATTGTGAGGTTTATAATTCAAAATATATCTGGCGTTAGCCAGTTTCTTTCATTTGAATATTGTCTTTGAGCATTCTTTCTTGCATCTAAAAAAGCCTTTTGAAATAGTTAAGTTCTTCAATTACTCCCCTTTCACATGGCTTCTTCTGAAAATAAAAAATTTACAGGGGTAGGACACTTATTATAGAGAAGGAGAGATCATATCCTCATCGATCCTCCCTATGAAAATAGAGAGATAGTAAGTATATTATATACATATATAGAACTTGAAGAGAATCGCCCACCATTTCGAGGGATACGAAGCACCATCAATAATTGATTCGGAGGCTTTAAATGCTTTGCAGGTATATATAGGGTCAATCCTTTTTGACAACGGATGAGACGCACGGGTTCAATAAAGGACAGTCTTAGACAAGGAGATAGTGCACTGATTGTACATGGCACTAAGAACTACTGATATAGGGGAAATTAGATAGGTTTGTTCCTTAAAGACAGGAAAGCACTACGATTACATCGTCTCTTGACAAATTGACGGAAATAACCGCTATTTAGTATACTGTGTTTCCAAAAGAATGAAAAGCGCTATCGCGGCTATATAGGTTAAGTTAATGAATTAACGAATGGTGCATTATTGCCACCTATGTTGATCTACCGCACTTTGAAGAGAACATCCTCCTGATAGGCGCATCTTCTACCATAGACCGAATAATAAGAAGCAGAAGTGAAAGAAGATAAGAGCTAGCCAAGTACAACAAGGTAGCTAGCCAACAGAGGATTCAGTCTCGGTATCATCTCTCATTCTACAGTGGAAACCCGTGAACTAGGACAAGTGATCGAGTGTTCAAAGTAAGGCCAGCTACCATTATTTAGTTCAACCCTTAAAGCTTTCCATCGTCCAATAGGCGGCATGCGTGGAAGGAGTTGGATCAGGGTTAAAGAAAGTTGTCACATCCTCCTCTTCAGTCTGCCTTGCAGGGTGTACCTGGTTGGTTTAAGAGTGGAATATGCTCTCATTTCGGCCACTTCATTAGAAGAAGGGATGGCTTACGAAAGCTTCGTCGTTAGGAATGCCCTATTATATATATACATCAAATCAAACTAAATAGAGACTATATAGATTTTCATATGCAAAAAAAGATAATGAAAGCTTACTAGATAGGTCCAAGAAGACAATTGAAATTGAGTACATCTGAGTTATAGGTTTATAGCCGAGTCTTGCTCCCGTCATACATCTTCCTCCATATATACCAAATGAGGGCTTAGACGATTGGCGAGGATTGACTATGGAAGGAGATCGGTATCATACCTTGGTTGCTCCTTTGTTTTTTGGTCAGCATCAAAGGAAAGTACTTGTTGGTTAGGCAAAGGAAGTGGGCTAAACGGCACTTCTTAACTTGCATTCACCATGACATCGATTTCTGGCTATGCCAAAGATCAAGAGGTTGATCTATCTTAGGCTTTGTTTGGTACATAAAAGAATCTATCTGGAAAGTTTTTGTAAGGCGCTTATGCCTAGAAAGAAGCTAGAAGTAGAAGAAAGGTTGGATTCTCACCTGCAACAGGCCCATGCAGCCGTCAAGATGCTTTCACCTCTTAAAAACCCTCAAATAATCAATTGATTCGTCCTTTACAGGACGAATCAATTGATTAGGGGTGAGCCAGTCCCCATGCATAGCGCGGGCACCTCTCAATATTGTACCTTTCATGAAAATGAAATAAATGCAAATAAAGTCAATCCCTTACAGGAAAGCCACTTGGGGAACCATTCCCTGGTTCCTGCACTGAGGTCACCTTGGGTCCTTCCTTCATTATCTCTTGGATCACAAGAAATGGTCCTATTCAGAAGCCAAAGGGTGAAAGTTCCTATGCATTTCCATAATTGTGGTTATACACACGCGAATCACGAATTGCGTATTTTATATTTATATCTTTTTAGAAAAGTGGGAATCTTTTCTCCGAAAAAATAGTTGTCTTGCTTTCTGCTTCCTTAACCCACTTTGGTCTTTCTATCTCTTGCATTCATCTTATCCATCCGTACTGTTGTTGTTACGAAACAAATAGAGGTAAGGGGCCTGCCCGCCACACTCCCCTTGCCCATGTTCCATGGCTGAAACAGCAGGGCCTCGCCTTGCTGCGTTGCCTTATCTGACAACAAAGGAGACGATTTCATTTCTTTGGAATGAATGATCTAGCAACAAGACTACAAATGCAAGATTTCAAACTCGCCTTTGTTTGCTCTCTGCATCGTCAGAGCGCCTCGCCCCGGGACATTGGCTGCTATGTATGAAGATTTTCAAAGGCTCGCACTTGTTCTATCCAGCCCAACCCGAATACTCTTCTTCTTCAATCCATAAACAGGTCCGACTAGCTGGGTATTTGACCCCTCGACCGATCAACTAAAAAAACCAATGATTATTTAAAAAGGTCGATCGGTGAGTTGTTTCTTCCCCGTTCAAGAATCAATGTTTTTGTGATCGAATGACGAAATAGATATACAAACTATATAGGATCATTCGCTAGATTGGGTTAAGTGATTATTTTATAGGATACCAATGGGATCTTAGAATCAACTAAGTGTACAATCAGTGTTTGAGATCGATCAGCTTTCAGTATGATCGAAGACTTTCTATCTGCATTCAGAATAACTACACAATCAGGTTGTTAATTGGTTCGACCCTAAATTGATCTTCTTCTTTCTGGAACAGACTTTTTTCGGACTTGAACAATAATTGGTAAAAAAAAGCCCCGATCCTCCATTGGATATCATTGATACGACTCGCCATCTCTTCCATTATCCCATATATAAATAAATGATTCTTTAAAAAGAAGGAAAGACCTTTTTGGCAAATGGGATATCCTATAAAATGAAAATTGTTTCGTAAACAAATCAGTGTCTTGTCTGAATCGAGAATAGCAATTCCATTTCTGGAACCACAAATGTAGACTTTGAAATGGTTTGCAGCTACCCGACGGCAGAGATATGCATTTGTAGGAAGTAATTTCGTACAAACTAGATAATGGATTGTCATTTTTTGTTTTGTTTTTTCCGAAATACAGGTAGTAAGTAATATAATAGTATGGGTTTGCTCTACTTTCAGTGGTGGATCTAGAGTTTCAACTAAACGCCATCCTGGAATTGGCGTTGAAACTCGATATAGACCAAGGAATGAAACCCATTCTGCTCCAAATGTTGGAAGATTTGAGTCAGACCGACTACGGGCATTGTTTTCATCATCCTACCCCAAGCAATAAAGTCGGAGGCATGTTCTGTTCCCTTATATGGGTAATGGGGGCCTACTGAACTAATTTTGATAGGTCGGGCTCATTAATGAGCCTATCAAACAGGCTGTCATGTATTCTTTGTCTTAATTTGAGGCAATTGACTTCAGTGTCTTAATTCGAGGACCACTGAATCGAGAGAGAAAAAGCCTCTTGGCTAATTTTGGCCTCCCAATTCAAATGGGTTCAGACTATCGAAAGATATTTCCCCTCCTCAGTTTGTGGGAGGACCCTATGCCCCATCGTATTTTGCAGTGTTAGTACCCGAGCGTACAACTCGCTTTCTTCCGCATGGCGTATGATTCAAAACTGGGCATAGCCCCGGTACTTGCAGCTCTGCCTTGATTGCCGGGTTACTCGCAGTAGAATCCCCATCCCACTCCTCCAAAAAGGAATCGGAATTGCACTCATCCCCTGATTGAGAGAAAGTAGTTTCCTCCTTTTCTGTTTCGGAAAACGAAAACCTCTTGCAAGACCCGTATCTCAAAGGAATCCTCTATTCGCGAGGATGAGTTTGAGGGCAAAGCGAGTCTGGTCCCTAAAGACAATTCCCTGGGTAACATTGCCTTTGAAAGAGAAGCATCCCCCGAAAAAAAAGCCCACCAGTGCTTTGGCGGCAAATCCGGCAATAAAGGGAGATAAAAAGGTTGGAAAGTGCTCCCTCCAAAAAAGTGGACCACGAGAGTGCGAATAGCATGAGCCCCCAGGCTAGCTTTCTACACATCAATGATCCCGAAGAAAGTCCCTGCCCACTGGAACAAAGCTATTAAATTGATAATAGCAAAAAATAACATAAGACTACCGAAAGACACCATCTACAAAGTGCTACAATCGATCTGCAGGTCAATTTGTTCCTAACTACCACGTGACTCAATGTCAGAACTAATTTACTCATTACGTAGTTTTTGTTTTTTCATTCTCCTTCCTTCCGGTGCCTCTTCCTGTTCTATTCGATACAGAAAAATACCAATCCGTTCTTCTCTTCCTTTCGTGCAAAACTCTCAAATCTAGCTGCCCACTTTCACGCAATATTGTTCGCACTCATTCTGAATTAGAAATGCAAATGAAATGCTAAGTGTTCTAGAATGGCACAACAAGCACAAACTGAGTAAGCAATCACTAGGGTGATACAAGAAGTTGAACAAACAAAGGGAAAAGGGATACTTCCTCGACCGACTAGCTCCTATACTTGAGATAAAGTCTGTTTCTCACAATAAAATCACTCATACGAGACCACCATGATTGTAACTTACCACTGACCCAATCCGCTCAAAAGTGTAGCTGCAAGTGGGATCAAGATAAGCTACGAACGAGAGAACAAAAGCCAGTCGGAACAGAAATCTAGTAGAGGCGTCTGAAGGAAAGATCCGCTTTCATTGGAGAGTTTATCTTACCTACGTTATTCTCAAGCAGAAGATCGAGATTGGGATTGGAGAATGGATGGAATGATTGGCACGAAGAGGATAGCCTCCAATAAATAGTGCTTTCTGAAGAGCTAATGGGAAAAGAGCTGATGAAGTTATATACTAATCAGGGGTATCTATGGTCTCGAATGATTCTGTTTAAGTCCATCCTTTGTTTGGGACCCAAGGGGAACTCCTCACGTGCATGGAATGTGGCTTGGGAAAGAAAGTCATCTGCAATGGGTTGAGGTGCTCTGTTAGTAGTTTTTCTTCTCTTGATCTCATTTGTGACCCGTGTGTGGGGTGTGTAATGCCCTGATTTTTCAATTTATGAAAAATTATTTATTTTGCACGTAGTGTGCACGTGCAATATTTTTGGTAAATATTTTCTTCAAAGATAAGTAAAGATATTTTAATATGTGCTTTTAATTATTTTATACAAAAGCCTTCCTTTAATCAGACAAAAAGCCCTTTCTTTTAAAAGCCCAAAGTTAATTTAATTTATTATTTTTATAATAATTATTTTGGCCCATGGACTATTTTTTTATATAACTTGTCATGTAGAATACAATTTAAAGACTATTTTATTTTTATACAAAAATTTAATGTACAATTTTTTGGCCTAGTTGCATGCACGTGCACTACACGTACACGTGCAATATGCACATTCCTAGTAGGCCAGTTGTAATCTTTTTGGAGGGAAATCAAATTTTGGGTGGAGATCATGGTGTGGTGGTTACTTGGTTGTGGGTAGTTAATGCAACTCCTACTTTCATCCTAGCCCTCCATCTTACAACCAACTACTTGATCCTAGCCCTCCATTCCATCAAGATTTTAGTATAAATACCCCCCCCCCCCCTGGCTAGTTATTCTTGTGCAAAATCATTCTCTTCCAAAACCTATAGTTCAATTATACTATCTAGTAGTGATTTTGTGAGTTAAAAGATTGAGAGAGTGTGGGATTGTGCTTGCAACATCAAGGGGAGGCCGGCTACATCAAGGAAGAAGGAGCTCTCGGTGAGGTGTGCTTGGAAGCTTGTGTGCGCGTCGTCTAGGAGGAGGTGCACTCGTGTTGCAAGGACTTTTTGTTGCTAATTGTGTTTGTCTCCATTTGAGGTGGGTAAATTTTTCCTATTTCTAACATAGGAATGCATGCTAGATTTAATTAGCAAAATAATGCATGAAAATGATTAATAAGAATGCACATTTAATTGAAAAGATGATCCCTAATTGATTGAATTATTGATATGCAAATTATGTGTGTTGCTATTAGTAAAATTCAAGATTGTGTGCAATAAGAATGTGGTTATAAATTGTGTGAAGAAACCTTTGTTAGTAGCATGAAAAATTATGTGAAAAAAAAATTAGTATATCGACTATGTCACTTTTATGTGCTAAATTGGAAACCTTGTATGGCGTTGTAACGAATAAATTAAGATGAAATTTTTATGTTTGGAAAATGAATAAGAGTAGAGAATTAGTATAGAGATTGATGAAATTGTAATGTCAAAAAAATGTATTAGTAGTATGTCACATTAACCAAATTGTATGGTAGAAATGTGTCAATTATGGAGAAAATTATGTTTAATTATTGAAGAAATTTATTTTCATATACTGGAATAAAATTCAGGATGAAAACGATTAATTCGGATTTTTACAGTATATTAGTAAGAACAATGTGAAATGCAATTTTGATGAACGTCGAAATGTTCTAAATAACAGAGAGTATGGGTTAAATGAAATTCGAATTATACTATAGACAACCTGAGCACGTAGCTCAAGTGGTCAGAGCACGCGGTTGGGTTCTCTCAAGTCACTGGTTCGACTCTTGAGAATACCATCTTTTATGGGTGTTTACTTTTAAATCCGATCAGTACTGAAGCCGAGAGCATTTAAGGCTCTCAGCCGTAATTATACCGCTTAGCACATTCGGCCTAGTGGCTTGTGCTGTCGGCTGTGTTCTCTGGGGTGCTGGGTTCGAATCTTGCCCTCGGCAAGATTGAAAAACAAATTTTTTTTGGGTTTTTAATTGTCAAAAAATTATGAGAAAAATATGACTATTCTTCTAAAAATATGTAGGACTTTATAAAAATAATTTGGGAATTATTTGCATGAAATAAAACATGATTTGAGAATAAAATGTGTAAATAGAACTATGGTTTTATATTTTTATGGTTGTGAAATTGTATCTTGCAAAAAAATGATTTGAAATGAAGGATTAGAAGATTAATGTGGCAAGAAAAAAATTATATTGTGTGATGTGATGCAAATTATTCTCATTTGAGAATAGTGTGAAAAATGTGAAATGTGAATATTCTTTAGTGATGTGAAATTCAAAGTGAAATTGATAATTGATAAAGCATATGAATTTTCATGTATATTTATAGATTATTTGAACGAATTAGAAATCATGATTGGAAAAGAGAAATACTTTTGAGTATGACAAATCAACAAATGAATTTATGAGTGGAAATGCTCAAATTAGAAATTGTGAATTTGAAATTGAACAAAGGAGTAGCTAAGTCTCCCCCGGCATTTGGAAAGAAATGAAATGAAATATTGAAATGAAAAACCAAGGTTGGTCAAGTGTGAATAAATGAATAAGTCCGATTTAGTGGAGAGGCTAATTCTAGAGCTTTGATTTTGTTCATGATTTTAATAAAACCTAAGGATTAGTACATAGTGAAGACGTGATGAAAGTAAGAGAAAAATATTGAGTATGAGGGCCATTGGAAAGCGGCGAGAGCGTATCCCAGGATGTCCAATGATGAGTATGGGCGAGGATACTACTCCAGAGTACCGTCCCGGTGGCAACGCTCGTGGGATGTTTGAAGACTACGGGTGGTGTCATGTCTATGGTAGGAGCTGAATTACCACAGGATGTCTGCATGATGAGTCATGTCAGCGATGGGATTCCCTCCAGGGCGCCTAGACATGAGTTCGTAGGTCAGAAAACATCTAGGATACTTACCGTAGTTACAGTAGTAGATTAAGTCATGACGAGGGATTGAACCCTACAAAGATGAAGAACGATTAAGGGCTTGCCCTCGGACCTATGTATTATGGGATGCATAGAATCCAAACAAGTGCGCATTAGTGTCATATAATATAAATAAATGCATTAAGGACTAAGTGCACGATCACAACAAGACATCAATAGGGTAGTCCCTTTAGTTTGATATGTGACAAGTTTGTGTTTGCTAAATATAGAAAATAAGTTATACTATTTTCGGCATAGAGAGGATGGCCGTGTATAATGATCGTCGGTTGAATAAACTGACGTACCCACAGTCTCATATGCAGGTAAATGGCTTAAAGAGGAACAAATGCTTAAAGATTATTCAATGTTGTTGTACATTTGTTTCATTGTTGTAAAGTTTACTTCCGCTGTGCAATGTAAAGTGTAATGTAATCATGTAAACTCTGATGTAAAGTGAAAAGTTCAAATTTTCTTGTAAAATTGTACTAAAGGAAGTGAAAAGATCCTGTAGAACATCTCGAATTCAGTGTATTTGGGATTCGGGGCGTTACAGGGTGAGCACTCCTCCTCTCAGTAGGTGGCCAGCCCCCTTTGCATGTAACACCACTAATCTCCCATCCTTGGTTGGAGAGTTGATCAATAGCCGTGGGCAGCGGCCACTAATAATTGAATACCGCTTTCTTACTCTATGTTTATGTTCGTTGTGTAGCTTCAATACTTTATTTTCCCTCTATAAGGTTTGATCGTTCAAGTTTCAAGAGCCAGAAGTAGGAATGCTACAACCTATCTCGTCTGTTATAAGTTTGCAGAAGCTTTCTTATTGGGTTAAGCTACTGGGTTAGCTAGCAGAGCATACAAGGTTCAATGCTTTTTTTATTATTAGTTCAAAATGAAATGAAAAGGAAGGCTTTCTACGATTGGGTGGTTTACATCGACTAAATAGGATATGGGAAATGAAAGAAATCGTCTTCTTTCATATATGAATTGGAAAACTAAAGCATCAAAGGTTTTTAGCCCGGAAATCCAAGTATGATGGAGCAGAAGTTCTCTACCATATCCGTTATAGTCGATTTATTGAATACCTAACCCTCTTACCATTGCCTATCAAGTTTAGCATTTCGTTCAGGCGGCTAGCCTAGGGTGAAAAGTCTGTTCATTAGCCCGTGCCTGTATGTCTTTCACAAGCCCGCCTTGAAAAAGTATGCCCGAGAACTATAACTATATATAAACATCTCAATGAAAAGCATTCGACCCTTTGCCCGCTGCAAGTGCTTTCAACCGAATGAGTGAAAGTATGAAAGCCCGGGAGCTCAACTAAAAGAAAAGCAAGCTGAAGACTAGGTTTTTCACTGCCTCTTCCCAAAGGCCTGCCTTACCGACACGCCACCCAAAAGAACCAAAAAAGAACGCGGCGAGGGAGTCTCTTCTTTCCCAACTCAACTCATTAATGAAAGGATATATATACATATATATATATATATATATATATATATATATATATATAATTGCAAATGGCCATCCTAGCCATCGTATGGACGATCCAAACCGTTTGCATTGATTTACACGGCGAAATTAGTCTAAATATGTAAAACTAAGTTATTTGAGATTTGTTTGTCCATATATTGAAGTGTTATAAAATTGTGTATGGTTGAATATCGTTATTTTTTATAATGACATGATGGATGGACAAATGAATTTCAAATGACTTGATTTTACATATTTAGGCTATTTGGTCATTCTAAACAATGTGAACGGTTCGGAATGTTGATACGATGGCCAGGATGGCCGTTTGCACACATTTGTAAACAATGGGCGTTTGCAATGGAACATCTCATATATATATATATATATATATATATATATATATATATATATATATATAAAGAGAGAGAGAGAGAGAGAGAGAGAGAGAGAGAGAGAGAGAGAGAGAGAAACCTTCCGTTGTGCACTAGTCATGTGTACACTCAGTGTGCACTCGGCCTTCAGGCATTCGTATTGACGATCTAAACAGTCCACATTGATCTATACATCTAAATTAGTTTAAATATTGAAAATCAAGTCATTTGAAATTTATTTTCTCATCCATCATGTCATTATAAAAAAAAAACGATATTCAGCCACACAAATTTGTAACACTTCAATGCATGGGCTAAGAGCATCCACTATGGTTCGACCTATATTTTGAGTATATGCAAATTTGCTTTTAGCATAGATGCTGTTCGGCCACTACGGTGAAAGCTATAATTTGCAAAAAAAAAATATTAAAATATATAGACGGAAGATGATCCTCCGTCTGATCTCCATTTTAATTTTTTGCTTTAAAAAAAAAACCAGCCGGAAGAAGATCTTCCGTCTGTTTTTTTTAATTTTTTTCCAAAATGTTTTAAAGAAGGCCAGCCGGATCATCCTCCTCCGTTTGGCATTTTCTGATTTTTTTTTTTTTTTTTTTTTGTCTTTTAGGAAAAGGACAAAAAAGATTAGGACGAAAAATAAAAAAAGGAAAAAAAATTGAAAGGGACGGATGTTCATCCTCCGTCTCTTTCAATTTTTTTTAAAAATAATTAAATAAATATAAAGACGAAAGATCTTCTTCCGTCTATACAATTTTGACCGGTCAAATTGTATAGACGTAAGATCTTCTACCGTCTATTAGATTTTTTAATTCCAAAGAAATCACACTTTTTGGCAGACGGAAGATCGTTTACCGTCTTCTATAATTTCCAAATGCTATTCTACTCTGCTATATATGGCCGACTACTGTTCACTGGTCTGCTATAAAGTAGGTTTATAGCAGACCGTAGTGAGGTAAAAATTGCCAAATTTTGCATTTTTTAGGTAAATAGCCAACCATAGTGGATGCTCTAATGAATTTCAAATGACTTGATTTTACATATTTATACTAATTTAGACGTGCAGGTCAATGTGAACAGTTTGGATCATCGATACGAAGGTCCGAAGGCTGGGTGCACATGGAGTGCACACCATGGTTAGTGCACAATGGAAGGGGACTCATTTATATATATATATATATATATATATATATACATACATACATATACTACTAAATTTTCATCTTTTGTAGGGAACTAGAATATTGGAAATAATGTTTAATGAAGCGGTGGAAGCATTCCAACATCCGTTTGAGGAGTATAAAACTTACTTAATTTCTAACTAAATATTTAAAAATGTCGACAAAATATATAATCCAATGCACAATAAATTTGGCATCAGTTTGAAGTTGGGAAGTGTTATAGATTAAGTTCAGAAAGATCTCATCATTGATAAGGATAAGTACAAATTTGCAACTGCATATGAATTTCAAAATAAATCTTCTACTGGCCTTAAAGGGGAAAAAAATTATGTTACTCATTTTTTATTATATATATATCAAATTGGCTATTACTGATATAGGATATCAAATACTAATTACAATGAACTACAGATCGTTGTTTAGCAGAAATTAATTTAGGAGATGTAGAGAAGGTAGACTCAAAATATGGTAATGAGCAGAGAAGTAAAATCTTACAATTGTAGGATTCAGGTAATATCGATTAATTAAATTGTTTAATAATTTACAAAATTGTTTTGGAATTCATATGCATTTGCTTAATTTAAGGTCAAAACCAATCTTACTTACATTATAGGGAGAACTAGCAATCAAGGAAGGAAAAGTTATGAAAGAATTATCATCCACTGTGCCAATTATTGCAATTACCTCTATAAAAACCTCAAACTTTGGAGGGAATTATATAAATAAAAATTAATAATGCTATTTATTTATTTAAATTATTCATTAACTTAATTTGTTAACATGATCTCTCTCACATCAACAGACAATGCTACAGTAGAGACAAATCAAATTCGAGAATGGTACAATTTATTTTGTATAATTGTTGCATTTTGAATTATTATTTACCATAATTTTTATTTTTTTTGGATAAGCTGTAATGAAATTTTATTAAAAAGTGTTTTTTTACAAATGAACAAAAGAAAAGTAATGGATGTGGAAGAAGTGAACTAACTGACAATCTCTATTGTGTAGACTTGCATTCTTCTAAGGTATTATAAATAATGAAATTATTATTTTAAAAATTTAGTATTTACAATAGTTGTTTTTTTGCATAGCTTATGCATAATATTTTGTTCAATTCTCTATATGTCTAAGAATATTTTGTTTATTTCTAATTTTATTTAATATTATTGCAAAGTATCGATCAAAAGTGTGAAAGATGTTAGAGATCCATGATACATTGCATGCAAAACCTATTCAACACAAGTCAATGTTGAAAATGATGAAGCTTATTGTCAAAAATGTGAAAGGAATAATCATAAATAGAAACCAATGTATACAAAACACCATATTGTTAGTTTTTCATTTTTACATTAATTAAATATAAATAATATTATTAACTAAGAATAAATTATTTCATATATGTATTCAAAATCATAATAAAAGATACAATTCCGGAGGTAGAATTGACCTTATTTGATGAGGAAGCAAGATGCATCATCAGCTGTTCCGCAAAAATCCTATAACATATTAAGAATAAGGTATAATATGTTATTTCTATAATGTTAAAAATAATTAAGAGCTAATTACTTAATTTGATATGCAGTAAAAAAAATGTTGAAGAATTTAATAGAAGGACCAAGAATTGCATTGGATATTAGTATACTTTTTTGATCTAATCACAAGATGTCATGTATGGAAGAACAACTACAAGAACATTGACTAGATACAAAATATAAAAAGATGAACTAGAAGATACGAGCAGTTTTAAGTTCAAGAAAGTTAAAGTCGAAAATGATTATTGATCTTATGAAAAATACGATGATATGAGTTTATGATTTACTAAATTATTTATTTTTTTCATTTTATTTTCAAGTATCTTCTATGGATCCTACTATTACTTTTATGTTTTTTTGTATTTACTCAAGACTAGATATAATACTTATATTCTTTAGTATTAAAATTTTAAGTTTGTTTGTATATGTAATTAATATGTAGTGATTATACTATATGTTCATTCGAGTTGTTAATGAAATTTGTTCTATGATTGATTTTCTCAATAACTTAACATAAAACATTGTTAAAATATTCAACTGGCACGTCCACCAAGCCACGTTCACTTGGTGAAAAAAAAAATTCAACTAGTATATACTAGTAAATACACATTCGATGCACGCCTACAAAAAAGTATAGTCATCAAATTAAATGAATATATATCAAATAAGAAAATAAATAGTTTAATTTTTGAATGTTTTGATTTGGGCTACACGTTCGGTGCACGCTTATATTTGTTGGATATAGTTTGGACGTGTATTGCACGGGTTTGTTTGATTACAAAGTTAGAGTTTGTTTGGTTACAAACTCAACTCTCTTATTAAAATAGTAGATAGATAGATAGATAGAGATATAAGCAAGAATAAATCTGTCCATATAAAGTCTAAGCCGTCTATCTTAATTTATTTAGATCCAGGGGCGAAGGCAGGACAATTTTGTCGGGAGGGCCAAGTAATAAACAAAATTAGGTAGGAAAAAACAATTTATAAAGAAAGTATAATTTTTTTGGCATTGAGATCTAGTCTTCCAAAGATAGTTCACATGTCATACTTTTAAACAAAAATAAACAAAAAAAATCAAATTGTCTTGATTTCTTACAAAATCCCAAAAAGTATATTTGCCACATTCCAATAAATAACAAGTGTAGCCTAAAATGCGTTCCTTCATAGAAGCAAATTTTTTGATAATTGTATCGATGGACAAATCTTCAGCTATTTCTCTTTCAATAAAAATCATCAAGTAGTTTGAAAGATAATCATCCTCCATCTTGTTGCGAAGCCTGTTTTTCACAAAACTCATTGCCGAAAATGCCCTCTCGGTAGTTGCTGTAGAAAATGGTAATGTAAGCACAAGCCTAATTAGTCGATCAATAAGAGGATAGATAATTGACTTTCTAGATCTCGCTAATGCTTGACATAACTCGGAAAGAAATGACAAATTCTTGAATTCACTACGATGAGGAATATCAAGTATATAATGTTCTAGTTGATAGTTTAGATGTGTTTGATCTTGCTCAGAGAAATCTTGAGGATAGAATTGGCTTGCAAGCTTGCAAATTTTCTCGATATTAAAAGATGTATATGCATCTCTCGAATCCAAAGCACCACTTAGCACAAGTAAATCAACTGTATTTTCATTAAATCGGATATTTAATTCCTGCAGTTGAGAATCAATAACGGTAATGAATATGTCAACCCGATAATGATGTTCAACTGTAAGATGCGGTTGTGGATATTGAGAGGGAAATTTTCTTTTATATTGATCAGACATATTCGGTACATCCATCTGACGTTTCTCACAAAATAATTTTGTCTTACCAAGTAAGGCTTCCCAACCGGTTTTCCTAAGATTTTGATGAAGTTTCTTTGTAGAAGATACAAGATGCATTGCATTTACAATGTCCTGAGACTTGCGCTGCAAAGCTTAACAAAGAAGATCGGTGATTTCAAAAACTTCTTTCATGGGGTGCAATATAAAGACAAATTGGAAAGATGTTAAAAGCTCATAAGCTCTCTCTGCATCTGCACGTTGAGTAGAGTCACCATCACCAATGAGACTAATAAGAACTTCACATGTCGGGTTAAACATATTCAACAAGCTTGTGATTGATTTTAAATGAGACCCCCAACGAGTATCTCCAGCTCGCTGCAAAGAGCCAATTTGATTTAGCCCTGTACCCGTTTCTATTTCTCCATTTACAATTAAGAACTCAAGTTCACAAGCTTTAGTTGCTTTCAACTGATCATTTCTTTTGCAAGAAACACTAGGAATGTTGATAATGTAAGTTAAATCATTAACGAAGTGGTGAATTGGACCCACGTCTCTACATGATGCAACTAATGCTAATTGAAGCCGATGAGCCATACAATGCACATAATATGCACTTGGAGAATCATTGGAAATCAAGGCTTGTAGCCCATTCAATGCACCTCGCATGTTGCTTGCTCCATCATACCCTTGACCTCTTATGTTTTTTATGCTGAGGTTATGAGAGACAAGGAGTTTATAGATACCATCCTTTAGGGTTGATGCTGTGGTGTTGGAAACATGAAGAAGTCCAAAAAACCGTTCTCGAATGAAGCCATCCTTATCAACAAATCTCAAGATAAGTGCCATTTGCTCCTTCTTTGAAATATCTCGAGCCTCGTCAACAAGAATATAATACTTTGTATCTTCAATTTCTTCTTGAATCGTTCTCTTTACTTGAAGAGCGAGACATTAAAGAATTTCTTTTTGAGTATCGGGGGATGTGTATGAGGCATTAAGTGGAACTTTGTCCAACACAACATCTTTGACTTCCTTAGAAAAGTGTGCAAACCCCTTTATGGCTCGAAGAAAATTACCACGATTAAGTGAATCAACACTTTCATCATGACCACGCAAAACACATCCTTGAAGTGTCAACATATGAACACTATAAATAGAAACATATAATCGTAGACGATTATTTGCAATTTGCTGAACACTTTGTTGAGACTATTTCAACATGTTGACGTTGGTCCATTAGAGCAAAATAATTTTGAAGAGCATTTTTATGTGGTGATGTAGGAGTACTCCCTTCATGCTTGCGAAGTGAACATCGTGGTCCGTTCATGACCTTTTTCCATTTGTCAAATTCTTTGGAAGTAAATTCATCACGGTCATTTGGACTAGCAAAAAGATAACATGGAAAGCAAAATGCCGCATCCCTATGGGGAGAATACTCCAACCAAGGAAACCTCTCAAACCAAGAAGGTTGAAACCGACGGTTGTGATCATTTCCTTTCTTAGTATATGGAAAATGACCACTTCCATGGTATGCGCGCCCCCAATTCGATATAAGATCTTTCTTATTACAAGGATAATCACAAATTTGTCGACGCAATCCCGGATCACGTTCTAAAGAACCAATTAAATCTCCTTCGCATTCAATTTCATGACTAGTAGGATCAATTCATGGAGATTTAAGAGGATGTTCTTCAACTAAAGGAGTTGATGTTTGTGCATCGGCTCCTAAAGTTTGAGCATTTTGTCTCTTAAAAAAAGAATCAATGGTGGCCTTTTTCCCCATTGATATTTTAGAGAATGAACGGATACTGTACATTGACAATTTAAAAAAAAAATAAGACTCTCATTAATAAGATAATATCATTTCATTATGTTAAAAAAAACTAATAATGTCAACCAAATTCTAGACATCGTGTAATAAATACTATTATGTACAACTTTATCTACTCTAAAATTTTCTACCATTAACACCAAGGCAGTGAGTCATGGTTTTATGCTCTGAGGTGTGGTGTGGTATTTGAATACGGGTGAAATCAAAATCATGAGAAGTTTCCCTACCAATACACCAGAACTCCTGAGCAAACTCCAAAGCAGTCATGAAGATGGATTCATATTTCACATGCACCATACTACAATAGCACACCTTAAGATAAAATCATAATAAAAGGGTCTAACAACAACTACATGCAACTGAAACTATGCAAGGCTAATTACTTCAACAAATTTAACCTATAACTTTATATACTGTGTTAATTGGCTCAAACTAAATTACTTCGAACAACAATTTACCTTGAGGTTCTTCGATTCAGGTGTCGGCTTTAAGAATTAGTTGCAAGGTGCCATGGTTCTAAAGTTTTGGATTGGAGGCCATTCGACTACAGGAGCAGTAGTAATCCTGCAAAAATTAGAAATATTAGCATTGTACTACAATTCTCAATTTCTCATTACAAAATATGTAAATGTATAACCTAATAGAATATTAGAACTGATGGAACACCAATAACTGTTACAACTCCATTGTATCTTAATGTGTAGCACATTGTCAAATGAATGGAAGAAAATCACATTAAAACAATTTATTGTAATTTTTATCCAACTGAACACTTAACTAGCTTCATGTCTGGTTTATTTTCAAAAACTTTAAGTGCCATTTTAAGGACATGTATGTCCTCAGAAGTTGTTAATCAAAGCATCAAAGTCATTAACTTCGTACCTGTGCATCAGCTCCCGACGAAACGAGGACATTCAATGACTGGGAGAATGCAAGGCCAGTAACCTTTCTCTGGTGTCCTTTTAGCTTGGTTTTAACCTGTAATAAACCTCATTTTATAAGCTGCAAAGTAAAGCTAGTACGGGAAATAAAATAAGATTATGGCATGCAACATCTGATGCATGAAGTGATGAAGAATTATTATAATCCAGTCTATCTTTACTTGGTAAGTTCCATTAACAAATATTGACTACAAATAAAGTTAATCAATCAGCCTATTTCAATTTTTTATGCAGTTCTAACATAGAAATTATGGATTAATTTTACCAGTGTATAGTTGATGGTTCACTGAACAACCAGAATAGGATAGAAAGCGTGCAGTTGTTACTAGCACTACCACTACACATAAGAAGGAAAAAACCCATAAATAAGAAACAACCCAATTACCCAATATCAACAAACCTCATTCAATGAATCAATGCAAAACCCTATCTTGGGAGAATGGGAGGAGAGAGAGAGAGTGTGTGAGAGAGAGAGTTAGAGAGAGAGAGAGAGAGACAAAGAGAGAGAGAGACCTAAAAAGATGGGTTTGCGGTTCGCCGTTCGAATATGTGGTCGGGTTGGGACTCGGGTGGGGTGGCAGGCAGCAGTGATTTGGCTGGGCGGCAACGATTTGGTAAGGGGAAGAAGATCGAAGGGTGATTTGAGAAGGGGAAGAGGCTGAAGAGCGATGGGGAAAACAGCTGATTTGGGGGGAAAATATGAGTCAATTACCATCAATTTATATATATATATATATATATATATATATATATATATATATATATATATATATAGGGGTTTTCTAAAAATTTTTAGGGGGCCAAACCGCAAATTTACATATATTATGGGGGGGGGGTTGAAAATTTTCCCGGGGGGCCTGGGCCATCCCGGGGCCCACTATGCTCCGTCCCTATTTAGATCTACAAATCTAATCTTGATCGTTAATTTGGTATATTTAATAATTAGATGTTATAAAACAAACCCTAAGCTTAACCCCCATTCTCTTCTGAAGAGAGACATGGGTGCTGACCCACTTTTTGAAAATATTTACCAGGCTAACCCACTTTCAAAAATATTTATCCAACTGATCCAGTTTTGCACACGTCAACATATAACACTATTGGCAATAAAGACATCTGTTATTTTGATGCCGTTGTTTCCAATAGAAGCACTTGTAAAAAAAAATGTTTCTGCTATTGAAAGTAACGACATCAATACATTTCATTCACTTAGGAGTTCTCTGGCTTGAGAAAAAATATATAAGTAAAATCGCTTACTGATATTGATATTCCCAATAGTGCATAATTAGCCTGATGCCGCTATTGGCAGTAACGGCATAAGTATAATCCATAGTGTACTCCAAAATTTGTACAGGTGCATCAACTTCAACCCCAATTCTAACCTTGATATAGTCAATATCTTTCAAAAGTCAAAACATGAAAGATGTAGATCTTTTTCTTGGTGTTCCATAGAATTTTGAATTATCTCAATCAGAGTTCGGATAATAAAGTTATGCTCAGATTACGTAGCAATATCGAAACTATCCATAAATTTGGAGTACACTGTGGATTATATTGAAGTCGTTATTGCTAATAGTGGCATCAGACTAAGTATGTTGTTATTGGGAATAGCGGAGTAGGTTATAAGCAATTTTCATATACAATTTTTTCTAGACAGTTTCGACATTGCTACGTAATGTGCGCATAACTTTATCATCCGAACTCCAATTGAGATGATTTAAAATGCTATGGAACACCAAGAAAAAGATCTACAACTTTCATGTTTTGAGTTTTGAGTTTTGAAAGATACTGGCTGTATCAAGGTCCGAATTGGGTTTGAAGTTAATGCACCTGCACAAATTTTGGAGTACACTGTGGATTATACTGATTTCGTTATTGCAAATAGCGGCATCAGTTATAAGAGATATTCACTAATAATTTTTTCCTCATGTCAGAGAGCTCCTAAGTGAATGCGGGATATACTGATGTCATTACTACCAGTAGCAGCAGCCAAATTTTTTTTTATATAGGTTTCGCTATTGGAAATAACGGCATCAAAATAACAGATGTCGTTATTATCAATAGCGTTTTGTGCTGACGTGACCAAAACTATGTCAGTTGGGTAAATATTTTCGTAAGTGGATCAGTTAGGTCAATATTTTCAAAAAGTGAGTCAGTACGGGAAAAAATCTTCTCTTCTCTGCTTGTTAGAGCATCCACAGTCGTTTTTCTCATTTCTTATAAAATGGCAGCTACAGTAATAGCAATTGGATGCGTATCGTGCAGTCGTGCTTTGCTATATTTTTCTCATTTGGATTATGTTACCGCTGATTTCGGTGTGGGGATAAACAGATAGAATTTGTGAGCTCGAGAAAAACCTGAACAGTTGACTCAAGCCTTCTTGCTCCTGTCGCAACCTGCAAGGAAGTGCGAAACACCGGGGTTGATTCCGGCGATGCACCCTCCGACGCTCTTGTCAGTAATCAGAAGGGATTAAAGAAAGAGCTTAAAGTGGTGAAAAAGTGATTAACCTGGTCACAGTGGCAGAGGGGAGGTATTTATAGTCGCCAGGGGAGTGATTAGAGGCCTGGCTCCCTGTGTAACTACTAGGAGAAAAATCCTCACAGTCTGTTTAGGAAACTAACCCCTTGATTCCCGGTGAGAGCAAATCAGGCCCGTTGACTTGGTCAAATCAGTGGCCCTGATTTGTCTCTTGCTGGTCTGGGCTCGCTTCGGGTCGGGACCCGTGCCCAATTGGAGCGGACCCATTCGTGGGTTATTGGATCTGTGAGAAGGAGATCCAGTACCCGCTTTGGATCCGCTTGTATGCGAAATTACCTTTTACCCCCGAGCTTCAAGATTCATGCCCAATCTGGACGGTTCCGATTTAACCCCATTTTTAGCCATATCATGAGCCCCCCATTCCTAAAGACTGAGCGTGATCAGCCTTTGAGGAGTAGTTTGACTGTTTTGGTGGCTAGCGGAGTTGTATCAGAGTCCATATGGAGGACTTAGAATCTCGAAGGGGGTAGTGAGGTAACTTTTTGATGCCATGTGCTGTTTCCTAGACATATCTAGTATTTGACGGCTTTTGTTTATTTTTTCAGATTATTTACTTAATTTTGCGATGCGTTTACTAATCGTTCGGGGGCCTTAACAGTGCATTCTAGGCAATAATTGTCCGTTCAGGGGTTCAAAAATATACCCCCGAATTTTTAATTATTTTCTAGAATTTTAGTTAATTTTCCCAAATTTTTAGCAGTTTTTTCGTAATTTTTAAATAAATAAAACGATTTAGATAAATAAAAAACGATTTTTAATACCGATTTATGACGTGGCTCGATCTGAGCCGTTGATCGTGGTCGAGCTCGAATTTCTGAGAGATCCATTGGCTGTTATCGCTCGGAAGCTTCTTTCTCCGTTTGCGAGCTCGGAAAGGCACTTGCTCGGCCGCCGACCGAAGACAGGGGGTCTCGGCAGGCCGATCGACGTGGCGCAATCTGAGCCGTCGGATGGCGACGCGCATCTCGAGACGGGCACATTCCTCAAGAAAACACTATCTTGTCGTTTAGTGTCCTCGGCGATATCTGGGCCGTCTGATCGAGATCAGGCGCGATTTTTTAGGAGAAAGTGAATTTTCCCCATTTGCGAGCTCGGAAAGGCACTTGCTCGGTCGCCGACCGAAGACAGGGGGTCTCGGCAGGCCGATCGACGTGGCGCAATCTGAGCCGTCGGATGGCGACGCGCATCTCAAGACGGGCACATTCCTCAAGAAAACACTATCTTGTCGTTTAGTGTCCTCGGCGAGATCTGGGCCGTCTAATCGAGAACAGGCGCGATTTTTTAGGAGAAAGTGAATTTTCCCCATTTGCGAGCTCGGAAAGGCACTTTCTCGGTCGCCGACCGAAGACAGGGGGTCTCGGCAGGCCGATCGACGTGGCGCAATCTGAGCCGTCGGATGGCGATGCGCATCTCGAGATGGGCACATTCCTCAAGAAAACACTATCTTGTCGTTTAGCACAGGTGGTAAGATCTGAGCCGTTGATTGTAGGCACGAATCTCGAGGCGGCTCAGCTCCCAAGAAAATGCTATCTTGTCGTTTAGCATCGGCGGCAAGATCTGAGCCGTCTGATCGAGATCATGCACGAAAGTTGAGGAGAAAGTGAGTTTTCTCCGTTTGCGAGCTCGGAAAGGCACTTGCTCGGACGCCGACCGAAAACAGGGGGTCTCGGCAAGTCGGGCGACGTGGCGCGAACTGTCTCGAGATGATTCTGTTCCCAAGGACATTAATGGTGCCCCGGGGTTTGTGCGGCATTCCACCTTCCCCAGGTCATTAAGGATAACTCCTTCAATTAATGCGTGGCATTTCAACTTCCGAGGGTCATAATGGTCAGGCCTTGGAGGGGAGCTTATAAGTACTCCACTCCCTTTGTTATTTCAATCGCAGCAAAGTAGAGTTTCAAACCTCGGAGGCATTGGCCTTGGGTAACTTATCTTTCGAGGTCCGAAGGGGTGGTTGCTCTTTTGCCTTTTTCTTCTCCCGTTCTGGACGGCCCCAAAGTGGATGTCAGGAGCGGGGGGAAATGAGGCAGTAGTGGTGATGACCGTAGTTCGGACCCGAGGGATGAGTTTCTTCGGAGGGACGGGTGGTCCCTCTGTTGCCTTGTTCTTCTCTCGTTCCTCACGGCTCGAAAGGGGATGTCAGGAGCGGGAGAGAATAAGGCGGTAGAGGCGACGACCATAGTCCGGACCCGAGGGGCGAGGTGCCTCGGAAGGACGGGTGGTCGTTCTTCCACCAAGATCTTCTGCCGACTCTGGTTGCCCTTCGGTGGGTGTCAGGGTCGGTGGAGATCATGGTGGAAGAGGTGATGATCCATGTCCGAGTCCGAGGGGTGAGCTGCATCAGAAGGACGGGTGGTTACCCTTCCGCCATGATCATCACCCGATTTTGACCGGCCCGATTCGGGTGTCAAGATCGGGGGTGATCCTGGTAGAAGGGGTGACTACCAGAGTCTGGATTTGTGGACAAGCCTCGGTTGGACGGGTGGTCATTCTCCTACCGTGATCTTCTCCCGATTCTGACGGTCTCAGCGTGGGTGTTAGAATCGGAGGGTCACGGTAGGAGAAGTGATGACCCAAGTCCGGTCTGAGGGGAGGGTTTGCTTCGGGACGACTGGCGGCCCAGAGCCGAGGGACGACCTGTCTCGGTAAGACGGGTGGTCGTTCTTCCACAATGATCTTCTCCTGATTCTGAGGGCCCCATCGTGGGTGACAGGGTCGGGGAAGGTCATGGTAGAAGAGGTGATGACCCTAGTCCGGAGCCGAGGGACGACTTTGCTCAGGTAGGACGGGTGGTCGTTCTTCCACCAAGATCTTCACCCGATTCTGAGGGCCCCATCGTGGGTGTCAGGGTCGGGGAAGATCATGGTAGAAGAGGTGATGACCCTAGTCCGGAACCGAGGGACTGCAGCAGCTTCGGAATGATGGGCCTCTTCTCATCTCTGTCTTCCTTCCGGGCCGACGGCTTCCGATGGTTGTCGGCTCGAAAGGGTTAAAGATGGGGGGTGTGCCGATCTGTTTTTGACCGGGCCCCGTGGATTGGCGGAATGCCGACCGAGACATGGGGCCTGGGGGGCCCGCCGAAGGCGGTGCCTTAAAACTTTAAATTGAAATTTTTTCTGGTTTCTTCAGACAGAGGTGGGGTATGGAGGAAGTGTAGGCTATCCGAGCGACTTGATGCAATTTGTACCGTTGGATGGCGTTGTTCATCTCGAGAAGGGCACATCTCTCGAGAAAACACTATCTTGTCATCTAGTGTTCTCGGCGAGGTCTGGGCCATCAGATTGAGATTTTACGCGAAGCTTGAGGAGAAAGGGAGTTTTCTCCGTTTGCCAGCTCGGATTGGTACTTGCTTGGCAGCCGACCGGTCTCTTTGCTGGCGTGGTCGGATGGCACATGGTTTGGCTCCTGGTCCTGATATGCCGAGCTAGTTGTCTCGGCGAAGAAGGTAGTTGTGTTGGGCCTTCGCGACGTTTCGAGAGCAGCCCAAGAGTCACACTTTTTCGTTTGGAAGTCCAAGGGACGTTCTCCTTTACTATAAATCTTCACCCCCCCCTTAGACCAAGTCTCATTTTTTACTTTTACTCTCTCTCTTCAGTTTTTACTTTTCGCCTTCAAAGTTTTTAGCTCCTTGGCGGTGGTGCTAGCTGACGCGGCAAGGCGTTTCTTGTTTCCGGCGAACTTTCCGACCATACCCATCACTTCAAGGTCAGTCTCTTTCCATTCTCTCTTAGAAAAATGGTTAAGGTTATGCTCTCGGATGAGACCCCCGCCTCGGAGCAAGCAGCAGGCCGAGGGGGCGAAGGGAAGGAAGTGGTTGATTTGAGCGATCAGAACGTCATTCGTCCGGATAGAGAGGGCGAAGTGGCCGAGCTGCCTAGGGAGGTCGCGGCGGTGTCCCAGAAGGGTAAAGCCGTGGTCACGATCGTGGAAACGCCGAAGAGAGCGGGGGCGTTCAGTCGGCAACCCATTGCTCTGTCGAGCGTGGGAGGTGTACGGGATTATGCCGAGGACACCTTGGAGAGAGTGACCCAAGGCACGGCTAAGTTGGTGGAGGAGAACGAGCCGAGAGAGCTGTCCGAGGTGGACCACACCATCTCGTCTCTTACCGAGGCTGACCTTCACCTGATCCGAGAGGGTTTCCGGATCCCTGCCGATTACGGACTGCTGCTCCCCGGGCCGGGCTTCCGAGCCAATACGAAGTCTTCGTCAGATGTGTGCGTCTTTCCGGTCGACTCCCTTATTGCCGGACTCCGTTTTCCCCTCCACCCGTTCGTGGTTGATGTCCTGACATGGTACGGTTTGAGCCCCGCTCAGCTGATGCCGAACACATGGAGGCACGTCATGGCATTCGTCCTCCGATGCCAAGAGGTTGGTGCCAAGCCGAGTATGTTCCTCTTTCGGAGCCTTTACCGACCTTGTCAGCCAAGGCGAGACAAACAAAGGTTCTACCTTTCGCCCCGGACGGGCGTGAAGCTGATCGAGAATCCGGACTCGATCAAACATTGGAAGGAGAAGTACTTCCTCATCCGAGCCCCTGCGCCGTGGGTGATACCGACGGTTTGGGCGAAGGATGGTCTGCCCAAGCGGACCAAGAAGGAGACGGTCCTGAGTGGCGAGGAGGCCGAGGTCCAGAAGAAGCTCCTCGCCCTGCCAGCGCTGAGCTGGAAAGAAATTACCGAGGAGGATATGTTCCGAGGGGGTCTCAGTCCGATCGACCCTAGTATGCTTCTGGTATTTATACTCTTTGCTTAGAGTTCATGAAAATTTTTCTAAGTTTTTTCATTCGGTTTGTGCAGAGACGATGAAGCTGGACTACAAGGCTCTGATGGCGAAGGGCACATCGGAGCAGGAGGCGAAGAAGAAGAGGCCTTCGGTGGGGCCTCAGGACAGCCGAGCCTCGAAGAAGCCTTCGGTGGCGAAGGTCACCGACCAGCCGAAGGTCATGGTCCTCGAGCATGGGGAAGTCATGGTCCTCGACCCTCCTACTTCGGGTGCGCCCACACCGACCCCGAAGGGGGACGCTCCCGGTTCGTCGAGTGGTGCGTTCGGCGTGAAGGAGGTGTTGTCCCTCCAAGTTCCGTCCTTCACTGCCGACGCGGAGAAGATCCTGACCGAGCGTCATAAGCAGATCTTCGTCCCCGACTGGCAGGTGACGAACGTCGATGGCTTCTTGGGCGACGGCAACATCTGCATGGAGGCGGTGAGGCACCTGCCGACCCCGAAGAACCGAGCGACCCTGAAGGTCGGGCTAGCAGGGGACGCCGTGATGCATATCGCTCGGAATACTATGTCGGTAAGTAGGCCGAGTTCTCCCTCATCAAGATTTCTTTCTTAGAATTTTTCTAAGTCCTTGGGTTCGGGTTTTAATGTGCTGTTCTTTTTCAAACCCTCTGCCACTTCAATTTCCTGCTCGAGGAGTTTGCGAACAAGGAGCAGGAGAACGAACGGGAGAGGGCGGAGCGCGTCAAGGCCACGCAGCTGCTTAATGCCGAGCAGCTCCTCTCGGCGAAGAGGGGTGCTGAAGTGAAGGGGCTGGAGCAGCAGCTGGCCGATGCCATTCAGCTGTCGAAGGACGCGGCGGCCAAACTTGAGGCCTCGGAGAAGGAGGCTGCCGAGCTGAAGGAGGCGCTGGCCAACGCTCGGTCGGAAGCGGAGAAGGCTCGGAAGAGGGTCGAAAAGATCATGGCCAAACACCAGAAGAAGGTGAAGAAGGTGAGGAAGGCCGTGCAGGAGGAGGCCGCGCAACACATGCTCCAGAACATGGAGGATGCCTACGGTCGAGCCTTGCTCCACGTAGCCGCCAAGAACCCGGGCTTCGACATGTCCTCCTACCACTTTTACGACCCCGTGGAAGGGGAGGAGGGTGTTCCCGAGGGGTTGCTCGACCCCGAGGGAAAGACGGAAGGTGTCGAAGGCCCAGGGGAGACCGAAGCCGAGGGCGAGGAGGAGGACGACTCCGAGGAGGAGAGTGGGAGCGAAGGCGAAGGCGAGGGCGATGGCGAGGACAAGACCGGGGGGTCGACGGACCCGAGCGGCAAAAAGGTCGACCCCTGACTCGGTTGTCTCTCTTTTTTAGTTTTTTTTTTGTAAGCCTAACTGCGGACTGGCCACCGCTTTTGTAAAACTTTCTCCTCGGTTTTGAATGAAAACATCTTGTTTGGCCAAAATTTGTCCAAGTGTTGAGCCTCGGATTTGCGTGTGACTAGTTGTAGATGTTTCCATGTATTATCCCATCGGATTTATCTCCGCTTTTCAGGTGAAGTTCGGTCCGATCACGGAGGTTGTATACCTTCGGAAGGAGCTGGCAAAAATGAAGGGTGAGCTCTTGAACAGCCGGCAGAATCGGTTTCTTCTGCTCGGAAAGCTGGTGGAGATGAAGGCGGCTGTGCGGAGGTATTGGCGCGAACTGTGGCAACTGCAGAGGTACCTCCAAGCCCCTTGTTCCGAAGGCGAAGTCG
This sequence comes from Hemerocallis citrina, assembly GCA_017893485.1. Classification (NCBI taxonomy): domain Eukaryota; kingdom Viridiplantae; phylum Streptophyta; class Magnoliopsida; order Asparagales; family Asphodelaceae; genus Hemerocallis; species Hemerocallis citrina. The sequence continues at coordinate 248,095,996 of CM030358.1, forward strand.
AGCGGCTCCGTAGAGAGCTCACTGCCGCCGAGCAGAAGAATGACGACCTTTTGGCTGAGGTCCAACACTTGGAATTAGCGGAGAAAGAACGCTCGGCGGCGGAAGAGAAGCTGACTTCCGAGCTGGAGAAGGCGTCGGCCGAGCGCAAGAGGCTATTGGCCGAAGTCGACAGGCTCAGAAGGATTACGATAGATAGGGGGATCGAGGTCACCCACTTCCGACGGCTCGCGACCGATGGTGTCAACGTCTCCGGCTCGTCGAGGCCTTCTCGTCCGAAGAAGTTGGCGAAGGACGACGCTTTGAGAGACAGAATCATTGAACTGGAGGAAGAAATCGCGTCGCTCAAGCCTGTGCCGGAGAGGGCTAACGTCCGCAGTACGTCGTGCACTCGCGAAGAGAGCGAGAGAGGGATTTCTTTTTACGAACTCGCGACACGTTTACCTGCGGCTAGGCGGAGCCCTGCCGACGCTCAAAGTAGCGCAGCCGTCTCGTCGAGCAATGCCTCGGCCGGCGCCACAATTAGGGCCGGCAGTGAACGAGGTTCACGCTTCGTCGGTTTAGGGTCGAGTTCGGAGGGCAGGTCTCGTCGTCCTCGCGTTTCCTTAAACCGAAGCGTTCCCCTTCCGAAGAGGCCCTGATCATGTCGTTTTATGTTTCTTGTGATTTGTTGTAAAACTTTGTAGTAGGGTCGGTCTTGGTGTATGTGAAGACACTATATATGAGTTTGTAAGTTTGATTGGATAATTCTTCAAGTCTTGTGCCTCGAAAGTGTATTGAAAACTTGCAACTCATTCTTCTTTCTTTTCAGCTCGAGACGGCCGACCCATATGCTGATTTCCACGGTTCGGATGAGGACTCTGAATCTGAGGCCACTTCTGGGACAGCGGCTCTGAGTTCCAGGAGCGTCGAGCTGGAGATACGCCGAGCTGAGAGTGAACGGGCCCACCTTTCATCCGTCCTCGACCTTCGGGAAGCGGAGATCCAACGCCTGGAGAATAGGATCGCCGAGTTGAGCCCTGCGGGAGGGGACGAAGATTCGCAAACCGCTTTCAGCAATGCTCTTCGGGTCAAGTGTATTCGGCACAACCAGTCGAAGATCATAGCCGAGCGGGACGATTTGCTCTCGGAGATTCGACACTTGCAGACTGTGGTAGCGAAGCTCCGGAAGGATGCAGGGGAGCCATCAGCCGAGGAGGACAGACAGTCGACCAAACGGTCCAGTGAAGATGTTTCGATATGAGGGCCAAGTATAGTGGGTCGGCGTCGTGTATTTTGTTTGCAAACACTTTGTAACCATGGAAAAGATGAGCTTTGTTTTATGGCCTGGTTGTTTAATAAAATATCTTTCATTGCTCTGCATATTTGTCTTGTTTATAACTGTGTTGGTCGCGCCGAGATCCTTGAACCGAGCGCGTTAGGTCCGTCGGCGAGAGTGTTGAACCGAACGGGTTCCTATGAGTACAGTATTTTGTCGTTTAGCGACTCTGACAAGGTACGACACGAATTCCTAGGTGGCTCTGTCCCCAAGAAAGCGCTATCTTATCGTTTAGCGTAGGTGGCAAGATCTGAGCCGTCGAACGTAGGCACGAATCTCGAGGCGGCTCAGTTTCCAAGAAAACGCTATCTTGTCGTTTAGCGTCGGTGGCAAGATCTGAGCCGTCTGATCGAGATCGTGTACGAAAGTTGAGGAGAAAGTGAATTTTCTCCGTTTGCAAGCTCGGGAAGGCACTTGCTCGGTAGCCGACCGGAGGCGTAGGGCTTCGGGCTTCGGCTGCTGGGCAAGATTGCTCGGATTATGTGGCTGAACATAGCTTCGGCATCAATTCACTAGAGAAGCTGAGGGGTGGACCACTCCTGTTCAGTCGCGACGTAAGCTTTGGGGGACTGGGAGCCAAGTGTTGGACTTCGGGACCATCGGTGTAGCTCGATGGTTGTGGGAGCAATTCCGAACGGCGATCTACCCCTGGCTCGCCCGGAGGCGAGCCGAGGAGGTAAAGTCGAGCCGAGTGTTGGACTCCGAACCATCGGTGTAGTTCAACGGTTGTGGGAGCAATGCCGAATGGCGATCTACCCCTGGCTCGCCCGGAGGCGAGCCGAGGAGGTAAAGTCGAGCCGAGTGTTGGACTCCGAACCATCGGTGTAGTTCAACGGCTGTGGGAGCAATTCCGAACGGCGATCTACCCCTGGCTCGCCCGGAGGCGAGCCGAGGAGGTAAAGTCGAGCCGAGAGTTGGACTCCGAACCATCGGTGTAGTTCAACGGTTGTGGGAGCAATTCCGAACGGCGATCTACCCCTGGCTCACCCGGAGGCGAGCCGAGGAGGTAAAGTCGAGCCGAGTGTTGGACTCCGAACCATCGGTGTAGTTCAACGGTTGTGGGAGCAATTCCGAACGGCGATCTACCCCTGGCTCGCCCGGAGGCGAGCCGAGGAGGTAAAGTCGAGCTGAGTGTTGGACTCCGTACCATTGGTTGAAATCAAAATTTAAAAAGCAGATGATAAGAGGGGAGAAGAGCATGCGAATTCACAAATACGAAAGAGCTTTCTTTATTGATAATCGACGGCGAACCGTTTCACATAGTACAGTTTATGAAAATAGGTTACAAGTCGGAGGACTGGAATGGCTCGATATCCTATGATACTTAGAGTGGCGCCGGAGCGCTTTCTTGGTATTTTAGGAGGTGGTCGGCATTCCAGGTCCTCGGAAGCTCTCTGCCCTCTAGGTCTTCAAGATGATATGTTCCGGGCCGAACTACACTTGTGATCCTGTACGGCCCTTCCCAGTTCGGAGCCAGCTTGCTCTTCTGACTGGGGAAGGATATGGCTAGTTTTCTCAAGACCAAATCTCCTTGCTTAAGGTTGGCGGGTCGGACCTTTTTGTTGTACGCTAGTTCAACCCTTCTTCGGTAATTCTGCTGCCGAATCGACGCCCTTTCCCTCAGTTCATCTATCAGGTCTAAGTCTGCTCTGAGGTCCCTGGCATTCTGTGCTTCGTCATAGGCTGTGAGCCGAGGGGAAGGTATTCCGACCTCGAGAGGTATCACGGCCTCGGACCCATAGGTGAGGTTGAAAGGGGACTCGCCTGTGGGGGTCCGCTTGCTCGTGCGGTAGTTCCATAGGACGTTGGGGAGTTGGTCGACCCATAAGCCCTTGGAACTTTTGTCCAGCCTTTTCTTGATGCCTGCGAGGATCTGCCGATTAGCATTTTCTGCTTGTCCATTCGACTGAGGGTGGGAGACGGACGAGAAGCGTTGCTAGATGGCCAGGTCATCGCATAGAGCTCGGAATGCTGTGCCAGTGAACTGAGTCCCGTTGTCCGTCACGAGGACACGGGGGACGCCGAACCTACAGATGATGCTCTTCCCGAAGAACTGTACCACCTTTTTCTCGGTTATAGTGGCGAGGGGCTCGGCCTCGACCCACTTCGAGAAGTAGTCGATGGCTACGACCAAGAACCTGAACTGGCCCGGAGCCGGAGGGAAAGGCCCTAGTAAATCCATCCCCCACATTGCAAAGGGGATGGGACTCGATAGGGAGGCGAGGTTGGCCTGAGGGAGGCGACGGATGCTGGAGTGTCTCTGACAAGAGCTGCACTGCCGAACGTGTCGCTCGGCGTCCTGAAGGAGGGTCGGCCAGAAGTATCCATAATTCAAAGCTTTTCGGGCCAAGGACCTAAATCCTGAGTGTGCCCCTCCGATGCCTTCGTGGAGCTCTTATAGGGCATATTCGGCCTGCTCCGGAGAGAGGCACCTTAGGTATGGTCGGCCGTCTATTTGAGAGAAAGAGCGTTTGTATAAGATGCCCTCGATCAAGACATACCGCTCGGCCCGGGTTCTGACTCGGCGCGCCTCTTTGGGGTCTTCGGGTAGGAGCTCGTCCCTTAAGAACTCCACTAAAGGCTTCATCCAATTATCTTGTAACATGACCGGCAACGATTTCGCCGAGCCAGGTGTCTCGTCTTCGATGCTCGGCTTAGAGAGGACTTCGATCAGTACGGTCTGTTCGAGACCTTGTAGGGAGGATGAGGCCAATTTGGAGAGGGCATCGGCCTGTGAGTTCTCTTCACGAGGGACCCGCTGGATGAGCGCCTCCTCGAACCGGCTCATGAGGGCCCGAACCTTAGCAAGGTACTTCGCCATACGCTCGTCTCGGGCCTCGTACTCGCCCAAGACTTGGTTCACGACAAGCTGGGAATCGCTGTGGATTCGGAGGCGCTGCGCCCCAGCACTTCGTGCAAGTCCGAGGCCAGCAATGAGTGCCTCGTACTCCGCCTCATTGATCGAGGCCTTGAAGTTCATACGGATCGCGTGTTGGAGGACGAAGTCGTCAGGGCCGTTCAGGATGATGCCGGCGCCGCTTCCTTCATTACAGGAGGATCCGTCCACGAAGACTGTCCAAATGGGGGGTCCATTCGGGATGTGGCCGACCTCAGGGATAGTGGACTCTACGATGAAGTCGGCGAGGGCCTGTGCCTTAATTGCCGTCCGAGGCTGGTAAGAAATGTCATGCTGGCTTAGCTCTATGGACCACTTCATCAGCCGGCCCGAGGTCTCGGGCTTGTAGAGGATCTGCTTTAGGGGTTGGTCGGTGAGGACAACGATCGAGTGGGACTGAAAGTATGGCTGAAGCTTCCTCGCCGCCGTGACTAGGGCATAGGCCATCTTCTCTATCTTCGGATAGCGGAGCTCGGTGTCTCGAAGCACCTTGCTCACGAAGTAGATGGGCCTTTGGGACCGGTCCTCCTCTCTTACCAAGACAGCACTTAGGGTCTGCTCGGAAGCAACCAAGTAGACGAAGAGAGTCTCGCCCGGGACCGGTTTGCTGAGCAGAGGGGGGTTCACCAAGTATGCCTTCAGTTGGTCGAACGATTCCTGTTGTGGTTGGCCCCATTCAAAACCCTTAGCCCCCCTGAGCGCTTTGAAGAAGGGGAGGCACTTTTCCCCGGACTTCGAGAGGAACCGACCGATAGCGGCGAGCCGACCTGTAAGCTTCTGCACCTCCTTGATGTTCCGAGGCGGGGCCATGTTTAATATGGCCTTAATCTTCTCAGGATTAGCTTCGATTCCTCGCTTGCTCACCATGAAGCCGAGGAATTTTCCTGAGGAGACCCCGAACGCACACTTGTTCGGGTTCAGCCGCATGCTGTGCTTTCTCAACACGCCGAAGGCCTCCTGGAGGTCGGCTACGTGATCAGTGCCTCGGACGCTTTTGACGAGCATGTCGTCAACGTACACCTCCATGTTTCGGCCTATCTGGCTCTGGAAGACCTTGTTGACGAGGCGCTTGTAGGTGGCGCCCGCGTTCTTCAATCCGAACGGCATGACCCGGTAGCAGTAGAGGCCTTGATCGGTGATGAAGGAGGTCTTCGGAATGTCCGGAGGAAACATTCGAATTTGATTATAGCCAGAGAAGGCGTCCATGAAGCTGAGGAGCTCATGGCCCGAGGTGGCATCAATGAGGGTGTCGATGTTCGGAAGAGGGAATGGGTCCTTCGGACACGCCTTATTGAGATCGGTGAAGTCGATGCATATTCTCCAGGAGCCATTCGACTTCTTGACCATTACAACATTGGAGAGCCACTCGGGGTAGTTTACCTTCTGTATGAACTTGGCCTTCAGCAGTTTATCCACCTCCTCCTTGATGGCCTGCTGTCGTTCGGGGGCGAACTTTCGCCTCTTCTGCTGAACCGGTTTGCACCCCGGTCCGACACTTAGGCGATGGACGAGCAGCTCCTCGGAAATGCCGGGCATGTCCGCGGCCGACCATGCAAACAAGTCACGGTTATCCTGGATGCATTTAATCAGGTCCGAGCACAGTGCGGTCGGCAAGAATTTGCTGATGAGGAACTTCCGGCTCGGGTCCTCGTCCGAGAAGAGCACTTCTTCTAACTCGTCCGCCGGCTCGGACGTTGGCCGAGCTTTCGGCTCGGGGATTTCTAGTGTCTCGAGCGAGAGCACTGGTCCCCCGGTGGAAGTCATGTAGCACTTCCGGGCTGTTTCTTGGCTTCCCCTGACTTCCCCCACTCCCGACCGAGTGGGGAACTTCATTTTCAAATGGTACACTGAGGGGACAGCTTCCAAGGCGGCTAGGCCGGGTCGGCCTAGAATGACATTATATGCTGTCGGGACGTCGACGACCATGAAGTCCATCGGCTCGGTCCGGGTAGTAGGGGTGCTTCCCGCAGTTACGTCCAGGGTTATCACCCCCTCGACAGTTACCGGGACCCCCGTGAACCCATGGAGTGTGTAACCGGCCGGCTTGAGACGGTCTCGGGACAGCTGCAGGCCTCGGAAGGCCGAGAGGAAGAGAATATTGACCGAACTCCCATTGTCCACTAAGATCCTCTGCACCTTGAAGTTGGCCATGCGGAGGTCGATGACGAGGGCGTCACAGTGCGGGGTTCGGACCCCTTCGAGGTCTGCGTCAGAGAAAGACACAGGGACGCCGAGACCTTTGGGAGGAGGGGCGCTGTGAACCGAGTTGACCTCTCGGACGAAGGCCTTCCGAGAGGAATTAGAGGAGCCTCCCATGGGGCCTCCGTGGATCAGGTGCAGAATCCGTTCTTCCTCGAACTCGGGTGTCTCCTCACGTCGCTCGGAGCGCTTGTTAGCCCCCCAAGGCGGAGGAGAGTTGCGATCCGCCCGATCGTTAGCCTTCACGAATTTGGCCAACTGCCCCCTCCGGATGAGGGCTTCTATCTCATCTCTCAATGCCCGGCAGTCGTTCATGTCGTGGCCGTGATCCCGATGGTAACGACACCATTTATCTTTGTTCCTCCTCTTTGCCGGGGTGTGCATCCTCGGAGCTGGAGGGATGACTCCCTCCTTCTCCACTTCCATTAGGATGGTGGAGACGTTAGTGGTGAGGGGAGTGAACTTCTCGAACCTGGGGGGAGGGAGACGCTGACCGCCGTTGTCCTTCTGCGCTTTCTTGGACCCCTCTTCCCCCGTCGCCTTCCTCTTCGACCCTGAGGAGGACCCCCCGAAGCTCGGGAGGGCTTCAGCCTCCTCTGCTCGGATATACTTCTCGCACCTCAGGAGGAGGTCGGCGAAGTCATGCGGGGGCTTCTTGGCTAGGTACGATCGGAGGTTGGCGTTGAGGACGTTCGACTGGAACGCCACGGTCGCCACTGACTGGTCTAAGGAGGCGATAGACCTGACCTCTGCGGTGAATCTCTTCACATAGTCCCGCAGCTTCTCTTCCCTTTCCTGCCGCAGGTTCAGTAGGGAGAGGCTTGTCTTCTCATCCCGCCTGCTACTCACGAAGTGAGTTATGAACAGTGTTTCAAATTGTTCGAACGAGAAGATGGAGGATGGAGCGAGTCTGGAATACCATTCCCGAGCCGACCCCCTGAGGGTGGCGGGGAAGGTCCTGCAGAGCACGGCGTCGGAAGCTTGATGGATCAGCATCAGGGTCTTGAAGCTTTCGACGTGATCAACTGGGTCGGATTCCCCTGAGTACGTTTCAAACTGCGGAGGTTTGAAACCCCTCGGTATGTGGGCCTCCATGATCGACCGAGAGAAAGGGGGTCTGCTGGGGCGGACAGTTCCTGCTCGGGACTCCTCCTCTCTGTCCATGCGGCCAAAACGCCTTTCCACCTCATGGAGACGGCGGATGAGGGCATCGTCCCTCCGCTAGTAATCATATGACCCCCCGGACTCCTCTTCATATGAAGGGGAGCGCGGACTGCGGCGCCGGTAGTCCTGGGATCGGCGAGGACTGTATTGCTGCTGCTGGCGGCTGGGAGCCGGGGAAGGACTCCGGGTTCGGCGACGAGGACTGGGATCCCTCGGGGGCGTTGGAGCCCTCTGGGCATTTTGGACGTTCTGCCGAAGGTTGAGAGCCTGCAGTACGGTGTCTTGGAATTGTAGGAACTCGGCACGGGTGATGGGTGCGTCATTGTTCCTGCGATGATGCCGATCCGCGGGGGACTGCGGCCTCCTCCTTTCGCGGTCGGGCGATGCCGCTCGGCCCCTTCGGTCCGGAGACCGTCTGCCGTCTCGGCGGTGAGGCGAGCGCTCACCACGATGCTGGCGGGAGGCTCCCTCTCGGGCCCGCCTCTCATCAAGGTGAGTGCGAAGGTCCTCATCTTTCTGGCGGTTCAGCATCGTGTGGCGAAGGTCGGGGTGATGAGAAGCCATTGAGTCCGAGGACCCATTATGGACCGAGACATGGTCCGGGTTGAGGAGCTACTTCTGCTTCCGACCGTTATGGTCGGAAGGGCCATTGTTGGGTTGCTGCTTGGGAAGAGGAGGTTGGCCCTGCTGGGCCGGCGGAGGAAGATCGGGCTGAGGAACAGGATTGAAAGGGGCTTCCTCTGTAGGGTCGGCGGGATTAGCCCCACGGTTTGACCCTCTAGATCTGACCTTCTTTGGAGGCATGGTTGAAGAGGACGACAGAGAAGGGGCTGAGGCTGTTCGTGTGGTTGTTTCCCACAGACGGCGCCATTCTGTTACCGTTGATTTCGGTGTGGGGGTAAACAGATAGAATTTGTGAGCTCGAGAAAAACCTGAACAGTTGACTCAAGCCTTCTTGCTCCTATCGCAACCTGCAAGGAAGTGCGAAACACCGGAGTTGATTTCGGCGACGCACCCTCCGACGCTCTTGTCAGTAATCAGAAGGGATTAAAGAAAGAGCTTAAAGTGGTGAAAAAGTGGTGAAAAAGTGATTAACCTGGTCACAGTGGCAGAGGGGAGGTATTTATAGTCGCCAGGGGAGTGATTAGAGGCCTAGCTCCCTGTGTAACTACTAGGAGAAAAATCCTCACAGTCTGTTTAGGAAACTAATCCCTTGATTCCCGGTGAGAGCAAATCAGGCCCGTTGACTTGGTCAAATCAGTGGCCCTGATTTGTCTCTTACTGGTCTGGGCTCGCTTCGGGTCGGGACCCGTGCCCAATTGGAGCGGACCCATTCGTGGGTTATTGGATCTATGAGATGGAGATCCAGTACCCGCTTTGGATCCGCTTGTATGCGAAATTACCTTTTACCCCCGAGCTTCAAGATTCGTGCCCAATCTGGACGGTTCCGATTTAACCCCATTTTTAGCCATATCAGATTAGAGACGGGATATGATATCCCGTCCCTCTTTTTTTAATTTTAAAAAGGCGGGACGGGGAATCATTCCTCGTCTCTCATCCTTTCAAATAAATTAAAAAAAGTTAATTACTTATTAACTATTAAACTATATTAATTAACTAAATTAAATAATAAAATAATAACTAAATCTAATTAATTAATACCTAACTATTCCTAAACCTACCCAATTAATGCCAATCAGCATTAATTCTCCACTGTCAAATTTAATCCTTGGACGGGGTATGATACCCCGGCCGGGGTATCATTCCCCGTCTGAGGACTTTTAAAAAAAAATATTTTTTAAAGGGGAGAGACAGGGTATCATACCCCGTCCGGGGTATGTATCCCCGTCCGACCTATTTTAAAAAAAAATATGAAAATTATTGAGACGGGATATGATCTTCCGTCTGAATCGATTAAAAAATTATTAAATCGAAGAGACAGGATATCATACCCCGTCCTTTATAATTTGAGAAAGTTCATTTCGTTTCTCATATTTGAGAAATGAGAATAGAACGTTTGTCAAAAAATGGGAAAATGAGAAACGATTGCAGCGCTCGTTTGCTATTCGTTTGCTATAATATGGCAAAATGGCATATATAGCAAACGACTGTGGATGCTCTTATCGCTGCTATTCTCCTCTTCTCCCATCTGCCATGGCCAAAGACGAACACAAGAAACCCATAAGAAGAAGGCGTATAATAGCAAAGAATCAGATGTCCCAATCAAAGAGAATAAGTCAAAGAGAAAGCTTGAAGAAGATGGATTGGACCACGAGATGCCAGGGGTGAAACAGAATCAGAGGAACAAGAACATAGGTGTCGTCACCGACGATCGGGTCTCGTCAGTCTACTTCGATCCATGGTTCCAGTCAGTTCCAGAAAAGGAGTCGACGGTTTGATCGATTTGCGGTTTGAGTGAATGTTGAAGGGTAGGATCTTCTCATCATTGCCGATGCTAGTGGATAAGAGAGGGAAACTAGATATCGACGTAGATAGAGAAACATGTGGCTGGCAAAAATGTAGAAACCCAAAAGGCACAAAAACATTAGGTAAGTGGTGCCTATTTCTTGATTCTTTTGGTTATTATTGATGTTATTGTTATTGTTTAATTTAATTAATTATTTTAGTTTGATTTATTTTATTTTATTTTATTTTATATTGAGGGAATTTGTGTTACTCATGAGAATTTGGTTATTGACACTTATGAAAAAAGTTGTTTAAATGCATATTATTATGTATAGTTGCATAAAGATGCACCTTTTCTATATAAGCTTCAGGTATATTCGGTAGAATGAGAGCTACAAAGTTACATGCATTTGCAATTGCGATATTGGAGTGAAAAATTGGACGGAAAGTTTCGTATACTTTCAACAAATAAATTTGTGAAATAGGTAAAATTATATCAAGTTATCTCTTTGAAAACTGCTTGAGCAGTTTTTACAACATTGTGTGCTGAAGATAGTTTCTTCTTCGTTTGTAGTGTGTGATGAGAAGCTCTTTTCTGAATTGAACAAATAGACATCAGAAATAGCAAGATGCTTCAGCTCTAGAGTAAGGAACCTCCTCCATATGCATGTTTCTATAGGATTACAGAGATACCTATGGAGACTGCATCATTGCTTTGCAGATGACCAGCAACACTTGATTCAAGAGGGAAGGATGCTACTTGATTATGTCACTATGAATACTACTGTTATACGGAAGATATTTAAGAAGTATGACAAAGTAAGAATATCTATTTCATCTTTACATTAGTGCAGGTCCAACTGTGCACGGTGCCTGGCATATTTGTTTCGTTTGGGCAGGTTCACAGCTTTGTTAATGGGAGTAAATTCATGACCAAAATGCAGGTTCACATCTAGAGCTTTTGCAGTCACCTTGGATAATAAGGCTTAGTGTATTCTATATCAATTTCTGTGGCTCTAACATGGGGGAACCGGGTGAATTTTTCAGAAAATTCTCTTGAGATCTGAGCGGTTCTCAACCTGTAATTACAATGACGCTCTTAGGCTCGCTTAAGTATGAGTACAGTTTACTTGGTAAGATTATGTGCTCCCATTTGATTCAATTATATCCTTATTTTATTTTATTTTATTTTACTTTATTTTATTTCGGTTTTAGTTTAATTTAATTTAATTTAAGTTATTTTGACAAGCATTAATAATGTTTAGATAATGACAACTATGTTTAAGATGATTGTGCTATGATTTCTGATCTGTATGCATTTCATCTCTTCTTTTCTTTCGTTTCTTTTCCTTTCTGGTAATAAGAGAGAAATTTTCTGCCTTTGGTATAAGTCTTAGTAAGGGTAAACTAACTTATCGATCCTTGTTACATTGATTTTCTTTTATTTTTGACAGGACACTGAATTCAATCCATATGCTTTGAGCTGTGGCCATCTTTTCTATAAAAGTTGTGCATGTTCTTCAGCTTCCGTGCTAATCTTCCATGGCCTTGAAACAGCCAACAAAAAGCAAAGTGCCCTGTTTGTAGACTGGTATTAAATATTTATAAATTTTATTTGATTTCAATTAAGTCCTTCAAAATAATATAAATCTAAGAATGGAAAGGTTTCTGCATACTCTCATGTTAGTAATTGGTGTCGGTTTGATCCTAATACCACCTCTTATATTTTTTTGATTTGCATAAAGGAATCATTCATCAAAGAATGTTTTTGAAAGTATGCTTTGTGTAATACACTATTTGTCCTTGATGAGTCATGATATTTATGCCATAAATTGATGGTACATTTTAGGTGTAGAGGAGACAACATAATTAAATTAAAACCAACATGCTTTCCCTACAAGGCGCATAACTAGCTTGGTTAAGCAGACTTACTAAAAGTAATGTACTGCAGTACTTATAATCCATATAAATTTAATCCACTTGGACCACTCTATTAATATCAATCTACAAGATACAAAAATCGTATATATGAAAATCAATCTTTCTTATGCTTTTATGATTCAAGTGGTTATATAGAAAATAGTTTTTTGTTACTCAACTAAGGAGACCTGTTAGTAATAGTCGAAGTCATTTTATTGGATGGTTCAGTCCTCCCTTTTTTTTTCGTTGCATATGATAATTTTTGATAATCTGCATGTTTTATATCTTGTATAAATGGAAATTAAGTTTTTCTGATAGTCTGCATGTTTTGATAATCCTAAGGTTTTCTTTTGTTATTTATATTCAGGCACATGACAAAGGAGAAATTTCTACTTCAATTTTTACTATAAATTCTTTATAGAAATTTCATCTTTATTAAATTTTCTTACTCTCTTGGCTTAGGAGATCAGCCTTTTTGGCATCTCTTACCTCATGCAATAAATGGATTTTGTCGCTCTGATCTATCCTTGCTCCTTTAAAACTTCAGTTTCTTTTTTTATTGAATCCACAAAATTAAATATGTAATCCTTATTTATATGTTGTGTTATTATATAATTCTTTTGAATATTAGCTTTTTGCTTGGTAAGTCCTTGCAATAATTCCATCTCACTGCCTCCATATTGTTGATCTCCTCAACGACTTCGCTTCAAGAAACATATATCTGATATCCTGGAAGCGATAATAATGTTCCTTCCCCTATTTTCGTCATTGGGATCTAACTTATAACCCCTTTCATATGATTTGAGATACATAGAATTACTTGGGATCTAATATCTGTGCATTATTGCAAGTACATGAGAAGCACAATAACACTTCATAATGTTTTTAAAGAGAAAGAATGACATCATATTATGGAAGAGTTTCTTCTACATTCTTAAAGAATTATAGTTCCCGTATATTTGACAGAACATATAATCCGAGGGAAGCACAGTAGCCACTTGATCAAATGTACTTCTAGGACTTTAGTCAAAGTGATATCATTGTGATTAATGTGGTGTTCTCAAGTTGTTAACAAGGAGTGTGTAGTGGTAAAAGAATTTACTTATTGTTTTTTCATGCTTCGTATCATTTGTTTCATAGTAGGTGATGTAGCAGAAATTCGCAATGTACAAATTCGTTAATTCATTTGGTACATCTTAATGCGCAAAGTGTCCACGTAACAGTTGGGAAGACGTACGTTTCAATTGCTTTCTGGCACAATGCAACTCAAAGTAAATTCAAATTTATGGTGTCACAGACTCGCACTTATGTATTATATCTTTTAAGAATCGGAACAGTATCAAGATTTTCAATCAGCAACCTACATTTTGAACACTATTTCATCCAAAGTATCGAATTGAATATCTTATATAATAATTACCTTGTTTCTAATTTTTATTTTGTAAAAAAGGCCAAGAGTTGTTTTTAAACCCTAACTCCAACAGAAAAGTTTTGAAGTATGTATAGCTGAGACCAAAGTTATTTGAAAATAATTTGTAACATATTTTCTTTCTTTTTTCAAAAAATTGGTATGATACTCTACTTATAAAATTTTAGCATTTAAAAAAATAATGAATTAAAACCCCTACTATCTAATATAATATTCAGCTTCTTTTGATACCTATCCACAATATGTATGTTTTGAATTTCGAGACTATAGTATATAAAGAAAGAAATTGATAACAAATTGTATTCCTTTCTTTAAAATTGTTAATAGACTACTTCTAAAAATTTCGCAATATATTTTATGGTACTAGATTCTATTTATATTTTCTGGTATGTACAGTGAATGGCGAATTCTGGGATTATTATGGAGGCCAATTTACAATGCAAAACCGTAGTTGACACTAAATTATATAAAATAGATTTTTGTAATATATTTTATTCCTTTTTTAAAAATTAGGCAATGACTGCTTATAAAAATTTGGCAATACATTTTGTGATAATACAATGTAATTATAAAAAATCGCCGATATATTTTCCTCATTAAAAAAAATTGGCATGAACTCTTGGTTTATATTTCTTCTAATTTAAGGTTAAAAATGATAAAGAACTAATTCCTTAATTCTCTATGCATGAAAAAAATGTTAAAGAATTAAATAGGACGAAGAAATGAATTGGAAATGAGTATACTTTTCTGAATAAATCACTAGTTGTCACGTTTAGAATAACAACTCCAAGAACATTAGCTAGATGCATAAAAAAAGATGACCACGAAGCTACGAGCAGGTTTAAGTTCAAAAAAAGTTAAAGTCGAAATAATGATTGATCTACTGAAAAATATTATGATAAGAGTGTAGGGTTTATTTTTTTGTTCTTTTTTTTATATCTTTTTATATATCTATGGTGTTTGATGAACAATTATTTGCATGTTATTCTGAATTTTCTTAAGACTAGATATAATATTTAGCATCTTTAATGTTAAAACTAGTAATTTACACGTGCAATACACGTCTTAATAAATATATTTTTTAAAAAGTAAAAACTCTGATGTAAGTCTGGCATTGAACCTGAGACCTCCTTCATATTAGTTATATACCCACGAAACACGTAAGTTGGTATATTTACAAACGAAAAATCCAACTCTCCCATTATAATATTAAAGATTTTGAAGTAGTTCGTGCACATAAATAATATTAGTGATCAACCCGGCCGACATGAATATACTTAATAAAGTTTTATAAGTTTTTTTTTATATGTCTCATTCAACATTTGTAGGAGAATTCTTATATTATTGATCTTCTCAACAGCATAAAACATTGTTACAATATTCAACCGGCACGTTCACCAAGCAACATGCTCTTGGCACATGGCAAATTTCAACTAATATATATATATATATATATATATATATATATATATATATATATATATATATAATAAAACACAAAGAAAGCTATCAAGTGGCTCTCATTCAATAGGATTGAAATCAGTGGTCCAGATCTAACCTCACAAAACATATTTTTCCGCCCAAAAGTTTTTCCCAAAACTCAAATTCAAGTTCCCCCAAAACAACTCCTTTATTTATTTATTTATTTCTGTCTCTCTCTCTCTCTCTCAATTTCTCTTTATTTACTCAGAAATTTATATTTTCAGATTTCAGGTTTGTAAATTTTTAGATTTTTTATGCATTTTTTATTGCTCATGTTACATTGAAAATAACAAATATCTCATCAACAGTTAAATTTCATCATTTTTCACACTCAAAGTTCTAAGAAGTTGGATTTTACACCCCCATTTATAATTATTTTTCAACATATACTAATGGAAACATGGACTTTTATTTACAACTAATTATTGTTTTACTATTCAAACTTGAGCTACATAATTGTTGTTTTACTGTTTACAAGACTTTCATATGCTGTATCGTTCCGAAAACGTGCCTTAGGCACGTGCCCATGGGCATATCTAGTATATATATATATAAGGGGAATGCGACACACACGAGGGTCCAATGCCATAGAAGAAAATTTCCCCTCATAGCACACTAAAATTCTATTCTCCGTAACTAAAATTCACAATTTCAATCGTTCAAGTTGATCTTTATATTATAAAAATATAGAGTAAAAGAAAATAACTAAATTTAAAAATTGCTTACACATTCATCATGAGGTCGCAAAATGAATGGTTCTTCTAGAATACAACTATAATACATGGACAAAACACGTTCAACTTTGATAATATTTTATTCTCTTATGTTTTATGTCATATTGAACACTTTGAACAGCGTGGATCTTGCATTTGGGGGTATGGGTAGGATTTTTTAAGGGTGTCATACGAGCAATTTTTTTCTTATATATATATATAGGCTTGCCCGTTGACACGTGCCTACGGCACGTCTTCGGAACGGTGCACCTTATTTGATCATATAAAATAGTTTTGAAGGTCCAGCAAATTAATTGAAGTAGCAAACATATTATATGAGAAACTTTTGAGGTCCAGCAAAAAATATATTATATGATTTTTTTGATTTTTTGATTTATTTTTAAAGTTATTAAATTTTAATTTTTTTAGTTTTTTAATTTTTAAAATTTTTAAAATTTTTTATTTTCTTAATTTTTTGAATAGAAGAGGGAGGGAAAGAAAGAGAGAAAAAATAATTAAATAAATGTAGGAGTTGTTTTGGGTGGGGATTTAAATTTGAGTTCTGGGGAAAAACTTTGGGGGGGGGGGGAATATGTTTTGTGAGGTTAGATCTGAACCTTTGATTTTTTTGGGAGATTGAAGGAGAGCCACTTGATAGCTTTCTTCGTATTTTATTATATAGATATATGGGTAAAAGGGATATGAGCAACTTGCTCATTTAGTAAATGAGCAAGTGATTATGTGGCATGCATGTAATACATTGGACAACTAACCATTTTAAGAATTTTCCAATCACATACATGCCATATCATCAATTGCTTATTTATTAAATGAGCACGTTGCTCATACCCCTTTTTCCATATATATATGTATATATATATATATATATATATATATATATATATATATATAGAGAGAGAGAGAGAGAGAGAGAGAGAGAGAGAGAGAGAAACCTTCCGTTGCTCACTCCATTTTGCGCACTATCTGTGCGCACTCTCCCTCAGCCATCCGATTTTGATTATCATCATGATCAAGATCGGGTGGCTCTCCTTTCTTCCGCTCTCTCACTTAATGGAGGGGGTATTCTCGTCTTTTTCCTCATTCCTCACACACTCACCTCCTCTCCCTCTCTGTCTCACTCCCCGCTCACTCAGATCTCCTCTCTCTTTCCCCGCTCTCCAAATCGTCCCAAACCCTAGCTCCAAATCGAAATCCTAAATCTGATCTCTCTTACTATTCCATCCCGACGCTCCTCTTCTTAATTCTCCCGCTCTCGAAATCCCCCCAAATCCTAGCTCTCTCAACTCTGAGCTCGGGGATCCACAAACCCCGACCTCTGCAGCCTACCCCAAAGCTCCACCTTCGAAACCCTAACCTCCACTCTCCATCGCCATGCTCCTATCTGAATTGCGTCTCTTCAAAATCTTAGAAGCTTTTTCCCAATGTGTTCGCTGAATTCATGAAACCCTAGTATCATCCTGACCTTTTTTTGCTCATTATAGTTTAATTCTTGGTAATTGATGGTGGTGGTGACTGAGATTTTGTAAGAATTAGTGGTGCTGGTGGTTGTGATGGTGTTCATGGTGGTGAAGGAATGGACTTTTGGAAATTGATACATGATCATCGTATAGGGAAGTATTTGATACTCTGGCATCTATTTACAAATTTGATCAGTAGCTTTTGTGTGTATGGGTGTAGGCAATGATGACACTAACTTTTTGAAAATTGATACATGATAATGGTTTTGATTGTTGAACTTTTGAGCTTGTTGTATTTATGCATCCTCTATCAATTTGGTTGTTGAACTTTTGAGCTGGTTTTGATAATGGCCTGAAACCAAAATATGATGAAGGTAAATTTGTTGTTCAGTCTTATGTTTTTAATTCAGTGAATTTGAGTTTGCTGTACGGTCTGATATTGGCCTTGAGTATGATGGGAGTATGAAATTTAACTTATGTTGTTCAGTTTGAGGAAATTAACTCATGCTTTATTAATTATGCATTTCAACTAGTTGGTATGGCACTCCATTGCAGCCCTAGTTTGAAACAAGTTCTAAGCCTACTATTTTTTCTTCTTTATGAAAAATGTGTTGTGCTATGCCCTATAATGTGAATTTTATTCTCTGATTGTACACAAAAGAGAAAGCAGCAGCAGTAGTGGATGTCGGAAGATAAGATGCCGGAAGGGTTAGAAGATCGAATCAGCAAAGGTCGGCGATTGGTTTGCGAAGGGTGGGTCCCTCAGATCGAGATCCTCGCCCACTCGTCAGTTGGTGGGTTCTTGACCCATGGAGGGTGGAATTCAGTGGTGGAAGGGCTTTCGTTCGGGGTGGCTATGGTGGTCTTCCCATTGAATTTGGAAGGAGTACAGATTTAGGGGACGGAATCATAGTAGAAGATACAATGGCTTAGAAAGTTGTATATAGTCATCAGGGAGAGGAAGGATATAATTTTGTGAGTTGTGTATGTCGTGTCATAGTCACTTGTACTTGACTGTTATATGCTGATTTATGCAAACTCTTTTGTTATGACTAATATGGGTTGTAATTACTTTAGAGGTCATGGATCAGTAGGTGTTTGTGTTATGACTAATTGATGAGTTGAGGAACTCTTGCTAATGTATGTGATATATTCTTTCTGCAATGTCTCAGCTTGCTACTTCTCTGTTGAGTTTCTTTGTTGTCTTCTTCGCTATTTTTCTGATGTCTCTAGATCTGGTGTACTTTGTTTGCTAGCAGTTTGGTTGTTAGGTGACAGGTAAGGTGTACTAGGTGATGATTGTCTGTACCATCAATTCATTGTGATGCTGGGATACTGTAGTTGCGAACTGCTCCATTTGTGGCTGGCGTGCGGTCTAATGTCTGTGGCTACATTCGTTTTTTGGTTTTTCAGTTTTCTGCGTTTCATGCTTATTTTCACTTTTGCTTTGATTTAGGATTATTTTGTGGTGTAAAATCAGGGTGCCCCTTGCCCATTTTTCGTGTACCAAGTATATATATATCATACATGCATACAGTGGTTATTACTATCTTTTAAATCTGTAAATGAAAAAAATAATTGTTTGACTGTGTTTGCTATAAACTTCACACTTAGGCTTACTGCACCTCCCTTAAAACTCAAAAAGGAAATACACCAAAAACATGATTCCACGCTTAGATTAACATTCATTATTAAGCCCTCGCATGCGCAGGGTTTCTTGTTAGCTCTATTAGTTCACATAGGGATTCTTCAATAAGCAGCATGCCATAGCGAAAAATGTCATAACCATGCCTGCACCAAATTAATATTACCAGGCAATAAGCAAAAAGCAAACTCAATAAGCAACAAGCCAAATAGGGATACATCAATACACTGAAACCTGATCAGCAATCTCCCAGAATGTATATCACCCAAAAAAATATTACAACCATTTTAAAGCCCAACACTAATAATTTAAAGGCACTGTACTAATATTACAACCATTTTACAGCATACAATTTGAATCTTAAAGATAGAAACAAACATCTATGAAGAGTTCTAACATCATCTTTCATTATGCAAATGCAAAACGAATTATTCATACAGCAGCAGGCTAGGAACTGTATTTAAACCTTCAAAAAGGTGCAATTCACAATCTTAAGATTGTGCAGGAGGCAATACCACCTGACTTGCCATCTCTGCCTCCACCAACTGAACCATTCCCAGTTGTCCGCCCAGAAGTCAGTGCTCAGAACTGGTTCAAAAAATTTAAGAAGATAAAATAGTAGGCTCAGAACTGGTTTTTCTAACTAGGACTGCATTGACGTGCCATGCCAACTAGTTGAAATAAATACATAATAAAATCATTAGTTCAAAACCCAATCAGAGTTCGCAGCAACATCAAAACTCAGAGTGATCGAAACTCACAGCAGCTCGGCCAGAAGTCAGAAGGCAATCAAACACCTCAGCCAAAAGCTACGCCAAAATAGCCTGAAGAGCAAAAGTGTAGAAAACACAGTGCTCCCAAACAGGTAGCCGCAACAAAACAAAACACGCCCAACATAGATAAAACATAGAAAAACTATAAGACCTCTCACTGACCAAAGTTACTGACCAAAGTGAACCAACAAAGTTTCAGATCAAACATCAAACAGCAACCTTAAGAATTTTCAGATTAGCAGTTTCATTCATCACTGCCTACCACCAAAACAAAAGAAAGATAGAAAGACCAATACCCCAAAATGCATAAATCAGAATCGAATACTTCCCTAATCAATTTGTTGGTGTCCATCTTGTTAGAGTATCATCAATATTTTTGTTGGTATGCAAAACATTACCTGCCAATTTGAGTAAAAACAAATTGAGTAAAAACTAATTGAATCACCAAACTAATTGAGTAAAAACATATAACAACTAACAATACAGAGTAAATTATCTCAATTCGTATAATCGGCAGTGTCATCAGAGCTTTCGCTAGTACAGGAATCCACCTCTTGTGCATTGAGGGCATTAAACAAATAAACAATAAAGATGAAATTAGTGAAGGGCAATTAAACAAAATTTTTAAAACTTAGATGAAAGTTAACAGACTTAGTCATAGTATACCTAGCGAGTTTCTTTGGGCAAGTTCTCGCATCATGTCCTTGCCCCCGCAAACCGCAACAATTGCACTTTCTTGGTTTTCCTCTAGTTTTCTCTCGGATTGGCTTCAACCTCTTTCCACTTGGTCTTCCCTTAGTTTTGCATTGGCTTGGCTCTTCAACGACAACTTGAGACAATACCAAGTCCTTTCCATAAACTCGTGTTCCACTACCTTCGGCTACTCCACTACTTTGAGGTTGCATAGGAACAAATCCTTCAATACACTTGAGCATGTTATCACGTATAAACGTGTAACCTTCATCGGAAGCTAACCCAATCTCAACTTGTTGTTTTGCTAAGTTACTCAACTCACAATAGCGGGATGCAAAATTCTTACTATTTCCTTCATCAATGCCTCTTATATTTGTGAAGGTGTAATTTCTTCTAATCACTTCTCGGGACCATCTTCTTAAAATATATTGTTTTGGGAGTTCATTACAATTTAAGTACTTTAGAAAAGCCAAAAGATGCTTGCAAGGGATGCCAACAAATTCAAACATGAAGCATGAACCACTACCAAACTGAGTTCCCTTTGCATAGGTAATCATGGTCTCTTTTTCAACTTTACCACACAACCTCACTGCGTAATAAGCATTTGCAGCATTCTCGTGATCTTCCACTAAACTAACATTATACAGTAGGCTTGATTTGAGTTGCCTTTGAAAATCATAGAACATTACCAAAGTGTACACTTGGGCAATTTGTTCATCCATAAACCACTCGGTCTTCAATTTAGGTTTTTTCTCAAGTGTGCGATGATTTTCTTTAAGTTCTTGTTCTCTTTGTTTTCCAATTACCCTCTCAAAGATTATGGCAAATTCTAGAAGTGAGTACTTCTTGTGAGTATGCTTCTTTAAGAAAGAATTCATCGTCTCGCTTCTTTGGCTACTTGACATGCCGGCCCAAAAGTGAGGTCTATGATAAACGGGAGCCCATTTCTCACGGATTTCAAAATTATCATTCAACCATTTATTATTTTCCGCTCCATATTCTATCATCAATGACTTCCATTTTTCTTCAAAAGAAATGCTATTATAAGAGTTCCAAATAATCTCTTTAAAAGCATCCATAAACTTCACATTTTGCGCCAACTGAGGCACCTCTCCAGGTATCTTATCTAAAATATGCCATACACAGTACCTATGCCGAATTTGAGGGAAAACTTGTTTAATTGAAGCACCTATCCCACGGTCTTGATCCGTTATAATCCCAAGTGGAGCATGTTTCATGACTCCTAACCATTTCTCAAATAACCAAACAAAAGATGAAGCTGTTTCATTTGGAATCAAACCACAACCAAGAAAAACTGACTGCCAGTGATGATTTATTCCAACAAATGGAACAAATAGCATACCGCAGCGGTTTGTACTATGTGTTGCATCAAATGAAACTACATCACCAAACTCTTCATAATTCATTCGAACTATACCATCCACCCAAATACAATGAGACAATCTACCACACTCATCTTGCTCGAATGCATAAAAAAACGAAGGATCTTTTTCCCTTTGCCATTGGAAATAGTCAATTAACAATTGGCCATCATGACCTTTTAACGACTCCCTCATGTCTCTTTCATGATTTCTAGCATCAATTTCAGTAAAACCAACCTTATCATATCCCCCACTAGTATTTTCAAAAAAAATCATTTGTTTGCATGTAGGGATATTAGCACCCGAAAGTTGTCCCATTAATAGTTTATCTGAACTTGACACAACACGATTTTTCGACAACAAATGTCGTCTACTAGGTGAGGTGAAAGCATGATTGTGTACTTCATGAAAAGAATAAAATGACCATGAATTTGCTACTTTGTTTAATCTGACACGAACCAAAGCATTGCAAGCAGTTCTAGATGTAGTTCCCATCCTAACTTCATTATTCTTACTTTTCGACAACCCCGCTTTATTACAAAGAAACGTCTTGTCCACTACCTCACCATCCTTGAGTTTCTGACTTTCCTTACGCATTTGAAAGTCACCACATTTCGCATAACTATTATAAAATTGTTCTGCTTGTTCAAGGGTATCAAATGTCATACCTAGCTTTGGTATTAGATGATCATCAACTATGGGTGTAAAATCACCTTCTTGTACCGACAAAAAATTGTCACCAAGTTGTGAGCAGCCTTCCCCACTCTCCATGCCTATCAAGTCAATACCAGCAACAGATCAAATGGCAATACAACCTCCAGAATATCCTACAGAAATATAAGCAACCTAGTTTGAGCAATATAAGCAACCTGGTCAACATAAATACAACTTCCACAATAACACACAAACACTTCCATAACCAAACTAAACACAAACACAAACACAAACACAAACCCAAACACAAATTCTAATAAGGAACTCAAAATTAAATTTAAAATGTTGAGTAAATTAATTTGTGCCAATTACCTTTAGCAGTCTGATGTGATGTCGGAGCTAGGAGAGCTGAGTAGATGTCGGAGGTGATATCTACAGGAAGAGGTGAAGAGGATTTGGGGATTTGGAGTAAGGAAGAGGGGCGTCGACTGAAAGATGGTGTGGGGATTTCGATTATGGTCTCAAATTGGGGGAATAGAGAGTGAAGAGGAGAAGATGAGAAGGAAACTCCGGCTTGGGTATTTCAATTTGGGGTTTCGAAGATTTGAGGTAGGGTTTCGATCGCATCGAAATTGAAGAGGAGAAGAGGAGAAGGAGATGGGGTTTCGCAGATTTGAGGACAGGGAAGAGGACGACGCGCGACAGGCTTGGGGATTTCGAGGGCTTGGGAGTCGATTTGGGTTCAGCACTTGAGCATGACGAAGAAGAAAGAGATAGGGGGTTTCGCAGATTTGAGGACGGGGAAGAGGACGACGCGCGATAGGATTTTGATTTGGAGCTAGGGTTTGGGACGATTTGGAGAGCGGGGAAAGAGAGAGGAGATCTGAGTGAGCGGGGAGTGAGACAGAGAGGGAGAGGAGGTGAGTGTGTGAGGAATGAGGAAAAAGACGAGAATACCCCCTCCATTAAGTGAGAGAGCGGAAGAAAGGAGAGCCACCCGATCTTGATCATGATGATAATCAAAATCGGATGGCTGAGGGAGAGTGCGCACAGATAGTGCGCAAAATGGAGTGAGCAACGGAAGGTTTCTCTCTCTCTCTCTCTCTATATATATATATATTTATATATAATAGTAACTAAAAGGATATTAAGAAAATAAATTTTCCACCCCATCTTTTCATTTTTCTGTCAAACTATATAATAATAATTTAGCCTACCGAAATAAATTATACATTATAAATTCCTTGTTGCAGATGCATATGAATGTTCAGGACTAGCCCCCACCTTGAGGCAGGTGAGGCGGCCGCCTCAGGCCCCCGGATTCATTTCAATTTTTGGGGCCTCCAAATTTGTATTCTCCCTGTAAATATAGGCACAAATTTTGCGCAAAAAAATTATACTGTTATTAGGACCCCCAAAAATAATTATTTGAACATTTCGCCTTGGTCCCCTGGGAACTCAGGACCGGCCATGTGAATGTTCCTACAAATTCTATAATTGTACTTAATTGGGACCATTATACATAGAAATATATCAAATCCCCAATTCGGCACAGAAATCCTCTAGCCAAAGGCAAAAGCCTTTGGATTCCTTAAAACCCCGTTCCTCTCCCATCTTTTAACGAGGGCTTGTAATCTCCTGACCCACTTCCTATAAATATTTTTCAAACTGACCCACTTTCCAAAATAATTGTCCAACTGACCCAGTTTCAAAAAATATTTTATCCAACCAACCCAGTTTATTATATAAACCTAAAATATAAATCTTATATATAACCCTACTTTAGGCATTATAAACAATAATATCCTCCAAACATCATAATCTCTACTACTATAATGGAAGAAGGCCTTAGTGTAATTTGTCCATCTACCAACCTGTATAACGCACGTGCATAACTATTGTAAATGAGGTTTTAGATCAAATCCAGACTATATTAGTGAATAGTTAATTGTAATTGAGTAAAGAATGAAGCATCTAATCTTGGGATGCAAATGGATCGGATCGGAAGAGGATATAAGTAATTCAATATTCATATTTATCTTTAATCTCTAATCTCTAATATTATAATTGGAGAAGACCTTAGTATTATTTGTCAATCTATCAATGCGTGCAACGCACATGCATAACTATTATAAAGGAGGTCTTCGGTTCAAATTCAGACTACTTCTGAAATTTTACTTTAAAATAACTATATTTATTAAAACGTGCATCACAAATATAAATCTCTAATCTCTAATATTATAATGGGAGAAGACCTTAGTGTCAGTTGTAAATCTATCAATGCGTGTAACGCACGTGCATAACTATTATAAAGGAGGTCTTAGGTTCAAACCCTGGCTACGTCTAAATTTTTTACTTTAAAAAAACTATATTTATTAAGACGTGCATCGCACGTGTAAATTACTAGTATTTATTAATAACAAGTAGAGTATCCGCAAAACTACCTAAGAAAATACAAAAAGAAATAGCATACAAGGTATTATACTATAGAAACGAAGAAGCAAGTTGGTATTTCTAACACTGGTTATCATACAAAATATTAAACTATAAGAATTAAGTTGGTATGGATAATATTCCAAAAGTAGAAACATCTATGACCACCACCTAATAAAAGACCTTATTACCTACCATGAAAATGAAGAAGTAAAGAAAGAAGTAAGTCAGGAAAAGAAAAAGAAAAAGAAAAGCCAAAATATGAACTCACACAACAGTACGAAAAAGGAATTGCAGAAAATAGAGAATGGCTAGACCTAGACTGTGTAAAAGACATAGAAAAAAAAATAGAAGAATGAGTAAAAGCATCCCTAATAGTAGGATTTAATGCAAAACCTCTTAGAAAATACATTGACAAATTTATAGAAGCAACCTTTATAGAAGAAGAAAGAAATAATATCAGAAAATTAAGACCAATTAATGATAAAAGTGTCACGCCCTGCTTCCCAAAATACGAGAACACAGGCAAGTAACGAAGGCCCAACGAATGATTATATATCATCCATAAGCTGTACTAGTCTAACTCAACAATATACAAGAAAAATGACCACGCAGGCAAAGAATATAGTCACATAAACAATGAATAAACTCAAAGATAATGTCACGGCCCGCTTTCCAAAAGAATACGGAATATGGATACGTAACAAAAGCCCAGCGAATAATTTTCATCATCCATAAGCTGTTCAAGATATCTTTACAACATGCACAAGAAATATTCAGAGTCGGAAGCGAAGTAATCAACCACATGCACATAATGAGTCAAAATACCAACAAGAATACTTGAAACCAAATACATAAATCTCAAATAGTCATGATCTAAATAAAACACAAGTCTTGGGTCACATTGCCCAAATACAAGAATAATCCAAGTCTCAAAATACAATTATTGTTCAAGCACGATATAAGAAATAATATAATAAATTGCAGCACTAATACTTTATGTCTCCGATACCATCTGGAACCTGTTCTCCAAAATCTGCAATTCAACGAATGCAGGAAAGAGGATAAGAGAAAACACAAGTACCCGTCAATTGCAAGTCATGGGTCACTTATAATGTAGGATACAAGTACATGGGGAAACTAACTAACACATGGTATAAGTGTGATGTCAAAGTAAACAACTAGCATGGTAAAAGCGATCAAGTGTACATGACATAAATCAAGTGTCAAGTAATCAAGTGTCATGTAAACATGCATCAAGTGTCAAGTATCATATGTTCATGTATCAAGTATCAAGTTTCATGTAAACAAGTCTCATGTATCATGTAGTCAAGTATCAAGTAAGCATGTATCATGTTCAAGTATCATGTATCAAGTCTTGTGGTGAGTTACTGTCTAGGTAACACTTCATGCAGCCCATACTACATGGTTGCTACAAAAATCGTTTCATTTTAGATTTCATAGTGGACCATAGAGGGCAGTATATTCGGGGACAAGCAAGTAATTGAGCTCCAAGCTCCAAGTATCATGTATCATGTAAACACGTGTCAAGTTGTGCAAGTGGCAAGTATCGTATCTTGCGTGCAAGTATCAAGTAATCATGTCAAGTATCACGTAGGATCAGTGGATCCCCTTCCGAGTACACATTTCTGAATTATTCATTATTACATCTGTTCCTTAAATCCTGGCTTGGTTATTTTATTATTAATGTCAAATAAGCATGTATATGTGCAAAATATATCAAGAATAACATGGCATGATCATGTGACAAGTGCAAGTAGCAAGATAATCATGTACAAGTGCAAGATATCTCATAAAAGAATAAAATAAACACATCTCAAGTTTAGGACAGGAAGACCATGCTGTAGTAAAACAATGATTCCAAGAGTTACAAACAAGCAAATCTGGATCCGTCGAAGGATCTAGAAAATAGACATCTACACGAATCCAACGAGTATAATTAAGTCATATACTAATTTACAAAAACACAGCTCAAAACTGATTTGCATACAGAAATTAGGTTCAGCCAGAAATCAGGAAAACGAATTCAAGAGCAAGAAAACAGTATGAAATCACATTAAATAAACCCACAAAAAATCTGGGGTATTCCACTATATTTCTAGAATCAAAATATAAAGTTTTAGAATTTTTCAGTAAAAATAGATTAGTCATCAAAAATACGAAAGTATCAAGAAAACATAGTTTAGCGAATCTGGAAATCCCAACACTGCTGCACGAAAACTAAGATATCTCGCAACCAGTGAAACGAAATCCAATTCCGCCAAAGGGGTATGAAAATAGATAAAATATACTAACTTTCAAATTTCACAAACAATTTTCATACAGTAAAAGGAATCATAGTGAAAATAGGGTTCTTTACAGAACGGCGAATAAAATACAGCATGTATAAATTTTAGAAACGAGCGTGAAATACCACATAAAACTTATCAATAAAATTCACCAAAATTCTAGGTAATCCCTAACTAGATAAAGAAACACTGACCAAATTTTCAAAACAAAATAATATGTATAGCATGGTTCTTGAAAATAGTTTGTGAACAAAATTAATGAAAAACAGAATCTGGAAAAGATCAACACCTCTGTACTAAAACAGTCATTACTCAGTCATACAAAATCCAAATCAAGCAAGGTCAGTGTGGTTTAAAAATAGACAAAATTATCTAAAACTCATGTTTTATACCGAAATCAAAATACTGACTGTAGCACAGTCGAAAACAGCAAGCAAAACAGAACAGCAAGAAAATACAGATTTCACCCTTCAAAACAAAAACAACATAGCTTCAAGAATATTGATCCAAACACATCCAAACTTGAAATATAGTCTACCAAGTGTCCAAACATCATGTTTTAGGGTACCTACCATGTCCACACCAAGAATTTCACATGGGTCTTAACCAAAACACTAATTAACACAAAATCTCACATACATGTCTAAAATCAAGAACGGGCGATTCCTAGGTTATTTCATGTCAAGATTGGTGTCGTGAGTTTTCTATGGCCAAAATATCACAATAGAGACAAAACCCATCAAGAAAAATACAATTTTGGGTTGTCTCTAGATCCAACTACACTATAAGTGAACTTTGGTACTTGTATCAAATAAATGGATTGGAGTACAAGTTACTTGCCTTAATATGGGGATGAAGAACGATGCAACCAAGCCTAGAAGCAAAACCCACGAACAAAATCCGCTACAAGCAACAAATCAAAGCAAAACGAGCAAAATCTTCTCACGAACGAACTCCTAGAATTGCACGACGATCAAAGTGGCTAGAGACCACTTGAGAACACCACGACGAAGGAGTACGGGATAATATGGTGCAAGACTGATGTTGTTGATGGTGGTGAGGTGATCAGCAAGCAAGGGAAAAGAGGGAAAGGAGGTGTTCGGGTTTTATGGGTGGCCAAAGGTGGAGATGGCCAGAGTGGGGACTATCGGCCAGTAGGGGAGGCCGGCCTGGGGATGGGGTGTGCTCGGGATTTGGGGGCTCGGGTATGCAGGCCGGGAAGGAGAGAGGGAGAGAGTAGATGGAGGCTAGGATTTTAGGAGTTAGGATTAGGGTTTGGGGAGAGAGAGAGTTAGGGTATATATATATATATAGGGTTTAGATGTGGGTTAATGGGTAATGGGTATTAGTAGTTAGCAATAGGTATACAATTGGGTTTTGGATATTGGGTCAATTAAAAATAGGAATACAAATAAGAGTGAATTCTATGGCTTTTGAAAATCTAATTAGGGATCAAAATATTGGGAGTGGGAAAAAGACAACCAAAATACCACCACAACACCAAGAAAAATAAAATTAAAGATAGCGAGACCAAAAATGAGGAAAAGATCAAAACGATGAAAAACACGACAAAAGAGACAGTCAATCAAACACAAGGAGCTCAAAATGAGATAAAACGAATATATATTGAAAACAAATCCAATATACGGTTCAGAAAAAATAAAAGAGAGAAAAATTCTCCAAAAATGAAAAATACAGTCAAAAATACATAAAATGAAAAATAGGGGTTACAATCCTACCCACCTAACAAGAAGAATTTCGTCATCGAAATTCAAAAAGAAGATACATAGGGTAACCCAAAACAGCCAAAAGAACAAAACCAAAAACTACTCAAACAAATAAGGAAACTTCTGCTGAATTTTCTCCTCCAGCTCCCAAGTCGACTCGCCAGGCGAGTGAGGATTCCAAGCAATGCGAACCAACTTGATGACCTTGTTCTTAAGCACTTTCTCCTGCCGATCAACAATAGCAACTGGCAGAATCTCACAAGTCAAATCCGACCGAATGGTCAACTCTGAATAGTCGATCACGTGGCTCTCATCTCGGATAGATCTCCTGAGTTGTGAGACATGGAAAACATCATGCACTCCTGATAAACCTGGTGGCAATGC
This sequence comes from Hemerocallis citrina, assembly GCA_017893485.1. Classification (NCBI taxonomy): domain Eukaryota; kingdom Viridiplantae; phylum Streptophyta; class Magnoliopsida; order Asparagales; family Asphodelaceae; genus Hemerocallis; species Hemerocallis citrina. The sequence continues at coordinate 248,124,998 of CM030358.1, forward strand.
AAGACGATAGGCCACCTTGCCTACTCGCTCTAAAATCTCAAACGGTCCAATAAACCTCGGGCTAAGCTTGCCCCCGCCACCGAACCGAATGACACCGTACCACGGCAATACCGTAAGAAAAACATGGTCACCAACAACAAAATCCAAAGCTCTCCGGTGGACATCGGCCCATCGCTTCTGCCTGTCCTGAGCTGCCTGCAATTTCTTCCTGATCTGAACCACTGCATCAACAGTCTTGGTGATCAATTTCGAACCCAACAACTTTCTCTCACCAATGTCATCGCAGCACACTGGTGATCTGCACTTCCACCAATAGAGTGCCTCAAATGGAGCAGCTTTAATACTGGCTTGAAAGCTGTTATTGTACGAGAACTCTACGAGATGCAAATGATCCTCCCAAGACCCACCAAACTGAAGCATACAGGACCTCAATATGTCCTCAAGAATCTGAATAGTCCGCTCTGACTGTCCATCAGTCTGAGGATGAAAAGCTGTACTGTACTTTAATTTACTCCCCAAACTGTTCTGAAAACTCTCCCAGAACTGAGATCTGAATCTTGTATCCCTGTCAGATACAATACTAACTAGAACCCCATGAAGTCTAATAATCTCTTGCATATACCTCTCAGCTAGGCTCTCAGTAGACTGACCGACGCGGAAAGGAATGAAGTGAGCACTCTTCGTCAAACGGTCGACAATCACCCAAATGACCTTATGACCCTTAGGACTCCTCGGCAAAGCAGTCACAAAATCTATAGTGATATGTTTCCACTTCCACTCAGGAATAGGAAGCGGTTGAAGAAGTCTAGTGGTTCTCTGATGCTCTGCCTTAACCTGCTGGCAGATCAAACACTGAGCAACATACTGCGCCACAGCCCTTTTCATACCCTGCCACCAGAAATGAAGCTTCAAATCTCGATACATCTTAGTACCGCCAGGATGGATAGAGTACGAAGACTGATGGGCTTCTTCAAGCAACCTCTGACGAACATCACCTTCCGGGACACATAACCTGGATCCAAAACGAAGCGATCCATCCGAATGAATAACCATGTCTGTCTTGGACCCAGACTCAACCTCAGCCCGAAATCTCTACAACCGTGCATCACTAGCCTGTGCCTCTTTAATTTAATCAACAAGAGACGACTGCAGCTGAAGCACCAAACAACTCCGATCAGAACTTGGCAACAAAATCTCCAACTCCAACCTCCTCATCCGCTCAATCAGATCCATCTGCAGAGTCAAGAACATAACTGCCGGTCTCCTGCTCAAAGCATCTGGCACCAAGTTTATTTTACCAGGATGGTATTGCAAACTGATGTCATAATCGGCTCTAAGCTCCAACCAATGCCTGTGCCTTATATTTAACTCCTTCCCGGTGAAGACGAACTTGAGGCTTTTGTGGTCTATAAAGATCTCCACTCAGTCCCCAAGCAAATAATGTCTCCACAGCTTCAAAACAAAAATCACTGTCGCTAACTCCAAGTCATGAGTCAGATAGTTCTTCTCATGCGGCCTCAACTGCCTCGATGCATACGCAATGACTTGGACCTTCTGCATCAAAACTGCTCCAAGACCCTTACCAGAAGCATTACAGTGAACTACAAATCTGCCTGAACCATCTGGAATAGTCAACACAGGCACTGACATCAATCTGTTCTTCAACTCCATAAAAGCTCCATCACACTCATCAGACCAACAAAACTTCTGATCCTTCCCAGTCAATTTAGTCAACGGTCCTACTATCTTCGAAAAATCCTTGACGAACTTTCGATAATAGCCAGCTAAACCGAGAAAACTCCTGACTTCAAAAGCTGACTTGAGAATAGGCCAATCCTTCACAACCTCAACCTTCGCAGGATCCACAGAAATACCATCACCAGAAACAATGTGCCCTAAGAAAGAAATCCTATCGAGCCAAAACTCGCACTTGCTAAATTTTTCATAGAGCTGATTCTCTCTCAAAGTCTGCAGAACCACTCTAAGATACTCAGCATGATCTTCCTAATTCCGAGAGTACACCAAAATATCATCAATGAAGACCACCAAAAATTTGTCCAAGAACTGAGAGAAGACCCGGTTCATAAGACTCATGAATACCACCGGCGCATTTGTAACTCCGAACGGCATCACAAGATACTCATAGTGCCTGTATCTAGTCCTGAAAGCAGTCTTCTCTATATCTGCAGCCTTCACCTTAACTTGGTGATATCCAGAACGAAGATCCAACTTCGAGAAAATAGCAGCCCCACTCAGCTGATAAAACAAATTATCTATCCTGGGCAACGAATACCGATTCTTCACAGCAACTCTGTTCAGTTGTCAATAATCCATGCACAGTCGACGACTACCATCCTTCTTCTCAACAAAAAGGACCGAAGCACCCTAAGGCGAAACAATAGGTCTGATGAAACCCAAATCAAGCAACTACTGAATCTGCACCTTAAGCTCTGCCACCTCAACCGGTGCCATCCTGTAGGGACTCTTCGATATCGGTTCTGTTCCAGGCTGAACATCAATACCGAATTCCACTTCCCTATCAAGGGGTAAGCCAGGCAATGCATCTAAAAAAATGCAAGAAATCCCGAACTACTAGAGGCGCAGCCTCACAGCCTGAATGCAACTCCATCGCACAAACCTCCTGATCAACTGCAGGTCGGCCAAGGGAAGACTCCCCGACATGGAACTCAAACTCTGTGCGATCTGGAATCCGGAACACAACCTTCTTGGCATGGCAATCAATAATGGCATGGGTTTCACCCAACCAATCCATACCTAGAATAACGTCGAACCCTGAATTCCCAATTACAATCAGATTGGCTTTGAACTCAGCGCTACAAATAATTACTGGACACTGCCTACACTCTCGGGAACAAATGACAACTCCACCACCTGTCACAATGTTCCAAGCCTCTAACATGTTACTGCACTCCAACTGATGGCGAGCGAAAAATCGAGAGGAGACAAAAGAATGGATTGCCTCAGAATCAAACAGAACATGAGCAGGGAAAGAGCACACAAGCACAACACCTAAGACAGAAAAACAGAAGAGACAAGGAAAAGAATTGGTGACACCAAAATCAAGGAATATGGGTACGAGAAGAATAAATTCATACCCAAAAAGAAATCAAATAAGAAGGGATAAAAAACAATGAAATAAGACTATATCCAGATCAATGTTGATAATATTTGATTCATTTGTGCATGCATGATTGATGAATGTTGCGCAGATTCCAGTTCGAGCCAAGCTTGTCTAATATATTAGTTGCCCAATATATTAGCCAAACCTGGTGCTCTGATACCACTAAAAACCCTGTCACACCCTGCTTCTCAAAAGATTATGGAATACGGATACGTAACAAAATTCCAGTAAATGATTTTCATCATCCATAAGCTGTTCAAGAAATCTTTACAACATGCACAAGAAATATTCAGAGTCGGAAGCGAATTAATCAACCACATGCACATAATGAGTCAAAATACCAACAAGAATACTTGAAACCTTGCCCAAATAGTCATGATCTGAATAAAACACAAGTCTTGGGTCACATTGCCCAAATACCAGAATAATCCAAGTCTCAAAATACAATTATTATTCAAGCACGATACAAGAAATATTATAATAAATTGCAGCACTAATACTTCATGTCTCCGATATCATCTAGAACATGTTCTCCAAAATCTGCAATTCAACGAATGCAGGAAAGAGGAAAAGAGAAAACACAAATACCCGTCAATTGCAAGTCACGGATCACATATAATGTAGGATACAAGCACATGGGAAAACTAACTAACACAGGGTATAAGTGTGATGTCAAAATAAACAACTAGCATGTTAAAAGCGATCAAGTATACATGGCATAAATCAAGTTTCATGTAAACATGCATCAAGTGTCAAGTATCATATGTTCATGTATCAAGTATCAAGTTTCATGTAAATAAGTCTCATGTATCATGTAGTGAAGTATCAAGCAAGCATGTATCATGTTCAAGTATCATGTATCAAGTCTTGTGGTGAGTTACTATCTAGATAACACTTCATGCAGCCCATACTACATGGTTGCTACAACAAAACAGTTTCGCTTTAGATTTCATAGTGGACCATAGAGGGCAGTATACTCGGGAAAATGCAAGTAATTGAGCTCCAAGCTCCAAGTATCATGTATCATGTAATCACGTATCAAGTTGTGCAAATGGCAAGTAGCATGTCTTGCGTGCAAGTATATAGTAATCATGTCAAGTACCACGTAGGATCAGTGGATCCCCTTCCGAGTACACATTTTTGAATTATCCACTATTAGATCTGTCCCTTAAACCCCAGCTTGGTTATTTTATTATTAATGTCAAACAAGCATGTATATGTGCAAAAAATATCAAGAATAATCTGGCATGATCATGTGACAAGTGCAAGTAGCAAGATAAGCATGTACAAGTGCAAGATATCTCATAAAAGAATAAAATAAACACATCTCAAGTTCAGGACAGCAAGACCATGCTGTAGTAAAACAGTGATTCCAAGAGTTACAAACAAGCAAATCTGGATCCGTCGAAGGATCTGAAAAATGGACTTCCACACGAATCCAGCGAGTCTAATTAAGTCATATACTAATTCACAAAAACACAGCTCAAAACTGATTTGCATACAGAAATTAGGTTCAGCCAGAAATCAAGAAAACGAATTCAACACTACAAACGAGAACACCATTCCTGGCATTTTTTTTCACTTTGCCTGGAGTTTGTAAACGCCGGGATTAACCAACGAGGCGGACGGAAAAATGCCGCCGCAAACACCGTCCTTTCCGCTGCCGGGGTATATTCGGAGAAACCCCGGCGTTTTCAAACGCCGTCCTTGATTGACAAGTATCCCGGCGGTCAAGTAGATTACCCCGGCGCTTTTTAAATTTTTTAATTTTTCAATTTTTTCTACCCCGGCGTTTTGGAAACGTCGGGCTTGATTTTTTTTTTTTTTTTTTTTTTTTGTTGTTGTGGATTCGAAATCAGAAATTATAAATATTGACAAGCCAAAAAAATTACTATAAACAATTAGATGTGCAGATATTTCCCAATTTGATATCAATAATAATGTTCAGCATATATATTTCATAAAAAATTTACTTGCTCAAAATAGTAAAAGTAGAACCAAATTTTAATTAAAATTTATAATTCATTGAAAATGTTATGCAGTCACATTTGAAGGTAATTACACATAAGCTGACAGTCTTCGACAAAGGCCTAGTATGAAAAACATAACATGACAAAAAAAAACTATCCAAAAGTGATCAATTTGCTGGTAGCTTGCTCTCTAAGACCATCATTCTTAGATTGCAGCAGTAGCTCGCTCTCTAAGACCATCATTCTCAAATTTGAGGAGTCCTACCATGTAGGGGGTGGCACCATGCTTCACTATTATTTCAAAGATACTGAAATTAAAAGAATAAACAGTTAGACATGCAGAAGCAGCACGTGATCATATAATGATTAAGTGTTACTGTAATGTAATTCAAGAGTGATTGTAATGTACAAATAGATAAGTCAAGAAATAACACCATTATTGCCTATTACATTACAACTTGAATACTTTAACTCAATTACATTACAACTTGAATACTTGAACATCGAATGTAGTAGTATCTGAAAGCCATAATGTAACCACTTATCTGGATCTGGATTACTAGAATGAACAAGTAAAAATTAAATCATGTGTCATATACGTGTGAAGTTACACACTCAGTGGCCGTAAAGCCGCAACCCAACTCTCCAATCATAAACTCTAAACAATTTAACCTCTTGCCTTCCTTCTCCATTTTTACCACCACACTTTCAAAGAACAGATCGCAGAAGACTTTAACAAAGTAAGGAACATGAAGTACAGATTCACTATGTTGCCTACAAAGTAGAGAACTGCGAGAGTATAATTCCTATTTTTTTCTGCTAACAAATTTCATCAATCAACAAATTAACTTGTGTTTGTAGTGGTTGGGCGATTCCCAACTTGAATAGGTAATAAATAGCAAATATATAGGGCAACATGAACTAAATAGTAGGCACTATACTAGAATAGATAGTGAAAGAGTGTGCTTAAAATTGGTCTGTGGGTTCCAAATTGAATAGCTGACAAGTAGCAACATGCACTGGGCAGGATGAAGCAATAGTAGGCACTATAGTGGGTTAAATACTTAGTTTCACACCAGACAGAGTTAACTATTGACACCAAGCCAAATCTAATACCTAATATAATCTACTTACCCGAAAATAACATATGTGAAGGCAGGAAATGCAACATGCACATGTATTTCTGCCAAACAAATGAACTGAACAGTGCGCAAGGGATATAGATTATTAATCATGTCAATGTGGATTTGTAGGAATATAAAAACTTAAACGAACTACGAAATGTATCATCTTGTATGGTTCAATACAGTTCAGATACTGGATTGATACAACTCAAACCTGGGAGCCATCAGCATATTAGGTTTGGATAGACAATGCCAACAATATTCGCAACCAGGGATTAGAAGCACATTGATTTAGTTCTTAGTAGACCCAAAATTTTGCCATAACTGGTTGGAATGTTCTTATCACTTGTGTATTATATAATGGAGGTCCACATCAATATCCATAATAGCCATCTCTACTCCTTAATCTGATTAAAAATTTCATCAGATTTTTATAGCTTCATCTTTGTAGTTTTTTTCTAGTACAAACATCAAAATCCAACAGTACATGTTTAATGCTTCTCTAGCTCAAAACATACACATGGATACAAAACATGTCCACTAAAAAACCAAGCAGAATTTTTCTTTTAATCTTAATTTAACTACCCCTTTCTTCAGAAAAATCCTACTTTGCTTCTAGGTAGCTTGTAATCATTTCTTACTAGCCTTGTTGTTTTGGCACAACATGTCAAAAACACACATACACAGTCACACACACTCACACACACACACTTTTCTAAATAATAACGTAAAATCTATCCAAAAACGACGTGTTAAGTGTTTAAAAGAATTGAAGCTAATAAGATTTTAATACTTACAAGAAGAGACAATCCCGTCTACTATGAATGTCTAACGGAGTCGTCGTTGATGGTATCACGTTCGCCGACTCCTTCTTCATTCATCTGACTGGCTCCTGTAATGACTATTGTTTTGCTGTATAAGGCAAAAATATATACATTATGTTTCCAAATCTTAAAAAAAACTTCACTTAAAAATATCACCTCATGCACACATACACAACCAGCAATAAGACAAACAAATTATCAAAAATATTCACGATAGGAAACTTAATATAAACTATAACCTGTCTCGGTATGTCATCAGGTTCGGAGACATTCGTTTTCTTAAATAAATGTGAAACTTTTTCTTGAAGTTTTGAGAGTTGCGTCTCTAGAAAACGTATCCTTTCATCTCTGGGATCGGGCTGCGTAGACAAAGAAGCACGAGATCGAGATGGTGTGTTTCTTGATAAAAAATGATATCAGTAAGTCTATAATTGGTATGCTTCTTGATAAAAAACTGATGCTTATATCTAGAAAATAACTGTTAGTTAGAAAGAAAAAAAAAACTAGAAAATTATTACATATAACTGATATGTGGATGAACTATCTTGGTCACTCAGTCACAAGGATAGACACATGGATAGAGGAATCCTATTAATAAAGGGAAAATGTCTTTTTACTGCACACTATCTTGGTCACTCAGTCACAATAATACACACAAAATCCAGATAGTATATCTATAATATAAAGGAAATCAGAGGTTACCATCTCGATGCAACATTGACAATTCACAGAACCTTCCCCTTGAATTTGCTTAGAGAAACATCCTTCCCATCAATATCCTGCACAAAATTACACAGACATCAATATACATTTTTCTTATGTTCATTCAAAATGGTTTTCACTAACATATACCATTTTAAACATTGTACTCACACAAAAGTTAGTATTAGTAGGACCTATTATTCAGCTTAAGCTAATTGCTTCAAGAAATATTACCTTCTCTTTCAGAAGTACACACATGATTACCAAATTATTACTCATGATCTTACTAGAAAATCCACTACACAATCAAACTCAACAATCCATACCGCAACGAACCATCGTGCACCACCAAAGACTTTAATTAGTTCTTTGTAGTTGCATTTTATGGATACAAAGTATTGATGCTTCCCCAATCATAGTTTATCCACATTCATATTCATAACAACGAGCCTTAGTTTGTGTGACCTATTGACTATAATGGTACAAAACATAATGCGAATTCAATCCTGATCAGAAGTTAATTCAATAATCATACTCAGTAAAATTACATCCAGTTTTGATCGATTAATATTGTTGAACTAATTATTCAAATTATAGACTAGAATTTAGAGACGACATACATATTCCAACCAGAGATGCTCAAAAGTAGATCAAGATTCCAACAAAATTTTTAAACAAGACATAAGCATAAGTATAACAGCATACAGAATCAATTTAAACAAATGAAAGTAGAAACAAGAAAAGAGAAATCTCACTTATTTCAAATACTGTGAAATATTGAATACAAAAAGGCTGTTAGAGCATTCAGAAATCAAATAGTGTCAAAACGCAGGCAATTGACTCTAATTCGAACATGTTATTTATCATTTTCAGAGACATTTCTAATTGAGTATTATTTCTAAATAAATTACGTACACGTAATTGAAAAATCTAGGTCTGACTGTTCAATACCACTATATACATCACACTAAAGATGTGTGATCGTTACCTTTACAGAAGAATCAGGATCCTGAAACATTTGCGTTAATTGTGAAAGAAAATTTTGGTGGGCTCGGATCTCACTTCTCTTGTTCTTTAAAGAGCATCTAGCTAATCGTCCATCATTTTCAGCAGTCTCCATTTGCAGAGCTTTCAATTCTAAAAATTAAAATTTCATTCATTAATTATTAGAGGAGTAAGCCTAGAATATACTGAGACAAACAGGAAGAACATGTTAAACCTTCATGTGTTGTGATAGATAAAACTCGAGCATATGGGCGAAGTGCCTACGGAATACCTTTACCTTTCCTAGTAGGAGATTTAACTTCCCTGATGACAATTTAAAACTTAATGTAAATTTGAAATGGAGAATAGAAGTAGCAAATGTGAACATGCATGGCACAAATTGGAATACCTTTCCCTTCCTACAGCAATGTTCAATTATACAAGCAATTCATGGAGTATTATATAACAATAAAAAGTAAAATTTATTCTCTAGATCTCTTATGTAGATCATGGCCTAAGTCGATCAATAAGAATTAGATAATGAGTATAGAAAATATGGACTAGTTTGTAGAGGAAGAGCTAGGGAATTCATACCACACAAGATTCCTTACACACAAAAAAAAGGAAAGACACTGTCTTCTATAAGTGGAACCGTTGTCCACTACACACTAACCCCAAATCTCAAGTTATAATAGTCCAAATACCTACACAATCTTAAGTATTGTTGTGTATTGCAAGTGGAGCAACATAAATCAATTTAGCTATTATCCCAGTGCTTATTTATTCTTGGGTTTTTTACAATCATAACCTGCACATGCACACTATAGTTAAAATGAATGCAATCTAACATAGTGATGCGCTCCATAAGTGGCTTATGTGCAATCTACATGATGTCCAACAATAATTTAACAACCGAAGCAGACCTAATAATCAACGAACTTTTTGAAGATTTGAGAGCATTCTTCGTAGAGAAACAATGTTCATGAAGAAGCTCTGACTTCAGTGGATACAGAGGATCATGCTTTGCTATATCCATCCAAATCTGAACCTAAAATTGTTTAAATAAAAAAGAGTTTAAATTAAAGGTCTATATATACAATTAACTGAAACTATTTGCACTAATAAATTACGTACATGTAAGCTACATGGAGCAACGATATGAATATAATGTCATACCTCTTTACACATCGCTTCTATTCTCATGAACACCTCAACATCAACATTACAGACATTATTACTACCTCTAGAAGTACTGGTCATCTGCACAAAATTAAGCCACATTAACATAAAATTACCACAACAACGAAAATGAAAATGAAAAAGACGTCCCCATCTAATGAAAATAAACTGCCTTTAGATTAAATCGCACTTGTCTAAGAACAACATCATACTTTAGTACCAAACTTAAACCAGCTTTAATAAAAACCCTATCAGTAAACCCACAAAACCGAAAGCCCGGAAATGGCATGTGATTCAGGATTTCAAGTGCATCTAAGATTCTCAATCATGAATAAGCAAGTTCACAAATTCACAAGCTTCCAGTCTTAACTAATTTCTAAATAAATTTGAAACCCTATATATAAATTGGTTGGAATTATAAGAAAATTGATATACAAAAAAATTAAACAAATGTGAGAAATAGACTACCGTACCTAATCGATAATTGTATCGAAAAGACGACGTAAAGTAGGAGAGAAATTCGTGAATTTTGAGCGGATGATTTGAAGCTGATTCCTTTCACTCCTTGTGTTTTGAGAGGATTATGTGAGACATCCATACCTAGGGTTTCAGAAAGAGAGAGGTGGGGAAGGACGACGACCAAGCAATCGGTAGAGACGATTGCGAGAGCGAGCGGCGGCGGCAGCGGGTGCGAGAGCGAGTGGAGGCGATGGCTGGTAGGGAGAGCGAGCGGAGGCGGAGGCGGAGGCGAGTGCGACTGCGAGAGCGAAGTGGCAGAGAGCTCGAAGAGGGAAAGAGATAGGGAGTTTGGGGCAATGAATTTGGGAATAGAGTTTCTGGTTGAGCGCGAAAGGGAAAAAAACAGAGGGAAGTGGGGATTTAGAGGAGGAAAGGAAGTATAGAGATATGTAACGCGGGGGTACATTATATACCCGGCGCTTTTATACAAACGCCGAGGTATTTTCCCATTCCGCTGGCATTCATTAATAAACACAGGGGATTTTCCGGCGAAACTACCCAAGGCCGGGGTAGATCTGCATGGCATTCTCTTATCTTTTGTAGTGCAAGAGCAAGAAAATAGCATGAAATCACATTGAATAAATCCACAAAAAATCTGGGGTATTCCCCTATATGTCTAGAATCAAAATATAAAGTTTCAGAATTTTCCAGTAAAAATAGATCAGTCATCAAAAATACGAAAGCATCAAGAAAACATAGTTCAGCGAATCTGGAAATCCCAACACTGTTGTACGAAAACTAAGATATCTCGCAACCAGTAAAACGAAATCCAATTCCACCGAAGGGGTATGAAAATAGATAAAATTTACTAACTTTCACATTTCACAAACAATTTTCATATAGTAAAAGGAATCATAGTGAAAATCAGGGTTCTTTACAGAACAGCGAGTAAAATACAACATGTATAGATTTTAGAAACGAGCATGAAACACCACATAAAATTTATCAATAAAATTCACCAAAATTTTGGGTAATCCTAACTAGATAAAGAAACACTGACCAACGTTTCAAATCAAAATAATATGTATAGCATGGTTCTTGAAAATAGTTTGTGAACAAAATTAACGAAAACAGAATCTGGAAAAGATCGACACCTCTGTACTAAAATAGTCATAACTCAGTCATACGAAATTCAAATCAAGCAGGGTCAGTGGGGTTTGAAAAGAGAAGAAATTATCTAAAACTCATGTTTTATACCGAAATCAAAATACTGACTGTAGCACAGTCGAAAAATGCAAGCAAAACAGAACAACAAGAAAATACAGATTTCACCCTTCAAAACAAAAACAACATAGCTTCAAGAATATTGATCCAAACACATCCAAACTTGAAATATAGTGTACCAAGTATCTAAAAATCATGTTTTAGGGTAGCTAACATGTCCACGCCAAGAATTTTACATGGGTCTTAACCAAAACACTAATTCACACAAAATCTCACATACACATCTAAAATCAAGAACGGGCGATTCCTAGGTTATTTCATGTCAAGATTGGTGTCGTGAGTCTTCTATGGCCAAAATATCACAATAGAGACCAAACCCATCAAGGAAAACATAATCTTGGGTTGTCTCTAGACCCAACTACACTAGGTGAACTTTGGTACTTGTATCAAACAAACAAATTGGAGTACAAGTTACTTACCTTAATATGGGGATGAAGAATGAAGTAACCAAGCCTAGAAGCAAAACTCACGAACGAAATCCGCTACAAACAACAAATCCAAGAAAAACGAGCAAAATCTTTTCACGAACGAACTCCTAGAATCGCACGACGATCAAAGTGGCTAGAGACCACTTGAGAACACCACGACGAAGGAGTACGGGATAATATGGTGCAAGAATGATGTTGGTGAGGTGATCGGCAAGCAAGGGAAAAGAGGGAAAGGGGGTGTTCAGTTTTTGTGGGTGGCCGAAGGTGGAGATGGCCGGATGGGGGACTGTCAACCAGTAGGGGAGGCTGGCCTGTGGATGGGGTGTGCTCGGGATTTGGGGGCTCGGGTATGCAGGCCGGGAAGGAGAGAGGGAGAGAGTAGATGAAGGCTAGGGTTTTAGGAGTTAGGATTAGGGTTTAGGGAGAGAGAGTTAGGGTATATATATATAGGGTTTAGATGTGGGTTAATCGGTAATGGGTATTAGTAGTTAGCAATAGGTATACAATTGGATTTTGGATATTGGGTCAATTAAAAATAAAAATACAAATAGGAGTGAATTCTATGGCTTTTGAAAATCTAATTAGGGATCAAAATAATAGGAGTGGGAAAAAGACAACCAAAACACCACCACAACACCAAGAAAAATAAAATTAAAGATAGCGAGACCAAAAATGAGGAAAAGATCAAAACGATGAAAAACGAGACAAAAGAGACAATCAATAAAATACAAGGAGCTCAAAATGAAATAAAACGAATATATATTGAAAATAAATCCAATATACGGTTCAGAAAAAATACAAGAGAGATAAATACCCCAAAAATAAAAAATTCAGTCAAAAATACATAAAATGAAAAACAGGGATTACAGATAATCATGAAATAAATTTACCAATAATAATCCAACATCAGGGATATGTTAGGTACCCACATAAGGGTGAAATTATAGCCACACATATTATGGAAGCATGTAATAATTTTTGTATTTATGATAAAGTGTTTGCTATTGGTTTTGATAATGCCTCCAATAATACAAAGGCAATTGAGAGTTTAAAAATTACTTTAGATCCTATAGAACCCGAAATTTTTCATGTTAGGTGTGCTTGTCACATTTTAAATCTTTATGTGCAAGATGCACTAAAATATAGAAATGATAAACTAGAAGCAATGAGAGATTGTGTTCATTATATTACATTGAGTGGTCCAATTTATCAAGCTTTTCATGATTGGTGTAAACTTAGGGGTATTGTCTGTAGACGTTTTCCTAAAGATGTACGACAGCGTTGGAATTCTACCTTTGAATTATTAGATGTTGTTCTTTATTATCGTTTTAATCTTAGAGATTTGTGTCGCAATGGGTATGCAAAATTGTTTGTTAGATGATAATTTTTGATTTTTTGCCGATAGTTTGTATAAATTTTTACAACTTTTTAACGATGCAACTTTGCAATTTTCAAAAACATATACATCTACATCTAGTGGTATTTTACTTGAAATTGTGACTATAATGACAACAATTAAAGATTTACAAAATGACCATTTTATTGGAGATATGGTAAATGCGGCATATGTTAAATTTTTGAAATATTTTCATCTAATTCCTATGTTATATTGTGTAGCTAGTGTAATGAATCCTATGATTAAATTAGATGGTACAAAAAATTTAATTGAAATTTTTTACACTTATGCCCCACACGATGCAATACTAGATTTTGATCACGTTGCTTTTACTCATAAATTTGAGAATATTTTGACTAGGTTATATGATTCTTATGATAGGATTTATTCATCTAACACTATTCAAACACAAATACAACACAAAATGTTGATTCTTCTTCTTCTTCTTCCTCTATATTAGCAAAAGGAAAGAGTCAATCTAGTATTGGTGTTTTAAATCTTATTAAATCAAAAAACCCAAGAACGAATTCACTAAATGAGTTGAATTGGTATAATGCACAAAGTGCAGTTGAAGATATAGAAGATGTGTTACAATTTTGGAAGAGTAATGAAGCAATTTTTAATATTCTTTCTCGTATGGCTAAAGATCTGCTAACAACACCGGTGTCAACTATTGCATCGGAAAGTGCTTTTTCTCTTGGTGGAAGGATAATGAGCCCGAGCAGGAGCTGATTGACAGCCAAAAATTTAGAGATGCTAGTATGCGCCGAAGATTGGATGAAAGCAGAAGAGAGGACCCAAGACTTATTTGAAGTACAAGCTGGAGTTGGATCAACAAGTAGCGATGAATGAACGATTACATTTAGTTAATTTATATTAAAATGTTTTTCAATAAATTGTAATTAATTGGAAAATTTAGGGTGATGAGATTCTATATTTAGGTTAAGTTGAAGTGCACGGCAATAGTCCAATGTTTTCTCTTCAATCTAAGTAGTGGCCATCTCGATCTTTAAATTCAAGTAATTTCCTTGATTTGTAATTTGATTTAATTAGACTAATTTGTATGAATTTTATTATGTACTTCATTTTATTCAAGAAGTTCAAATTTATTAAATCATGTACTTCAATTATTTATGAAATTTACTCTTTGCAATTGTTATGAAATTGCAAATCCATATACTTGATCTTCAATAATATTTTACACAAAAAAAAAATCTCCCTAAACACGGGCCCGGCCCGACCCGGCCTCCACACTTGGGTCCGGAGATCAGGTCCGGACCAAGGTTTCTAACCTTCAACCCGGCCCGGCCCGATCCGCGTAGTGGAGGAGCCCGGCCCGAGACCGGTCAAAGCCTGGTCAAACCCTGTCCGGACCGGCACGAGTGGCCCGAATGCCATCCTTAGAGGCAACTCATGGTTTTGAGGCAACTCAATGATATTGACATATAATTACCGTGCCCAATATTTTTTTTTCTTTAAATAAGGCTATAGCCACATAAGCATGCCACACACGGACACTCACAATAATTTCTACTTAAAAATATTAATGCAAACGAAATTCAAATTTCTGATTATTTATTCACTCATTAAGAAGTTTATCACTGGGCACTTGCGTATGGCATGACTTTTCCTCCTTGTATTATCAATCCTGGCAGACAGAAATTTTTCCCAAACTGATCAACTTTTTCAAAGTTTTTTTCCAAACTGATCCACTTTTTAAAAAAATTTCCTAAACTGATCCACTCGCTTTCTCAGATAGCGAGTGGAGTCAAAATTCACTCACTATCTGAGAAAGCGAGTGTTGGTTTTGAGTTTTTTGATTTCTTCCTTAGCCAAGACTCGCTGTCTCAAAAATCGAGTTTGTTTTAACCAAACTCGCTTTTTGAGACAACGAGTGTCGATTGGAGTTTATTAACTTTCTCAATTCATACTCGTTGTCTCAAATAGCGAGCTTGTTTTAACCAAACTCGCTGTTTGAGACAGCGAGTGTCGATTGGAAATTTCTTAAACCGCAGACTTTTTTAACCAAACTCATTTTTTGAGATAGCGAGTGCCGATTGGAGTTTTTTAACTTTCTCAATTCAGACTCGCTGTCTCAAATAGCAAGCTTGTTATAACCAAACTCGTTTAAGACAGCGAGTGTCGGTTGGAGATTTCTTTCCTGTATTCATCTTATTAACCTTTTAAAAAATATACATATTTCACGATATACAGCCAGCAAGTTCACCCTTGAAAATTCAGCCGTTTTGCTAAATTTCCGTGATAGATTGACACTATCTGAAATTGAGCTTTATTCACACGTGGAATTTAATCATCCATCAGCTTCTATTTCTTGAAGGATCTTGATAGTACATTCTTTCTTGTTATCGAACCCAGCAAGGTGCACCATAATGTCTGCCTTCGAGTACGTTCCTGTACAGTCAACAACAGAAATACTCAGCTAACTAAAACTGCAAACAGGACGATATATATTCATACTTACTAGCTTTATACACATAGAAGATGCAAAGCGACTCTCTAGTTACAATGGTGAAAAACACATATCAAACATTATATCCATATGAAAGGATATTTTACCTTTCCAGATGGTATATGAGATGATGAGAAAAAACGGAAGGCAGACATCAAGGTTGGATTCCAAGGGTAGGAGTTGAAGAGACACTGCATGGATGATACACTAACATGAGTTCGTCGCTCTTCTGGAGAGAGACTATTGATCAAGTGCTTCATGGCTGCATTGTCCCCACTCTTGGTAGATCCAAACTGTATGAATGATGTTTTGGTTCCCCCCATTTGTCGAGAAAGTCTTTGCTCCACTCTGATGTCCGAACAAAGAACACACTCGTGCATATATACAAACATTTATACAATGATACAGAAGAGACAATATCAACAAATCAGTAACAGTTTTTAGGAAACTGAAATCCACTCAACTTTGAGACCACTCGCTATCGACACTCGCTGTCTCAAAAATCGAGTTTGAGTTTGGTTAAAACAAGCTTATTTTTGCGACAGCGAGTCTTGGTCAAAGAAGAAACCAAAAAATTCAAAAGCAATACTCACTTTTTCAGATAGCGAGCGGATTTCGACGGCACTGGCTATATGAAAAAACGAGATGATCAGTTTGAATTTTTTTAAAAGTGGATCAGTTTGGAAAAACTTTTGAAAAGTGGGTCAGTTTGGGAAAAATTCGACAGACAGCTGGTCTTCTTGTTCACACTTTAAAAAGGGTTCCTGGTGTTTGAACACAGTGCAGAGTCCACACGCATTCACATGAAGAAATAAGAAAAAAAACCCCAAAATAAAAGCAACCCAAATTTTGAGTATCTGACATATTGGAGAAAATAAATTTAGGTTTGTATTGCAATCCTTCAAACTTAAATTTAGGTTTTTAATAATTTAAAATTGACAGACAATAGATAATCGTCTGTTGATTTTTTTTTAAACCCATCCGTTCAAATTTATTTTTTATTTAAAAAAATTTGAAGGGATGGATAATGTTTTACTGTGCGATGAAATTGTTTTAAAAAGTAAATTTAATCGAATGGATGGGAAATGATTTTTCGTCCGTCGATTTTTTTTATTTAACCAATCTGACGGAAAATTATTTTCAGTCCGTTCGATTTTTTTTTAAAAAAATATGTGGGATACGATAATCATCTATTCGTCCCTGAATTTTTTTAATTTAATTTGTGGGATATATAATCATTTTCCGTAATAAAAAAAGTTCGGACGGGAAAAATCCTGGTCTTTGAATATCCCAAAGTCAGTCAGCAGTTAAGCAGACTCCACACAAATAGCTGACTTCTGACTCACGAAGAAATAAGCAGAATCCCCAAAATAATTGTCCATTTTGGCGGCCACGTCTCTATTTCTATATATACCCCATTCCGACCTACTTTCATCCAAACTTCTATACTTTAACAATTCTCTTCTTATTTTGGAATCCCAATTCTTCCTTACACACACCACGTACAGTCCCTATGAACTATCAATACTCTCTCCTACTCTTCCCCTTTCTGATCTCACTCTCTGTGTATCTCCTCACCTTCAGATCGAGCAATAATAACGACAAAAAGATTTTGAATATTCATCCTGGTGACTACAAACCCTATCCCATCCTCGGCCACCTGCCGTACTTCATCAAAAACCGTCACCGCTTCCACGACTGGGTGACCGAACTCCTCGCTTCCAGCCCCACCAACACGATCACCTTCCACCGCCCCTACAATCATGGCATCTTCACTGCGAACCCCACCAATATCGAACACATGCTCAAGACCAACTTCGACAACTATCCCAAAGGGAAAAGGTAATCCATAAATATATTTTTTAGAGTTCATCTATGGTGCAAACAAGCTGCTCTACTAACTAGAGCTGGTATCGGGTCCTATCGGGTTAGTTCCTCCACTACCCGGATCCAGATTCGATACTTCACGGGTCCAAAAATTGAATCCGGACCCGGACTTGCGAGAATCAGGTTCAGGTCCTAGTTAAAAAACCTACCCATCGGGTCCGATAGTAGGGAATAAATATTTGCACTTAAGTATTTTGTTCACCTCATACTCCTAAGGTTTAAATAAATTTTGCACTTAAGTACATGAATAAATATTATATTTACACATTTATATTCAACAATTACTATTTATATGTATATCCATATAACCCTATTATTGAAATTCCATATTTTTTGTGTATTATTTAGTGGGTCCGGATCGGGTCTATTTTGAGCGTACTCGGATCCGGACTCGGAAGTGGATCGGATTTTATTTTAGGACCCGGATCCAGACCCGTATAGATCGGCTCAGTTCCAGTCCAATGTCGGGTTCGAGTATCGGGTTTTTGTACCAGCCCTACTACTAACTACAACAATATTTAAACCGCTCTTTCCGATTCGGAGTTAGTTTTTCAACTTCTTTTATGAAGTCGTACGTATATTTGTCTATTAACTATGTAACAAAAACATGATCATGGACCAAATTTGTCTATTTAATTACTTTTAATTTTAATTTTTAAATAATACCACCCTTCTCAACCTCACCTTTTATGTCGGGTCCATAGTGATCGCCTTCCCCAGCAAAGCATCAACCATATATCATTAAAAAAAATCTAAATTTACATTCATTTTAAATGAAGTAAAAATTACGTTTTTTTTATTCAGACAAGTAAAATCCTAAATTAATTTAGATGAAAATTAGATGAACCCTAAGGGAAAAAAAAAAAAGAGAGAAAGAAAAATAATGACTGAGAGAGGGGACGGCAGGGGAGCGAACGTAAATTAAGGATAGCTAACGAGATATATACACGTAATTAATGTGCAAGGTAGAGTTTACGCACGTACTGCCAATCTTTCTTTACAGCTTCACCAGTGCACTCCATGATATGTTCGGTAGAGGCTTCTTTAGCTCCGATGGCCATGATTGGAAGGTCCAGCGAAATACAGCGAGCCATGAGTTCACCAGTCGCTCTCTTCGTGGGTTCGTGTATGAAAGTGTTAAGAAGGAGATAAGCACCCGACTTCTTCCTCTGCTCAAGAAATATGCTGATAGTGAGAAGGTTATCGACATACAAGCCGTGTTTGAGCATTTCGCCTTTGATAATGTATGCAAGTTGGCGTTTAACAAGGATCCAGCTTGCCTAACCGAGGAAATAGTGCAACATTCAAGTCCTTTTGGTGATGCGTTTGAGGAAGCTTCCGAGCTCACCCTCACAAGGCTGCGATATGCAGTGCCGAATTTTTGGAGGATCAAGAAATTGTTCAATATTGGTTCAGAGCGAAGTCTGAAAGAGTCAATTGGCACGGTCCATGAGTTTGTAGCTAAGTTTATCCAATCTCGGATAAAGGAATTGCAAACTTCTTCTTCCAATATGCAGCGGGAAGCAGACGACCTTGTGTCGAGATGCCTCCTTGCCGACAAAGACTACGACAAAGATTATCTACGTGACTTTGCTATCAGCTTCATACTCGCAGGACGAGAAACAACGTCTTCTGCTCTCACCTGGTTCTTCTGGCAATTGTCATCTAGGCCAGAAGTACAAAGGAAAATACTAAAAGAGATCGCATCAATTCGTTCTCAGAGAGATAAACCTATAAACAGAAGAGATTTTGAATTCGATGAGCTGAAGAAAATGCATTATTTGCACGCGGCCTTATCAGAGTCATTGAGGTTGTACCCTCCAGTACCACAAAACTCGTTTGAATGCCTAAAGGATGAGATCTTGCCCGATGGGACTGAGATCAAGAGGGGGTGGTTCATGGCATGGGATACTTATGCAATGGGGAGAATAGAGAAGATTTGGGGCAAAGATTGCTTGGAATACAAGCCAGAAAGATGGTTGGATGATTCTGGAATGTTTAGACCCGAGAGTCCATTCAAGTTCGTGCAATTTCAAGCAGGGCCGAGGATGTGTTTGGGGAAGGAGATGGCATACATTCAGATGAAGGCGATTGTTGCTAGCGTGCTTGAGAGGTTTGTGGTTGAAATGGTAGACAAGGACAAGGAGCCAACGCATATGATCTCACTCACGTTAAGAATGCGGGGAGGACTTTCGGTGTTCATACGGAACAGGGATTGATCCATGGCCGCCAGCCTAGATATTTAATTAGGCAAATAAGCTAAAGAATAATGAATGCATGCTTCATTCAGACATTCATACCATATAAGTCGATATCTACTTGTTTCCAATAATCTCAATGCAGGAAACCCCCGCCATATATGTGGTGGTATAAAGGGACTTAAGTAATTTGTACTTCTATTTTGCCTTCTCGCCTGTTTACGGTGAAATATTATCCCCAATTCGTGGGCTTTGTTTGTCAACAAAACTACTTCACTACAGTCTATTTTTGCTACTGTATCTTTTACTCAAAAAGACAAAAAAAAAAAAGGACAAAAATAATGAGGAGGAAAAGAAAATATGTTTGTATTAAAGAGGTGTTGGAACGGAAGTGTAATAGTGTGAAAGTGGAGTGTAAATGAACTCTCTATTTCTAGCTTGCCATATAAATAATAGAAAGTAAATAATAAATAATAAATTGCTTTGAATCAAAGTGAAGGGTGAAAGTGAAAAGAAAATGTGCTAGATTATGTAAATCTTTTTTAACCATGTTTCCCTTTTTTGCAAATAAATAAATTATTTATTATCATTTGTTACTTTTTTCACATGCTTCCTTTTTTTTAAGATGGAATTCTAATGTAATAGTAGATACTCTTTATCCTAGTGGGCGAAAGTGAAAAAATCATTCTCATTTTTTACTTTCATCTTGTCAAACTAAAAGGTGGGAACAGTGTAAATTTAGTATTTTGTATATACAGGTTGACAGAAACAAACTAATATTGAGTGAAATTGAAATATTATGCAACTTTTGATCTATTCATTACAAATCGCAATAGCTATTCCGGCGTTTCTATCCTGCCGTTTGGGATGAACGCCGGGATATATGACATTTTTATTTTTATTTTAAAATTTTGGCCTATCTATTGTGGTGTTTGAATTAAATGCTGGGATAGAATGGATCAATCCTGGCGTTTTCATCATAAACACCGGGATAGATCCAATCTATACCAGCGTTTGTACAAAAAACGCCGGGATAGATCATGTTTTTATTTTTCCCCAAACTTTTTATTTCCCCCTTAAAATGCAACCCCAAATTCCTCATTTTTTTTTCAAAATCAATCCCACTGTCACTCTCTCACTCTCTGATCACACCCATCTCTCTCTCTCTCTCTCTTCTCTCTCTCTCTCTCTCTCTCTCCCCCCTCGGCGGCGGCGGCGGCGTCCCTCTCCCGCCATCGTTGTCCCTCTCCCACCGTCGTCGTGGCCCCTTATCGCCTTTTCCCTCTCTCATTCCAAGACCTAGACCTTAGCCCTAATCGTTCTCCTTCGTTGTTCTTCTCTGCTCTCTCTCTCTCTCTCTCTCTCTCTCTCTCTCTCTCTCCCTCCTTCTTCTTGTTCTCTAATGGCGGCATCAAGCCAGAAAAGCCTCCTCCTCCTAAAATAACTCAAAGGTACCGCCTTTTTCTTCTTCTTCTTCTTCCTTTTTTCCTCCAATTTTTAATTCATTTTTTAAAACCCTTTTTCCTTTATAAAAATCTCTTTTTTAGATCTTAGCATCCGGTTGATGGGTTTTCGACCGGTTTAGTTGACAACAGCAACATCTTTGAGAGGAGCGTTCGATCATCGGACCCGATACCTATAGTAAGTTGCTTTTTTAAATAATAATAATAATAATAGTTGTTCTTTGTTTTGATTGATTGTTGTTGGTTCTTGATTTTTTCTGAAAATTTTTAGGGTTAGGAAATTACATGAGGATATATGTATGTTCAATAGCTATGGAGGTATCGAGTGGATGCAATCAAATTTGGTTAGGATTTGTGGATTTATTTTGTTACAGGAAATTTTATCGAAGTTGTTGTTTGGATGTTGTAAAGAATTGAGGGTTTATGGAAAGTTGTTGGGGTTTTATTTATTTTATGGAGTTGATCTTTACAATGAATTGTTGTGTTCTAGTTGTTGTGCAACACCCAACAAAATTGAGTAATGACAATTTTGCCCTCGCGTATTACGCACGTATATTTTGTACCATTACGAGTAATATTTGTAATATATTTTTAAATAAATGTCATAGGTAATTTATATTCTGATTATTTATATGTTTTTCATTATCTCAAAATTCATTTTATCCTATTTTTAGCCAACTCGAATATTAATTTTATTCTTTGTATTTTTACTAGTATTGCACGTGTTTTCAATACACGTGTTGATTACGTAAATTTCACCATTACGCGAAATATCCGTAACATTATCAAAATAAATATTTTCCGGGTATTTATAAACATTTCCCTATTTATCAAATCTATTACATATTTTGAATATTTATTTTTATGTGCATTTTATTTCTAAAATTTTCTAAGGAATAATGTACATTTTTTCTTCTCACTTTATGAATTATTTTTATAAAAACCTGTGGGCCCAAAATTGTTTTTAAAGCCAACAAAAAATTATTTTAATGAAACCTGCACACAACTTGTCATGTAGAATACCCATTTTCATTCAATAAAAATAAATTATAAATTGTGTGAGTGTGCATGTAGAGTGCACGTGCATCAGTGTGCACTTGTGGGAAAACCAAAGGTTTGGCCGGTCATGAATTGGAAGGGATGGGGGTTTGTGGTATTGATTTTGTGAGTGGATAGTTAATTTCATTAGTGGGTTAATTAAATTAATGCATACTTAATTAATTAAATCTCTTATAAAACTACCCAATTCCACTTCCTAGACCTTCACTCTCTTCTCCTTTTCTCTTCTTCTCTTCTCTGTCAATTCCAAAAACCACCAGCACTTCATTTTTCTCTCCACTCACACACTATATATATATATATATATATATATATATATATATAAACTTATATTCTATTCAATTATATATACATATGTACATATATATAGAGCAATGCTCCATTGAAAACGGGTCTGTTTTCACAGACCCGTGAAAACAATGTTTCTGGCCATTGGATCAAGTTCATCTTGATCCAACGGCCGTGATCACCCGCCCATCACCCATCTCACTTAAGTGGCGGAAGGGTAATTTGGAAATTTTGTCCCAAATAAGTATTTGCCTCATTTGCTCTAAAATTTCGAATGAACCTTGGCTATTGTTTGAATGAACCTAGGCCTAGGTTATAAAAAATTGAATGAACCTATGTCGTTGTTTGAATGAACCTAGTCCTAGGTTATAAAAAATTGAATGAACCTAGGCCGTTGTTTGGAACAACGGACTTTTATAACCTAGGCCGTTGTTCCCAACAATGGCCTAGGCTATAAAATTTCGTTTCTTCAAACAACCTAGGCAATAAAATTTTATAGCCTAGGACGTTGTTCCCAATAACGGCATAGGTTATAAAAGGCCTTTGTTCCTAACAATGGCCTAGATTCATTCAATTTTTTATAACCTAGGCTGTTGTTTCAAACAACGGCCTAGGTTCATACAACCAAAGTGGGTCTGCTTTCACGAGTCTGTGAAAACAGATCTGTTTTCAATAAAGAATTGCTCATATATATATATATATATATATATATATATATAAGGATAGGATCATGTGAGAACTCCTTTGGTGAGAATCACGTGTGAACTTTTTTTTGAGACATAAATTAAAAAATCTGAACCGTTCATTTTGATCTACACATCTAAGTTAGTCTACGAATGAGAAATTAGGTCATTTGAGATTTGTTTGTTCATGCATTTAAGTGTTACAAATTGTATGATTGAAGATCGTTATTTTTTATAATGACTTAATGGATGGACAAATGAACTTCAAATAACTTGATTTCACATATTTAGACTAATTTTGTCATTCTAAATAATGTGAACAGTTCGGATCATCCATGTGATGGCTATGTAAAAAGTTATCATGAAGCTTATCGTGAGAACTAGTTCTCACATGATCACTCCCCTATATACACATGATCACTCCCATATATATATATATATATATATATATATATATATATATATATATATATATATATATATAAATGGTGATGTGCTGTTACCGAAATGCTTGCTGGCTTTGGGGGTTTCGATGGGAGTTTTGCTTTGCTTTTTTGGATTTTTGGTGCTCTTTTGAAGGGAGATTAATACTAGCACATTATATAATAGGTGGGTATTCTTTCTTGCTTTCTAAAGTAAAATAAATTGCATGTATAGAAAATTTATTGATATTCGAAATTGAGTTCTAGTTGATCTTTGTGATGCATGTGATGTTGCTATTTTAGAACATTTGGTAGAATTGAAATATGAAAATTGTTGCATGCTAACAGAAAAATTCATCATGGTATAATGAAGTTGTCGAATTAAAAGTTTATTTCATTAGTATGTTGAAATCGTTATATACAAATATCATGCCATGATTAGATCATTTGATTTGTGCATTTGTGTAAACAAATTTGTAATTTGTATGCAAGAAATTGTGGAAGTATTAAGAGAAATTATAAAAGTCAATGGGGATGATATTTGCTATAACAAAGAATATATACCATCATGATAATAGTGGAGTTTCTTCTAATTGCAAAATATGAATACTAGATTTTAAGATAATTATTGACTTGTGTTAATTTTATACTAATTAAAATTAGTAAAGAAATAATTCTGGGAGTTTGGAAATGTATTTTGATAATATTATTTTGGAGAAAAGATTAGAAAATCGAAAATTGTTTGAAAGTTGAAAATCAAGATTAAAACAGAGCATTAAAAATATAAAGAATTTAACACATAATATATCAGAAGTGATGCTTGGCTTGTGGCTAGCAGGGGCGTGCTTGCGCCCGGCACTGACATGTGGCACGGGGTTTGGGGGGTCTCTAGTTCGAGCTCTCCAATGCACAAAAGTGCATTTTTTATTTCTTTTTGGTTGTTTTTGGGTTTTAAAAATTCAGAAAATTTCGTATAAATAATTTAAAACATTAAAATAATAATTGAGAATATTTTCCTCACTTTTTAAGATATATTTTTGGGATAAATAAAGATTATACTCACGTATTAGAGAAGACTTGAACTCAAGAAAATTATATATATGATTAAAGATGTTAAGAATTGGTAAGATGAATTTCTATTGATGAATCTCAAAGAGATTGTGTTTTAATCTTAATTAATTTGTATGGTGAAAGTTTAGATGAGCATTGTGAAATGAATAGTTTGAGATTTTACTTATTGATGAATAAATAAGAATGAATGAAATGATTTGAATGAAATATGAATACATGAAATTGAGAACATGAATTATAAAGGTATGAGTACCCATGGTATTGAACATGAAAATATGTTGATTTTAGAGGCTTAGTGAAACCTGGTACCGGCAAGTGTTGAAAATGAATAATCGATTTAAGAAGTGGCCAATATGGGCTGTCGTTCTTGGTATTTTTGTGTAAGACCGGTAGGAGGGTAAGCTGAACCTAGGTGGTATAATTTATTCATGTTTCAAACTTAAGGTTAGGCACTAAGGGGAGATGTGATGAAATATGGGCAAACATGAGTATGAGGGTCTAAATAGCGCAATGGGAGGTATCTTCAGAATTACCGGGGTTGAGGCTCGCAGTGGGAGATATTACTCCAGAATTAATGGGATCAAGGATGTAACACCCTAGAATTTTAAATAATGTTTTTGAGATTAATCAATGAATTTATGTGATTTTTTGGGTGATTTAATAAACATCTCTGAGATTTGCCTTTTGCACGTGCAAAACACGTGCAAATATAAATTTTGGGGAAAACACAAAAGTCATGAGTTTATTTGGAGGATGTAATATTTGTTAGTGAATAATAATTCCAAAATTTTCTGAATTTTTATAAGTCACTATGGACATTTTCTCAATATACTAAATAAAGAAGGATCTTTTTTGCAAAATTGTCACTTGGAGGCAAAAGTTGTTGTAACCCCTATTGCTCATATTTGTATTTTTTAATTGTATTTAATTAAATTTTTGATTATTCTACTTTATTTTTGGTTATATTTAATTTCATTTCCTTTGTATGGTGTGTTGTTCTTCTCTCTCTCTTGTGATTCATTTTGCATTGATTCAGCTTTTTTGTCCTCATTTATTTGGCCTACAATTTGTTCTTGATCTTGTCTATCGTCTAAACCTATTTCTTGGCCTATTTGTATCTTATTGGATTCCTTTCTCCCTATTGGATACTACCTAGTCACCCAAACCCACATTGTCCCTATATAAACACCCTAATTGAACCCTAACCCCAATTACCAAAACCTAAAACTATTATCTCTCTCTAGCTGTCACCCTCTCTCTCCCCTACCTCCGACCTACTCCCCGCTTTCCCTCTGCCCGTCGCCGTCGTCGCCTTTGACTGCCGACGCTGGAGACCCCCTCCCGATCCTCTCCTCTTCCCCTTCGCTGTCGTCGACTTCGTGACGCACACCCAAGTCGAGCCCCTTTCTGTCGTACTCTCTGTGGTCGAGCGCCACCATGACCCCATTCGTCGCTCGTCTCCCGTGCCATCGTCGCCATCCCCAGGTCGTCGTCGTCGTCATCTTCCCTTAGTTGTTCGCTGCCGGTCTTGCTGTTTGTGCTGCTGTCTCTTTGGTGTGGTGTGCACGTGCTTTTGTGTATGCGTGTTTTGGATTGGATTACTTGTTTCTTTGTCATTTTGTTTGTTGTTCGGGATCCGTTCCCATTATTCTATTCTTCGTTTCCGTCGTCTTCATATCAGGTAAGTAGCTTGTATGTGTTCTTTTTGTCATACAAGTTAATACCATAAGTAATCTAGTATAAAAATATTTGAACTCTCATGAGGATCCTATTTTGTTAGGTTAACCATTGATATCACTTCTTGATCATGTGTAGTTACAATAGTTGACACATGTTGCACGAAAACAATTAGATTATATGACATCTTGACTGTATGTTTTTTGTGACACACCGTATGTTGTAGATAACTGTTGCATAGATGTTGTGTTGAATGTGTTATCTCATTATAGAGCATTTACATACATGCCATGTTGATTTGAGTAACCCACATATACCATACTTCGTATGACATCTAGATTGGACCGTTTGTAGTTAAGCTGTTTGATAAAATGGATAAAAGAACTTTTATTTTGCTGCTGTCCTAATTTTGTACAGTAATTTCGACCTGATTAACATCAGTAAAATAAATAAGTTGGTGAACATGATTTGCAGCCTTTGTTTTCTAGTTTTCAGAACTTTCGACTGATCTGAATTCTGATTTTTGATGCATGAGTTACTACTGTTTTACTGCAGTTATATCGTATATTCCAAATTCTGAACTAGTTGTATTCTGTATGGAAGTTTATTTTAAAACTGATATTAAAAGTAGAATTTGAACTCTAAATTTTTCTGAGTATGTTTAGTTATGACTGAGAGAAATCCCTAATTTTTGTAGAATTAATTAATGACTTTTGTATCTCAATTCATACTTATGAAACTAGTCGATATATTTTCAAACTGCATGCTGTTCAGTAAAGAACTATGTTTTCAACCTGATTATATCCGTTTTTTATGAAGACTTTGTAAATATGAACTGTAGCCTGATTTGTCTATTTTATCTTCCTTTTGATGGATTTGGATTTCAAATTATATTTTATAAATTATCTCTGTTTTGATACTGTTGTGTCTGAACTTTCAGAATTGAGATTTTTTTGCATTACTCTTGTTACCGCTAAATCTGGTGTGAGGGCAAACAGATAGTATTTGTGGATTCTTGGAAAACTTGAATAGCAAACCTGAAACCTGTTTCGCCGAATTTTGACCACTGACTCCCGCCGTTCACCTGCAAAAAGTGCGAGACACCGGGGTTGATCCCGGCGACGCACCTTCCGACGCTCAAATCAGTAATCAGGAATGATTATGAAAGAGTGTAAATCGGCAAAAGATTGATTACCTCTTAATGGTGGTGGATGGGGGGTATTTATAGTCGCCGTTGGGATCAGATTGGGAATGTAATCCCTGTGATCAGATTAGGAATGTAATCCCTAATTTCCAGTGAAATGATAGATGTGAATCAGGGCCGTTGATTAGTATTAATCAGGAACCCTAATTTTATCCTGCTGGACTGGATTCGTTGCGGGTTGAAATCCGCACCCAGTAAGATAGATCCGTTCATGGGTTATTGGGCTTTGAATAAAGACCCAGTTCCCATTTCAGACCCGTTAGTAGGTGAAATTACCGGTTTACCCCTGAGCTTTAAGATTCTTGTCCGATTTGAAAGGCCCCAATTTAATCCTATTTTTAGCCATATCACGAGCCCCCACTCCTGGAGACTGAGTTTTACAGTCTTCGAGGAGTAGTTTTGTTGTTCTAATGGCGTACGAGATTTTATCGGTGTTCTTAAGGGAGTTTGGATCTTGCTCGGAGTATAACGGTGTTATTCTGGGCTTGTAAAATACCCAAAAATATCCTCAGAATTTTCTGGATTTCTGGTGATTTTTCCAGATTTTTCTGAATTTTTTCTCATTTTTTTGAATTTTTTATTCATTTTCCGAATTAAATAATTAATAATCGAAAATATTTATTAATTATTCTAATTAAATAATTATATTTTTCAGAATTTAAAAATAATTTTTCTGAATTAATAATTATTTTTAGAATTTTTAATTAATTTTTTTCGATTTTTTAAATATTTTTTGGATTTTTTAAATAATTAAAACAAATAAACAAATAAATTAATTAATTAAATATTACCTGGACACGTGGAGCATTTCTAAGCGTCGATCATGATCAGATGTGCGCGCATCGCAAGGGAGATCACGTTCTGGACACGTGGCGCGTTTCTGAGCGTCGATCGTGTCGCGACGCGAATTTTAAGACGATCGGACGGATCGTATGGGTCGGCGAGTTTTTTCTCCAATCACAGGGTCGGTGCTTCGGCACCTCGGCTCGGCGACTTGGATCTGCCGACCCCTCCGAGATGAAGCCACGTGGCATTGCCACGTGGCGATTTTTTTTTCTTTCTTTCTTTCTTCTTCTCTGGTTCCCACACTGTTTCCTTCTCTTCTTCTTCACCTCTCCTCCCTTCTCCTTCGTCTCTTCCCTTTGGCGCCACCTCAACGAGGAGGAAAGCTCGACGTCGGCATTGGAGAGGAGGTGAGCTCGGCTACGGGCGAGCTCGGCGAGATGGCGAGGGGAGCTCGGAGCTCCGGCAAAGCTTCGACGAGGAGGCTTCGAGCTTCGATGACGGAGATGTGTGAGCTCAGTTGCACCGAAGAGAAGCTCGTTGTCAGTATTGGAGAGGAGGTGAGCTCGGCTATGGGCGACCAGGGCGAGATGGCGAGGGGAGCTCGACGCTTCGGCGAAGCTTCGTCGACGGTGTGAGCTCGGGAATGGGTTTGTCTTCGGCATTGTGGAGAGCTCGGAGAGCGGCGTGCTCGTCGATGGAGCTGTGGTCGAGCTCGGCGAGGGGAGTTCGGGAACTCAGACGGAGGCGGAGCTCGGCATGGCAAATGACCTCGACGAGCGGAGTGGAGCTAGCCGTTGGAGGAGGAGCTCGGTGGAGGTGAGCTCGGTGAGGTTGAAGAAGAGGTGGCTCGAGCATGGAGGTCGGCGAGGTTGGAGCTCGAAGCGGTGGAGAGCTCGGCATTTGGAATTGGAGGGGAGCTTGATGGAGGAGGAGCTCGGTGGAGGTGAGGAGTTCGGAGCTCGACATTGGTGAAGTTGGCGAGGAGCTTGGAGCTCGGTGGATCTGGTGATGCGGAGACGAGCTCGAAGAGGAAGGAGAAGAGCCCTTTG
Organism: Hemerocallis citrina; assembly: GCA_017893485.1. NCBI lineage: Eukaryota > Viridiplantae > Streptophyta > Magnoliopsida > Asparagales > Asphodelaceae > Hemerocallis > Hemerocallis citrina. The sequence goes on from CM030358.1 coordinate 248,154,747, forward strand.
AGGGAGAAGGAGGGCTCGACGACGGAGGGTCGAGGTCGGCGTGGAGCTCGACGAACGGGCGAGTGGGTTTGTTTATATTTTCTTTTTCTTTTTCTTCTGTCTGGGTTTGGCGCCAAAGGTAGGAGAAGGGGAGATATGGGGTTCGGGTTTGGATCCCTTAACGGGCCTGAACTCGACCCTGTAGCCCTTTTTTTTCGCTTCTTGTTCGGCAAATCCGAGCACGGATTTTGAGGCACATTTTTGCCACTTTGCAGTTCGGTAGCTCGGATTTCAGATCCGAGCTACGTGGCTCAATCTGGACGGTTGATCACGATCGTGGTGCGAATCATGAGACAAGATGCTCAAATTTTCAGAAAACGTTATCTTGTCGCTTTGTGGAGACGTGGTGCGATCTGAGCCGTTCATCATGTTCTAGCACGTTTTTTGGCATGATCCAGCGGTGAAACTGGCTCGGTAGTATTTTTCTCCATATGTGGAGGTCGGTACCTTGGCACCTCGGCTCGGTGGCTCAGCCATGGCAGAGCTCAGCCCTGAGAAGAAAGAAGAAGGGGAGGAGAGGCATTCAGGTGCTTCTCCTCTGCCTTGTTCTTTCGCACAGTGATGAAGAGGAGAAGTGTTGGGTACTTTTGGCAGGAAGACTGAAGAAGAAGGAGAAGAATGAAGAAGCCAAGAAGGGTATGGGTCAGATCGTGGGTATCGGATCCGACCCCTACCCGTTAGCCTCTTTTTCTTTCTTCCTCTTTATCTGCTTGCTTGTTCGGCGAATCCGAGCACGGATTTTGAGGCACATTTTTCACCACCTTGCAGTTCGGTAGATTGGTAGCTCGGATTTCAGATCCGAGCAATGTGGCTCCATCTGGATGGTTGATCACGATCGTGGCGCGAATCACAAGACAAGAGGCTCGAATTTTGAGAAAATGTTATCTTGTCGTTTTGTGGAGACGTGGCGCGATCTGAGCCGTTCATCATGTTCTAGCACGAATTTTGAGACAATATGACGGTCAAACTGGATCGGCGGCATTTTTCTCCATATGTGGAGGTCGGTATATGGGAGAGGTGAAGAGCTCCGGAGCTCTGCCTCTGTTCTGTTTGGTTTTGGAGATTTTTGAAGAGGAGCTCCACTCCTAGGGGTGGAGAAGAGGTGCTAGGAAGAACCTCGTAAGAGCCATGGGAAGACCCATTCTTTGAAGTGAGTGCAAGGAGCAACTCTAGGGGAGAGTTGTGAGCTCTGACCTCGTTGAGAAGAGGTCCGCTTTGGAGGTGAGCGGGGTGAAGAGCTCGGCTCTAGGAGAGAGCCATCTGGAAGACGAGTTTGAGGAGCAACTCTATGAGAGAGTTGTGCTCCGAACTCGTTGAGAAGAGGCCCGCATTAGAGGCGAGCGGAGTGAAGAGCTCGGCTCTAAAAGAGAGCCATCTAGAAGACGAGTTTGAGGAGCAACTCTAGGAGAGAGTTGTGCTCCGAACTCGTTGAGAAGAGGTCCGCTTCGGAGGCGAGTGGAGTGAAGAGCTCGGCTCTAGGAGAGAGCCATCTGGAAGACGAGTTTGAGGAGCAACTCTAGGAGAGAGTTGTGCTCCGAACTCGTTGAGAAGAGGTCCTTTTTGGAGGTAAGCGGAGTGAAGAGCTCGGCTCTAGGAGAGAACCATCTGGAAGACGAGTTTGAGGAGCAACTCTAGGAGAGAGTTGTGCTCCGAAATCGTTGAGAAGAGGTCTGCTGTGAAGGCGAGCAGAGTGAAGAGCTCGGCTCTAGGAGAGAGCCATCTAGAAGACGAGTTTGAGGAGCAACTCTAGGGGAGAGCTGTGCTCTGAACTCGTTAAGAAGATGTCCGCTTTGGAGGCGAGCGGAGTGAAGAGCTTGGCTCTGGAAGAAAGCCATTTGGGAGACGAGTTTGGGGAGCAACTCAAGGGGAGAGCTGTGCTCCGAACTCGTTGAGAAGAGGTCCACTTTGGAGGCGAGCGGAGCGAAGAGCTCGGCTCTGGGGGAGAGCCATCTGGAAGACGAGTTTGAGGAGCAACTCTAGGGGAGAGTTGTGAGCTCCGAACTCGTTGAAAAGAGATCCGCATTAGAAGAAGCGGAGTGAAGAGCCGTTTGCGCGATGAGTGTGAGGAGGAACAGTAGAAGAGAGTTGTGCTCCAAACTCGTTGAGAAGAGGTCTGCATTAGAAGGAGCGGAGTGAAGAGCTCTGCTCTGGGAGAGAGCCATCTGGAAGATGAGTTTGAGGAGCAACTCTAGGGGAGAGTTTTAAGCTCCGAACTCGTTGAGAAGAGGTCCGTATGAGTGAAGAGCTCTGCTCTGAGAGAGAGCCATTTGTGAGACGAGTGTGAGGAGGAAATCTAGGAGAGAGTTGTGCTCCGAAATCGTTGAGAAGAGGTCCGCTTCGGAGGTGAGCGGAGTGAAGAGCTCGGCTCTGGGAGAGAGCTGTTTGTGCGACGAATGTGAGGAGTAACTCTAGGGGAGAGCTTCAGCTCCGAACTTGTTGAGAAAAGGTCCGCCTTGGAGGTGAGCGGAGCGAAGAGCTCGGCTCTCGGGGAGAGCCATCTGGAAGAAGAGTTTGAGGAGCAACTCTAGGAGGGAGTTGTGAGCTCCGAACTCATTGAGAAGAGGTCCGCTTTGGAGGCGAACGGAGCGAAGAGCTCGGCTCTGGGGGAGAGCCATCTGGAAGACGAGTTTGAGTAGCAACTCTAGGAGGGAGTTTTGAGCTCCGAACTCGTTGAGAAAAGGTCCGCTTTGGAGGCGAGCGGAGCGAAGAGCTCGGCTCTGGGGGAGAGCCATCTGGAAGACGAGTTTGAGGAGCAACTCTAGGACGGAGTTGTGAGCTCCGAACTCGTTGAGAAAAAGTCCGCTTTGGAGGCGAGCGGACTGAAGAGCTCGGTTCTGGGGGAGAGCCATCTGGAAGACGAGTTTGAGGAGAAACTCTAGGAGGGAGTTGTGAGCTCCAAACTCGTTGCGAAGAGGTCCGCTTTGGAGGCGAGCGGAGTGAAAAGCTCGGCCCTGGGGGAGAGCCATCTGGAAGACGAGTTTGAGGAGTAACTCTAGGAGGGAGTTGTGAGCTCCGAACTGGTTGAGAAGAGGTCCGCATTAGAAGGAACGGAGTGAAGAGCTCTGCTCTGGGAGAGAGCCATTTGTGAGACGAGTGTGAGGAGGAGCTCTAGGAGAGAGTTGTGCTCCGAACTCGTTGAGAAGATGTCTGCTTCGGAGTCGAGCGGAGTGAAGAGCTCGGCTCTGGGAGAGAGCTGTTTGTGCGACGATTGTGAGGAGCAACTCTAGGGGAGAGCTTCAGCTCCGAACTTGTTGAGAAGAGGTCCGCCTTGGAGGTGAGCGGAGCGAAGAGCTCGGCTCTGGGGGAGAGCCATCTGGAAGAAGAGTTTGAGGAGCAACTCTAGGAGGGAGTTGTGAGCTCTGAACTCGTTGAGAAGAGGTCCACTTTGGAGGCGAGCGGAGCGAAGAGCTCGGTTGTGGGGGAGAGCCATCTGGAAGACGAGTTTGAGGAGCGACTCTAGGAGGGAGTTGTGAGCTCCGAACTCGTTGAGAAGAGGTCCGCTTTGGAGGCAAGCGGAGCGAAGAGCTCGGCTCTGGGGGAGAGCCATCTGGAAGACGAGTTTGAGGAGCAACTCTAGAAGGGAGTTGTGAGCTCCGAACTCGTTGAGAAGAGGTCCGCTTTGGAGGTGAGCGGAGTGAAGAGCTCGGCTCTGGGGGAAAGCCATTTGGAAGACGAGTTTGAGGAGCCACTCTAGGAGAGAGTTGTGAGCCCCGAACTCGCTATTTAAGTGAGAGGATCAATGGTTGTAGGAGCAGTTCCGAATGGCAAACCACTTCTAACTCACTTAAGAGCAAGTTATCCAAAGCAGAATCGAGCCAAGTGTTGGACTCCGAACTTGTCGTTAGAGGGATTCAACGGTTGTGGGAGCAATTCCGAATGGCGAACCACTTCTAACTCACTTAAGAGCAAGTTATCCGAAGCAGAATCGAGCCAAGTGTTGGACTCTGAACTCATCGTTAGAGAGTATCAACGGTTGTGGAAGCAATTCCGAATGGCGAACCACTTCTAACTCGCTGAAGAGCAAGTTATTTGAAGCGGAATCGAGCCAAGTGTTGGACTCTGAACACGTTGTTAAAGGTTAGTAAGTTGCGGGAGCAGCCATGTAGAAGAAGCTGGACCCTGAACTCACCATTTAGCGAGTCGTGACTCGGAGAGATAAAGAAGCAAGAGCAATAATTTTCAATGAAAAGATGTAAAGTTTTATTGAAATAAACTAAGTTGCCGCTTTAATAGGGCGAGCCATTATTACATGCTATTGGCCGGGTTACAAGCATCGGTCTTATTGAAAATCAGGATCCTACTTCTACAATAAGGTGAAGACCTCTTGGGAGGAGCTGGGAGATTCTGAGTTTTGAAGCTCGGCGGGCCCTTCTGTTCGTTTGTAGGCTCCTCAGGGGCGAAGCTCGGCCCCCTCTTTTTGGACGAACTTGGTCAGGTGCCCCCGCTGTATGAGTTCTTCGATCTCCTCCTTTAGAGCCCGACAATCATCCGTGTCATGGCCGTGGTCCCTGTGAAAGCGGCACCACTTATCCTTGTTTCTCTTCTTATTGGGTGTATTTATTCTAGGGGGAGCACGGAGTAGCCCTTCCTTGTCCACCTCCATAAGAACTTCTGATATATTGGCAATGAGGGGGGTGAACTTCTCAAAATGAGGAGTCAGACGATGCTGTCCATTGCCGTCCTTCTGGGATTTTTGGGACCCCTCTTCGCTTGTGCTCTTCCGTTTTTTCCCGGAAGATGTCTCCTCAAAGCCCGGGAGATTCTCGGCTTCTTTGGCCCGAATGTACTTCTCGCTCCTAAGAAGGAGGTCGGCAAAATTATGCGGGGGCTTCTTGGAAAAGGAGGAGCGAAGGTTAGAGTTGAGGACATTTGATTGGAAGGCCGCCGCCGCAACTGACTGGTCGAGGGAGGCGATGGATCTAACCTCTGCAGTGAACCTCCTCACATAGTCTCTCAACTTCTCTCCCTTCTCCTGGCGGAGCTGGAGTAACGAGATGCTGGTCTTCTCCGTGCGTCTGCTACTCACAAAATAAGTGATGAAGAGGGTCTCAAACTGTTCGAAGGAGAATATGGAGGACGGGGCGAGGCGGGAGTACCATTCCCGGGCCGAACCTTTAAGAGTGGCGGAGAAGGTCTTGCACAGCAAGGCATCGGAAGCTTGGTGGATTAGCATGAGGGTTTTAAAGCTTTCGACGTGGTCCACGGAGTCTGACTTCCCCGAGTAAGTTTCAAACTGCGGGGGTTTGAAACCTCTTGGGATAGGAGCCTCCATGACGGTTCAGGAGAAGGGAGGTCTGCTCGGGCGGATGGTTCTTCCTCTTAACTCCTCATCCATGTCTATTTGGCCGATGTGCCTCTCCATCTCGTGAAGACGGTGGTAGAGCGCGTCGTCCCTCCGACGGTAATCAAACGAGCCCCTGGACTCGTCTTCATAGGAAGGGGAGCGGGGACTACGGCGATAGTAACCCTGGGAGCGGCGAGGACTAGGAATATGCTGTTGGTCGTTAGAAGCCGGAGGAGGAGTTATGGACCGATGGTGAGGACTTTGGACACGTGGGGGAGTAGGAACCCTTTGGGTATTATTGTTGCTGGGTCGGAGGTTGAGAGCTTGCAACACCGTTGCTTGGAATTGCAGGAACTCGGCACGGGTGATGGGTGCCTCATCATTCCTCGGATGTTGCAGACTAGCAGGGGAATGGGGTCATCTCCTATGATGCTCGGGGGACTCTCTTCGCCCTCTTCGTGTAGGGGACCTTCTGTAGTCTCTGCGGTGAGGAAATTGCTCATCCGGACGTTGTTGGCGGGAGGCTCCCTCTCGGGCCCGCTTTTTATCCAGACGGCGGCGAAGATCCTCATCCTTCTGCCGACTGAGGATAGTATTGCGAAGGTCGGAAGCTCGGGGATTGTGGGAGGCCATACAATCCGTAGAGGCATTGTGTATTGAGACGCGGTCCTGATGAAGAGGTTGTTTCTGTGGGTTGGGACGCGAGGTCCCTGCACCGGCAATTTGATGACCGGGGGGACCCTTAGGAGGTTACTGATTTTGAAGAGGAGGCTAGTCCTGTTTGAGAGGGTCCTCAACTTGAGGAGGAAGTTGCCCCTGCTGCTGAGCGGGTTGGATGGGGACTTCCTGCTGTTGATCAACGGGGTTGGGTCCACAGTTGGACCATCTGGATCTTACTTTCCTAGGAGGCATGGCTAGAGAAGATCTGACCAACGGGAAGAGGGAAGGCTGCTATTTGTTTGATTTCCACAGACGGCGCCAATCTGTTACCGCTAAATCTGGTGTGGGGGCAAACAGATAGTATTTATGGATTCTTGGAAAACTTGAATAGCAAACCTGAAACTTGTTCCGCCGGAGTTTGACCGCTGACTCCCGCTGTTCACCTGCAAAAAGTGCGAGACACCAGGGTTGATCCTGGCGACGCACCCTCCGACGCTCAAGTCCATAATCAGGAATGATTATGAAAGAGCGTAAATTGGCAAAAGATTGATTACCTCTTAATGGTGGTGGATGGGGGGTATTTATAGTCGCCGTTGGGATCAGATTAGGAATGTAATCCCTGTGATCAGATTAGGAATGTAATCCTTGTGATCAGATTAGGAATGTAATCCCTAATTCCCAGTGAAAGGATAGATGTAAATCAGGGTCGTTGATTAGTATTAATCAGGAACCCTAATTCTATCCTGCTGGACTGGGTTCGTTGCGGGTTGAAACCCGCACCCAGTAAGACAGATCCATTCATGGGTTATTGGGCTTTGAATAAAGACCCAGCTCCCATTTCAGACCCGTTAGTAGGTGAAATTACCGTTTTACCCCTGAGCTTTAAGATTCGTGTCCGATTTGAACGGCCCCGATTTAATCCTATTTTTAGCCATTTCAACTCTGTTTTCCCAATTTTATTGACTATACTATCTGTAATATAAAATTCATGATATTTTATATTTTGAAACTAGAGATGTTATTAAATCTTCCAGATTTTTCTCAGATTTAATTATGATGATTTTAAACCTTTTTCATGCTTATAAACAAGATTATGCATTTCTGGCTGAACATAACTTATGTATTAAACGCTATTTTCGACCTTGTTTCTATGGCTGATGTGTGACTTATATATATGTGCTGGAATCGGCAGAGAGTCTAGTTTCTAGATTTTCTTACGGATCTGAATTTGCTATTCTGTAGCAATGGGAATCTCAAATTTGGTACAGTAGTGTCTTGATGTCCAGAACTAAAAGTTTCATTGCCTTGACTGTAATAAATCATTTTATCAACCGTTCGTGGTTTCTATTCCATCTTAGACTTATTTCTTGTTCTTGCCATGTCTTTATCCTGTTTGTATTCGTTTACACATGTTTATTAACAATAAAAGAAATCAAGCTGGGATTTTTAAGGGAAAAGACCGAGTAGTGGACAATATAGAAATACATATTCAGAAGGGACTCGTTTCTCCACTGTTTACTGTGGTACCTACTGTTTATCTCTGGATGCATGAGGGCACGATCCATGACACTGTTTGTTATTAATTTTATTGTTACTGTTTGTCTGAAAATATTGCCCTATAGAAGTTCCACTAGAAAATCTTAAAACGAAGTTTTTTGCTGTAGCAACCATGAGGTAAAATCTGGGATGCATGAAGTGCTACCTAGTTAGTAATGAACATTAGACATAAGGATAACTATTTACACTGTCACATCCTGTTACGGTTACTGTGGACTTACTGTTACTGTTGATTACTACTACCGTTGACACACTGTTACTGTTGATCCTTACTGTTACTGTTATGCTTCTCCTATTATCACTACACTGCTTACTGTCATCTGTAGACTGTTATATTTGCAACCCTCCCGATGTTAGTATTATCTGTTTAGTTTAGTTTTTCCTTCATTTTCCTACTTGTATTGCTTGAGGCCCGAACTTGCATCTAACGGGCGTTATGTTTTTCTATTTTCCTATATTCCTTGTAATTGCCACATGAGCAGGTTTTGCTGATCAATTGCCTACTGGAGTTGGTGAGCAAAAGTTTTGAGCTGCGTAATTGGAATGATTTGCTTAAATATTTTGATGAACTATTTTATTTCATGAATCGTATTGAGACTTGTATTTGGGATTATTGTTTTCTTTCGGATCTAGTATTTGTTGGAACATTTATTATTGATGAAATAAATACTGTTGTTTTATGATAGTTTTGCATGCCTGGTTGGATATACTGTTATATTTACTGTTATGATGAGTCAAGCAGATCCGTACAGCTTATGGATGGTGAAAACTATCCGCTGGGCTTAGTCACGTACTGTATTCCGTATTCTTTTTAGGAAGCAGGGCATGACAGTTGGAAAAGTCAATTTTCTGGGTTTGAAATTGGTGCCGATCAGATCTGGGAAGGATTTTTTTAAAGATTTAATCTCATCTAAATTGGTTAATCTAGTTACCTAGTATAAAAGATTTATATATGTAAAGATATATTCTAGGAATATTTTATCAAATCTTCTCAAACCCTTAAAAACCTGATTTCGGCCTATATATGCAGCAATTAGCAGCCATTTCTTTGCTGCACAAAACAAAAGAGGATTTTTATTATTGATTTATTGGAGTTACGAAGCAAGGATCTTGGATTTTGCAGAAGGAAGGGCTTTTCTTATTTCTCTTTATTATTCTTCGGTTGATTCTACACTGAGGTGAGTGACATGTTTTACTCTTTGTTGTTCTATGCATGATGAATGTGAAGATTTGTCTAATAGGATGTTCACTAGAAGATTGTTTGTTGATGAAATGGATAAACTTGATAAATGAATAGTTCAAATAAAACCTTCATGAATAAATATGCAACTTTATGGATGAAACTTACTGTATAGATGACCCAAGAGATAGAAACCTAGTAGTAATCATGAATGTGCTGTTTCTTATTGATTTGATCATGTAGATTGAGATTGTATGAGCTATAATGCATGAATGTGGATAAAGAAGGGTTATTCACTGTTTTGAAATTATATGATTCTGTTTAATGTTTTTGATGAATAAAACTTGACCAAATAAATGTTGTAGAAGCATATAATCAAGGAAAAATTGATATAACTAGTTTGTATATGTGTATAACAAATCGCAAGAGAGTTTTGGGATCAAAAGATCAAATTTTGAAGGGTTGAATTGGGTTTCGATTTGGGATCTGATGTGCAGGCCGAAACTTGAATTTTTTTTGAGTTTTGTGAAGTTTTCAAATATTTTGATTTATATTGATACTGAGAGTGAACTAAACAACATACCATCCTGTAACACCCTGAATTGTACGATACCTAAATATATATATGTATGTATGTGTATTGTCCGTATGCGTGCACATGATTGCAGTGTTTGAGTTGATTTTGCTATCGTGGTGTGTGGGTAGGGTTGCAAGACGGTTCATGGGAGGATTGCGTTTCTAAAAAATGCACGAGAATGAGGAGGACCGATACTAGTATAAACACTACTTTTTGGTACGATGCCTATGCAAATATAATACTGTATGATACTACGGTGGGTATATCTTGCGTACACTCGATAAACCCCTCATCTCGCATTCAAAGGAACTCATTTAAGAGTAAAATGGGAAGCCAACATAACCCACCACAAACCATTGGCTAAGCCATGGTTTTGCTTCAAAACCACCCTACCACCCTACTCCTACCCCCCTAGGATCCGGCCCATCTTATCCCCCTCTTTCCTCCTTCATTTCTCTATCAAAAACCCCCCCTTTCCACCTCTATTGCTCTGGAATTTCAGAACTCAACCAAGAAAAAAAAAAGAGAAGGAGAGAAAGAAGAGAGATTGAAGAAGGGACTCTAGGAAGGATTCTCAAGGAAAGGAAGCTCCAAGAAATCAATTGCTCTACATCAACTCAGGATGGAGAGCTACTCTAAACCTTTCTCTATATTTCTTAATTGAATTCTTACATGCATGTGTGGTAGTAAGTGCTAGGATGAATATCTAAGAAGTTTGGAAGATGAAATCAGAAACTGGAACTAGAACTTGATCTGAATACTATTTTATAGATTTTTCCGAGAGCAAACCACAAGGAATTAGAACATGAAATTTTCAAAGATTGTTCCTATGATGTGTGGATGGTTCATGATTTATTTCGGATTTTTCTGAGAAGGTTTGATATTTTAATAAAATCTAATTGTAGAACTGTATCGTAAGGCAAAATCAGCAGTTGGTTAACAGGATGTCTAAGATTGTTGGAATTTTCATAATTTATTGGAGCATGTTCTTAAACTGAAAGTTTTACGCTGTATTCCCACTTGTGTCTAGATTCTACAGTAAAATCAGGAAAATGTTTGGATGAATTTGTAGGCTTGATAAAAATTGATCTTTAATCAGTAGCTGGAGCTGAACTGAAGAACATGATGATTTTCTGTGCTAAATTGAATTATGCAGAACTCAGTGTAGACTTGGGAATTTGGACATGAAACCTTTTGCATGTTGTTAATTATAATATATAGTTTCACCCCTGTAAATTTTGTGTCAATTGGAGGAATGTACAATTTATGATGATTTTATTAGCATGTACTGTGCTGGTTTCAGCCAAATTTGATACCCTGTAGAGATTGCACATTTGAGACTCCTTAAGGGCAAAATTTGAGAAACTATTTCATAAGAGGATTGTAGTAGACATCAAAACCTTTCTAAAAAGACCTATGTGAAGTGTTTCCAGTAAGTGGTTGGTTTATTGTGATTTTTGTAATACTGGACAGAGACCAAGTATCGAGCCGAGTGCTCTGATTTAGAAAGTCCTAGTGTATGACTTGGTACATTTGTGAGAGATGTGGGTGTTAGGGTGATCTATTGGTGTATTTTGGACTCATGATCAACTAGAGAGCTGTTGAGGACATCCAGACCTTTCTATGGAACTTGGGTGTGTAACATTCTGATGAGTGAGTAGTATTTTGTGCTGCCGGTAAGGTGTAGCCCGTGTACAGGAAGTACACAGGCTGAGGCTTGAGAGACTATTTTGATGACCTAGATGATGTAATTTGAGTTTATGATTAACTAGAAAGTTGTATCCTAGGTTATTACCTTTCTGGATGGGGCTCGTGCACTCCAATCAGAGTTGTATCGAGGAAGTTATGACCTTTCTAAGTTCGGGCAGAAAACCCCGTAGGTTGCTTAGTCTGGAGTGTTGACTAGGTATTGTATGGACTCATTTCCCTGTGTAATACAGTGTTGATAATTCTTGAATGGGGACATTTGGTATCTATTGATGGTTTTGTTGACTTTCATATTGGGTGTGTGACTCGAGTTAGTCACTAGGGTAAAGGATACCCTGCATCTGTCGACCCTAAGTTATAAACTTCCGCCGATGCGTAGGACATCCGAGCCGTGCCATTAATATAAGTTCATAGCCCGGGTTAGGGGTGAACATACATTACAACCGGGTTAGGGGTGAATGTAGGCCATAGAGCTGGAAAATAACCGGGTTTTCGACTCAATTTCCGATACAATAACCTAAAACTTATACAATAGAAATTGTAGCTCACTGTGTCTAGTTTCCAGAACATCTGATGGATCCTCAATCTGATTTATTGATTGTAAAATCTGCAATTTTTACCACTATACTGTCGTAGTCTCAGATTTTTAATATAACGGTTAGTTTTCAGAATTTATCGAATATGAACCCTTTAAACTAATTCATTTGAGCCCAGATTTTTTTGGTGGATTCCTTGGGATGTGCTGGAGATAATGTGATTTTTCTAGGTTTTTATGATTTAATTTGATTTCTCTGTTTCGAGGAATCAACTCGTATAAATTTCATATTAGAGAAAGAATTGATTTTTAATGTATTATGCATTGAATTTGAGTTGTGGGTTGTATAACTCAATGTTTTAAAAGATGGAAATTTGTGATTTGGGACTAAGGGGTAGTTCTAAATTGAAGGGGTGAATTTTTTTTTTGAGAACTCTAAAGGGAAAGAATTGTGGATGTTTTGGTTATGTGAGCTCTAGAGGCTAAGTAGGACCTTGATTATCGACAAATGAATTAATCAAATTTTGGGAGTTAGTAAGTGGGGCTATTCATCTTGTATTTTTGTGGTATTAAGTTTGGTGGGGTTTACTAGCCCTAGGTGCCTATGGTTGACCTAAAAATAATAATAATAATAAACATAAGGACAGACACTAGTTGAAATGTGATAGATCTTGGAAAACATAAGTAGAGGAGGCCCTGTATAGTGGACAGACGAGGTTAGGGACTATAGTCGTGGTTGGGCAGTTTGATTCCGAAGGCTACGATTATCATTTCCATCTCCCGAGTTCGCACGTTGAGAGTCTTTTACAGTTTGGCAGTTTTATTCCGGAGGCTAGGACCTATTCGTGGAATTTCGGCATGGGATATTCAGGGTGACGCTTACATGATGCTTGCGCGTTGAGAGTACTAGTCTTTCAGGTAGATACCGGAATGTAGGCCTATTCGTGGAGTATTCTAGATCTTGTTTCTATCACTATAGTAGGATTAGTTGCATAAGGAATGATTAAACCCTATAAAGTGGATAACAATAAGGGCTTGCACCGGATCTTTGTAGAGTGGGGAGCATAGATTTGAAAAGTATGCATTAGAGAGTCATCATACTGCATTTGTGTTTTTCTTGACTTGTATTATGCATGCTTATTTTCTGTTTTCCTACACTTGACACTAAGCATAGTTTCACTTGATGTTTTTATGTTTTATTTATCGGTATTTCATATTCCGTTTGTTGCTGCTGTGGGAATGTGTTGATTTCGAATTTGTTCTTTATATTTCATTTAAATTGTATTTCTTTTAATGTCACTCACATCGTTATGGCTGATCCCTGTAGTTTTGGGGGTTAGGGTTATCTCTCTAGCCTCATGTTTTACAAGTAGGTACAGGTAGCTTGGATTGAATACATGTGGTAGAATGATAATATGGCTTATGCAAATTGTATAAGAATGGATTGTAAAAGAAAGAAAATGTAATTCAAGGTGTTAAATTTCCGTTGTGCTATGTAAAGAATTGATGAAATAAAAGTTGAAAATTTCCTGTGTTTTGATATGGTTACTATTACATTGAGGTTGATTCTGGATTTGTGCCACGTAATTTCTAATTTTTAATTATTGGAAATTTGGGGCGCTACAAGTTGGTATCAGAGCATGCTTCAATAGTGATGTTAAATATGGTATAAAAATAAACCTAGGTGGACACTAGAGTGTGAGTACCTAGGTGTGGACATTAGAGTGTGAGTATCACATGGAATTAAAACAAGTGAAATGGTTTGTGCATGAGTAGAATTTTTGCAACAGAAAATTGGTGTGAATATGAATTATGTTGTGATGCTCTAACTTTCCTCATTTTGCAGTATTCAGTATAATGGCAGGACCCAGGACCAGGAATGGCGATGGTGATGATGGGGCTGAGGATTCCCAAGGGGCCCGACTTGATCTAGAGACGGAAATGTCAGGGTGTATCAGACCTTGAACGCATTCATGCAGCCAGCATGACTCGAAATCAGAATCAAGGGGCTGGACCAGTGCTTGTTAATGTTGATTCAATTAAGCAGGTGGATTCCTTCAAGCGGATGAAGACGCCTGTTTTTGAAGGGCAATCTGATCTAGATGAGGCCGATGATTGGATCAGACAGATGGAGGTAGTCTTCGAGGTTTTGGAAACCCCGGCAACCAACAAGGTGAAATTGGCCACAATGCGGTTGGAGAAGGATGTTGGCGTCTGGTGTCGGTCAGTGAAGATGACTTTTGGGGAAGATCAGGTGACTTGGGAAGCTTTTCTCGAGGAGTTCAAGGATCACTTTCTCCCTCTGGACATTCAGGAGAAGAAGGAAAAGGAATTCTTGAACCTACAGCAAGGCAGCTTGACAGTGAGCGAATATGAGACTAAGTTCGCCCAACTATCAAGGTATGCACCTGAGCTGATAGTTGTTGAACATGAAGAAGGCCAAGAAATTTGAGCAGGGCTTGATGCTGAATTTGAGGTCTCGGATGATACCGTTGGGCATCAGAAGGTTCGACAAGCTGGTCAGGAGAGCAGCAATGACAGAAGAAGACATGGATTAGTTCCAGAAGAAGCAGGAGACCTGGAACAGGAACAAGATAACAGCAGTAGCAAGTCAGGGTGAGAGGAAATTCTCGGCGAAGCAGGGCAGGTTCGTAAGCCAGAGCAGAAGGCGCCCGCAATTCAGGGGGTGACTTGTTTCAACTGTGGAGAGGCGGGTCATTTCTAGTATGCACGCCCCAAACCAGCAAGGGCTCAATTTTGATACCAATGCGGTTAAGAAGGCCATATCAGGCCGAGCTGTCCGCAGTTAAACAAGGATGGTGCAAGCGGAGGCAAATTCCAAAGGCAGGGGCGAGTGTTCGCATTAACTGAGGAGGACGCAGGTAACTCAGAAGATGTGATCCAGGGTATGCAAGAATATAAAATTTCATTTATTTGATGTTTTCACGCCCCGCTTCCCAAAAATACGGAGCACAAGCACATGACATTGGCCCAGTGAATGACTTGTGTCATCCATAAGCTGTTTACCCATTCAACTCAATAATATAAACTATTAAACAATTGCTCAGGCAATAATAATAACCACATGAACAATAATACTTGGAATAAAGAATATGAAATATCCAAATATAATAATCCAACATCTGGAAACAAATAATAATATCCGAGTCATAAGCCCAATACAATAATAAATCCAATCACAATAATAATAAGTCTTAATACAATAAGTCCAATCCAATAATAATCAACTAGAAAGCAATAAATCTTTAGAAAGCTTGTTCTCTAATTCCTGCAAGTAATTCTCCTTCAACACCTATGAACACTTCATCTAAAAAGATGAGAAAATTTGTCCTTAGAGCAAGTCATGGACAGCAAGTAGAGAAATCAAAGAAACAATGGAATAACGATATAACAATGAATTCAATGGATCAATAGGAATCAATAACTTGGGACGATAGAAATAATCAATACCAATGGTAGTCAATGCAATGGTTATAAACAATGGTTCAATATTCGATGACAATGTTCAATGGTCGATGTCAATAACACTTAGACAATGTTCGATATCAATAGAAACAATGATGTTCAATATGCAATGTCGATGTGGTGTCAATTCTTAAGTCTATTAATTATTTTAATCCTAACTAATGCACGTATTACTGCATCCCAAAACTACAGGTTCAATACATACAATCAATTTCACATAGACTCTAGTGGTGAATTCTATAGATCATGTATCGGTACGATAATCACAGATACGATAACAATATTGTGCACGATACATTATAACGATTCACTGATTCACTGATACACTGATACGATACACGAAAGATTAGGGTGCCGTAATCATCGCTCCACTAATCAATCGATAAAACACTGGCCGACACAGTCACTATATCATTCACTACCCGAGTCAATCCTTTAAACCCTGGCTTGTTAATTATTTTATCAATGCAAAAATACATTATGCAATTTACAGACATTAGATGAACGATAGTAACAATAGAGGAACAATGGGATGATAAATTTGGATAGGACAATTAGGATGATGACAATAACACATTAGGATCATGCAGTGCAACATATACACTTCAATTCATGCAATACAATGATATATATATATATATATATATATATATATATATATATATATATATTAAGAAAATCTGGAAAAAGAATTTTTGAACAGCAAGAAATCACTGTACAAAAATTAGTTTTCCCGCTGCTACAGAAATCGAAAACTGAAATCGTCAGAAATTCTGGAAACTAGACTTCCACACGATTCTAGAACATATTTAAAATAAAAAATCCGACAACAGTAGCTAGGTCAAACACATCATTCTTTATAGATTACATGTTCAGACAGAAAACTGACATCAAGTTGTTATATCTTTAGAATCAGCAAAAAATCAATTACAAATTCATCAAAAATATTCTTTAGACTCCTAAACATGTTAACTAACATTCAGAAAATTATCAAAGCATTACTCTAACATTAACTTAGTCTTTTAATAGTTTAAACATGAAAACATACATGAATCTGAACTTCTGGAAATAAAACACAGCAGTAGTAAAATTATGATAATTTTTGCAATATAACTCAGAAATCAGCCAAGATGGTTTGGAAACTAAAGACATAGGGCTACAGCTCTTATTCAGAAAGTTATTTATTTTGAGATCAAATACTGGGTCGGAAATGACAGGAAAAATCCAGACAACAAGTAACATACAGATTTTCGATATTTTTCATGAAATAAAGTGATTAAACATGATGGGTTTCAATTCTATAATGAACAAATCTCATAATCAGAATGGTAGGTACAATAGCATGGTAAGAATACACACATATACACTAAATTAACCACACAATTCACCAATCAGTTATTCAAGCACTCAACCTAGTAATTAATTCTACAATAGATTATTTGTGTGATGTTTGTGTGAATAACCCTATCATCAATACTACATGAATGCATGAAAGATTCAATTTTTGGAGTCAGCAAAGGCACGAAGTTGAGAATATTTGGGTTAGCTCTTGTAAAACCTCGGTATACTCAACGAAAGAGAAACAATATACGATACAATGAACAATTGGATCTACTTGCAAGAATTTCAATGAAAACTTGAATTTGATACAAGATTCAATTCAATAGGAAAGTAACTTGCCTTATAGACGATTAGTTTAAGTACCAAAGAATAACGGGATGAGAATCTCAGAGCAAGGAACACACGAACGATTAAGTACACACTACGTGCACAAAGAAACAGACAGCAACAAGTGCAAAGAGCGCGTCACTAGCAAGCAGCAACGTCAGGGAAGGCTGACATCGGCGGGTCTGACGTCAGGCAGCATCGATGAGGAGAGACAGCGGCGCAACTGGAGGCATCAAGCAGCATCGAGGGGTCTGTTGTCGTCGAGAAAATAGAGGAGCAACGGGGGGACTTCGGGTATGGGCGGCGCTCACTGGTAGATGGGCGTCGCAGATGGCGGCGCAGGGTGAGGTCACCGGAGATGGAGACGGGGTGGATGCGGGAGATGGTGAAGATGGGTTTGGGTGGGAAACGGTGGCAGACGGTCTGGAGAGAGAGAGGGGAGAGAGACGGTTAAGTTTAGGGTTTGTATTTTGTGTTTTTAGGGTTTGCAATAGGATTGTATTTATAGAGTACAATTAGGTTGTTGGGTTAATGGGCTAGGATCCAATAATAATCGGTTTGGGTCTAGAAATAATTACAATTCGGTTTTGGGTTCAATAAGAAATGGATTTAAAGGCAATAGGGTTGAAATAAATTACTCACAATCAAATAAAAATGGGATCAACAAGAAAATAGCTCAACAAGAAGAACAAAAGTACTTCATGAACAAAATTGATTAAGATGATCAAAATAAGGTATTTTATTCAAATGCAAATAAAATATTACAATGAAAAGGGGGAAATGAAACGAAACAAAATGGTAGTTACAATCCTACCCACCTTACAATAAAATTTCGTCCTCGAAACTTAAGCAAGTGGTGGTAGGATAACCTCGAGAAAAGAAAAGAACGACACAAAAAGATGGGAAAACTTCTTCTGAATCTCTTCTTCAAGCTCCCAAGTTGACTCACCCGGCGAGTGAGGATTCCAAGCAACACAAACCAATTTGATAACCTTGTTATTCAAAATCTTATTCCATCGGTCCACAATCAAAACCGGACAGATCTCATAGGACAAATCTGACCAAACAGACAATTCCGAGTAGTCAATAACATGAATATCATCCGGACATACTTCCTGAGTTGGAAGACATGGAAGACATCATGCACTCCAGATAGAGCCGGTGGCAACGTGAGTCTTTAGGCCACCTTGCCTACTCGCTCCACCACATTAAACGGACCAATGAATCTAGGGCTTAGCTTGCCCCCTCCTCCAAATCAAATAACACCTCTCCATGGTGATACCTTAAGAAACACATGATCACCCACTTCAAATTCCAATGGTCTTCTGTGAATGTCTGCCTATTTCCTCTATCTGTCCTGAGCTGCCTGAAGATACTTCCTGATCTGGGCCACTGCATCAACATTCCTTGTGATCAACTCTGGCCCCAAAAGCTTCCTCTAACCAATGTCATCTCAGCACACTGGTGATCTACACTTCCGACCATACAAAGCTTCATACGGAGCTGCCTTAAGACTTGCTTGGTAGCTATTGTTGTATGAAAACTCCACTAAGTGTAGATGATCTTCCCAAGATCCTCCAAACTGAAGAACATAGGACCTCAACATCTCCTCCAATGTTTGAATAGTCCTCTTAGATTGTCCATCTGTCTGTGGATAGAATGCAGTACTGAATCTCAGCTTACTCCCAAGACTGTTCTAAAAACTCTTTCAGAATTGAGATCTGAATCTAGTATCTCTATCTGATATAATACTGACAGGAACACCATGCAATCTCACAATCTCCTGCATATACTTCTCTGCAAGGCTCTCCGTAGACTGACCCACTCTAAAAGGAATGAAATGAGCACTCTTTATCAAGCGATCCACAATCACCCAGATGGCATTGTGACCCTTGGGACTTATAGGCAAAGCAGTCACAAAATCCATAGTAATATTCTCCCACTTTCACTCCGCAATAGGAAGCGGTTGAAGAAGTCTAGAAGTTCTCTGATGTTCTTCTTTCACTTGCCAACAAATCAGACACTGCAAAACAAATCTTGCAACATCTCTCTTCATACCATGCCACCAGAAATGCAACTTCAAATCCTGATACATCCTCGTACCACCGGGATGAATAAAATACGGTGAACGGTGAGCTTCTTCAAATAACTTCTACCTGACTTCCCCCTTCGGAACACATAGAAGGGTCCCAAAGCGGAGAGATCCATCCTCATGAATAACCATATCAATCCTTGAACCAGCTTTGACTTCAGCTCAAAACTTCTGCAACTGCACATCACCAAACTGTGCCTCCTTAATCTGATCCTCCAGAGACGACTGCAACTGAAGCACCATATAACTCTGCTCAAAACCAAGAAAAACCACTTCCAAATCTAACCTCCTCATAGCTTCCACAAGTTCATCCTGCTCAGTGAGAACCATGGCAACCGGTCTTCTGCTTAAAGCATCAGGAACCAAATTAATCTTACCAGGATGATACTACAAACTAATATCATAATCCACCATCAATTACAAATATCGCCTCTGCCTCATATTCAGCTCCTCCCGAGTGAATACGTATTTGAGACTTTTGTCGTCAGTGATGATCTCCGCTCGTTCTCCAAGTAAGTAATTCCTCCAAAGCTTCAAGTCAAAGATCACAGCTGCAAGCTCTAAATCATGTGTAAGATAATTCTTCTCATGTGGCCTCAATTGTCTAGATGCATATGCAGCAACCTTGCCTCATTGCATCAAAACAACACCCAAGCCTCTTCCTGAAGTATCACAGTGAATTACGAAACCTCCTGATCCATCCGGTATAGTCAACACAGGTGATGATGTCAGCCGATTCTTCAATTCAGCGAAGGCTTCATCACAGGACTCATCCCACACAGTGAAACTTGGTCAACGTCCCGGCAATCTTTGAGAAATCCCGAAAAAACTTTGTCACGCCCCGCTTCCCAAAAAGAGAATACGGAATATGGATACGTGACTAAGCCTAACGAATGATTTTCATCATCCATAAGTTGTTCGAAATTTTTACAATATTTCACAAGAATAATCAGAGTCAGAAGCAAAAAAATCAACCAAGCATGCACATATGAACCAAAATACCAACAAGAATACTTGAAACCAAAATATTATAATCTCAAATAATCCAGATCTGAATAAGTCAAATATTTTGGGTCACATTGACCAAATACAAATAAATCCAAGTACAAGATACAATTTTTCAAAACAAGAAACAAGAAATAATAATCGCAAAATCTAGCACTAATATTTCATATTACCAACATCATCTGGTACCTGTTCTCTAAAATCTACAATTTAACAATTGCAGGGATAGAAAAAAGAAAACAAACTCCCATCAATGCATGTTACGGGTAGCTTGTAGTGCAGAATACAAGTACATAGAAAAAACTAAACTAATAGCATGGAATAGGCATGATAACAAAATATAACAACTAGCATGGCAAGATAAATAAGTGTAAGTAGAATGTAACAAGTGTCAAGCGAACAAGCATCATGTAAACAAGTAACAAGTATCAAGTATCATGTAAACATGTAGCAAATGTCATGTATCAAGTATTATGTATCATGTAGTCAAGAATCAAGTAAGCATGTATCATGTTCAAGTGTCATGTATCAAGTCTTGTAGTTATTACTATCTAGGTAGCACTTCATGCATCCCGCTTTTTACTACATGGTTGCTATAACAAACAGTTTCGCTTTAGATTTCATAGTGAACCATAGAGGGCAGTGTACTCAGGGATAAGTATCAAGTAATCGAGCTCTAAGCTCCAAGTATCATGTATCATGTATCATGTATCATGTATCACGTGTCAAGTTGTGCAAGTGGCAAGTAATCACGTATCTTGCGTGCAAGTGTCAAGTAATCACGTGTCAAGTATCATGTATCAAGTAATCACGTGGGATTAGTGGATCCCCTTCTGAGTACACGTTTCTGAATTATCCACTATTAGATCTTTTCCTTAAACCGTGACTTGGTTAATTATTATTATTATCAAACAAGCATGTATGTGTACAAAACATGGCAAGAATAACATGGCATGATCAAGCAACAAGTTCAAGTTACAAGATAAACATGTACGGGGGCAAGATAACAGCAAGACCATACTGCAGTAAAACTGAGATTCCCGTTGTTACAAGCATGCAAACCTGAATCCGTTGAAAGGTCTAGAAAATAGACTCCCGGCCAAATCCAGCAAAAATATATAAGTCATATAGTATTTTACAAAATCATGACTCAAAACTGATGTAAAATCAGAAAACATGTTCAGCCAGAAATCAAAAGATTGTATTCAAGAATAGGAAAACAGCAATGAAAACTCGATAAATAAATCCACAAAAAATCTGGGGTATTCCCCTATATGTATAGTAATAGAAAAACAAGTTTCATAATTTTCTAACCAAAATAGAGTAGTCAAGTGAAATCAGAAAAGAACAAAATGCAGTAGTTTTGTAAATCTGAAATCACAAACACTGCAGTACGAAAACAGCTTTATCTCATAAACCATAAACCGAAATTCAAATCCGCCAAAAGTTTAATAAAATGGATACAGTAGGCTAACTTTCATATTCAGGAAGATTTTAGAAACAGAAAGTAGAATTAGGTCGAAAATCGGGTTCTTTACTGAACAGTAGTAAAATTTTGCATGTAAAATCTTTATTTGCAAGCATGAAAAGGTTTGTAAAACTCCTCAAATAAATCCACCAAAATTCTAGGTAAACCCCAATCAATTCTAAAAGTACTGAGCAAAATTTCAGATCAAAATAATAATTTAAACATCACAATAAAAATAGATTACTCTTTAGAAATCATAGAAAACAAAATCTGGAAATCTTTCGACACCGCTGTAGTAAAATCAATATAACTCACAACTCGTTAATCGAAACTGAGATCTTTCAAAAGGGTTAGAAAATAAACAGAATTCTCTTCGAATCATGTTCACAAAATATTTTCAAATACTGACCTTAATAGGGACTAAAATACTGATCAAAAAAGAAAAGCCAACAAAACTGAAAATATTGCATATGCACAAAATCCACTATTTCACAAAGAACTCATCCAAAACACAACCAAACATGATATAGAGTATACTAGATGTCCAAGTAACATGGTATAGGGTATTTCACAAGTCCACAACAATTTTACCACGAATAACACGAACGAGCACAAGATAACATATGAATAACACGCATACATGCAGGAAGATGTGGTCAGTCCTAGGTTATATCATGTCATGTATGTCGTGAGGCAACTATGGTCAAATTATCACTATAGAGACAATATCAACAAGAGATTTCACACACAAATTGTCTCTAGAACCCAACTACACTACAGGCGGTATATAGTACTTGTATTACACAAAGAAAAGAATACAAGTTACTTGCCTTAACCGATGACGAAAATGACTCCAAGCAAGAATAACGGGAATGGATTCCTGGGAAACGAACATGAACAACCACACGAACCAAAAACGAGCAAAACCCACGAAACACGAATCCAACAACGAACACAATAATGAGCGAGCCCACGAGCCAAAACAATCACACAGATCCACCCACCACAACACTCGAACCAAAAGAGGGTAGAGGGAGTTGGAACCACATGAGGGAGAGCTCGGGACTATGGGGATGGCGCGACAGCGATACGCAGCACCACAGTCATCGAGGGCAACACAGGCCGAGCTGTGATGCAGCAGTCGTAGAAGAACAGCACACTTGCTGTTCGGTCTACTGCAATCAGATGAGAGCAAGGCCGAGGGCCAGGGGAAGCACTGTAGGGATGGAAGGAGAAGTTAGGGAAAGGTCGGGAGATGCAAGAGAGGCGGCGGAAGGATGTGGGGAAATAGGTGATGCTTGGGTTTTTATATAGTTGAGTTTTAGGGTTAGAGAGGTAGAGGTGGTACAGGGGGGTATCGGGTCTGGGTGTAGAGGAAACAGTGGGTTCGGGTAGCTATAGGGTTTAATAAACAGGGTAGGGGTAATTACTGAAATGGGTTAATTAATAGGGTTTTTGGTTAGTGAATAATTAATGGGTAAGGATATTGGAGTGCTAATGTGTATGAAGAGATCCAAAAATCAAGATAGAGCAAAAGAATGAAATAATAGGAAAAAAAATAAAATAGGGTATGAACAAATAAAATAAAGAAGATCAAAATAACAGCTCGATCAAATGGAACGAAACAAGAGACAGACAAAGAATCAAGAATTCGAATAAAACAAGAATAATAAAATGAATATATATTGAAAATAAAATCTAATATATGGTCCAAAAGATATACAACGGAATCAAATACCAGGAAAAAGAAAAAAATACACAAAAAAATACACAAAATGAAAAACAGGGGTTACAAACTTCCTATAGTACCCTGCTAGATCAAGAAAACTCTGAACTTTAAATACTGACTTCGGCGTCGGCCAATCCTTAACTACAGAAATCTTGGAAGGATCGACAGAAACTCCATCACCAGAAATGATATGGCCCAAGAATGCCACACGATCCAGCCAAAACTCACACTTGCTAAGCTTCCCATACAGCTGATTCTCCCTCAATGTTTGCAAAACATCCTTCAAGTGCTCAGCATGCTCATCACGGTTTGGAGAATTGATGAGAATATCATCAATGAATACCACAACAAACTTGTCTAGAAAGGGAGAGAAAACCTGATTCATCAAGCTCATGAACACAGCTGGAGCATTAGTAACTCCGAAAGGCATCACCAAGAATTCATAGTGCCCATATCTTGTACAAAAAGTAGTCTTCTGTACATCCTCGGCTTTCACCTTAACCTGATGGTAACCAGAACGAAGATCCAACTTTGAAAATACATAAGCACCTCCCAATTGATCAAATAGGTCATCAATCCTTGCAACGGATACCGGTTCTTCACTGTGACATTATTCAGCTCACGGTAGTCAATACACAACCTGCGACTACCATCCTTCTTATTGACGAACAGTACCAGAGCTCCCCAAGGCGAAACACTCGGCCTGATAAAACCTCTATCCAGCAACTCCTGAATCTGCTCCTTCAACTCAGCCAACTCAACAAGAGCCATTCTCTACGGACTCTTAGAGATTGGAGTTGTACCCGGATGAACATCAATATTGAACACCACTTCACGATCTGGCGGTAATACCAGCAATTCCTCAGGAAAAACATCCAGAAAGTCTCGCATAACCAATGGTGCAACATAACCATCAGCACACACTTCTTCCATCACTCCAGCTTCTTGACTTGACAACTTCTTCACACAAGCATGTAGTGTCTCACCAGCACAGAATTCAAATTCCTGACGTCCTGGCATTCAGAACACCACTTTCTTCACACGACAGTCAATTACAGCATGAGTGAAACCAAGCCAATCCATCCCCAAGATAACTCAAAACTAGAATTTTTTATGACAATCAGATCGGTAACAAAATCAACACCAGCAATAACCAAAGGACTCTGCTCACAGATCTGAGAACACATGACAACACCTCCACCTGTAGTAATATTCCATGCTGCTGGCATAGCACTACTAGCCAAGTGATGCAGGTCGACGAAGCGGGAAGAAACAAAGGAATAAGTTGCACCAGAGTCAAGAAGAACATGAGCGGAAAAGGAGTGAACAAGGATAATACCTAAAAAGAAGTCAAAGATGAGAACACAATATGCAGAAGCAAAATGCAAGAATATGCATGAATGGAAGGATAGTATGATAAGGCAACATAATAGAATAACAAGATAGCAAGGAAGAATGAGAAATAAACACAACTAAAAATATACCTGCAACAACGCCCAAAACAGTTTCAGCATCCTGCGTAGTCAGGTTGTAAGCCTGGCCACGTCCTACAGGCTTAGGAGCGGCTCTCCTCTGATAAAAAAAATCTACCTCTGAGGTGGGAGTGGTGGTCCTCCATGACCACGAGCAAGTGCTCCTTGTTGAGCGGGACCTCCAACTGTTGCTAGGGATCTGGACTTAGGGCTATCATGGATTATGTGGTCATTGCCTCCACACAAAAGGCACTGGCAATTCGCTATCCGACAGTCCTGGTGCAAGTGTCCAGTGTTGTGACAGTACGAACAGACCAAGTGCAGCCTCTGAACAGAAGGTTGGTATGGCAATGCCATAGCAGGAAGGGTCGAAACTGGCCTCCTAATAGGCCTTCCAGAAGGCCTAACGGCAATAGGGTGCGGAATAGACCGCTAAATGGCATGCTTCCTCGTATCTGCTCCTGAATTCTAGCAGCATCCAGGATATCAGCATAAGAACGAAGTCGCAAGGCATCAAGATGATCCTGAATCTCAATATCCAAGCCTAACAAGAAATGACGGCCCCTATCTTCATCATTCGCCACCATAGAAGTAGCAAAACAACTTAGTCGAGTGAATTCCGCAGCATACTCGTCTACGGTCCGACTCCCCTGATTCAAGACAGTGTTTAGTTTAACATTGGTACTTTATGAAATAACAACAAAAAGCATGATTAAACACCATCTGACGAACCTGAGTTAATGAGACAAGCTGTCGTTCCATTTCATTCTTGGTGGCATTAGAGAATTACTTCGTGAGGAAGCTCTCAGTAAAGATGGCCCAGTGGATGGGTCGGCCCAATCGTTCAGCCTCAGCTTGCTATCAGATGTGGGCAAGATCAACAAGCTGGATGCTCATAACATCCACACGATCCACATCTGCTATCCGTGTTGCAGCCAACAGCTGCTCAGTCCTGATAAGCCATTGCTCGGCTTCAAGCAGACCCTCAATGCCTGAGAACTTATCTGGATGGAGCCTTATGAAATCTTCCACATTACAAGGTCTCGGTGGCAGCAATCCAGGTGCCAATACAATGAGTTCCCTTTTAGCAGCTTCGAAAGCCACCCTCATCAATTCATTATGCTCCCGTTGTACCCGCATCATCAGTTCATTGTGCTCACATTGCATTTGCATCATCGGTGCAATAGTGGGCTCCTCAAACTGATCATCCCCAGCACGGAAAGATGAAGCACCTTTTCTAGCCATGGTCTGCAGTAAAAATCAATTGGTTAGTGTCCAGATCATAAGTTGGTTATTAATTATCTATGTGATTCCTGTACTACACATACTGTTGATTCAAACTGGTAAAACCCAAATCTGACTAATATATCAGTCAAAGCCAAACCTCCGTATGTTTGTTACGTTTGACTGATACATTATCCAAACTCGGGCTCTGATACCACTAAAAACATTGTCAAGCCTTGCTTCCTAAAAATACGGAACACAAGGACGTGACATTGGCCCAGTGAATGACTTGCGTCATCCATAATTTGTTTACCAATTCAACTCAACAATATAAATATTACAAATAATTGCGCAGGCAATAATAATAACCACATGAACAATAATACTTGGAATAAACAATATGAAAATACAATAATCCAATATTTGGAAATAAATAATAATATCCGGTTCATAAACCCAATACAATAATAAATCCAATCACAATAATAATAAGTCTCAATACAATAAGTCCAATGCAATAATAATCAACAAGAAAGTAATAAATCTTTAGAAAGCTTGTTCTCCAATTCCTGCAGGTAATTCTACTTCAAAACCTGTGAACACTTCATCTAAAAAAAGGAGAAAAATTGTCCTTACAGCAAGTCATGAACTGCAAAAGGAGAAAGCAAAGAAACAATGTAATAACGATATAACAATGAATTCAATTGATCAGTAGGAATCAATAACATGGGACGATAGCAATAATCAATACCAATGGTAGTCAACGCAATGGTTATAAACAATGGTTCAATATTCGATGACAATGTTCAATGGTCGATGTCAATAACACTAAGACAATATTTGATATCAATAGAAACAATGATGTTCAATATGCAATGTTGATGTTGTGTCAATTCTTAAGTCTATTAATCATTTTAATCCTAACTAATGCACATACTACTGCATCCCATAAATACAGATTCGATACATACAATCAATTTTGCTTAGACTCTAGTGGTAAATTCTATAGATCATGTGTCGGTATGATAATCACTGATACGATCACAATATTGTGCACGATACATTATAACGATTCACTGATTCACCGATACACTGATACACTAATATGATACACGAAAGATTGGGGTGTCGTAATTAGCGCTCCAACAATCAATCGATAAAACACTGGCCGATACAGTCACTATATCATTCACTACCCAAGTCAATCCCTTAAATCCCGGCTTGTTAATTATTTTATCCATGCAACAATACATTATACAATTTAGAGATATTAGATGAACGATAGTAACAATAGAGGAACAACAAGATAATAAATATGGATAAGACAATTACGATGATGACAATAACACATTAGGATCATGCAATACAACATATACACTTCAATTCATGCAATACAATGATATATACATAATTATATTAAGAAAATCTGGAAAACGAATTTCTGGACAGAAAGATGTCACTGTATAAAAATCAGTTTTTCCACTGCTACAAAAATCGAAAACTGAAACTGTCAGAAATTCTGAAAACTAGACTTCCACACGATTCCAACTCATATTTAAAATACAAAATCCAACAATAGTAGCTAGGTCAAACACATCATTCTTTACAGATTACATGTTCAAACAGAAAATTGACATCAAGTTGTTATATCTTTAGAATCAGCGAAAACTCAATTAAAAATTCATCAAAAATATTCTTTAGACTCCTAAACATGTTAGCTAACATTCTCGAAATTATCAAAGCATTACTCTAACATTAACTTAGCCTTTTAATAGTTTAAACATGAAAACATACATGAATCTGAACTTCTGGAATTAAAACACAGCAGTAGTAAAATTAACACAACTTTTGCAATACAACTCAAAATTTAGCGATTCAAGATGTTCTGGAAACTAGAGACGCATAGGGCTACAACTCTTATTCAGAAAGTTATTTATTTTGAGATCATATACTGGGTCGAAAACGACAGGAAAAATCCAAACAGCAAGTAACATACAGATTTTCGATATTTTTCATGAAATAAAGTGATTAAAGATGATGGGTTTCAATTCTATAGTGAACAAATCTTATAATCAGCATGGTAGGTACAATAGCATGGTAAATAAAATTAAGAATACACACATATACACTAGATTAAACACACAATTCATCAATCAATTATTCAAGCACTCAACCTAGCAATTAATTCTACAATAGATTATTTGTGTGATGTTTGTGTGAATAACCTTATCATCAATACTACATAAATGCATGAAAGATTCAATTTTTGGAGTCAACAAAGGCACGAAGTCGAGAATATTTCGGTTAGCTCGTATAAACCCTCCATATACTCAATGAAAGAGAAACAATGTACGATACGATGAACAATTAGATTTACTTGCAAGAATTTTAATGAAAACTTGAATTTGATACAAGATTCAATTCAAGAGAAAAATGACTTGCCTTATAGACGATTAGTTTGAATACCAAATAATAACGGGATGAGAATCCCAGAGCAACAAACACACGTACGATTATGTGCATGCTACATGCACAAAGAAACCAGACAACAACAAGAACAAAGAGCAGCAACAGCAAGCAGAAACATCAGCGAGAGTTGACGTCAGTGGGTCTGGCATCGAGCGGCGTCGACGAGGAGAGACGGCGGTGCGACTGGAGGCATCGAGCAGCATCTGGGGGTCTGCTGCCATCGAGAAAACAGAGGAGCAACGTGGGGACTTCGGGTTTGGGCAATGCTCGCTGGTGGCTAGGCGTCACGGATGGCAGCACGGGGTGAGGTCACCGGAGACGGGTGGACGCTAGAGATGGTAATGATGGGTTTGGGCAAGAAACGGTGGCAGACGGTCGAGAGAGAGAGAAAGGACAGAGGAGTGACAGACGGCTAGGTTTAGAGTTTGTATTTTGTGTTTTTAGGGTTTGCAATATGATTGTATTTATAGAGTACAATTAAGTTGTTGGGTTAATGGGCTAGGATCCAATAATAATGGGTTTGGGTCTAGAAATAATTGCAATTGGGTTTTGGGTTCAATAAGCGATGGATTTAAAGACAACAGGGTTCAAATAAATTACTTACAGTCAAATAAAAATGGGATCAACAAGAAAATAGCTCAACAAGAAGAACAAAAGTAATTCATGAACAAAATTGATTAAGATGATCAAGGAAAAATAAGGTATTTTATTCAAATGCAAAAAATATTACATTGAAAAGAACGGAAATAGTAGTTACAGATGTATTAAGTAAAACTTTGTTTAAGAATAAATTGGAGATTTGAGTATCATTCTTCATGTAACTGGATTTGTCTTGATTAATGGAATAAAAGCAAATGTTTTATTTGATACTGGTTCTTCACATACATTTGTGTCGCCCAATTTTGCTAAAGTTTTATGTGGGGAACCTAAGATTTTTCCAGACAGAGTCTTTTCAGTGGCAACACCATCAGGAGAGGAATTGATTGCTGATCGGTATTATGAATGCTGTGATATCGAGATTGGTGGGAGGCTGTTCGACATTGATCTCATCAAACTGTAGGTTTTTGGTGTAGATGTGATCGTGGGCATTGATTAGATGGCAATATATGATGCTACAATTGAATGCAAGAACAAAGAGGTTATAGTGAAAGCACCAGGAGGGCCCGCAATGACTTTTTAGGGGAAGAAGAAGAGATCGAAGGTGTTAATAGCTACAGCTAAGTTAATGATCCCGGATGAGGTTAGAAGCATTCCGGTTGTCAGGGATTCTCCTATGGTATTCTTGGAGGAACTACCAAGGTTACCACCGCAGCGAGATGTTGAGTTCTGCATCAACATTCAGCCAGGTAGTGCTCCAATTTCTAAGGCTCCGTACAGGATGGTACCTATGGAGCAGGATGAAGTTAAGAAGCAGATTGAGGAATTACTGAGTAAGGGATTCATCAGGCCGAGTACTTCACCATGGGGTGCACCAGTGTTGCTAGTGAAGAAGAATGATGGGTCAATAAGGATGTACATTGACTATCCGGAGTTAAACAGGGTGACCATTCAAAACAAATAACCGCTTCCACTGATTGATTATTTGTTCGATAGGCTTTGGGGAGCAGCTGTATTTTCGAACATTGATCTGCGGTCAGGGTATCATCAGTTCTAGGTTAAGGAGGAAGATTTGAGCAAGACAGCTTACAGAACTCGTCATGGACTCTATGAGTTTTTGGTGATGCCATTCGGAGTGACGAATGCACCGACAATATTTATGGACATAATGAATCGGATCTTGCAGCTATTTATCGATTTCTTCATGGTGGTATTCATTGATGTTATTCTGGTATATTCAAAGTCGGAGGAAGAACACTCTAAGCACTTGGCAGAGGTATTGAAGAAGTTACAAGAGCATAACTTGTATGCCAAGCTGTCGAAGTGTTAGTTTTGGAAGTTCGATGTAGCTTTCCTTGGTCATATCCTTTCTAAGGAAGGAGTGGCCACCGATCCTTAGAAGGTTGAAGCAATGAAGAATTGGACCAGACTGACGACAGTGAAGGAGGTCAGGAGTTTCTTAGGATTGGCTGGGTATTACATGTGGTTCATTGAGGGCTATGCACAGATTGCAGTTCCTTTGATGAGGTTGACTTGGAAAAAATGTGGCCTTCACTTGGACTGATAAGTGTGAGGCGAGTTTCCTAGAGCTAAAGAAGAGGTTGACAACTGCGCCTATCCTAGCTTTGCCACAAGCCGGGATGGACTATGATATCTTCAGTGATGCGTCACTCAGAGGTTTGGGGTGCGTCTTGATGCAAGAAGAAAAAGTTATTGCATATGGTTCGAGACAGTTGCATCCGCATGAGAAGA
Source organism: Hemerocallis citrina (assembly GCA_017893485.1). Classification (NCBI taxonomy): domain Eukaryota; kingdom Viridiplantae; phylum Streptophyta; class Magnoliopsida; order Asparagales; family Asphodelaceae; genus Hemerocallis; species Hemerocallis citrina. The sequence goes on from CM030358.1 coordinate 248,185,248, forward strand.
ACTATCCGACACACGATCTGGAATTGGCAGCTATCATCTATGCCTTGAAGCTGTGGAGGCATTATGTATATGGAGAAAAGGTCAACATGTTCACTGATCACAAAAGCTTGAAGTACATTTATCAGCAGAGATATCTAAATCTTCGGTAGAGAAGAAGGTGGTTGGAGGTGTCGGAAGACATTCATCCCGAGACAAGTATCATCCGGGCAAGGTGAATGTGGTGGCCGATGGACTTAGCCGGAAGAGCAGTCTGTCGAGTTTGATCACGACTCAGAGGGAGTTGGCAGCTGAGTTAGATCAGGCAGGTATCGAGGTTATACTACAAGGTTTGGGGGCATCTTTTGGCACAGTTAAGGCTTCATCCGTCATTGAAGGAGCAATTTATTGAGGGTCAGAAATCAGATGCAAAGATTCAGAAGATGTTGCAGCAGATTTCCAATGGCAAGTTATCAGAGTTCTACATCCAAGATGGAGTCCTGTAGATGGTGAGAGATTGTGTGTACCGGAGAATGCAGATTTGAGGGAGAGTATCTTGCAGGAGGCATACAATACCTTTTTGTCAGTACATCTTGGAGGCACGAAGATGTACAATGATATCAAACAACACTTTTGGTGGTCGGGTATGAAGAGAGATGTGACAGACTTTGTGGGAAGGTGTCTGACTTGGCAACAGATCAAAGTAGAGAATCAAGAACCTGGAGGCTTGTTGCAGCCATTTCCTATTCCGGAATGGAAGTGGGAGAATATCAGTATGGACTTCATCACTGGGTTGTCGAAGAGTCCGAGGGGCAACGACTCGATTTGGGGTATTGTGGATCATTTGACCAAGTCGGCTCACTTCTTGTCTATGAAGATTACTTGGTCGTTGGAGAAACTGGCAGAGCAGTACATTGATGAGATTGTGAGACTTCATGGGGTTCCTGTGTCGATTGTCTCCGATAGGGATGCGAGGTTCACATCGAGGTTTTGGAAGAGTTTGCAAGCAGCGTTGGGAACCAAAACCGACTTTAGTACTGCTTTCCATCCGCAGACTGATGGTCAGACCGAGAGGGTAAATCGAGTATTGGAGGATATGCTGAGGGCTTGTGTTCTGGATTTTGGTGGCAGTTCGGAGAGGTACTTGGCATTGGTTAAGTTTGCTTATAACAACAGTTACCATGCAAGTATCGGTATGTCTCAGTATGAAGCCTTGTACGGGAGGAAGTGCAAGACACCTATCTGTTGGTACGAAGTTAGAGAGAGGTAGATGTTTGGGCCCGAGATTGTGCAGCAGACATTGGAGAAGATCGAGCTGATTCGTAAGGGGTTGGTCGAGGCTCAGAGTTGGTAGAAGAGTTATGCAGATACTCGACGAAGGGACTTGGAGTTTGAGGTTAGGGATGCAGTTTTTCTCAAGGTGTCTTCGACTAATGCAGTAATCAAGTTTGGGAAGGGAGGCAAGTTGGCACCAAGGTACATTGGGCCATACAGGATTTTGAGGCGAATTGGTAAGACAGCATATAAGTTGGAGTTACCGAAGGAATTGGTGCAAGTGCATGATGTGTTCCATGTGTCGATGTTGAGGAACTATGTACCAGATCAGATTCATCAGTTGGCAGAAGTACCCGAAGGACTACAGCTGAACTTGAGTTACAAGGAGCAGCCTGTAGAGATCGTTGACCGTCGGGAGATGGTGTTGAGGAATAAGGTGATGTCTATGGTCAAGGTATTTTGGAGGAACCAGCTGTTCGAGGAAGCTACTTGGGAGCCAGAGATCGCATGCAGAAGAGTTTTCCTGAACTTTTTTATGTAACTTTTCTTCTTTTTGCTTGTATTTGTTCTGTCCCTATCAGTGGTAGTTCTGACGACAAAACTATTCTAAGGAGGGAGTAATGTAACACCGTAGAATTTTAAATAATGTTTTTGAGATTAATAAATGAATTTAAGTGATTTTTTTGTGATTTAATAAACATCTCTGAGATTTGCCTTTTGCACGTGCAAAATACGTGCAAATATAAATTTTGGGGAAAACAAAAAAGTCAAGAGTTTATTTGGAGGATGTAATATTTGTTAGTGAATAATAATTTCGAAATTTTCTGGATTTTTATAAGTCACTATGGACATTTTCGCAATATACTAAATAAAGAAGGGTCTTTTTGCAAAATTGTCACTTGGAGGCAAAAGTTACAAAAGTCGATACTCTGGGTTTGAAATTGGTGCCAGCCAGATCTGGGAAGGATTTTTTAAAGATTTAATCTCAATTAAATTGGTTAATCTAGTTACCTAATATAAAGGATCTATATATGTAAAGATATATTGTAAATGAATATTTTGTAAAATCTTCTCAACCCTAAAAAACCTGATTTTGGCCTATATAGGCAACAATTAGCAGCTGTTTTTTTGCTGAACAAAACAAAGGAGGATTTTATTATTGATTTATTGGAGTTTCGAAACGAGGATCTTGGATTTTGCAAAAGGAAGGGCTTTTCTTATTTCTCTTTATTATTCTTTGGTTGATTCTCCATTGAGGTGAGTGACATGTATTTACTCTTTGTTGTTCTATGCATGATGAATGTGAAGATTTGTCTAATAGGATGTTCACTAGAAGATTATTTGTTGATGAAATGGATAAACTTGATGAATGAATAGTTAAAACAAAACCTTCATGAATAAATTGTTAGGTTTCAATGGCAAACACAGAATGAATATACAGCGGAAAAATTACAAAAATTATTGAAACATAGCCATGGATCCATGCGAAAACCATAAATCGTGTTTAGGAATTATACCTTATTGATGGATATGTTGTCTCCAAGCTATGTCGATCACAGCACTGCAATGTTACAGTGCCTCTAAGGTATCCACATGAACAGATCAAAACCAACCTTTCCTCACGCCGCAGTGCTAGCTGCGGTACGGGGTTGTTCCTCACGATCTCTCTTTCACAATTTCTGTGACGTCTAGAGTTTTCTCGTGTGTCTCCTTTCCACATATTTGTATCATATATATAGCTACAGAAAATTAAGCCTACGAGAGTAATGAGGTCGTTAGGCTCACATTCCGACCTGGGTCAGATTCGTGTATGGGCCTCTGAACTTTAGTGAGCCCATTTAATATAATTAAATGTCCAACCAATATCAGAAGTCCGAGTCTTACTTGGATTCCCAATTAAATTCATCTTATGAATTTAAATCCCAATTTCGATCCATTTTAAGTGTGTGACCCTGTATGTTCTTGTTATGTTGACAGTAATAGTAAAATCATATTCTAGTATTACAAACAGTGAACTGTATCTAGCAATACATTACTGCAACTCAAGTAACGGGAATGTCAGTAATTAGACATAACCTATCCGTGACCAATGTTACCATGTAGTCTAGTTCCATTGTCCAAATATCTTACTTGACCACAAGGCATAGAGCGTGTCACCCTTGTATAGTTCAATCTTTGGTTTCTTGATCTCTGAGTGGACTTACTAAACAAATGAGCTCAATATCTCATATTGACTCATTTGAACATGGCCATACATTTTGTAGTCTCACTCAATTAAGGGGCCCATAGATATCTCTCCTGTTATGTAAGAGGGACAAATCCTATTTAAGTCACTCACATCCCTCCGCATGATTTGTAGTATATCCAATAGTCGACTTTATAATCACCAAATTGCAGGCAACGTTTGACGATATTAAAACATAAAGCTTCTCATGTAGGGAACCGTAGTGACTATAAGTCAAATGACTACATACACCATGGTCACTGTGAGAACCGCTTATGACACTCACGTAACGATCCATGCAGCGTTCTCATGGTGGGTCAGTCCAGTACATTATTACTCTAATATGTACCCATGTGAAGACTTGATATCTCATATCCATGACCCGTGAAATATGGTCATCAGTCTACGCACATATTAGTCTTTATGCATTATTGTTGTCCTAATTTACAATAATACTTGACTAGGGACATTTAAGAATAGTGTTCTAATTACAACCAATAGGATCTCACAAACAAGTCATACACTTGATATCCCATGGTATTAAACCTACTATTCTAAGGACTTTATTATGCTCATTTAATCATAATAAATAACATAATAAATGAAATACCTCATAAATGAAATAAATATCATAATGCAATGTAAACTAGTAATGTCAATACACAACTAGCCTCTAGGGTTTACACCAACATAATATGGAACTTTATGGATGAAACTTGTTGTATAGATGACCCAAGGATGATAAAAACCTAGTAGTAATCATGGATGTGCTGTTTTTTATTGATTTGATCATGTAGATTGAGATTTTATGAGTTATAATGCATGAATGTGGACAAAGAAGGGTTATTCACTATTCTGAAATTATATGATTCTGTTTAATGTTTTTAATGGATAGAAATTGACCAAATAAATGTTGTAGAAGCATATAATCAAGGGAAATTGATATAACTAGTTTGTATATGCGTATAACAAATTGCAAGAGAGTTTTGGGATCAAAAGATCAAGTTTTGAAGGGTTGAACTGTGTTGCGATTTCGGATCTGATGTGCAGGTTGAAACTTAATTTTTTTTTAGTTATGTGAAGTATTCAAGTGGATTTTGATTTATATTGATACTGAGAGTGAATTGAACAACATACCACCCATATACAATGATGATTTTACTGATACATATATACATATATATGCACATACATATATACATTTCCTGATATGTTAGTTGGAAATTGCTCTTTTTATGAAATTGTTGAGAGTTTGATTTGATTTATAAACTCTATTTTTTGGACAAGTTGTATTTGATTAACTCAGGGTTTTAACCATTTAAATTCATGCATTTGGGGATTTTAAACTACGTATCAGTTGTGAGAAACACAATTTTTAAAGTTGCTGAAAATGCACTGTTTGAATTGCTGTTTGTTCCGGTTTGGAACAATTTTTTCGACTCAGTTGCCGACATAATTACCTAAAACTTTTAAAATAGAAATTGTATCTCATTGTGTCTAGTTTCCTAAACATCTGACGGGTCTTCAATCTGACTTCTAGATTGTAAGATATGAAATTTTTACCACTGTACTGTCGTAGCTTCAGATTTTTAATATAACGGTTAGTTTTCAGAATTTATCAAATATGAAATCCTTTAAACTAATTTATTTGAGCCCAGATTTTTTTGGTGGATTCCTTGGGATGTGCTGGAGATAATGTGATTTTTCCAGGTTTTTATGATTTAATTTGATTTCTCTGTTTCGAGGAATCAACTCGTATAAATTTCAGATTTGGGAAAGAATTGATTTTTAATGTACTATGCGTTGAATTTGAGTTGTGGGTTGTATAACTCTATGTTTTAAAAGATGGAAATTTGTGATTTGGGACTAAGGGGTGGTTCTAAATTAAAGGCGTGAATTTTTTGAGAACTCTAAAGGGAAAGAATTGTGGATGTTTAGGTTATGTGAGCTCTAGAGGCTGAGTAGGACCCTGATTACCGGTAAATGAATTAATCGAATTTTGGGAGTTAGCCAGTGGGGCTATTCATCCTATCTTTTTGTGGTATTAAGTCCGGTGGGGTTTACTAGCTCTAGGTGGCTGTGGTTGACCTAAAAATAATAATAATAATAAATATAAGGACAAGCACTAGTGGAGATGTGATAGATCTTGGGAAACATAAGTAGAGGGCCTGTATAGTGGACGGACAAGGTTCGGAACTATAGTCGTGGTTAGGCGGTTGATTTCGAAGGCTACAATTATCATTGCCATCTCCCGAGTTCGCACGTTGAGGATCTTTTACATTGGATGGTTTTATTCCGGAGGCTGGGGCCTATTCGTAGAATTTCGACATGGGATGTTCAGGGCGACACTTACATGATGCTTGCGCGTTGAAGGTGCTAGTATTTCAGGTAGATACCGGAACGTAGGCCTATTCGCGGAGTATTTTAGATCTTGTTTCTATCACTGTAGTAAGATTAGTTGCATAACGAGGAATTAAATCCTATAAAGTGGAGAACGATAAGGGCTTGCACCGGATCTATGTAGAGTGGAGAGCATAGATTCGACAAGTATGCATTAGAGTGTCATCATACTGTATTTGTGTTTTTCTTGACTTGTATTATGCATGCTTGTATTTTGTTTTTTTACACTTGACACTTGACACTTAGCCTAGTTTCACTTGATGTTTTTATGTTTCATTTATCGTTATTTCATATTCTGTTTGTTGCTACTATGGGAATGTGTTGATTTCGAATTTATTCTTTATATTTCATTTAAATTGTATTTATTTTAATGTCACTCACACCGTTATGGCTGACCCCTGTAGTTTTGGGAATTAGGATTATCTCTAGCCACATGTTTTACAGGTAGGTACCGTTAGCTTGGGATATGATGCATGTGGTAACATGATAATATGGCTTATGCAAATTGTAAAAGAAGGGATTGTAAAAGAAAGAAAATGTAATTCAAGGTGTTAAATTTTCACTATGCTATGTAAAGAATTGATGAAATAAAAGTTAAAAATTTCATGTTATTTGCTATGTTTACTACTACACTGAGGTTGATTCTGGATTTGTAGCACCCTGTAATTTCTAACAGATAATATATATATATATATATATATATATATATATAGAGAGAGAGAGAGAGAGAGAGAGAGAGAGAGAGGTGGATGGCAATGTTGTAAATAGAGTGAATGAGAGGGGCTCCCACGTTATGAAACAGCACTCTGTGCTGTGTTGTGTTGCAGTGATGCCACCATGGTGGGGGCCACCAGGATGAGAAAGAAAAAGGCAGCAGGTGCTGTGTCTTGAGCTTGATGACGTGGCACATTTGTGTCACAGGATTCAAGAGGAGAAATGGAGTATTGATTAGTCCCACATCGGGAATACAATAGATTAAAATAATAATAAATAATATAGCCTATGATCAAAAGTCACCAATCCGGTTAACCACCTTTCGAGAGGCAGTCTTTGGTGGGCAGTTGTACTATACTATAAATAATTTTTCTGACAAATTGTATAAATTTTTTGAGCTAGGGGCAGGGGCATTACAGGATTTGTGCCACGTATTTTTTAATTTTTAATTATTGGAAATTCGGGGCGCTACAAAGGCAATGCTCGTAGGGTATTTGTGTGATGAGGTACCACTGACAGCGCGAAGTGGGTTTCGTCTCCAGAATTACTGGGGTGTTAGGCGTGATGGCCGAAAATCACTCGCGATGGGAGAACGACTCTCAAGAATTATCAGGGTCATAGCTTGCGGTGTGGGTATTCGCCTCTAGAATTACTGATGTGAGGCAGTGTATCCAAAATCACTTGAAGTAGGAGTGCGATACTCAAGAATTATCGGGGTGGTACTAGATACTCACAGAATATCTAAAACATATATTAGTCACCGTAGTAGTAATTCATAGCAAGAGATTGAACCCTATATTGAGGAGTATGATAAGGACTTGCCTTCGGACCTATATAGAATGGGATGCATAGAATCCGAACAAGTATGCATTAGTGTCATCATAGTGTAACATCTGCACTAGGCATTAAGTCATATCATACATTGACATGTTTAGGATAGTTACTCTTTTACACTTTATTTATGCATTCAAGTTTGTGGTTGCTAAAGTAAGAGATTTCGTTATATTACGGCATAGAGAGAATCGCCATCGATAACATTGCGTCGGTTTTAAGCAACTGACGTGCCCACAGATTTTTCAATGCAGGACTCGGATTGGCAAGGATTTAAAGGCGATTGATGATAAAAATTATATTCATGATTAAACCTGCTGATGTTAAAGTTGTATTTCATGTTGTATTTTATTTAACTTCCGCTGTGTACTCTGTAATAAACAAAGTGTAACGAAAAGTTTTAATTTCCTTGTAAAATTGTACGAATTTGAAGTAAAAGATCCTATTGTGCTACGAATTACATGTAAATGAAATTCGGGGTGTTACATGTTGTCCTCTCTAACACCCTCTAGATGAAGGAATTGTTCATCTACGAACGAAAAGTTCCTATTTAAGTTGATATGCTCCATCATTTTTTCTATGTATAGATATTGTCTTGTTGTTAGTGTTTAAAGCATGTAGGTGCTGACTTTTTTATGCCAGTGTTTCTTGAGTTGGTGATGTATTTCTTATCTAATGATTGTTGGTTTCATTTACATACACTACTAAAGCAATCATCGTTGGTCTTCAATGGAAGAATTCTGTAGGAACCCTCGTTATTGTTTAATGTCGGAGCCAGTTTAGAATAATTCAATAAAGATCACCATAGTACAAATAGAGAAGCATGATCCATATGTGCCAACTACAGGAAAAAAGAAAGTTGATAATTAAACTTAAGACTTTGCATCTTGAAAATGGGTAAGTTGTAACTTATGTTCATGTGATGATTTTTTTTTTTTCGTGTGTATATCTTTGTGTCTTTTTTTGGGGTAAAAAAGACTATGATTTTTTTTTTTAAAGGTATGAGAGTGTGGATGCGGTGAATGGAGTGTAGCTATTGTACTACTTCATACAGTCGGAAAGAAACCCAAGTGAGGATCCTCTGCTTCTTTGGCTCACCGGAGGCCCTGGTTGTTCAGCCTTCAGCGACCACATCTTGGAGATTGGTAAATATTTTTATTTTTTATTTTTACTACTACACATTCTATGGAACTTAAACCTTACATTGAAGTGCTCTTGCCGACAGTCCTGCCACCTCTAAAGATCAATTCATTGGATAGTCGTCCTAGAAGACATGATTTTGTCTTGTCTGACATTGAAGATGTTAGTGCATAGTGGGAAACCTTGGAGTATTGCTATGCAGCAGCTAATCCCCCATCTGCATCCCTTGCATTCCCCGGTTCAGTTATTCGAGAGGTTTTCTTATTTGGTGTTTTCTTATCCTAGGTTTGTCTATTTGATGTCTTATTTACTAGTATTGCTGTTTTCCTCTTCTGTTTTTTTTTCAAATGATTTTTGTTAAATCCTCTTTTGGGTAAAAGATCCTCCATATCGTATTAGTTTTTGGGTGGGTGTGTGTGTGTGTGTGTGTGTGTGGAGAAAATTATATATTAAATGGGTTCTTTAAGGTAATATGACGATTGATTCCAATAATATCTGCACTCTCTTGTGCACTAGGAAGTTAATGCATAGATTTACTAGAAGGGTGATTTGTTCGTGGGTAAGTAACCAAAAATATATAAGCATGGGCTTTGTTCTTCAAATGAAATTCTTGATCTAGGACATTGTTGTTATTTATAAAGAGGAGTTAAAGTAATAATGGAAGAGAGAATTCTTCTGGGCTAGATCACTTAACCAGCTTACTTATTTTTATGATAGATTAATCTTGAGATTTAGTATGTAATAAAAGTTGAGCGGGAGATGGAATAATTTTTTTTTAAAAAAAAAACATAATTAAAAATTTTTAGCTATTTTATTTTTATTTTCTTGAAACAACCTATTCATAATGTGCTGTAGATTTCGAGTGCTCATTCTTGGGCTTCAGTTCGTGTCATTACTGTCGAACAATGAATGGAGCCACTCAAGCGAATGGAATTTGATTACCTAGAGAAGAAAATTTCATTCAAGAAATGTATTGTGATCGCAAGGGAGCTGAACCTTTGTGTGGAACGGGTATGCATCAAAATTTAAGATTTTACTTTATTACTTATATGGGTTCACAGTTCACACATCATTTTCATATCTGCAGTCTCTTAGTATCTTCATTTAACAACTTAAATCCTTTCTAATGGTACATTATAGTTTCATGATTTGTCTTTTAACATTGATTGCATCCTTTAGAGTTAAAGTTGAATGTGATGAAAGTAGCTTCTCTCTGTAGTAACACATAATGAACTTTACATCTGTAGTGATGGTGAGTATAGATGAAGAGTACTATTGGCAATAATATTAGCATGGTCACACAGTATCTCTCTTCTTGTTTTGTTTTTCATTGCGCATCTTTTTATACCTCCACTTACACATGTTCCGAAAAAAATCTTCCTAATTTCTTTTATGAGGTAGTTATGCAATATTACTAGAATTTGGAAGGTTAGCAGAATGGAAGTTTAGGAATTTCTGAAACTTACTAAAAAATATGTGCTAGTAACTAAAGATAAACTTAGCTAATATATATTATAGTTCCTATATTAAAGTTAAATATGATTGTTGATGAATTCCTTGGTGGTTTCACTAGGCCTAAAGAATCTTATACTGGAGTTAAATTAGGACATCTAAATCCTCCAACAGGTCATGCATCATATATTTATTAGTTAAGCTTAAGGATCTCTGTTTTACATCCTTCAATTATGTTGGATGAATGTTCTCTGTATTACTCTATTTTGGTAGATTGTGTATGTCATTTGCATTTAGCACAAGGCACTTTAGTTACATCTTGATAATATATTTAATTCCGCACACAGAAAAACAAGGTGGGCATAGGGTATCGAAACCGATAGCTAAAAATGGTGTTAAATCGAAACCGTCCAAATCGGGCACGAATCTTAAAGCCCGGGGGTAAAATGTAATTTCACCTACAAATGGGTCTGGAATGGGTACTGCGTCGTTTTTCCAAAGGCCCAATAACCCACGAACAGGTCCATCTCAACTGGGTGTGGCTTCCAACCCGCATGAAACCCAGTCCAGCTAGATTGAATTAGGATTTATGATTATACCTAATCAACGGCCCTGATTCGCTCTATCCTTTCACTGGGAATTAGGGGTTTTATCCCGAAACTGGTCCCTAAGGCGGCTATAAATATCCCCCATCCCCCACTGTTAACAGGTAATCAATCTTTTGCCAGTAAAAGCTCATTCATAATCTTTCTGATTACTGACTTGAGCGTCGGATGGTGCGTCACAGGGATCAACCCCAGTGTTTCGCACTTTTTGCAGATTAACGGCGGGAGATAACGGTCAAACTCCGGCGGAAAGGTTTCAGGTTTGACTATTCGACATCCCAAAGAATCCACAAATTCTATCTGTTTGCCCCCACACCAGATTTAGCGGTAACAGCTTGGCGCCGTCTATGGGAATCCACGAATAGCAATCCTTTCTCTTCCCTTGGTTAAGATCACCTCCAGCCATGCCTCCTCGAAAACTGAGATCCATGGGGTCCAACCGTGGACCCACTCCTCCTCAACAGCAACAGGAGCTCCCCCTCCAAACCGTCCAGCCGCAGGGGCAACTCCCACCACAACCTGATCAGCCCCTACAGTAGGAGCAACCTCCTCTTCAATCCCAGCGGGCTCCACTCGGGCCCCAGAATGCCGGTATAGGGACCTCTCGTCCCAATCCTCAGAAACAACCCCTTCACCGTGACCACGTCTCCATACATAACCCTTCAACCAACTCAATGGCATCTCACAACCCCCGGCCTTCCGAAGACATCCGTAACATCCTCATCAACCGGCAGAAAGAAGAGGACCTTTGCCGCCGTTTGGATGAAAGGTGGGCCCGTGAGGGAGCCACCCACTCAGAACGTCCAAATGAGCGATCTCCTTATCGCTGCGACCACAGGAGGTCCCCTCCCCACAGGGGGCGGAGAGATTCCCCTGAGTACCATCGAAGAAGACATCGTTCTCCCGCTGGTCGGCAGCCCCCGAGGGACGATAACAGACCTATCACCTGGGCCGAATTCCAAGAGTTCCAGGCTACAATCCTGTAGGCCCTCAACCTCCAGCCAAACAACAACAATGCTCAGAGGGTCCCCACTCCTCCTCCGGTCCAAAGTCCTCGCCATCGGTCCCTAACCCCTCCTCAAGCTCCGAGTCACCGCCATCACAGTCCTCGCCATTCCCCTAGCTACCATCGCCGAACTCCGCACTCCCCTTCTTACGAAGACGAGTCTAGACACTCGCTTGGCTACCATCGAAGGAACAATGCGGTCTACCGCCATCTCCACGAGATGGAGAGGCGCCTCGACCAACTGGATAAAGAAGAAGAGCTAAGAGGAAGGACCCTCCGTCCAAGCCAACCTCCCTTCTCGCGAACAATCATGGAGGCGCCCGTTCCAATAGGCTTCAATCCCCCGTAGTTTGAGACTTACTCTGGGGAGTCAAACCCCGTGGACCACATCGAGAGCTTCAAGACCCTCATGTTGATCCACCAAGCTTCTGATGCTCTACTGTGAAAAACCTTCCCAACTACTCTCAAGGGTCCGGCCCGAGAATGGTACTCTCGTCTTGCCCCATCCTCCATATTCTCCTTTGAATAATTTGAGACCTTCTTCGTCATCCACTTCGTGAGTAGCCGCTGCACCGAGAAGACTAGTATTTCGCTACTCTACCTCAGTCAGAAGAAGGGTGAGAAGCTGAGAGATTATGTGAAGCGATTTACCGCGGAAGCTAGGTCCATTGCCACCCTCGACCAATCGGTCGCCGCTGCAGCCTTCCAGTCAAACATCCTCAACTCAAGCCTTCGGTCCTCCCTAGCCAAGAAGCCCCTGCAAAACTTCTCCGACCTTCTTCTCAGAAGCAAGAAGTATAGCCGGGCTGAGGAAGCTGAACATCACCCCACTTTTGAGGGGTCTTCATCCGTGACTAAGAGAAAGGCAGCTGAAGAAGAGGGAGCTAAGAAGCTCCAGAAGGACAATGGGGGCCAGCGCCGCCCGCCACCCAGATTTGAGAAGTTTATCCCTCTTAATGCCAACATTTCTACTATTCTCATGGAGGTCGAGAAGGAAGGAGTTCTGCCTCCTGCCCCGAAGATGAATACCCCCGACAAGAAGAGGAACAAGGAAAAGTGGTGCCGATATCATCGAGACCATGGCCACGACACCAATGACTGTTGGGCCCTGAAGAATGAAATTGAGGCCCTCATCCAGAGAGGGCAGCTGCTAAGTTTTTTAGAAAGGACCAAATTGATCTTCCTCCACCCCCAGGGAGGCTAACAAGCATCCCGAAAGGCACGACGAGACTCCCGAGTTTTAAAAGGAATGCATCTTTCATCCCATTCATGGAGGTCCCATGAGAGGAACCTCCAACTCTTCCCGGAAGGCTTTCATACGAGAAGTCAATTCGGTTCATGGCATACCCCCTCCCAAAGGCCTCAGAGTCCCGGTCACTTTCTCAGATGAAGACCTGGAGGGAGTCCGAACTTCCCATTGCGATGCATTAGTAATCAACCTCTACATGGCCAACTTCAAAGTGGAGAGGATTCTGGTGGACAATGGTAGCTCTGTCAACATCCTCTTCCTGGCGGCCTTCCGAGGACTCAAGTTATCGCGGGACAGGCTCAAGCCCGTCGGCTACACGCTTCATGGGTTCACGGGAGTGCCAGTGACTATCGAAGGGGTGATAACCCTCGACGTAACCACTGGCAAAACTCCTACTACCCAGACGGGGCCAATGAAGTTCATGGTCGTCAACATCCCAGTTGCTTACAATGTGATTCTAGGCCGACCTGGCCTAGCTGCTTTAGAGGTCGTCCCGTCCGCTTATCATCTTAAAATGAAGTTCCCCACCAAGTTAGGTGTAGGGAAAGTAAGGGGTAGTCAAGAGATGGCCCGCAAGTGTTACATGACCTCCACCGGGGGACCTGTCCTCTCCCTCGAGACTCTTAAGATCCCTCAGGGGAACGCCCAACCTATGTCCAAACTAGTGGACGAGCTAGAGGAAGTGCTCTTTTCTGAGCAGGATCTGAACCGCAAGTTCTTCATCAGCAAAACCCTCCCCTCTACCCTTTGTTCCGACATAGTCCAATGCATCGGGAAGATCCATGACCTCTTCGCCTGGTTGGCTGCCGATATGCCAGGAATTTCTGAGGAGCTCCTCGTCCACCACCTAAGCGTTGCTCTGGGGTCTAAACCGGTCCAGTAGAAGAGGCGCAAATTTTTCCCCGAGCGCCAGCAAGCCATAAAGGAAGAAGTGGACAAGCTTCTCAAAGCCCGGTTCATACAAGAAGTCAACTATCCCGAATGGCTCTCTAATGTTGTTATGGTTAAGAAGGCCAACGGAAGTTGGAGAATTTGCATCGACTTCACGGACCTGAACAAAGCCTACCCTAAAGATCCATTCTCTCTCCCCAGCATCGACACCTTGATCGACTCTACTTCGGGCCATGAGTTGCTGAGCTTCATGGATGCCTTCTCCGGATATAACCAGATCAGAATGTTCCCCCCGGATATCCCGAAGACCTCCTTCGTCATCGATCAAGGACTCTATTGCTACAGGGTAATGCCCTTCGGGCTGAAAAATGCCGGTGCAACCTACCAGCGCCTCGTCAATAAGGTCTTCCAGAATCAGATCGGCCGAAACATGGAAGTGTATGTTGATGATATGCTAGTTAAAAGCATCCATGGGGCCGACCATGTTGCCGATCTCCAAGAAGCATTCGATGTGTTGAGGAAGCATGATATGAGGCTCAACCCGAACAAGTGTGAGTTCGGAGTCTTGTCGGAAAAGTTCCTAGGCTTCATGATCAGCCAAAGAGGAATCAAAGCCAACCTCGAGAAGATCAAAGCCATACTGGACATGGTACCCCCTACAAGTGTGAAAGAGGTTCAGAAGCTCACGGGGCGCCTCGCGGCCATAGGGCGCTTCCTGTCTAAGTCGGGAGAAAAGTGTCTTCCTTTCTTCAAGGCCCTCAGGGGGGCTAAGGGCTTCGAATGGGGCCACTAGCAGCAAGAATCGTTCAATCAGCTAAATGCCTATCTGGTCAATCCCCCTCTCCTCAGCAAGCCTATCCCCGGGAAAACACTCTACCTCTACCTAGCTGCCTCCGAGCAAACCCTCAGCGCTGTACTAGTGAGGGAAGAAGACAAGGCTCAGAAGCCTATCTATTACGTGAGCAAGGTACTTCGGGATGCCGAGCTCCTCTATCCAAGATTGGAGAAGATAGCATATGCCTTGGTTATGGCGGCCAGGAAGCTCTGCCCTTATTTTCAATCCCACTCGGTGGTCGTCCTTACCGACCAGCCGCTCAAACAAGTTTTACACAAGCCCGAGACCTCCGAGCGTCTGATGAAGTGGTCGATCGAGCTAAGTCAGCATGACATATCTTACCAGCCTCGGACCGCGATCAAGGCCCAAGCCTTAGCTGAATTTATTGTTGAAAGCACCATCCCGGAGGTTAGTCAAGCAGCAAACAGGCCTCCCATCTGGACAGTATATGTAGATAGGTCCTCTTGCACCGAAAGGAGCAGAGCCGGGATCATTCTGGCAGGCCCAGATGACTTCGTTCTCCAATACTCCCTCCGCATCAACTTTAAGGCCTCCAACAACGAAGCTGAATATGAAGTCCTTATAGCCGGCCTAGGTATGGCACGCAAAGCAGAGGCACAACGTCTCCAAATATTCAGTGATTTGCAGCTGGTGATGAATCAAGTCTTAGGGGAGCACGAAGCGCGAGACGACCGAATGACTAAGTACCTAGCCAAGGTCCAAAGTCTCATGGCTTCATTCGAAGAGGCGATGATTCAGCGGATCCCTAGAGAAGAGAACTCCCAAGCAGATGCCCTCTCCAAATTGGCCTCCTCCTCCCTTTAAGGTCTCGAGTAGACCGTCCTGATTAAAGTGCTCCTAAGACCGAGCATAGAAGAAGAAGCCCCCGACTCGATGGAGTCGCTGCCCGCCCAACTTCGGGACAACTGGATGAGACCTTTGATAGAATTCCTCAAGGATGGGCTCCTCCCCGAAGACCCTAAAGAAGCTCGTCGAGTCCGAG
Organism: Hemerocallis citrina; assembly: GCA_017893485.1. Taxonomy (NCBI): domain Eukaryota; kingdom Viridiplantae; phylum Streptophyta; class Magnoliopsida; order Asparagales; family Asphodelaceae; genus Hemerocallis; species Hemerocallis citrina. The sequence continues at coordinate 248,200,849 of CM030358.1, forward strand.
CGAGAGCGGAGTGGTACACCTTTGTTGAAGGAGTCTTGTACAAATGCTCCTACACCCAAGTAGATGGCAGACCCTACTTGAGATGCCTCTCCCCGGAAGAAGCCCCTTATGCCTTACAAGAGCTTCACGAAGGCATAAGCAGAGCACATTCAGGGTCCAGGTCCCTCGCCAGGAAAGTTCTGAACTACGGGTATTTTTGGCCTACCCTACTTCGAGATGCCGAGCAATACGTCCGACAATGCGGCCTTTGTTAGAAGTTCTCCAACATCTGTCGCCTACCCCAAGCGCGACTCAACTCTCTCTCAAGCTCGATTCCCTTCGCAATGTGGGGGATGGACTTGTTAGGCCCGTTCCCACCAGCTCCAGGCCAGCTCAAATTCCTAGTCGTGGCAATCGACTATTTCTCCAAGTGGTTCGAGGTCGAGCCATTGGCTACCATTACTGCTAACAAAGTGCTACAGTTCTTCTGGAAAAATATAATTTGTCGGTTTGGCGTACCTCAGGTCTTAATAACAGATAATGGAACACAATTTACAGGGGCAGCATTCTGATCTTTGTGTGAAGACCTTGGCATTCAGCAATGCTTTTCCTCCGTCTTCCATCCTCAGTCAAATAGCCAAGTAGAGAATGCCAACAGGCAGATCCTCTCCGGGGTCAAGAAGAGACTAGATAAGTCAGCCAGGGGCTTATGGGCGGAACAGCTTCCAAACGTATTATGGAACTACCACACTACGAAACGGACCCCCATAGGAGAGTTGCCCTTCAATCTCACCTATGGGTCCGAAGCTGTAATCCCCTTAGAGGTTGGTCTGCCATCTCCTCGCCTTATTGACTATGATGAAGAGCAGAATGCCAGAGAACTCCGAGTAAATTTGGACCTGATTGATGAGCTCCGTGAAAGAGCTTCTATTCGCCAGCAAAATTATCGGAGAAGGATTGAGCAGGCCTACAACAAAAGGGTTCGTCCCACAGATCTCAAGCAAGGGGACTTGGTCCTCAGAAAGCTAGCTATCTCGTTCCCTAGTCAAACGAGTAAGCTAGCTCCGAATTGGGAAGGACCATACAAAGTTTCCAAAGTAGTCCGTCCCGGAACATATCGTCTAGAGGACCTTGAAGGCAGAGAAATACCCAGAACTTGGAATGCCGACCATTTACTGAAGTGCCGAGAGAGCGCCTGAACGCCTCTCCGAGTACCTTCAAATGTCGAGCCATTCCTATCATTTTCTTTGTTTTGCTTCTTTACTTTCTCATTGTAATAACGGCTTGCAACTTAGAAGCAGCCGATTAGCAGTTATCAATAAAGAACTTCTTTTCTCCCATATTTTCCTTGTGATTATTTGTATCTCTCTATTTAAGGCCTTTAATCGCTCTTATTCAAACGAAGTGTTCGGAGTTCAAAACTTGGCTCGATTCTACTTCGCAAGTTCGCTCTTAAGCGAGCTGGAAGTGGTTCGCCATTCGGAACTGCTTTCACAACTGTTGAAATTTACTCGAACGACGTGTTCAGAGTCCAAAACTTGGCTCGATTCTGCTTCGCAGGCTCGCTCTTAAGCGAGCTAGAAGTGGTTCGCCATTCGGAACTGCTCCCACAACCGTTGAAATTTACTCGAACGACGTGTTCAGAGTCCAAAAATTGGCTCGATTCTGCTTCGCAGGCTCGCTCTTAAGCGAGCTAGAAGTGGTTCGCCATTCGGAACTACTCCCACAACCGTTGAAATTTACTCGAACGATGTGTTCGGAGTCCAAAACTTGGCTCGATTCCGCTTCGCAGGCTCGCTCGTAAGCGAGCTAGAAGTGGTTCGCCATTCGGAACTGCTCCCACGACCGTTGAAATTTGCTCAAACGACACGATCGGAATCCGGACCACTCGACTGGGTAACTGACGAGATTTCTACAACTATACTAGACATGGGAGAAGAATACTTGGAGTACTTGAACGAATGCCCCATTGTTTTGCTTAGCTGGATAACTGATGAAGATATTTAGGCATACATTCCTGAGCGACTGACGATCCGAGCTACGTATTAGAGAAAAATATCTTTCTCCCCAAAATTCGTGCAAGATCTCGATCAGACAGGTCAGATCACGCCACGCCCACAAAACGACAAGATAGAATTTTCTCGTGATCTGAACCTCTAACCTCGTGATCCGCATCTTGATGAATGGCTCAGATTGCCCCACGTCCCTCGGAATCCAAAGCCGAGCAACTGACGATCCGAGTTGCGCATTGGAGAAAAACCACTTCCCCCCAAAATTCGTGCAAGATCTTGATCAGACGGCTCAGATCATGCCACGCCCACAAAACGACAAGATAGTGTTTTCTCGTGATCTGAACCTCTAACCTCGTGATCCACGTTATGATGAATGGCACAGATTGGGTCACGACCACAAAACAACAAGATAGCATTTTCTCGAGATCCACACAGTCTTTTACACTGAGACCCACGCGAAACCTTCAGATAGACAACTCAAATAGGGTTGCGTTCCTCAGAGCTTAAGGGTTGGCAAGACCCCACTTCTACTCCTTGCTCGTAAGCAAGTAAGAAATGGTCCGCCCTTCAGAAACATTCTTACAACCACAAAAGATCCACTCAACACGCCAACACAAACACAAAGGAGTGAAACAAGCTTTCACTTTTATAAAAGTTTAAAATTCGAAGAAAGTCAAATTACAAGACCAGCTACTCGTATCTACGACGAGCTACAAGGTCCGAAAAGCTAAAATTACAAGACTACTTCAACGACTCTTAGGAAGAGGGATGTTCCACTTGAGAGATAGGCGGGGACGGCGTCCACCTTGTCGTTGCGATCCCGCACTCGTTGAGGTCCCTAGGCCAGCAAGCTTAGTCGTGTCTCTCAACGTTGCGCCAGCTGAGGCTTCGCTCGACGAAAAAGCCACCCCACTTTGGGTATCACCAGGACTTTTCCGAGCCACAGGCGAGCGAGTCATAAGCTCATAGAACGAAACCCTTCACTTGATCTCTTCCCGGGTACACGAAGTGCTTCTGACGTTGACTGGTCCCGATCAGGGTTTTAGGCGAGCAACCTCCCCCTCTAGCTCGACGATGCGTTGCTTCAAAGAGTCGTCCTTCACGGCTATCTTGAAGCTAGGAAGCCGAGCAGACCCTTCGGCGCCGGAGCTGTCGGCGATGATTCTGCAGAGATGGGTAACTTCGATACTCCTATCGACCGTAACCCTCTTTAACTCGTCAACCTCTGGCATCAACTCGTCGCGCTCGACCATCAACTTACCCACCATAGCTGCTAGCTCATCTTCCTCCACCAAAAGCTCCTCCTCTACTATCTTCAAGTGGTAAACCTCAGCCAGCAGTTCGCCCTTCTCCTCCGTAACATCAAATAGCGTCTTCCGAAGCAACTCCACCTCACCTTCAAGACGAACCTCGCGAGCTCGTTTCCTTAGTTGTCTCAACTCAGAGAAATACTCTCTCAACATTGCCTTGAGATCCTCTAGATCCAACTCGCTTTTGAGGAAACACTCTCGGCTACGGGAGAGGGCCAGCTTTGCTGCTTTCAAGTCAGCGCAAAAATGAGAGATTTCAGCTGCTGAACTCGACTCAACAACCTGAAAAGCGAGAACACATCAACACAAAGAGCAAAAGGTGTTTTCAACGCTTAGCAAAATTCTCAAAGTGTTCACAACACTTGCGTTCTCAACACGAAGAGCAAAAGGTGTTTTCAACACTTAAAGAAATTCTCAATAATAAGACGTTCACAACACAACACTTGAAATCTCAAACAGTTGGCCAAAGTCTCAAAAAGTCAGTCGTTTCATTAAAATTCAAAATGTACATAAGAGCGGTGGCTAGTCCGCAACAACAAAACAAAAGAAACAAAAACAACAAGAAAATAGGCGACTAAGTCAAGGGGCCACCTCATGGCATTGCTCCGAGGCATCATTGCTCGGCACATGGACGAGCGCTCTTTCAACGTTCCCCTCATCCCTGGCACCCTCCTCGCATCACCGCCCTCTGGCTCGGGCTCGAGCTCCGCCAGCGGTATCTGCTCCTCGCCGTCCATGGGATCGTAGAAGTAGTACGAAGAGCTGTCAAAGCCGGGGATATGGGCCGCCACATGCTGCAGCGCTCGGGCGTAAGCCTCCATGTTTTCCATCATGTGGGCTTCGGCCTCGTCCCGAACAGCCTGCTCGGCCTCCGCTACCTTCATCGCCTGGCCATTCAGTGCCTCTTCGGATGCCTTCAGGGCCTTGGCCAACTCCTCCTCGAGTCGAGCCCTCTCTTTCTCCAGTGCCTCAACCTTGGCAGTCTCGGCTATGGAATTCTTCAATGCCTCGGCCAGCTTCGTCTCGAGGGTCCCCACCTCGGCCGCACGTGAAGCCGAAAGTTGCTGCTCGGCCTCGAACAGCTTGATCGCTTTGGCGCGCTCCGACCTCTCCCGATCGTTCGCCAGGTTCATCTCCTTCTCTTGCTCGGCAAATTGCTCGAGCATATTGCTGAAGTGGCAGAGGGTTTGCAAGCAAACCGAAGGGAAAGAGACGATTAGAACCGAACGAAAAAACTTGGAAAATATTTAACTTGTTATCATATCTATCTCATACTCACCGACATAGTGTTCCGAGCGATCTGTAGGGCGCCGTCGCCCACGGAGCCGGCCTTCATCGCAGCACGGTCCTTCGGGGTCGGCAGGTGCTTCACCGCCTGCATGCATATCCCCCCATCACCGAGGAATCCGTCCACCTTCATCACCCTCCAGTCAGGGACAAAGAGATGCTTGTGCTCCTTGGTAAGGATTCTCTCCGCCTCGGCAGTGAGTAACGGCACCTCCAATGCCAGAGCCGCGCTGGAAGTGAACGCCCCGCTCGACGAACCCAGGGCATCGACCGGAGGGGCTTGAACGGGCATCTCCAAATGGGCCCTCGGTCACTGGCTCCATGATGGCCGAAGGTGCCGAGCGTGCCGAAGGTGCCGAGGGTGCCAAGCGAATCTTCGCCGTTCGGCCAGAATGAGGCCCCGCCGTGGTCCTCTTCCTCTTCCTCGTCTCTGCCTCCTTCGCTGCGCGAGTCTTAGCCATCAATGCCATGTAATCCATGCCAGGGCTCTCTACATACGAAGAAGAAACCAAGCAAAAGAGTTAGAAAAAAATAACTAACAGTAAAAGACACTAAGAAAAGCGAAGAAAAAAAAAGAAGGGGAGCGTACTGGGGTCGATCGGACTGAGACCCCCACCGAACAAGACTGCCTCGGTGATATCCTTCCAACTAAGGGTCGGAAGTCCGAGGATCTTTGCCACCGCCTCTTCTTCCTCCCTAATGAGCATGGGCTCCTTCTTCGCCCACTTCGGGACCCCGTCCTTCCATAATGTCGGGAAGCCCCACGGCTCGGGACCACGGATGAGAAAATACTTCTCCTTCCAGTGTTTGATCGAGTCTGGATTCTCGATCAACTTCACCCCCCTCCTCGGCGACAGATAATACCGATCCTCCATCTTGCTCATCCGACAGATGCGATAGAGGTTCCGAAGCAGAACGAGCTGCGGTTGCACGCCGATCGCTTGGCACTAAAGGATGAAGGCAATGACATGCCGCCACATGTTTGGCATATACTGAACAGGGCTCAGGCCGTACCATTGCAGCACCTCGACCACAAAGGGGTGCAGTGGCAGCCAGAGACCGGCGTTCAGCGCGTCGTAGGGAAAGACGCAAGTGTCAGCCGAAGTCCCCGTACACGCTCGGACACCGGGACCAGGGAGAAGCAAGACGTACTCCTTCGGGATGCGGAATCCCTTCCTGATCCGGTGCAGATTTGCTTCGGTCAAGATTGAGGGGATCTCATCCACCTCGGAAGGGTCCCTTGGGTCGTTCTCCTCATACGCCGAAGCCATCCCATGCACCACCTTCTCCAGGAGGTCCTCATTGTAACTCCTTATTCTGCCGACACTAGACAGTACAGTCAGATGCCGACCGAGCTCTCCCGCACCCTTCGGAGTCTCAACTATCATCGACACCCCGACCGGATCCACCACTTCTTTCCCTTTCCTCGGCTTCACTACTACCGCTCGGCTGGAGTCTTGGTCCGAGGTGGAGGTCTCATCCCCAGAAAATATTCTAACCATTCTCAAAGATAAGAGAAAAGACTAACCTTGAAGTGACATGTATGGCCGGAAAAGATAGCCGGAATTCAAACCCGTCTCGCCACAAAAGCTGGTAGCGCCGCTTGAGAGCAAAAACACCGCTAGCAAAGAGTAAAAGTAAAAGTAAAAGTGAAAGTGAAAGAATGAGATGAAGGATGGGGGAGGTGAAAACTTATAGTAAAAGAAATGACTCTTGGGCTTTGTAACGTAAAGTTGCGACTCTTAGGCCCACCTCAAGACGTTAAAGAAGGCTAAACGACAAAGTAGAGAAGGGCGGCGACGGTTCATAAGAGTGACGACGATTCAGACTGGGCCACACCGCTCGGCTATACCTCTAACTCCGAGCCTCCGAGGCACTTTGCCAAGCTATCGAGGGACGCCTCAGATCGCCCCACGTCCCTCGAAATCCAAATCCGAGCGACTGGCGATCCGAGCTGCATATTGGAGAAAAACAACTTTCTCCTCAACATCCGTGCAAGATCTTGATCAGACGGCTCAGATTGGACCACGACCACAAAACGACAAGATAGCATTTTCTCGAGATCCACACCGTCTTTCACATCAAGATCCGTGCCAGATCCTATGATGAAAGGCTCAGATCGCCCCACGTCCCTCGGAATCCAAATTCGAGCGACTGGCAATCCAGGCTGCGTATTGGAGAAAAACAACTTTCTCCTCAACAACCGTGCAATATCTTGATCAGACAACTTAGATTGAACCACGACCACAAAACGACAAGATAGCATTTTCTCGAGATCCACACCGTTTTTCACATCAAAATCCGCGCCAGATCCTGTGATGAACGGCTCAGATCGCCCCACGTCCTTCGGAATCCAAATCCGAGCGACTGGCGATCCGAGCTGTGTATTAGAGAAAAACAACTTTCTCCTCAACAATCGTGCAAGATCTTGATCAGACGGCTCAAATTGGACCACGACCACAAAATGACAAGATAGCATTTTCTCAAGATCCACACTGCCTTTCACATCAAGATTCGCACTAGATCTCGTGATGAACGGTCCAGATCACCCCACGTCACTCGGAATCCGAGCAACTGGAAATCCAAGCTGCTTACATGAAGAAAGTAGCGGTGAACCACGTCGCTCAGAATCCGAGCTGCTCATATGAAGTAGTGGTGAACCACGTCGCTCAGAATTCGAGCAACTGGCAATCCGAGCTGCATACATGAAGAAAGTAGCGATGAGCCACATCGCTCAAAATCCGAGCTGCTTACATGAAGAAGTAGCGGTGAACCACGTCGCTTGGAATCCGAGCAACTGGCGATCCGAGCTGCAAATTTGAAGAAAAATGCCACCGAGCAACCCCAACTGTCAGATTGTCTCAAATTTCGCGCCGGAAGATGATGAGCGGCTCAAATCATGCCACGTCCACAAAACGACAAGATAGCATTTTCTCGTGATCTGAACCTCACTCGTGATTCGCGCCATGATGAATGGTTCAGATCACCCCACATCGCTCGGAATCCCAATCCGAGCAACTGGTGATCCGAGCTGCTCATATGGAGAAAACAACGCCGAACCACGTCGCTCGGAATCCGAGCAACTGGTGATCCGAACCGCTTACGTGGAGAAAATAGTGTCGAGCGACACGAGTCGTCCGATCTCTCAGAATTCCGCGCTGAAGCTAGATGGAAGGCCCAGATCGTGCCACGTCATAAATCGGGATAAAAATTAATTTTTTATTTATTAAAATCGAATTATTTATTTAAAAAATTGCGAAAAATGATCAAAAATTCGGAAAAATTGATTAAAATTTCTAAAAAATAATTATAAATTCAGGAAAATATTTTTGGACCCCTGGGTAAATAATTATTGTTTAGAATAATTAATTAAGGCCCCCAAACGATAAATCACCACTTCGCAAAATTAAATGAATGGTCCAAAAAATAGATAAAAATTAAGAAAAATCACCAAAAGTCCGGGAGAGCTCAAGAACGACCTTGAGCGCGCAACTAGTTCTGAAAATCACCATAATACCTTATGCAAAGATTCGACACCACTCATTTGGACTCCTATACAACTCCGTAAACCATTAAAACAGTAAAACTACTCCTCAAAGGCTGATCAAACTCAGTCTTCGGGAGTGGGGGGCTCGTGATATGGCTAAAAATGGGGGTAAATCGAAACCGTCCAAATAGGGCACGAATCTTAAAGCCCGGGGGTAAAATGGTAATTTTACCTACAAATGGGTCTGGAATGGGTACTGGGTTTTTTTCCAAAAGCCCAATAACCCACGAACAGGTCCATCTCAACTGGTTGCGGGTTCCAACCAGCATGAAACCCAGTCCAGCTGGATAGAATTAGGATTTATGATTATACCTAATCAACGGCCCTGATTCGCTCTATCCTTTCACTGGAAATTAGGGATTTTATCCCGAAACTGGTCCCTAAGGTGGCTATAAATACCCCCATCCCCCACTATTAACAGGTAATCAATCATTTGCCAGTAAAAGCTCATTCATAATCTTTCTGATTACTGACTTGAGCGTCGGAGGGTGCGTCGCCGAGATCAACCCCGGTGTTTCGCACTTTTTGCAGGTTAATGGCGGCAGATAATGGTCAAACTCCGGTAAAAAGGTTTCAGGTTTGACTATTCGACATTCCAAAGAATCCACAAATTCTATCTGGTTGCCCCCACACCAGATTTAGCGGTAACACATCATATATTTATTAGTTAAGCTTATGGATCTCTGTTTTACATCCTTCAATTATGTTGGATGAATGTTCTCTGTATTACTCTATTTTGGTAGATTGTGTATGTCATTTGCATTTAGCACAAGGCACTTTAGTTACATCTTGATAATATATTTAATTCCTAGTCTCAGGATTTTTGGGATATTGTATTTGGTTATAAGTATACCTCCGGTGTTTGATGTTCTCTATTGGATTAAAATGGTTATTTAAATTATCAAACTAAAAATACAAACACATTTGCTTCAGGGAACTGAAATTACAAACATACAAAGATTCATAAAAATTTGTCATTCTATCTCTGTATGTCCATATACACATATATGCATATTTAGACATGTATGAATACAAACCCAACTAGGCTAAAGATATCTCTCAGGATAATTGACACTGCCAGTTATGCTATAGGTCAGATACTTCCGAAGACATTTTGGGTAGAAGATGTGAAATTCCTAGTTACTCATTTCTCATTATAACATTCTCTATCAGAACTCTTTTCTCTTAGCTCTTGTACATGTGAAGCAACCACTTTCTTCTCTGCAGGTTGTTGATAATCATAGACTTTCTGAGGCTAAAGATACTGCATTTGAGGACAGACAGGTTAGTAGGCTCTGAAGAACAACCATTCTATAGGGATGAGATTAAAAATGAGATTTGAAGGTGAAGAGGCCCCAGAGTATAGGTATAATGATCCCATTTTGCTTGTATATGATTGTTGTCAAAATTTAGTAACTCATCTAAAGGTGTTCATTTTATAATTTGTAATTTATAATTTATTGTAAAAGGTTTTGTAAAAGGTTCACTGGCACTGTAGATAAATATTCGTTGTAAAAGGTGTTCATTTCATAACTAACTACTTGTTGATAAATATTCGTGTTGATTTTAATTGGTTGTATTGAATGGAATTGATGAATTCTCCGTTGTTTTATAACATATATATGAGATTTCATTTCATGTAGGGTATCTTTTTAATTAAAAAACTTAAAATTTAATTTAATTTAATTATTTTTGGAAATAGCCTATCCCGGCATTTTTTGGACAAAACGCCGGGATAGGGTATTTTTTTAAAAAAAAATTTAAAACATATACCGGTGTTTTTGGTTAAAAACGCCGCTATATGTAGCTTTTCTCCTGTTTTTTGTAAACGCAACGGAGTTTTATATATACAACGTCGGGATGGATGGGTCTATAGCGGCGTTTACAAAAAACATATCGAGATAGAATCTATATCTATCCCGATGCTCGCTACAACGGCGCTTCTGGCGGTGTTCCCAGATATGTGCTATCTCGACATTCAAATACGCCGGAAAAGCCTAATAAAAATGCTGCTAAAGTAGTTGCGATTTGTAGTGATTGAAGCAACATTTTAATCAGAAAATGGTCAAATAGAAGGATTAAGATTTCAAGCAGAAAAACCACTTTGAGATATGGAACATTTCTAATTAAAAAATGTTATCAAAATTTAAAAAAAATCTCATCAAAAGTTTATTCAAGCGATTCAAATTTCCATCATCTTGCAATTGAATCTCGAACTGATCACTACTTGAGTGGGTGAGAGGATGAATATGAAAATAGTGATGTAACGAACTTCTATGAAATTTCAACATATGTTATGAACTTGTGTGGAAAAAGCTCATCACAGCCATTTACTTAGGAACATTAATACATCCCAAGTAATCCAAGTTTCATCAAAGAAGATACAATCCAATTTTATTTGGGCTTTACTTCTGATTCAAAGCTGCTAGCAGAGGAACTGAATATGGTAATGCCTTCATCTTCTGTTGTCAAGGAAACAGCCCAAGACAGGAGAGAGACCCTCTTCTACTACCTAGAGCATTTTAATTAGGTAGACTGGTAATTAATGCATGGAATAGTGATTGGAAATCTAGTCCAAAAGTGCTCTTCATGGGGGCATTAATGTGATAGCAGCAGCACAGCGCTCTCCTGGTGCTCGATGCAGTGCTTCAAAGAACTCAGTTCGCGATTAAGGTGCTTTAAAGTTATACACCCGATGGGGCAATTCTAATGGAAGAGGGCTACAAAAGTATGAAGGAAAATTTCGCATTTAAACAAGCCTGTCTGGTGGCAATTGGCAAACGACCCCTTCAAATACTGTGCATTGGATCAATGACTTGAGGATTCTACACCAATGTAGAATGTTATGTGTTTTTTGGGTACTTATGTCTTGTTTGCCTACTACGAAGTTTATTATTCATGGAAAGAGACAACAAAATACGACAGTGGGCCATAAGTTTGCCAAAGTGGTGATCATATTTGATTTGTTTCTCCACTTACAATTCAAGAAACTCTGCATGCCAAGGTATGGCTACTCCCAATTCATAATTTTTTTATAGACGTCCTTCCAGATTACATGTCCATTAGTCTTGCATTTTCATGTGGGATATACTTAGGAGACACTACAGCGGAACAACTTGAGTATGTTGGGTGTATATCTTGCATACTTGAGTTCGATGTGAAGAGAAGACGGTGAAGCGAAGAAAGTCGAACCGTCGATGAAAGACGAAGCAACAGCAGCATCACAACATCAGCACAACAGCCAACTAATTGATAGTCGACTACCCCAAAAGGCAGTCAACTGTCCAAACCCACTATTGGATTTTGTCAACTACGGTCGACTGTGCATTGGGACAGTTGACCACCACCGGCGGGTTGGCTGTTATTAGGTCTATATCTGGGTGATCGTTTGACCTCATCTTCTACTCCAAGTTAGATCATACGGCTCCTATCGTGTGGCTTCTTCTTCAATTAATATCGGACAATTATTGTATCAAGACTAAGACCTAGGGTTTCTCCCGATCACTATATATTGTAATAGCCTCCATTAAGAAATGTAGTACTTCATTGAGATTTCTCCATTGTAAGTGAGACTCGAGAGAAAGTTTTTGGTGAGTGAGTTTGTAACTCTTGTAATCTTTTCTAGTTGAATAATATCTCTATATATTTTCTCCCGGATTAGGTTCGCCCGAACCAGGACAAATCATTGTGTTATTTGTGTGATTGGTGCGATATACTTGCTTTCTCAACTGTAACTCCTTGTTTTATATGTACGTATTTTATTACGTGAATCTTGTATTTTATTTATCAGACCATTTTTTTCTCTTTTTTGACTCTTTATCATGCATTGTAACTATCTGGTTTTTGTTAAAACTCAACATTTTCTGATCCATTTTAAATTATTGTGATTATTCAATTTGAGTTTAAATTCAAACTCTAACCCTGATTTATTCTAACCGTAACTCCCTGACTGATTATATTCTCCTAACCCACAACCACCTCCCCAACCTCTTTTTACAGCTAAGCCACCTCCATCTATTTCCACCCTCTACTGCCTATATAAATATATATAACCATAACTCCCTAACCCGGATTATAATCTCCTAACCCACAACCACCTCCCCAACCTTTTTTTACAGCTAAGCTACCTCCATCTATTTCTAACCCCCTACTGCCTATATCTATATAATAAAACACAAAGAAAGCTATCAAGTGGCTCTCCTTCAATCCCCCCAAAATCAAAGGTCCAGATCAAACCTCACAAAACACATTCCCCCCCCCCCCCCCCCTACTATATATAAAAACATGGACTTTTATATCCAAATTTATAATTATTTTTCACCATATACTAATGGAAACATGGACTTTTATTTACAACTAATTATTGTCATACTATTCAAACTTCAGTTACATAATTGTTAATTTCATGTTTACAAGAATTTTTATATGCCGTATCATTTTGAAGACGTGCCGTAAGCAAGTGGCCACGGGCAAATCTAGTAAATATATATATCCCTATATATTTATAAACTCACCACCCTACTACACCTATCACCTCTTCAACAAAACAGCAAACCCCCCTACTGCTCTATATATATATATATATATATATATATATATATATATATATATATATATATATATATATATAGCCAACCCCCTATTTCTCGTCCTTTATATTAAGTCTGAAGCCGCTCATGATGCGACGGTCCTTTTTCTAGAGCTCCACGCCGTGTTGATGCTTCTGCTCCGCCTGATGAAGGGCCACCTTCTGATATAGCAACGACACTTAGAAAAATCTTAAAAAGAACTACAAAGGACTAGGGGTGCACAACTATTATCCGAACCGACCAATCCGAACCAATCCAACCCGAACAGACCGGTTTTTAACCCAACCAATTGGGGGTTTGGGTTGGCCCGGTTCTTGATCTTCAATAACCAACTAGACCGGTTCGGTTGTTGGATGGAATTTTCAAATAACCGATGAAACCGAACCGATCGCACCTCTTTGCATTAGTCCATAAAAAATCTAGTTATCCTTTAATTTTTTAAATATACAAACAGTCATTTCTCATTTTCTTGGAGATACAAACAATCTTCTTTAATTTATTTAATACAAATCGAGCAGTTGTTCTACCTATGTTTTGATTCTCCATAATCCTGTGTGTTATGTTCTTGAAAAATGCACAGTGTGGCCCAGCTTAATAGAATCATAAAGTTGATGTAACATTTGGTAGTTACTTTAATCAAGTCAAGCAGAAATTGTTGTCTAAATCTTTTTTATTGTACCTGAAATTCAATTAGCTATGGTAATTGATGTTCCTTTTATGAGAATAAATTAAGATTATAGAAGTATGCAAGTGAAAAAGCAGTGTATCTCACCCATTTAAACGTCATCATCTCAAACATTTAGTGTAAAATTTATTAGCAACTTGTGGTTTTATGAATCTTTATTTTAAATTCATTTTTGAACAACAAATAACAGGTTAATTCTTAAGTTTGATTGAAGCTGATCTTTTAAAATTCAACGAAATTGTGAATGATATTGGAGGTGAAAAGTAGCATGCCCAACCGACCATTCAATTCAATCCAAATCGAGCTTAATCGGCTTGGATGGAAACCGATCCTATTAAGGCTCGGATTAGTTGCAGATGAGAAATTAAAAAACCGATCTTCTTTAAATCGGTGGTGGATGGTCCATATTAGGTCAGATACTGACCGACCCCGCTACAAAAAGACATGAAATAACAAAACTGAGCCCTCAATGACTTCACAAAGCTTGCCTCATAAGTCGCTGTGATGAGCAACTTTATATTTTGAGGGGGGGGGGGACTTTAATGCCTCCTGAGCGACCAGGTGAGGAAAGAGTCCTCACCTTCACTGGAGACCTCTTTGGCCTTGGGGTTTAGGGTAGATAGAGGGTGGGAGACTTCACTATATTGGTGATGGTCGTAGCCGTAGAGCTCGAGCACGGTTTCGCAGATTCGGACTCGGAGATAGTCAATGCCTTTTACCCCTTGGCCCTCTCGACCTGCTTCTTCGATTATTGCTGGGAAGACGAGGCAGCTGAACTCTTCTTCCCCTTGAAAGACTATGTGGGCTTCCTTTTGGCTAGCTTCTTTCGGCGTGCTTTGATTACGTCGTCCAACATTTCTACAGAACAAAGACAGAGGTTAAGAGTTAAACCAAGTGAAGAAGGTCATGAAAAATTGGTACAAGACATACTAGGGTCGCCAGGGCTCAACCTACATGTAATAAGAGTGCTCCCATGCATCTTCAATTAGTCAGCGCTCCCTGTACTGAACAAGTGTTTGAACTCGGCTACCTCCTCCTTGGAGAAATCTTTCTCCTACGAATACTTTGGCTTCGGAACATCGTACTTCCATCTAGTTGGAATATCCCAAGGAGTTGAGCTTTGAATGACCATATACTTCGACTTCTAATCCTTTATGGAGTCGGGGTGGATGTGCACCACGTTGTTGCCGAGCCGGGGAGATAGAAAACAACGGTTGTCATATGCCCTGGCGGTACAGAAGCTGAGGCACATCTTGAAATACTTCATACTCAGGGGGACTTTCTTCCCCTTGCAAAGCATGATGACGGAAAGAAATTGCTTCCAGGAGTTTGGCATAAGCTGCATGGGGCAAATCTCTGCCCACTTGAGCACCTCCTTCATGAATGGGTGGAACGGAGGTCAAAGCCCTGAAACGAACGCATCTACTGGGAACATGCATTAGTGTGGGTCAAGGTCATCGGTAGCACGAAGCCCGGGATTGGGGATCTGGAGCTCGTACATGTCAGGAAAAAAGAACGCACAACGAAGCATTGTGCGGTTGTGCTCGCCCAACTTGTTGGGGATTTAGTCGGCCTTGATAGGCCTTTGGTTGAGCGAACGAGATTCTGGCTGAAGCCCGACCATGATTAGATGTTTGACATTGCCATGATGTATTCTGATGAGCATCGGAACTTGCACAATCGAGCATTTCAACTCAGCCGGGACAAAATTCCCCTCGGCAGGTTCGTCCTCCCCTGGTATGACCACCTTCTTCTTCTTTTTCTTTGGCTTTGGCGAGCGAAGCAGATGGCCACTTACGATAGCCATCAAAGAGGATGTTTCATTATCCCCTTTGGCAGACGTCCTCGTGACCTCGGGATCCCTGATTGAGAGAACAATTGCACTATCTCTCTGCCCCTTCACAGCGAATAAGACTCTCGCATCTTCTGAGTCACTCTAGGAACCCTTCGGCTCGTCCATGGTTACCATAGCCCCGCTGTCATCTAATATTGGGCTAAAACAATAAGCCAACCAAGATGTCTAATCCGAAGCGGTCTCCTTTGTGTGACTGGTCTTTGAGGCTAAGCTGTCTGGCCAAACCCTAGACATAATTAAATAATTTATTTACCTACAATAAAAGCTGTCAAAAACTGGTCGGAAAGATAGCTGTGAAAGTAGGAAACACTCTAGAGAGAGAAACTCCAAATGCTAGAGAAAGAGAGCAAAATAGAGAAATGAGAGAGGGGCGGGGGATATATAGAAGGGGAGACTCCTCGATAACTCAACAGACACGTGGCCTGATCACAACGCTCCATATGTAACCAATGGTTGATGTTGCAAGATACGATGTACGCTTTGATATACTCAAAACTAACGTGGTGTTCCATGTGGCATGCACGCGACAACTAAGTCAATCCCAGAGTACCTAAGGAAATGCAGAGTCCATGCCCTTGAAACTGATGCTTCTAAAAAGGCTCAGATTCTCCTACACTTCATCCCTCGGATTGTCATTCAAGTCATCACCATATGGCACAAAACACTAGCTTCTAAAAAGGCTCGGAACCTTCTACTGCCTCGTCCCTTGGATTGTCACCGAGGATTCACCTAATGGCACAAAAACATCAGCTTCTAAAGAGGCTCGGATCCTCCTACAGCCTCGTGTTAGGTTTCGAGCGCAATCACAGATTACACAGCGGAAAAAAAAAACAAAAAAAATATCAAAACCTAGCCATGGATCCGTGCGAAAATCATAAATCATATTTAGGAGTTATATCTTAAAGATGGATCTGGAGTCTCCAAAATATGTCAATCACAACACTAAAAAGGTTACGGTGCCTCTACTGTATCCACACAAACGGATCAAATCAAACTCTCCCTCACGTTGCGGTGCTAGCTGCGGGAAGGGGATGTTCCTCATGATCTCTCGCTCTCACAATTTCTGTGATGGCTAGGGTTTTCTCCTGTGTCTTTTCCACAAAAGTATATTGTATATATATGTGTGTAGAAAATCAACCCTTAGAGAGTGGTGATGTAGTTAGGCTCACAATCTAACCTGTGTCAGTTCGTGTGTGACCCTTCTAACTTTAGTTGACCCATTTAATCTAATTAATTACTCAACCATGTAAGGAATCCAAATCATACTAGGATTCCCAATTAAATTCATCTCATGAATTTCAATCCTAATTTCGATCCATTCTAAGTGTGTGACCCTGTAGGTTCACATTACGTTGAAAGTAATACTAAAATCCTATTCTAGTGTTACAAGCAGTGAGCGGTATCTAGCAATACATCACTGCTTCTCAAGTAACAGGAATATCAGTGATTTGACATAACCTATCTGTGACCAATGTTACCATGTAGTCTAGTTCTTTTGTCCAGATATCTTAATTGACGACAAAGCAAAGAGTGTGTCACCCTTGTACGGTTCAATCTTTAGTTTCTTGATGTCTAAGTAGACTTACTAAAACAAATGATCTCAATATCTCATATTGACTCATTTGAGCCCGGTCATGTATTTTGCAGTCCCACTCAATCAAGGTGCTCGTAGATATCACTCATGTTATGCAGGAGGGACAAATCATATCTAAGTCACTCACATCTCTCCGCATGATTTATAGTATATCCAACAGTCGACTTTATAATCACCGTATTACAGGAAACATATGACATCATTAAAATATATAACTTCTCATGTAGGGAACTGTAGTTACATCAAGTCAAAGGACTACATACACCATGATCACTGTGAGAACTGCTTATGACACTCGCGTAACGATCCATGTAGCGTTCTCATGATGGGTCAGTCCAGTACATTATTACTCTAATATGCACCCATGTGAAGACTTGATATCTCATATCCATGACCCGTGAGATATGGTCATCAGTCTATGCACATACTAGTATCTATGTATTATTGCTGTCCTAATTCACAATAATACTTGACTATGGACATTTAAGAATAGTATTCTGATTACAACCAATAGTATCTCACAATCAAGTCATGCACTTGATGTCCCATGGTATTGAACCTACTATTCTAAGGACTTTATTATGTTCATTTTAATCACAATAAACAACACAATAAATAAAATGCCTCATATATGAAATAAATGTTGTGATACAATGTAAACTAGTAATGTCAATCCACAACTGGTCTCTAGGACATACACCAACACCTCGTGCTTCAGATTTCCCGAAATTGCACAAAATGCCAGCTTCTAAAGAGGTTTGGATCCTCCTACAGTCTCATCCCTCGGATTGTCATCTGAGGCATCACCAAATGACGCATGAACGCCAACTTCAAAAGAGGCTTGGATCCTCCTACATCCTCTTCCCTTGGATTGTCATCCGAGGTGTCACCAAATGGCACAAAATGCCAGCTTATAAAGCACTCGGATTTTCCTACAGCCTCGTCTCTTGGATTGTCATCCGAGGCATCACCAAATAGCGCAAAAAAGCCAGCTTCTAAAGACATACGAGGCAAATGGTGTATAAATGCTAACTTCAAAAAAGGTTCGGATCATCCTACAGCCTTGTCTCTCTGATTGTCATCTGAGGCGTGAAAATGCCAACTTCAAGAGAGGCTTGGATCCTCCTGCAGCCCCGACCCTCAGATTGTCATCCGAGGCATCACAAAATGGCGCAAAACCTCAGCTTCTAAAGAGGCTTGGACCCTCCTACTGCCTCGTCCCTCGAATCGTCTTCTGAGGCATGCGCATGCGGAAAGAGACCAACTTCAAAAAGGCTCGGACCCTCCTACTGGCTCGTCCCTCGGATGGTCATCTGAGGCCCACTCAAAGTGACACAAAATGCCAACCCCATTTCCTCTTTGGATTTTTGAACAGCCTTGTAGCGCCCCGAATTCCTAACATAGGAACTCGTGACACACTCCAGGATCTTTCTTCAAATGAGTCACAACACAACAAAAATCACAGGAAATTAAAAAATTTTATTACATCAAATTGTTATTACAATGTCCAATAATTGCAACAATTACAATTACTTGTTACAACAAGAAATGTACAATAAAATTTGGACAGTAACTTTCACTTGGATGCTTTTCCCTGCTAGAGCTTTCCCGCGATCCCGAGTCGGCAGTACTGCACTGATAACTGTGGGCACGTCAGCTAATTACAACTGACGAAATACTATATTCGGCTATCCTCTCTACGCCATAATATAGCGATTCCAACCTCAACAACCACAAATAATATTTGATGCAAAGAAAAAGGTGGTATCAAGCAAGTGTCGGTGTATGTCATGACCTAATCTAATGCACACAATGCTCCAAAGCTAATGCACTCTTGGTTGGAAAATATGCATCCCATACTATACACCTCCTAACCAAACGACGTTATTCAATTTAATGGGGCTTGATCCCCCGCTATGCATCCTAACCTTGTGCTCTCTCCTGTTTCTAATTCCAGTGATGGTGAGGCTGCAGGCCCCTAGTGTGACTCCAGTCACTGCTATCAATAGTGGTGTCCAATCCTCTTAGTTTTATCCACTATGCCTGGGATTCCAGTCGCAGGCTTACCCTGTGTAACTGTAATTAAATCGGCTTACCCGATATGTTGCTGTATCTACGTCTCCTCGGACCTCACCAAAAACCGATATATGGGCACAAGGGCTCCATAACCGAGCGATTAGAGCAACTCCCAATAGAGATAGAGTCTACCTCTCCGGGACATCATCTAATCCGTCTGTCCACATTGATCGACAAAGGACCTGACGGATATAGGGTTTTCCCAACTCCGCTACGCTCGTCCTTACACTAGAATAGAACTTGCAGTCGAGAAGACGTCAACACTCCAAACCTCCTCAAAGATTATTACGGGTCACAAAGGCATTTCTGCCGAGACAGTGGAGCCCCCAACAGGGTTTTCACCACTCCCAGGGCAGCTCGGGGTCCCTGTCCACATTAAACGAACCTAGGATTCGGTTGGGGACGATGATGCCATGAGTCCCCCTGACAGGCGAACACCCTTGCTAGTATCTGTCCTTACATTCAAACAAGACTCGATCTAATCCTACCAAAGTATCAAGGCTACCCCACTCTAAGATTAAAGGTTAAGGTTGAATTCAAGATTTGTTTTATCGACCGACGACTCGAACCATCACTCTAGCCAACTCTAATTCTTTTAGTTAGGCGATCAATCTACCATTTCCAAACCCCTAACTCGATAATCAACTTGCTTGCCATGATCAACTAGTTTAACCATTAGTAGACTCTCTCTAGTTAGTCACCTTTATCAAAATAGATCTCAACCCATTTCACACTAGGACTCAACTAGCCCTCTACTCCGGCCCAAGAGTTGACCTACCTCGACCCACACTTGGCACGAACCCCCGGCGAATCATCGCCATCGATTGCCGCAACCACATCGACGCTTGGAGTTTGATTGCGACCTCAGCCCGACCAACAAATAGCTTCCTGCTAAACTTAACGCTCAACGGTTCTTGACAGGTGGTAGCTCCAAACACAACCCAAGGAATCCATCCATGTACGGCAAGTACGTCGACGCATAAGTCATCTCCTCCAACGCTTTCGATGTACATTCTACCCGTCTAGATTTTTCAACAAGACTAAATCTTATGGTCTCAACTTAACCAATGTATCCCAACAAGGTACACTACACTAGAAGTAAGTCCTAACCCACGAATATCCAAAAAAGGGTTCTAAGAGTCCTAAAAACAACACTTTAAGTTTCCAAACAGCAAGCACACACTTGGCGTTCATGCCAAAACGGAGTTATTCCCGGTCCCGTTCCCTTCAGGAATCGCGATCGGTCGCTCCCCATGCTTCTACTCAAAGTAGACAGCAAGTACAAGCACCCAATGGGCATGAATCTCATCCCAAAGTGGTCTACTATAATACCCCAACGTCCAATACAATTTTCACTTCAAAACATTGAACAATGTGGTCTATAAAGGGGTCTACAAGAAACTATGGACTACTCTTAGCAAGAAACATTAGATAATTTAAGTCCCAACACAAGTACACATATAGGATATGAGTCTTGACCTCAAACAGCAACTCTAAGCCAACAAGATACAAGTTTAGACTCATCTCAATGATCATGGTGCAAAACAGTAAGCTCTAAGATTTACTGTGTTTCTGTCGTCACTTGTAAAAATCATATAAAATCGCTCACTTATCCAAATCATGATTTCTTGGTCAATCTAGAAAGGTCTATGTGTATACTATAATTTCTTAGTTTTAACTTTCTTCATAATAGGTCGTTTACAAGCTCTTATGGTCCCATCTTTAACAAATGCATAGATTCTCAGAACAGCACATCATAATAACACAGTCATGGGGTAAAATCAGATTAAAATAGTAAACAGTGTGAGAACATGATGAAATTTTATATTCTAGCTTCTGACACATGAAGTGACAACACTTCCAAAAATCAGGTGATTCTACCTGGTAGGTTTTTAATTATTTCTTTTGAATGTCATCCAAAAATAGGGCAGTAACAACAGTAGTTCTGTTTACTAAAATATCTAGCTCAGTTTGCATGATTTTATTGACATAGCTACAGTAGTCCAAATCTCATGAAATTTGAAACGTAGGTCTTAGATACATCCAAAAATGACATACTAAAATTTCAGATCATTTCTATAAGCATGCAGTAGGATACAGGTCATTCTTTCCACAACAGTAACAATAAAAACTGCTTCTTTCTATTCTGACCAGTATGCAAGTTCGTAATTTATTTTAATAGCATAAAAAATCATAAAAATCCATAACAATTACTGAATATGTAAGACACCTATATGATCATCCTCTAAAAATTTCAGATCAAAATACCAAGTAGTGTTCATGCAATGAGCTATGGACTGACAACAAAAATTCAGTTTTTTAACAGGATTTTCTGGTTTGGATTACTATACACAAAACGAGTTATTCAAGTTCATTCTTAGGGCATGCATGTCATTTTTCAATCATCACAAACATCATTCAAACATAAAAACAACCATAAGGTTAGAAACACCCACCTTTGCTTGTAGCATGTTCTCCTTCTAGCTCTTTGCTTATTGGTCTTCCTTCTTGACTCCAACTTGAGCTCCTTGCTTTGGCCTCCTCCTTTCTTCCCCTTGGCTTTTTCTTCTTCTTCTTACTCCAAATCAGTAGCAAAAGTATAGAGGGTAAGATTTAGAGGTGTAGAAGAAGACTTAATTGTAGGGAAAGATGAGAAATTGAGCTAGGATGAGATGAGGGTGTTTTAATAGAGGATGGGGAATGAATGTGGATGGATTTTTGAGAGATGGGGGAGGGAGAAAGTATGAGGGCTGCATTGGGGGAGAATGGAGGTGGAGTGTAGGAGTGGAGAAGAACTCATCATGAATCAAATGTGTTCAAACAATAAAACCCAAACCCTAACTTGTTTTCCCTCCCAAATCTTGGCTGGCCTACACCTTGTGCATGTGCACACCTCTTTTTTTTTGGTTTCATGCCATGGAACACTACAAGTGTTGAGTTAAACTAGGGTTAACCCAGGCCTGGTTGAAGCTTATGAGTTAATTTCATACTAAAAGCTTCAAAAAGAAAAATAAATAAATAAATAAATATAGCATTTTAGTTCTTAACAAATCATGCATATATTCATATGAAAATCCAGGTTGTTACAATCATGCTGCCTCAGATTGCCGAGCCCCATACTACTTCAGATCGCCGAGCCCCATACTACTTCAGATCGCCGAGCCACTACTGAAACCATAGGGGTGAAGAATGAAGAGATTGACCTATATGCATCCTTCTGACCACCAGAGATCTACAAACGAGGGATTTCTTGACCATGGATGTTCCCCGCAGACTATCTATTCCTCGAAGACTACTATATCTGGCCTCCAGAAGTGAGGGGCTTATGATGGAGGGCTGAAATTGCAAGTGTTGACAACCGTCTAATTCCAGCTGAGGGATATTGACCCATTAGTAATGGCTGGCAATCAAATCCCCAAAATTAGGAAGGTAATAACTGATCAGATCCCCTGATTTGTGGGATCTTCCAAATCAGTTATTAATTCTTCCTAATAATTGCTTTCCATCTTGCCTATAAATACAGACATACCTCCTCCATTACCAGGTAATCAATTTTTTGATCCCTAAACCCAATTTTCACTTTAGTTAGTGACTAGATCATTGGAGGGTCTGTCATTGAGATCAGTCTCAGTGTTTTAGGCTGTCTTTGTAGGTTTTCGGTAGCCACCAGTTAGTGTAACCACAACAACATCCACAAATTTCCTTAAACAGTAGCCTCACATCAAGATATGATCAACGGCCAAAATTTAAGTTTTCCCTCATCTTAAAGAACTCATCATCTGGTTGCTCCCACACTGAAAAATGCAGCATTAGTTAGTTAATGGATGCCTCATTTAGACTTTCAAAGCATAATTTTCTTCAATGGAGACCTCATTTCTGCTTTGTTGGTTCTCCAGTTTACGAATTTTCAACAATGTTGAATTTCTTCTTTAGGTTGAATGGGTTTTGCCCCACCGCCCTCCAAAATATTTTAATTATTTTAGTTAATCAGTGCATGTTTCGTATTTTTAAGCATAAAAGTTTCAAAACCTAGTTGACCCTACGAAAGAATCTCTTAAAATCTATGCATTTGCATATGTTTACTATTTAGAATCAATTTGTGCAGATTCTTTTGTATCAAAGTATCTCAAAATATGTATGTGCGTTAAAAGTGGGGGTACATAGAAATTACGGGTGGGTAAAGAGAGTGGGAAGGCACCGCGGGGGAGGGGGGATTAATACTTGTAGTTAGATGAGTGAAAGATGACGAAGCGAGGACGTTCAAGCATTGAGAGTGAAGTTAGAAAAGCAATCAAATAGAGACATGTGCAGTCGACTGTCCATTGTTGACAGCCGACTGTACACCCCTCGGGTTTGGGCACGGCTGAGTTGTGGCCAACTGCACATGTTGGGCATCGACCGCCTACGGTGGCTGAGATTGTTTTGGGCCTATATTTCCATATTTAACTCCATATTAGATCGTACGGTTTCTATCATGTGATTTCTTCTACAAAATATACTGGATGGCATATGTGCCAAGACTACAACTAGGGCTGCAATCGAGCCGAGCCGAGCCGAATACCTTCAGGCTCGAGCTCGGCTCGTTTACTAAACGAGCTTAATTTTGAGCTCGAGCTTGGTTCAAGTCGAGCTTTCACCGAGCTTTGACCATATTCGAGCCGAATAGCTCGCGAGCTTAGCCTAAAAAAAAAATCAAGCTCGAGCTCGGCTCGTTTACGAAATGAGCTCAGTTTTGAGCTCGAGCTCGGTTCGAGCTGAGCTTTAACCGAGCTTTGACCGAGCTCGAGCCAAATAGCTCGATTCGTTTGCAGCCCTAACTACAACCGAGGGTTTTTCTAGTTCTCTATATATTATTTTGTTAGTCTCCATTGAGAGGCCAAAAATAGTACTTCATATGGGGGTTCAGATTGAGACTTCTCTATTGTAAACAGCTAGCTATCTTCTGGTGAGACTTGAGAGATAGATAGGTTCTTGGTGCTAGTCTTTATATCTTCTATAGTTAAAATAATGTTTCTCTTCTTTCTTCTCCGGATTGGGTTGCCCCCCCCCCCCCCCCCCCCCCGCACCGAGACAAATCATTGTGTAGTTTGTGTGATTGGTTTAATTACTTGTATAATTGTTCGTCATCAAGATCTTTTGTTGCTAAACTCAAAATCGAATTTCCTAAAAATTGGTATCAGAGCATCAGGTTAGAAATTTTGTACAGTTCAGGAGTTGCTCGGGTTTTTCTTGGATAAGATGACAGATCAAAGTTCTACGAAGATCAAGCAGGAGGTTGTCACAAAACTGGAAGTTCAAGTGAAAATTATGCAATATCCCTTGATTTAATTTAGATGTTTTTGGTGAACGAAGTCAGGTGTAGAAACACAGAGAGTCATTAGGCAAAACCCAAAACTGACGCCGTAGAATCGCCATTATAAGAACTGTTGTACTGGAAGAAGAAGTTTTTTAGTTACTCAATAAAGGAAAGTACCGCTCATCAATATCATATAGGGGAATCCAATTCAGAGTCATTTGAATTGGAGGTAATCAATTCAAGATAATATAGGGGAATCCAATTCAAGATCATAGAGGTTCTTGGTGTGACTGTAATATTTTGTATCTTTTCGAGTTGAAATAATATTTTCCTTCTTTCTCCCCGGGATTAGGTTCGCCCAAACTGGGAAAAATCATTGAGAAATTTGTGTGATTGGTTTAATCTACTTGTTTAATTATTCATCATCAATATTTGTCGTCGCTAAACTCGGCAACGAATTTTCTAAAATGGGGTAGCCTAGTTTATAGGGTAATTTTACCTTAAAATGCACTACTTTAATGTTTACCCACCTGTACCTTCGAATTCCCTGTCACGCCTCGCTTCCCAAAAATACGGAATGCAAGCACGTGATATGGCCCAGCAAATGACTTGCGTCACCCATGAGCTGTTATAGATTCAACTCAACAATATAAATAGGAAGTAATACAACCGTGCATGCATTAAAGGAGTAAACACATGAATAATAATACTTGAATTTTAAGCATGAAATAACCAACAAAATAATAATCCAACATCTGGAATCAACAATAACATTATTCGGGTCAAAAGCCCACAATACAGAGAAAACAACCTTGTTCAATTATTAAAGTCCTCAAAATGAAACAATAATTATTTAAGTGGCGCAGTAAAATAATTCTTTCACCATTGTTGCTCTCCTAGTCCGTCAGTCAAATCTCCTTAATTTTCTGTAAGTTTTTCATCTAAAAGAGAGAATAATATGTCCTTAGAGCAAGTCGTGGACAGCAAGTAGAGCAATAGAGAAACAATGACATTTACGGTATAACAATAAATTCAATAAACAATAGAGTCGATGGCAATGAACAATGACAAAATGATAACAATGCAATGTACAATAACGATGATTGATAACGATGACAATAAATAATAACAATAAAGGTACACAATAATGATAACATTGTTCAATAATGATGACAATATGCAATGACGATGCAATGAAAATCTTAAGTCTATTATTCATTTTAATCCTAACTAATGCACCTACTACTGCATTCCATACTACAGGTTCGATGCATACAATCAATTTCGTTTAGACTAAGGTGGTAGATTCTATAGGTCATGTACTCGGTACGATATAACATTTAAATAATAACACTGGCTATTGAGCAATTTTTTGCACAATAACGATATCACTGGCTATTTGCAATTTCTTGCACGATGACGATAACACTAGCCATTTGCAATTTCTTGCACAATGACGATAACACTGACCACTTGCAATTTCTTGCACAATGACGATAACGATATTTTGGGAACGAGGCCAACATTTCCGAGTACAGTTACTATATTATCAACTACCCTCGTCAACCCTTAACCCCGGCTTGATTAACATTTTTTATTCAATTAACATGCAATACTAATAGGAAACAATAGGGACAGAAATATCAATGGAAAATGATAAGGCGATTAATAAGGCACACTAGAAAGATGACAGCATAACCCTATGATCATACAATGTACTCCATACAATTAAATGCACCAAATACAACATTATAGATTCAATTATATATTATCAAACATGGAAACTCAATTCTGGACAGCAGCAGGTTGATGTACAAAAGTTGAATTTCCCGCTGCTATAGAATAGCAAATGTGGATCTGTCAGAAGGTATAGAAACTAGACTTCTTCCCGGTTCCAACTCATATTTAAAGTCCAAATTCCGACAACAGTCGCTAGGTGAATTTCAGTGTTCTTTACAGGTTAGCATTTCTGCCTGGTTATCAGTATTAATTAGTTTTAGTTGTAAAAGCAGTAAATATTTATTTGAAAAATCAGAAAAAATAATTTTTCATTACCCTAATCATGTTGACTATCAATCTGGAAATTATCATGGTAATATTTTATCATTAGCTCACCTAATTCATCAGCTTAACATGGTATATGCATAAATCTGAAAATAAAATGCAGCTGCAGTAAAATGGTCATAACTCATGCAATATAAGTCGGAATTCAAAAATTCTGGATGTTCTAGAAACTAGAAACATGGGGCTACATTTCATATTCAGAAATTTATTGATTTTGATGACATTATCTAGGTCGAAATAGCATGGTAATGTTCAGGTATTTCAGGGTTTCAACATATTCTTCATGAATAAAATAATTAAAATCTTATAAACGATGAATTAGGGGTTGACAACATAAAGCACAGCAAGTTACATCTATGTGAATATGGTATTAAGATGTATAATGTCCATAATCTTACTAATCACAATCAACTAACATACCAACATCAATCATATAAACAATCAATACTAGTATACAATCTATAATAATTGTATAATGTCATGACATGAAATACAATATAATCCCTATTCCTATACTTAATAATTAACTATATGAATGCATGCAAGATATCTATACATTGGAGGCAAAAGACGGCACGAAGTCAAGACTACTACTTGGATTCGCTCGTGTAAATCTGTAGCATCCCAACGATGAACAACAATAAACAATATACGATAATCAATATGGATCTACTTGCGGGATTCAATAAACAATCTCGAATACGATACAATACAATTCGAGAGTGAGATGACTTGCCTTTAGGACGACATTAGATTAATCCGAATATGCGAAGAATAACAGGATCGAAATCCGGTGACACGGTGATGAGCAAACAATCACGATGATCACGATCAGGGCACTGGATCTTGATGGGGATCAAGATCGAATGATTGGATGGCTGAGATTGAAGATCAAGATCAATATCAAGATGATGATCACGATCACGATGATCAAAAGAGATCCGACAGTCGAGATCAAGATCTTGATGATGATGATGATGATGATGATCAACGCAAATCCAACGGCTAAGATCAACGGATCAAGAAGCGATCGCGATGATCAACGATCGGACGACCGAGCTCAACATCAAATAACAAATAGCCACTCTATCCAAAATAGCAAACGGTGATCCACAGCACACAGCAAATCAAACAGTGAACAGCAAAACAAAGCACACAAACAGCAACCCAACAGCGAATCGATATCTCTTACTCCACAAAACACCACACCCCAACATAAACCAAACCCGCTTCGTCTCCTTCCTCACTTCGACAGAGAGAGAGCGGGAGAGAGCGGCGACCACAGTGGCGGCTAGTGACGCTAGCGGCAAGGGTGATGACGACTGGCAGGGACACTGACGGTCGGGAAGCGACGCCGCAACGAGAACTCGAAGCTCGAGCGATGCCCTGTTTAGCAGCCGAAACAGGGGAGGCAAATACGGCGGGCGCTGAGCGTTCGACGACGATGACGAGGCGGGGGGGATCTTCGGTGGTTGTGGGGTGAATGGATAGGCGAAGACGGCGGTGAAGAAGTGGACGAGCTCGAGTTCTTGGCAATGGCGATGGGTTCGACAATGGCGACTGAGGTTGAAAAGGTGGGGGCACTGTGGTGGCTTGGGTTGTGGAAGACGAGGAAGACGAAGTCGTTGAGGTGCTCAGGGGACAAAGTTCGATGGTGATGCGGTGTTTGTCGTGGCTCTAGTCGATGGTGGGGTGAGGTAACGAGGTTCCGACGAAGGGGACGATGAGGAGGGCGAAGGTGAGGTGCTCGGGACATAGGCCATATGAGGAGTCGCGAGGAGGCGCAGTCGAGCGGATGGCTCGAGCGGGATGGTGGTTGACTGCTGGCGATGTGGGGAAGATGAAGAGATTGGGGGGAGGTTAGGGATGGGGGTGTGTTGTACAGTATGGGTTTGGGGTAGGGTTAGGTTTGCTGTATGTTGAATAGGAGAGAGAGATAGAGGTTTTAAAATATATATATATATATGTGATTAAGATTACAATAATGGGGGAGAGATAAAAGGGATAATGGAGAGATATGGGGAATTGGGGGTTACGGGATGTGATGGGTGAGAGAGAGTGAGGGGTTTTGTTGATCTAGTCAATACACAAATAGAAGGGAAATTGAGTTTGGATTAACTTGGGCTTTATATTAGGGCTTCGCAAATAAAATAATAATTTTAGAAAGAATACAAAATTGGGCTTCAAAATTAAATAATTATACATTACAAGATCAATCGAAATCAATGGCTTTACAAAAAATAATAATACTAATAATAATATTATAAGAATAACAATACACGACATAATATTAATATTATTATTATTATTAACATTATACAACAAGATAGGGATTGACTTATCAACTTTATATTAAAATAATTCAAACAGGAAAATATATAATCGATCAATTAATGGAGAGTAAAGTTAAAATACACTATTATTCAAAATAACAGACCTTTTTGTTTAGAAAAGATTTTAATTGGAAGATTCAAAACAAATTTAACAAATAATAATCGAAACACAGATTAAATAATAATAATAATAATAATAATAATAATAATAATAATAATAATAATAATAATAATAATATAATATTATTATTATTAACATTATACAACAAGATAAGGATTGACTTATCAACTTTATATTAAAATAATTCAAACGGGAAAATATATAATCGATCAATTATAAAATGGAGAGTAAAGTTAAAATACACTATTATTCGAAATAGCAGACCATTTTGTTTAGAAAAAATTTTAATTGGAAGATTCAAAACAAATTTAACAAATAATAATCGAAACATAGAAAATATTCGGGAAATACGTATTTACGGGAAGAGGGGTTACAATCCTACCCACCTTACAATAAAATTTCGTCCTCAAAATTTCCGTAGGCGGTACATAGGACAAAGCAAAAACAAACTGGGAAATAATAAACTGGGGATTCAAAGGGTTAGGCAAAATGGTCGCAACACCAGAAGAAGAAGGAACAAGAGAATCCTAGGACCTGTGGGTTATGGGCCCACCATGCTTCCGCTGCGCAACTCTGATCGGAAAGACTCCATCATCATTGTCCAATAACTCCAGCAATCTGCCTCGTGGCTCACCATTTCCTTGACGCGTGCAAATGACATCTTTCTAGCATGAAGTTCGAACTCCTGGCAACTTCAGATTCTGAACACTTCCTGAGATCCGAGGACTCTGCATGCACATCAAAAGACAACTCTTCCTTTCTCGGTGATGATCCAAGCCTCTAACATGTCGTTGTAGACCATATGGTGTCAATCGACGAAACGAGCAGGAAGAAGAAGAATGAGACACCGGAATCAAAAGAATATGGTTACAAAAAGAAAAAATCTATACCCAATAAGCAATCAATGAATGTGAATGAATGGAAGGGACGAAACAACTAAGAAATGAAGGAACTGAATATGAAGGGATCAAAAAGTGGATCAAAAAGATTAGAATCCATATATATGTTGGTTATCAATTATCCATGTGATTCACGTGTTGAACATATTGTTGAGTCAAATCGGTTAAACCCAAACTAATCAGGTTCCAACCCCAAACTAGTTAGAGTCAAACCTGGCTAAACCAAACTTGACTAACATATCAGCCGAACATGACTAACACATTAGCCAAACCTGGCTCTGATACCACTAAAAACCCTGTCACGTTCCGCTTCCCAAAAATACGGAATGTAAGCACATGACATGGCCCAGCGAATGACTTGCGTCACCCATGAACTGTTATCGATTCAACTCAATAATATAAACAGGAAGTAATACAACCATGCATGCATTAAAGGAGTAAACACATGAATAATAATACTTAAATTTTAAGCATAAAATAACCAACAAAATAACAATCCAACATCTGGAGTCAACAATAACATTATTCGGGTCAAAAGCTCACAATACAGAGAAAACAACCTTGTTCAATTATTAAAGTCCTCAAAATAAAACAATAATTATTTAAGCGGCGCAGCAAAACAATTCTTTCACCATTATTGCTCTCCTAGTCCTTCAGGCAAATCTCTTTGATTTTCTGTAAGTTGTTCATCTAAAAGAGAGAATAATATGTCCTTAGAGCAAGTCGTGGACAGCAAGTAGAGAAATAGAGAAACAATGACATTTACGGTATAACAATAAATTCAATAAACAATAAAGTCGATGCCAATGAACAATGACAAAATGATAACAATGCAATGTACAATAAAGATGATTGATAACGATGACAATAAATAATAACAATAAAGGTACACAATAATGATAACATTGTTCAATAATGATGACAATATGCAATGACGATGCAATGAAAATCTTAAGTCTATTATTCATTTTAATCCTAACTAATGCACCTACTACTGCATTCCATACTACAGGTTCGATGCATACAATCAATTTCGTTTAGACTAAGGTGGTAGATTCTATAGGTCATGTACTCGGTACGATATAACATTTAAATAATAACACTGGCTATTGAGCAATTTCTTGCACAATAACGATATCACTGGCCATTTGCAATTTCTTGCACGATGACGATAACACTGGCTATTTGCAATTTCTTACACAATGACGATAACGATATTTTGGGAACGAGGCCCATATTTCCGAGTACAGTCACTACATTATCAACTATCCTAGTCAACCCTTAAGCCTGACTTGATTAACATTCTTATTCAATTAACAAGCAATACTAATAGGGAACAATAGGGACAGAAATATCAATGAAAAACGAGAAGGCGATTAATAAGGGACACTAAAAAGATGACAACATAACCCTATGATCATACAATGTACTCTATACAATTAAATGCACCAAATACAACATTATAGATTCAATTATATATTATCAAACATGAAAACTCAATTCTGGACA
The DNA here is from genome assembly GCA_017893485.1 of Hemerocallis citrina. Lineage (NCBI taxonomy): Eukaryota > Viridiplantae > Streptophyta > Magnoliopsida > Asparagales > Asphodelaceae > Hemerocallis > Hemerocallis citrina. The sequence goes on from CM030358.1 coordinate 248,232,005, forward strand.
GTAGTAGGTTGTTATACAAAAATTGAATTTCCTGCTGCTATAGAATAGCAAATGTGGATTCCGTCAGAAGTTCTAGAAACTAGAATTCTGTCCGGTTCCAACGCATATTTAAAGTCCAAATTTTCGACAACAGTAGCTAGGTGAATTTCAGTGTTTTTTACAGGTTACCATTTGTGGCTGGTTATCAGTATTAATTAGTTTTAGTTGTAAAAGCAGTAAATATTCATTTTAAAAATCAGAAAAAATAATTTTCATTACCCTAATCATGTTGACTATCAATCTGGAAATTATCATGGTAATATTTTATCATTAGCTCACCCTAATTCATCAGCTTAACATGGTATATGCATAAATCTGGAAATAAAATGCAACTATAGTAAAATTGTCATAACTCATGCAATATAAGTCGGAATTCAAAAATTCTGGATGTTCTAGAAACTAGAAACATTGGGCTATATTTCATATTCAGAAATTTATTGATTTTGATGACATTATCTAGGTCGAAACAGCATGGTAATGTTCAGGTTGACAATAAATTTTAAGGTTTCAACATATTCTTCATGAATAAAATAATTAAAGTCTTATAAACGATGAATCAGGGGTTGAAAATATAAATCACAGTAAGTTACATCTATGTGAACATGGTATTAAGATGTATAATGTCCATAATCTTACTAATCACAATCAACTAACACACCAACATCAATCATATAAACAATCAATACTAGTATACAATCTATAATAATTATATAATGTCATGACATGAAATACAATAATAATCAATATTCCTATACTTAATAATTAACTACATGAATGCATGCAAGATCTCTATACATTAGAGGCAAAAGACGACACGAAATCAAGACTACTACTTGGATTCGCTCGTGTAAATCCGTAACATCCCAACGATGAACAATAATAAACAATATACGATAATCAATATGGATCTACTTGTGGGATTCAATAAACAATCTCGAATACAATACAATACAATTCGAGAGTGAGATGACTTGCCTTTAGGACAGGCGTTAGATTAATCTGAATATGCGAAGAATAATGGGATCGGAATCCAGACAACTCGGTAATGAGCAAACAATCACGATGATCATGATCGGGCATGGAACATGATGGGGATCAAGATCGGATGATCGGACGACTGAGATTGAATTTCAAGATCAAGATCAATATCAAGATGATGATCACGATCATGATCGCGATGATCAAAAGAGATCCAACGGTCGAGTTCAAGATCTTGATGATGATGATGATGATGATGATCAATGCAAATCCCCCGACCAAGATCAACAGATCAAGAAGCGATTGCGATCGCAATGATCAACGATCGAACGGTCGAGCTCAACATCAAACAACAAATAGCCACTCTCTCCAAAACAGCAAACGGCGATCCACAACACACAGCAAATCAAACAGTGAACAGCAAAACAAAGCTCATAAATAGCAACCCAACAGCAGGTCGGGATCTCTTACTCCACAAAACACCACACAGCAACACAAACCAATCCCACTTCGTCTCCTTCCTTACTTCAACAGAGAGAGAGAAAGAGCGATGACCACGGCGGCGGCTGGCAACACTAGCGGTAAGGGCAACGACGACTGGCAAGGACGTTGGCGGTCGGGAAGCGATGCCGCAATGAGAACTCGAAGCATGAGCGATGCCCTATTTCGTGCCAAAACAGGGGAGGCAAATATGGTGGGTGCTCGAGCATTCGACGACGATGACGAGGCGGGGGGATCTTCGGTGGTTGCAGGGTGAATGGAAAGGCGAAGACAGCGGCAAAGAAGTGGATGAGCTCGAGTTCTTGGCAATGGCGATGAGGTGGGGGCACTGCGGTGGCTTGGGTTGTGGTAGAAGAGGAAGACGAAGTCGTTGAGGTGCTCAGGGGACGACATCGACGGTGCTGCGGTGTTTTTTGTGGCTCTAGTCACTGGCAGGGTGAGGCGACGAGGCTCCAACAGTGGGGACAATGTGGAGGGTGAAGGTGAGGACTCGGGACGGAGGAGAGATGAGGAGTTACGAGGTGGCGCAGTCGAGCGGATGGCTCGAGAGGGACGGTGGTCGGATGCTGGCGATGTGGGGAAAATGAAGAGATTGGGCAGGAGGTTCGGGAGGGGGGGGTTGTACAGTATGGGTTTGGGGTAGGGTTAGGTTTGCTGTGTGTTGAATAGGAGAGAGAGTTAAAAATATATATATGTGATTAAGATTACAATAATGGGGGAGAGATAAAAGGGGTAGTGGAGAGATATGGGGAATTGGGGGTTATGGGATGTGATGGGTGAAAGAGAGTGAGGGGTTTTGTTGATCTAGTCAACACACAAATATGAAGGGAATTGGGTTTGGATTAACTTTGGCTTTATATTTGGGCTTCACAAATAAAATAATAATTTTAGAAAGAATACAAAATTGGACTTCAAAATTAAATAATTATACAATACAAGATCAATCGAAATCAATGGTTTTACAAATAATAATAATAATAATAATAATAATAATAATACACGACAGAATTTGGTTCAACATATTCATGGAAATAATTCTATAATAATAATAATAATAATAATAATAATAATAATAATATTATTATTATTATTATTATTATTATTATTATTATTATTATTATTATTATTATTATTAGGGGTCTGAGGAGTGCGTCCAAGCAACTAGCTGTATGTCACCTCATTTCCTCCTCCCATTGTGACTTGATCACTATTCAAGAATCTAAACTTGAACCCCCGTCCCCTTCCACCCTTCACTCGGTAGGTGTTTCCATCATCTCCAATTGGGTTTCTCTGAATTCCATTGGATCAAGAGGAGGGATCCTCTTTGGTTTTAAAGATGCCCTCTTCTCCTTAATCTTTATTCATAGATTAACTTTCTTCCTCATTGTTCGGCTTCACTGGTTTGAATTCAATTGTCCACTCACTGTGGTATCTGTTTACGGTCCATCCACCATGGATTGTCGTAACGAATTTTGGAACGAATTCATCTCGTTTCAAAACAGCATTCAAGGGTTTTGGGTTTTCTGTAGAGATTTTAATGCCATAAGATTCTCTTGGGAAAGATCAGGGGTTGATTCGAACTCCCTAGTCTCCTCCCGTTTTAATGACTGCATCTGTTCTCTTCATTTGACTGATATTCCGCTCAACGGTTGATCTTTCACTTGGTCGAACATGCGGTTGTCCCCGACTATGGAAAAACTTGATCGCTTTCTTTTCTCCCCCAATTGGATCAACCATTTCCACAACTCTCTTGTTTCGGCAATGGCCAACCCGTCGTCGGACCACGTTCCTATCTCTTTGTGCTCTAACTATAATTTTGCTGGACCTTTCAAATTCCGCTTTGAAACAATCTGGTTGCAAGATCAAATCTTCGTCAATCTCATTACAGAATGTCTTTCTGCTATCACTGGTTCCGCCAGTCTAGGTTGCATCCTTCTTAAGCTTCACGCTATTAAATTTGGCTGTAAGATATGGTGTAAAGAAAGATTTGCCAACGCCCTCTTCCTTAAAAATGTTCTTCTCTCATCCATTGATTCCATTGATAAACTTGAGGAACTTGGACCTATCTCGGATTCCCTTCGTTCCGAGCGTGTGTCTTGTAAGAGGGGTTTTGCTTCCTTCCTCCATAATGACCACATTAAATGGGTCCAGAGAGCTAAGATTCATTGGCTAAAAGAGAGTGATGGTAACACCTCCTTCTTCCACAATTACGCTTCTCATCGTCAATATATGATGCAATCGTATTACCTCTATCCTCGATAATGGTCATGAATTGAATTTGTACCCTGAAATCCATGTGTCGTTCCTTCGCTTTTTTAAAAATCTTAAGGGATCTCACAAACATCGCTCCATTCAATTGGATTGGTCCCAATTGTATGGCCAGCAATCTCACGACCTGTCTAGCCTGGAAGCTCCTTTTAATCTAGAAGATATTAAATCCATGGTTTTTTTCACTAAAGAGTGATTCCGCCCATGGGCCCAACTGGTTTCCAGCTTTTTTCTTCCAACACTTTTGGGACGGTATCAAAGACGACCTTTCAAAATGTTCTCTGATCTTCACCAAGGGTCCTTTTCCTTCGATAGGATCAATTACACTCACATCGTTCTTATCCCCAAAATTTTGGGTGCCAATTCGGTCTCTAACTTTCGACCGATTAGCCTTCTAAATATGACCTTCAAGATCATTATGAAAGTTCTATCGTCCCGTCTCAGTGCGGTTATCTCTCCATTGATTGACCCTGCTCAAACAAGTTTTATAAAAGATCGCTTTATCTTGGATAGCGTGGCTTCGGCCCAAGAAATTATAACTAATTGCCATCAATCCAATTCAGAGGGTATTCTGCTAAAATTAGATTTTCAAAAAGCTTATGATAATGTAAGCTGGGATTTCCTCTTTGAAATCCTCATGTACCGAGGCTTTGGTCCTAAATGGATAGCTTGGATTAAATCCAGCCCGTTCGTTCGTACTTTGTCCATTATTATTAATGGTTCGGAAGGTCACAAATTCAAGTGTAAGTGTGGCCTCTGCCAGGGAGATTCGATCTCATCCCTTTTGTTCTCTCTTGTGGCTGACGTGTTCAGCAAGTTGCTCCGCAATGCCTGGGAGGCTAGGGGTGATAGAAGGTCTAGGGGGGCTCTCAAAGTTATCATGGTGTGCTGAACCTCCAATACGCCGATGACACTATTATTTTTGCGAAACCCAATGGATGCACCCTTCGGAACCTTATGTTACTTCTTTACTTTTTTTAGAGTGCCTCAGGTCTTTCCATCAACTTCCAAAAATCTTTAGTTCTTTGGCTTGGAGGGTCTCACAACCGACAAGTTGAAATAGCTAACTTCTTTAACTGTGCATCGGCATCTTTTCCTATCCAATATCTCGGAATTCCCTTCAAATGGGGAAAATTTCATAAAGCAGATTGGATGCTGATGATTGAAAAGGTGGAATCTAGACTTAACTCGTGGTCTGGTAAGCACCTTTTGCGTGGAGGAAGACTTATTCTTGTCAATTTTGTCCTCTCTTCTATCCCTCTTTATATCATGTCTTTCTATTTTGTCCCATCTTGGGTCATCAAGAGGATTGACCAAATCAGAAGAAACTTCTTCTGGTCTGGCGCTGATTATTTTAGAGTGGGAACTCACCTCTGTAATTGGAGGTTGATTTGCACCTCCAATGCTGCCGGAGGTCTTGGGGTTCTTAACCTTAGGCACCAGAATTTAGCTCTTCTGGGCAAATGGCTTTGGCGATTTCTTAAATACGACCATTTGCCCTGGGCTCGTCTCATCTCCTCTAAATGTTTTCCCAGACGTAAGATGTGGGAATTCCTGCCAACCCTCCCTCTCAAGTCCTCGCACTTCTGGAGGGGTGCTTGGAAAGTGGTCGCACCTTTCCAATGTGGTATTTACCACATCTGCGCTGATGGTTCCAAGACCAAGTTCTGGACCGATTTATGGTTCGAAAACATTAGGCTTGCGTTGTTCTACCCTTCTCTTTTCCAACTAGCCTCCAACCCCTTAGCCACTGTGGTAGACTCTGTTACCATCATCAATAACCAAAAGGTCTGGTCTATCCAATTAAGTGGTGTTCTGCCCCAATCGCTGGAGTTCGAGCTTCAAGAGCTTTTTCTCAAGCTCAACCCCTATTCCTGGTATCCATCGGAAGATTTCAAATGACGATGGACCAGATCCGGTGATTACTCGGTTAAATCTTTCTATAATTTCCTTAATTTTGGCGGTATCCTTTCCCCGCTTGCTAAGCCTTTATGGAGGAGTTGCGCTCCTTTGAAGGTTAAGATTTTTACCTGGCTTGCTCTTAATAACAAGCTCCTCACCGTAGAGGTCCTGAATAAGATGAATCTGGTTTTAGGTCAATTATGCCCTTTGTGTTCCTCCAATCACGAGGACGCCAATCACCTTTTTCTTCAATGCAACTTTACTAAACCATTGTGGAGGATAACTTCTTTGGCATGGTTTGCTCCTGATATCCCCAACATTTTTTCCTCGTGTTGGATGACACATTCTCTTAGAAAAGAGTATCGTAAATCTTGGTTTCTTTCTCTTATGGCTATCATTTGGGTGATTTGGTCGGAACGGAATAAACGTATTTTTGATACTCCGTTTCCTCGATTGGTACCATTATCCAGGAATTTCTATTCTACTCCAAATTTTAGCCATCCTTTTTATCTCATGATAAAGTGGAGGCTTTGCACCTTGATCACCTTCACGAGGCGATCAACATTTATCGGTCTACTAGCATTTTCTATTATTAGTACACTTCACTTCTAACCTATCTTCCATTCTTCTCTTCCCTGCTGTGTTGAAGTGGGTGTAGCTTGTTTCTTCTCCCTCGCTGATGGCTTTTTGGCTAGTTTTTGGTACTGCTCTGGCTTTTGGGGACGGCTTACTGCCCTCCTATCCTTCTTTGTTAGTGTTGTTTCTTGTTCTTTTTATGATGTACGGATGAACTGATGCTGGCTTTGTTCTTTTTGGCACTAGCTTTAAGTGCTTTTGATGACCTCCGTCTTGTATATGTTTCTGGCCACCGATGTGGATTTAGTTCAAGCTTGGTGTTGCCCTTATATATCCTCTCTGGTGTGGTTGCGCTGTGTATGTTTTGTTGTTTGGGTTTTTGTTCTCTTTGCTCGTTCTTGTGCTGGGTGTCGGTGCGGGCTGCTTTTTGGGCTGCTTCTGCTTCTGTTTTCAAGCACTGCTTCTGTTTCGTTAGCTGCTTATCACCTATAAATAGCTATTATTAGTGAGTTTCTCTTTATCTTTTGAGCTGAGTTGCTGCTCATTTTTGTTGTTGGGGTGCTTCTTTGTGTTTGCTGCTTTTCCTTTATTTGCACGTCGTGCGTGTTTATTTTTTGGGTGTGGTCTCCCCGGCTAGTTGCCAATGTCCCTCCCGTCTTGGTTTGGATGTTGCACGCTGCGCCTGCAGCTTCCTCCGTGCTATCAGCTTCAGAGGTGGCTTTCTTTGCTCCTGTTGCTCTCGATGCTTTGCGTTCCGTGTGCTCTCGCTGTGTTTTGGCCTAGGCTGCAGATTTCTGGTGTTCTATTTCAGCGGAGCCACTTTTGGGTTCGCCGGTCTGTGTTGTTGGGGATCCAGTATCGAATTCTCCTTGCCCTTTTCCCTTTGGACCTTGTTGCTATCTGCTATTGGTCGCTGCACCGTTGTTGTGTTGTGCCTTACTAGCAATTTTCTCAATTACTAGTTGTATTTATTTTTGGGCTTTCTTGTAGTTTTATTTGATTTTACGCTCAGTAAAATCTTTCTTCTTTGTAATTACTCCTTTAATTTTTATAATATCATGGGCTGGAATCTAATGATTCTATCCTTGTTATCAAAAAAAATAATAATAATAATAATAATAATAGCAATAATAATAATAATAATAATAATAATTACATTATACAACAAGATACGGATTGACTTATCAACTTTATATTAAAATAATTCAAACGGGAAAATATATAATCGATCAATTATAAAATGGAGAGTAAAGTTAAAATACACTATTATTCGAAATAACAAATCTTTTTGTTTAGAAAAGATTTTAATTGGAAGATTCAAAACAAATTTAACAAATAATAATCGAAACACAGAAAATTTTCGGGAAATACGTATTTATGAGAACGGGAGTTACATTTCCACATGTCAAAACCTTTGCTGTTTACTGTGATTCTTTTTTTGACATTTTGATACATTACTTATAACACTATGCTACCCCCCCCCCCCCCCCCCCCCCCCCCCCCCCCCAAAAAAAAAGGAAATTTTTCTAAAAAAATTTGTAGTTCGGTTTGTGTATGACTAAATTTGTATTCATTTCTACTTCAGACTTTCTCAATTATAAAATGGAGAGTAAAGTTAAAATACACTACTATTCAAAATAACAAATCTTTTTGTTTAGAAAAGATTTTAATTGGAATATTCAAAACAAATTTAACAAATAATAATCGAAATACAGAAAATATTCGGGAAATACGCATTTATAAGAACGGGAGTTACATTTCCACATGTCAAAACCTTTGCTGTTTACTGTGATTCTTTTTTTGACATTTTGATACATTACTTATTACACTATGCTACCTCCCCCCCCCCCCCCCCCCCCCCCCCCCCCCAAAAAAAAGGAAATTTTTCTAAAAAAATTTGTAGTTCGGTTTGTGTATGACTAAATTTGTATTCATTTCTACTTCAGACTTTCTATCTTAGACTTAAATCATTAATTCCTACAAAATAGTAAATAAATAAATTTAAATTGTAGGGCCAATAATGTTCCAAAATTATCACCATGAGAATATTTCGTCCATTATTTGACGAAATGATAGCATTATGTAGCAAAAGATAAGGTCAAGAAACATGAGGTATTTAAAAGTAGGTTTTCTACAAGAAGACCACCTACAAAGGCATAAATTTTAAACAAGCCACTCTCACAAATCGCTATTTCCATATATATTAACTACAATATAGGACCTACTCTAGAAATGCCACTTAGGTTATTTGGTGTTAATTTAGATGGAATATTATGTTAAGTCTAAGTAAGGTTGGAAATGGGCCAAGCTTGGGCCAGACCCATACAAGCCCGAGCCCATATTTACTTGGGCCCAAGCCCGGCCCAACTTTTGATCGGACCGAGAAATCATGGCCCAGACCTTGGTCCGACTCAAAGCCAAAAACTCGAGCCCGGCCCAATTTCTGTAAAAGAAACCTCTAGAAAAAAGATTTTAATTAAAATCTCTACTACTATAATGGGAGAAGGCCTTAGTGTAATTTGTCCATATCCCATCTCGTGCATTGTATGTGCAACTCAAACTCTCCCATTAATTACAACAAAAACTAACAAACAAACAAAATATCACCTATTTAAAATGTGCAACAACGTGCAAAATAAATTTTCAATATTTTTTAACACCAAATATACACATTTGTTGCACGTACAACTCAAATTCTTTTTATAAACACGTGCATTGCATGTACAAAATATAGATTTTCTTCAAAATATTTTTTCCAATTACGTGCAACGCACGCCCAACTCCAAAACTATTTCTTAATACATATATTGCACGTGAAAATCCTCTAACTCTTATCAGAACGTGCATCGCACGTGAAAAATACTAGTTATCTTTAAGTATAAAAAAAAATCGTTTCATTGCATTGATAATGAAGATTAAAGCTAGACTTTGCAATTATTCAAAGCAAGAAGTCTCAATTATTACAAGACCAATAATAAGAGGACATATATTTCCCAAAAGAAAAGTAATCAGTTATTTTGTGATTTACGAATAATTTAATTGACCAGAATACTAATAAAGAGACATAGGCGACTAAGAGGCGACTTTGATTTTTCGAGTTTCTGGAGTCTTCCTTCCCATCTTGAGTAGATCTGATCACTCCTTCCTTCAGATCGTCAGTCCACCTATTCTTTTCTGCTGGGCTCTCCACCTCCTCCAGATCCATTTTGCATTTCCAGTTTCCTCGAGTTGGTTGTTGTCCTTCTTCTTCAGCAGCCCCCTTCATTCATCGTCGTCCGGTGGTTCAAAGTTCGATTTGGCCTTGGATCTGAGCTGTTCTGATCCAATAGCCTATCACTGTAAGTCTTGTTAATTTTGGGGTTCGTTGGTTGGTTTGTTCTCGTTCTTGCCTTATTGTGTTTTTTGGGGCTCTTACTACCGAGATCCCTCTTGATCTCTTCTCCTCTCCTCCCCTTTCTTTATATTTATAGGGGTACCATTCTGAAGGGGCTTGGATTGAGTCTGTTTGTTTGTGTTTAGATTCCGTTTGTAGGGTTGATCAGATAGTCTGTTAGCATTAGATCTGAGATCCCATTGTTTGAGATTATCGACTTTCTTCTCCTCTCTCTTGGTGGTTCTATCTGGCGATCTCTTTTGACTCGCCTGCCATTTATTTTCCATTACTTTGCTCAGTTTTGGCTAATTATTTCTTTTCTTTTGAGGTAGCTTCAATCGCTACAGTTCTTGTTTCTTCTCGCCTGGATTCTCTATCCTCCGATCCAGCTGTCATCGCTCTGGGTTTGGGCCATTATGGGCTCTGCTTGGGTTGATGTAGTGAAAAGAATTTTTAAAAAAAGAATAGTGTGGATAAAAACGTTATCCCCCCTTCAATCAGGCCCACAAACTATATGGTTCTAGGGAGCTCTTCTGTGTCATTTTCCCGTCCTTTCGGTCGCTTAGTGCAACCTCATGCGAAGCTTTCTCTTCGTTCCTCTCATTCGTCCACCCCTGAGTGTTATCGGTGCCTTCAACCGGGACACATCAAATCTTTTTGTACTGCTTTCATGAAATGCATGTTCTGCCTTAAGGATGGTCATTCGCGCAATCGTTGCTTCTCTCTGCAACAAATTCATGGTCTTTCTTTTGGAGTGCCTAGAGCCGACTCTGTGATGGCGGCTCTCGACTTTCCCGCCCTTCGGTCTAAGCTTCTGGAGTCTCAATCTCAGAAGCCCAAAAGGCCCAAGTTGTACCATGGCGCTCCGCTACTCCCTACGCCCCCCGTGTCTCAACGATTTCCTGTCGCGAAGCATCACTCCGCCCTCACTCCGACTGTTCCTGCTTCCCAGGTGTCTAAGCCTCAAACCACTGTTGTGTTCATTCCCACGGTGGAGCTGTCTGATAAACTGAAGATGTTCGAGTGCTACGGGGCAGTCTCTTTCAAGGGAGGAACGGTATCCAATTTTAACCTTGATTCCTTCCTTAGCAATTCTTGTAATGTTCAAGATTGGGTTTGGGTTATCAACACCTGCTCTAACAGCTAGGTGGTCATTTTATGCCCCTCTATTTAGATTCTGGAAGAACTTACTACTCTGAACTCCCTCTACATCGGCTCGATAAAGATTACCATTTGTAAATGGGTTAACCAGGCTATTCCTCCCCCGAACCTGGTCCAGTCCCCTGTCAAAGCCACGCTGCTTGGTCTCCCACCTTTTTGTGACTCTCTGCGAGTTGCAGCTGATATGACGAAATGCGTGGGAGAATTGCTTCGTATTTGTTCCTCTTCTATGCTCACCTCCGGAAGTCTACAAGTAGACGCGGAGTTTTTTGTCCCCCGCTTAAGGACAGAATTGATGCATACTCCTTGTGTGACAATAAGTCCGTTTTTGCTATATCTGTCAACTATCAAGACTTCCCTAAAAGTGTGGCGGCTCCTTCCCCATTGCAAGTAGGCACCTCTGATTACCCTACTACACCTCCCCCTCTCAACAAGCCCTTTGCTATTGGCTCTTCATCCAAGTCGGCCGCCTCGATGTCGAGATGGAGAGCTTTGCACAAAACTCCAACAAAAAAACATCTCTCCCAGCAGATTAAAGGTGCCCCCGCTCCACCAGTGGCCAAGATCTCTCCTTCTAAGCCTTGCAATCTGGTCTGGATCAATCCGGAGACGGCTTCTTTGAAACTTACCTCTTCCGATCCTTCCACTTCCGTCAAGTCTCCTTCCAATCCTCTTATTCCTCTGTCGAGGACCCTCCCTTCATTACCTATTGCAGCCCTGCCAGTTCCTAGCTCTGTCCCCCTCTCTGCCAAGGTTAACCCGCATTTCTCCTCTGAGTGGGATCTTTACAAAGGTGCAGTGCAAAGTTCTCCATCTTCTGGAATCAAATTTCAGCAAGCACTTTGAAACCCTCCTCTTTGAAAGCTAATTCTTGGGTCGATCATGATGATCTCTTGGAAGAAGAAGTTGCGACTTTAGACCTTGCCCAACTGCACCAACAGGTATCCTTCTCGTTTACTGAGCTTGGTTTTCATTTTAAATCGACCTTTAACTGTTCTTACTATGAAGATCGTTTCCTACATTTTTGGTTTGGTATTTTCTCTTTGTTTTCTGGTGGTTACTCCTTGGATTTCCATCTCTCTAATCTCATTCTTATTCACTATTGTTCTGGGGATCTTGTTTCCTCTGAGGAGGGACTTCCTACCCTCCGACGAGGCAATGAGATGGTTCAAGTAGGTCCCTCCCCAGGTGTTCTCGCCCGGGAAGCACTTAATGATGGATCTTCCTCTCCCAATACTATTGCACTGCGTCGTTCAGCTGTTAAAGCCCGCTCTGCGGAACAGCAGACTAAGCGCACACATAAATCTCCATTTTCTGTCATTCGCTCGAGCGCCCGTATTCGAGCAAAAAAAGATACTTCTTCTAAGTCTGCTACTCATGCTTCCCTTGCTGCTCAAATTCGAAAGTGGGATATCCCTATACTCGCCCCTTTCTTCTCAGGGCAGGAACAACTGGGTTCCGTCTATCAGGTGCACTTCGACACTATTTCTAATCTTGACATGCTTCGTCTTTCCAAGTATATGGGGTTTAAGATTTCATCGGATAATTTGTGTGCCTTTGACAATATTTGCCAATGCAAATTTTCGAGAGCTTTTGAGAATCGTGTTTATCATGATTAGCATCTCTTGGAATGCCAGGGGTCTCCGTTGCCTGAAAAAACAACAAGTTGTATTTCAACTTATTTCTTCTTCCCACTACGATTTAATTTCTATTCAGGAATGTAAACTTGCTTCCCCGTCCCCCTCCACTCTCCGCTCGATAGGTAGTTCTTTAATTACCAATTGGATTTCCCTTGACGCGGTTGAATCCAGGGGTGGGATTCTTTTTAGGTTTAGAGAATCTAAATTCTCGCTTAAATCTATTTGTCTCCTAACCTTCTTCTTAGTTGTACGTCTCCACTGGATTGAATTCAATCGGGAACTCACAGTGGTATCGGTTTACGGACCATCCACTGTGGATCGATGACCTCAATTTTGGAATGAATTTGAGTCTTTCCAAAACCATATTCATGGTTTCTGGTTCTTCTGTGGTGATTTCATTGTCACTAGATTCGCGTCCGAAAGATCGGGATCGGATACCCACCAAGAAGGTTCCAATCGTTTTAACGATTGTATTCGAGATTTACAACTCTCTGATTTACCTCTCAATAGTAGATCTTTCACTTGGTCCAACCTGAGATAGACGCCTACTATGTCTAAGCTCGATCGTTTTCTATTCTCTTTAGATTGGATAAATTTTTTCCACAACTCTATGGTTTCAACCTTGCCCAACCCGACTTCGGATCATGTTCCTATCTCTTTATGTTCTAATTTTAATTTTACCAAACCTTACAAATTCCGTTTTGAAAAATTCTGGCTGCAAGACCAAACATTCGTGAACCTCATTACGGAGTGTCTCTCCTCTATCACGGGTTCTTCCGGTCTCGAGCGCATCCTTCTTAAGCTTCACGCTATCAAATATGGGTGTAAATTATGGAATAAAGAGAGATTTGCTCACGCTAATTTCCTCAAGCAAGTATTCCTATCCTCCATCGATTCAATCGACAAACTTGAGGAAGTTGGCCCTATTTCAGAATCTCTTCGTTCGGAACGAGCTTCTTGCAAAAGGGAATATGCTTCCATTCTTAAAAATGAGCATATTAAATGGGCCTAGAGAGCAAAGTATCGTTGGATCAAGGAAGGTGATGGCAACACTGCCTTTTTCCATAACTTTGCTTCGCATCGCCAGCGTACCAATTGCATCTCCTCCATTATAGATAATGGTAATGAGTTGAAGTCCGACTCAGAATTTCATGTCACCTTCCTTAAATTTTTTAAAAACCTCCTAGGTTCTCGTAAATCTCATTCTTTCCAACTGGACTGGAACCAGTTGTATGGTCAGCAATCCCATGATCTATCTAGCCTGGAAGTGCCTTTCTTTATGGACGAGATCAAACTAGCTGTTTTTGCTTTAAAAAGTGATTGGCCCCTGGTCCGGATGGTTTTCCAGCTTTCTTCTTCCAAAAATTTTGGGAGGTGCTTAAAGATGACCTCTTCAAAATGTTCTCTGATCTTCATCAAGGGTCTTTCTCCTTTGGCCTGGATCAACTACGCGCACATCGTTCTTATTCCCAATATCATGGGAGCCAACTCGGTCTCCAACTTTAGACCGATTGGTCTCATCAACACCACGTTCCAGATCATTATGAAAGTCCTTTCAACTCGCCTGAGTTCTAATATTTCTCCCTTAATAGACTTGGCTCAATCGGGGTTTATTAAAGACAGGTTTATCTTGGAAAGCGTGGCTTCAGCCCAAGAAATTATCTCCGATTGTCATAGATCCAACTCTGAGGGCATCCTGCTTAAATTGGATTTTCAAAAAGCTTATGATAACGTTAGTTGGGATTTTCTTTTCGACATTCTTCTTAATCGTGGTTTTGGCCCTAAATGGATCGCCTGGATCCAATCCAGCTTATTCGCCGGTACTTCCTCGATCATCATTAATGGATCGGAAGGTCACAAGTTCAAGTACAAGTGTGGCCTACGTCGGGGCGACCCGATTTCCTCCCTTTTATTTTCCCTAGCGGCAGATATTTTTAGTAAATTACTTTGCAATGCTTGGGAGGCCGGCATCATCGAAGGTCTTGGAGGAACACACAGTTTTCAAGGTGTGCTGAACCTCCAATACGCCGATGATACTATCATCTTCGCGAAACCCAACGAGTGCTCTTTACATAACTTGAAGTTACTTTTATACATCTTTGAAAAAGCTTCCGGTCTTTCTATAAACATTCAAAAATCCTCTGTTCTCTAGCTTGGAGGGTCGATTAATCGACAAGCAGAAATTGCTCACTTCTTTAACTGTGCATCGGCATCCTTTCCCATTCAGTACCTGGGTATTCCCCTGCGTTGGGGGAAGCTCCATAAATCTGACTGGATGCCGATAATTGAAAAAGTTGAGTCCCTGGCTTAACGCTTGGAGCGGAAGGCACCTCTCTCGTGGAGGTAGATTAGTTCTGGTCAACTCAGTTCTTTCTTCTATACCCTTATACATGATGTCTTTTTTTTCGTCCCTTCTTGGGTGATAAAGAGGATCGACAAAATTAGAAGGAATTTCTTTTGGTCAGGAAATGGTCTTTATAAAGCTGGGTCTCATCTTTGTAACTGGAAGTTGATTTGCACTTCTAAGGCTGCAGGTGGTGTTGGGGTTATTAACCTCAGACAGCAAAGTTTAGCTTTGTTGGGTAAATGGTTATGGATATTTCTAGCTAATGATCAACTGCCTTGGGCTAGACTCATTTCCTCCAATTGTTTCTCTCAGAAAAGAATTACAGATTTTTCCCAATCTTTGTCCCGTAAGGCCTCCCCCTTCTGGAAAGGGGTCTGGAAAGCGGCCAGGCCATTTTGTTGTGGGATCTTCCATCAATGCACTAGTGGGTCCAAGACCAAGTTCTGGGTCGATCTATGGTTCGGAAATATGAAGTTAGCTTTATCTTTTCCTTCTCTCTACTAGTTGGCCTCCAACCCCACGCGACGGTGGCGGATTATCTGGTCATTATTAACCACCCAAAGTATTGGTCTATTGCTTTCCTCATCGCTCTTACAACCAACCTTGAGGAGGAGCTCGACGAGCTATTTACTAAACTAAACCAGTATTCTTGGCATCCCTCTGATAAAATAGCTTGGCATTGGACTAGCTCGGGGGTCTACTCAGTTAAGTCTTTCTACAATTTTTTGAACTTTGGTGGAGTCTACTCCAACCTGGCTAAACCTTTATGAAGTAGTTGGGCCTTGCTCAAATCCAAAATCCTCACTTGGTTAGCTCTTAATAACAAACTCCTAACTGTACAACATCTCAAAAAAATGGATCTTGCTATAGGGTAATTATGTGCATTCTGTTCAGTAGAACACGAAGATGCCGAACATCTTTTCCTTCGGTGCACCTTTATCCGACCCTTGTGGTCTATTACCGTTGTTGCTTGGCAAGCACCTTCTATTCCCGTAGTTTTCTCGTCCTGTTGGAGGGCGCATTTGCTTAAGAAAGAATTCTGCATTTCATGGTTCCTCTCAGTTATGGCATCATCTGGGTGATCTGGTCGGAAAGGAATAAACGTATCTTTTTGCACTCAGCTTCTTCGCTGGCGGCGATGATTGATGAATTTTTAATTTTCACCAATTTGTGGTCGTCCACTTTAACGCATGTTAAAGTGGGCGTCCTTGCATTTGGGCCGTCTTGAGGAGGCCTACCAAATCTATCGCTCTAATTTCACTAATTCGAGTTAGCTATTTTCATTCTGACTTTGTCCATGTTTTCTTTATCTTTGCAGATTTGAGATGCTTTTACAGTTCTTGGTTCTCTCCTCTCTGGGTATATCCGATACATAGTTTTGGAGGTTGTTGTAAGGCTTTCTATTTCTAGATGTTTGCCGTCGCTCCTTCAGCCTCTTTTTGAAGCATCGGTTGCTTTCATTTTTAACTGTTTTATTTTGTTATTTTGTTCTCCGACAAGGCCTCCCTTACTTTTGACGGGACCTTGGTCGATTAGTATCAATGTTCTGGATGAATGTTTTAACTTAGATTGGTCTATGTTCTGGATGTATACTTTATTTTCTCCTGAGTTCTCTCCGTGATGGCTCATCAGTGCAATGTTTGTTCTTTGGCCTTTTTGTGAGTTTTGTGGGGTGCTCTTGTCCTCCAGAGGGTCGGATGGCTAAGGATCCTCCGGGGTAGGATTGGCCGTCAGCCTTCGCTGGTCCCAACCAGCTTCTGGCTGTTCTCAAGTTGCAGGTATGATGGCTTCTCCTCAGTTTTTTTGTTTCCCCTCGCCCGGTCAGGATTGGTTGTAGTTGGTTCGTTTCTTTTGTTCGGCTGGCCTCTAGAGGGATAGTGGGTGGTGGGTGGTGTTTTGCGTTTGCCTGTCTGGCTTTTTTTGTGTTGAACTGGGGATTGCTACTGTGTTTCAGTAAATCCTCTGTCCACGATTGTTTATGGTTGTTTGCGTCACCACCCTTTTAGGTGACTTATGGTTCCTACCTTTACGGCTTCGAGTTTTCTGAGTTGCTCTCAGCACTTGGGTTTTATTGATTGCGGTAGCCATGGTTTTTTATTTCTCTTCCCTTGTTGCCTGGCATGGCATTGGGGTAGGCCTTTTGGCCTTGCTTGGGGTCTGTGTTGTTCGTCGTCTTTGAAGGTGATTTGGTGTCGTCCTTGCCCTGTATTGTTGGTTCTTAGTTGTTCTCTTTCCTAGTTGTTTTTGTGTCCCTCTTAGGTTCGTTGGCGTTGCCGTCCCGGGCGATGATAAGCATTTGTCAGCGCTATTTGTATTCGGCTTCCTTTTTTGGGTGCAGTTGTTGCTCACTCCATTGCTCCTATCGGTGGCCTGAGTGGTGACGATTCTCTCCTTTGCACCCATCGTTAGATAGTGTGGTGATCGCTATATGATCCTATTCCTTTCACTGATTAGTTGTCCTGTGCCTGCTTTGTTCGGCGCTATATCAGAGTTGGCTGTGATGGAGGCTACTGTTGAGAGGCCGGGACCTATCACCTTTGGCGACGCGCTTGCTTGCGAAGGCTGTCCTATCGCTCTATCTGCTGTGCTAGTTTTGCGTTTTGCATTCTCTTTATTAGGTTTTAGTTTTGTTGTGTTTTGTCTGCTGTGTTGGTTGGCAATGTCCTTCATTGCGTGCTTGCGTTTATTTCTGTTTTGTTCTCCCTCTTTACTGTTTTACTCCTTGTAAATTGGTACTGATTGTATTATTTCATTTTTAATATATTGGGCTGGAATCTAACGATTCTATCCTTGTTGATCAAACAAAAGAAAAGTAATCAGTTTGTTAAAGAAAAAATAATAAAGAACAAAAGCCAAAAGAAGAGCAGACATGAATGATAAAAAAGAAAGGACTTTACCATAGTCCAAACATCTCTTTATAGTCAGATCCACGAAGTAAATAAGGGAAAATTAGAAATGGCTTAAGATGAGATCAATAGAAGATTCATGATGTAGGCTTGGAAGAGAGAGATCCAAGTCCATCAAAGAGAAGGTCTGATCGAGTGAAGATGATACCCAACAGGCTATTGGATTAGAAGAAAATGCTGCACTCTGCACGTAAAACGACGGGGAAGTTGTAACTAAATTATGTTAGACATTTAAGGGATGAAGACATCTGGCATGTAATAATTGGTGGGTTCAATTTGGGTGTAAAAGACTTGTATCACTACAAACAAACACGGAATTCCCGGCGTTTTTTTTGGGTATTACCGGCGTTTATAAACGCCGTGGTTGATGGCCACAGCGCTCCTCGAAACGCCGCTGCAAGCGCCGGGTGTTCCTTCACCAGGGATGCGAAACACTTTCCCCGGCGTTTTCAAACGCCGGGGTGTATTTTACACTTTCCCCGGCATTTGGAAACGCCGTCATATTACAATTTTCATTTTTTTAAATTTTTCCATTAAAAAACCCTTTCTCGACGTTTGAAAACGCCGGGCTAGTTTTTTTTTTTTTTTTTTGTAATTGTCAACTTTTTAAAGCAATTCAAAATATTTCAAATTTAAATTATTAAGTAACAAGCAATATTTCAAATTTAAATCATTTCCATCTTCAACTCCCAACCAAAAAAACCAACCAGCATACCATCCACTAAAAACTTGTTTTACAGAATACTAAACAAAACATAACAACAATAATGTCATTAATTAAGAGCAGATTTACTTAGGCTACTACAATTGGAGATGGCTTTCTAACAAAATATCTGTAAGCTGCGACCTTCTTCTTTCTTGAGATGGTGTTGTCAATGTAGAGCACCATCTTGCCTGCTTCTTTTGAGGTGAAGACATTGTGGGTTGGCTCCCCAAAAGTTAATGAGATTCTCCTTGTCTTCTCCACTGCAATTGTGTAGTTGATCTCTTCACAGTTTGGAACATACTCTGCACTGTACTCTAAGTTCCATCCACCCACCACTACATCCCAAGTTATAGTTGCCCCACTCTGAACAATAAATCAATTCAATCACAGTTTAGTTAACATGGGTTTTTCAAAGAGTAATTAGTTGAATCATTGTATGATTAGTTAGTTAGCTCAATGCCATCAATTTCAAGGTTAACTTTCTCTCCACCTTTGATGGTGAACTCTGAGGCTGGTTTTGCAGGCCCATTCTCTAAGTCACCTGGACGGCAAAGACCCCCATACTGGATAGGAACAAACTCAGGCCTGATAAACCTGGGGGGAACAAAAACACATTAATTAGTCACATGATTAAATAGTGTAATTAAAGAATGATTAGTTGGTTGTAACTACTTGTAGAGAGTCTCAGCTACATTCCCTTCTTTTGCCATTACAAACTTGCTCTTGGTTCTCTCAGTTAGCAAGGGGCTGATCATAGACACAAATTTATTTTAATAATTAAACAATAATAATCGAATTTGGGCTCTATTGCAAATAACAGGCAGAAATTATGTTATCATTAACATAATAACATATTTATGATATTGTATAACAAATTATGATCAGTAACTTAATATATAGGAGTATACAATAATATTATTATAAAAGATGAAGCAATTACCATCCAATTATCCAGAAACTCTTAAGTCACATAGCTTTATGACACTTAATACTGCCTAATTAATACAAAGTGTTTGAATTATAATGAATTCTGGCTAGTTCACACAAAAACTAATGCCACAATACATTTACTCTGCATACACTTAATACTGCCTAATTAATACAAAGTGAAAATAACAAAACTTAATTCCTTGCCAACAGAAGAAACCCTGCGTTCCATTACAACCGGTAAGTCCAAGGCCTTACCTAAAAATGGAAGGTTTAATAGATGAATATCGATCAATGCAAGAAAAAAAACCTTACCGCATCTCAGAAACCGGCTTATCTTGAGAGCTCTAACACTATGTGGGATGATATCGACTTGTTTCACTAGTCGGCATAGAAGTATCAGTGTTATGAGGTACCTGTAAGGAATTGAACTCTTAGATGCATCAAACCATTAACAAATTTTGCGGGTGTTGTGCATATATTGCTATATGAGAACAAAAAGATTAGATATAATGTTGTTCAGTATAAAAGCTAGAACTTACTGAGAAACTACATGGGCAATGGCTGCACCAACAACACCCAAACGGAGAGCAACGATCAAAATTGGGTCCAAAATGATGTTGGTTAAATCTTCGGCAACTGCATTTTAAGCATATGAGAAACAGATTTAAGAAACACAAGGAAGAGCTCGGTATCTATTTATTTACCAGTAACATATAATGGAGTTCTAGTGTCCTTGAATCCACGGAAAACCCCTTGCATTGCCAAAGACAGGAGAACAGCAGGAGCACCAAGCTACCTCAATGTCAAGTATCTATATGCAGGAGCGAGCATTGGGGAATTATATCACACAAAAATCATCTTCTTGTGAGTCCAAAATGAAA
The DNA here is from genome assembly GCA_017893485.1 of Hemerocallis citrina. Classification (NCBI taxonomy): domain Eukaryota; kingdom Viridiplantae; phylum Streptophyta; class Magnoliopsida; order Asparagales; family Asphodelaceae; genus Hemerocallis; species Hemerocallis citrina. The sequence continues at coordinate 248,252,213 of CM030358.1, forward strand.
ATTAACACTGTTGGTTGTGATATAGAATTAGGAAATAAAAGTCTTCATGAATCAGAAAAAATACTCACTGATTTGACACCCATGATGTTTAAGAAAATTTTTGCTCCAAAAACAAGCAAAATGGTCTCAACAATTCCCAGAAATGCACAGCCAATCAATGCAATGATACTGATGGAATGTATCTGCGTTTGCATTCGGATCTGAATAGATTTGTGCACTTGCTTGTTATACATGACCGACATCCCATCTTTCTAGAGTCTTACAAAAAAAACAGTGAGTCAAAGTCAATGAAACAACATAAGATGGTAGTTAAGTTGTGAATATTACTATAACAAAAAAAATGACATAGGAATACCATTGCAAGGAGGCATTTCTTTGATGCTACTGTTCTCTGTTGAAACATTTTCGTCGTCTCCATTTTCTTGTTCTTGAACAATCTCACTGCATATAGCATCTTCTTCAGCTACAAAAAAAATAATAAGGAAAGAAAAGAATAGTAATTAAAGAAGATAAAATTGTTATACTCACATTGTGGTTTACTAGTAAATATTATTTGTGTTAGGCATATAATAACAACCTGTGTCAATTAAAATTTACATAGAAATTCAACATATAAACTTCAATAACAGATAAAATGTGGGGGCGATCATAACATTTTTCTTCGTGTTTAGCTCAACAATTTCGTAATCCAATATAGTGGCAACTAGAAAAACTTAATTTTGGCATTCAAATGCATAAAAAAACTCTTACTCATTATGTAAGGAATTTTTTAGTGAAAGTAAATATCGGATATAATATATTTTCAGTGAAAGTAAAAAATTCCTGACAACGTACATCATATTCATACTAAATGTGGCCACAGAATCGTATCTAGGAACCTTGGAATGATTCAATTAGAATTAGTTAGCAAGAAGGGAATTATGTACCTATCTGTCCTATAGATGCAGTGTCAGTTAGAGAGGCAAGTGGATCAGCGGCTAAAGCAAGTGCAGCATGGATTGCGATCCGTGCAATCTCCGTTCCTAGCTCATCCAACTTATGAACACACCTGTGCATTTGATTTATGAAAGTGACTTAGTGTTTGATATTAGCCTTAGGAAGCATCTTTTTTGGGAGAGTGTGATAGTTAGATATATTGTTAGATTGTCCTGACAATATATCTCACAGTTGGGAGAGTGTGATAGTTAAAAAAAGATATATCTAACTATAATGACATAGACAAAGATGTTACTGGTGACCTGTGCAATTGGGAGAGTGTGATGAAAAAAAAGACAATCGATTAGTAACTGTGAGAAGAAAGAAAAATAAATAAACTAATCAAGACATGATCACATTGCCCTCTCATCTCTTCTTTTTCCTCTGTCTTCTTCTTCTACTCAACTTCATCTATTTGTTGGATGGATATATTCAGGTTACTTAAATCTTTTGTGCCAATTACTAGTACCACATGACATGGTATATGTTGTGTATAAAACAGGCCCAAGAAATCGTCGTGGTTCATCACCCGCCAATCGGGGACGAACAGTTTCTTGCGGCCCTCGATCAGAATGGCCTCGGCCTGCTCGGTAAGGGGCGGGGCCTCGAGCGCCAAAGCCGCCGAGACGGAGAAGCCTTCGCCCGAAGGATTAGATAGGGGTCGGCTGAGGAAGACCAACAGCCGAGGCCGACCGCTGAGGAGAAGCCAGGTCGACGGTCTCGACCGCGGCAGAAGACATCTTGGTGGGTCGGCCAGACGAAGGCCCTGCACTCGTCCTCTTCCTCTTCCTAGCTTCGGAGGCCTTGTTCCGTTCGACTATGATTGCCCTGAAGTCCATGCTCGGAGCCTCTGTCGAATAAAGAAAACAAAGTTTTAAAAAAAATACAATGCGTAACAGAAAATAAATAAGGAAATAGAGATGTTCAGAGCGTACTCGGGTCAATCGGACTAAGGCCCGACTCGTGGAGCACCTCCTCGATCATGTCCCTCCAGCTCAAGGTCGAGAGGCCGTCCAGCTTTGCCGCAACCTCTGCTACGGCCGGAGTCAACACCGGCTCGGCCTTCGCATACTTCGGCATGTCCTCCTTCCACCGGGTCGGGAAGTCCCACGCCGAAGGGGCTCGGATCAAGAAGAACTTACCCTTCCACGACTTGATAGAGTCTGGGTTCTCTATCAACTGGACATCTTTCCGAGGAGATAGATAGTACCGGTGTTCGATCTTGCTCATCTGATTGATCTGGTACAAGCTCCTTAGGATGACGAGCTGAGGCTCCACCTTCGCCGTTCCGCACTGGAGCAAAAACCCGAGCACATGTCGCCACATGTTCGGCATGAACTGGATCGGGCTTAGTCCATACCACCGAAGCACCTCGGTCACGAAGGGGTGGAGGGGAAGGCGTAGTCCGACATTCAGCGCGTCATAGGCGAAGATGCAACTGTCGGGCGTGAATGACGTGCACGCTCACACCCCGGGACCGGGGAGGATTAAGGTATACTCCGGAGGAATGACAAAGCTCTTCCGTATCCGAAGCAGATCCCTCTCGGTCAGAACCGAGGGGATATCATCGACCTCGGTAACCTCCCTCGGTTCGTTCTCTTCATACGTTTTTGAGCGTCAGTAGACGGCCTTGGTCAGCAGCTCGCCGGTATACTGCCTGATCCCCCCATGGTCGGATATCACCATCGGCAGCTGACCCATTTCTCCCCCTCGTCTTACCGGCTCTACCACCGTTTTGATGACCACTGACCGAGCCACCTCCTTCCCCTTCTCCTTGGTGAGCGAAGAGACTGGCTCGGCCACGGACGACCCTACTATCTCCTTCCCCCTCTGTCTACTCAGCACTTCTCCCCCTTCCTCGTGAACCAACCTCTCTTCGCTCCAACCCCCGAGGAAGAAGCCTCGCTACCCGAGGATGCTCGTGACATCTCGAAAGTATATATACACTCGATTGAAAATATATGTACTTACCTTTGATGTGACGTTCTCAGTCGGAATATGTCGCCAGAAATCGCCTTGCCACGCCACGACAGCTAGCACAACCACCCTCGAGCGAAAATTACCGCTAGCAGAGCGATTTGAGAGCGAAAAAAAATTCTGAGAGAAAAAAGTGAAAAGTGAGAGAAGTAGTGAGGGGGGGGAAGACTTATAGTAAAAGAAGGCAACCCTTGGGCTTCTAACGCATTGGGCCCCACTTAAGCCCGTTAAAGAAGACTAAACGATAGAATGCAAAAAGGCAGGAACGATCTAGACCTACCCACGTAGCTCGGAAGCTCACGGAGCACCGAGCCACCAAGGCACTCTACCGAGCTACAGGGGCACCGACCTCCACATTTGGAGAAAAAAGTCGTCGAACTCCTTGGGCTGTCTGATTGTCCCAAGATTCGTGCCAAAAGTTGATGAGTGGCTCAGATTTCGACACGCCCACAAAATGACAAAAATATGTTTTCTCGTGATTTGAGCCTCCTACATCAAGATTCGCGCCCTGATGGATGCTCCAGATGTTGCCATGTAGCTCGGCAACTCACGAAGCGCCGAGCTGCCGAGCTATCGAGGCACTCTGCCGAGCTACCGGGGCACCGACCTCCACATTTGGAGAAAAATGCTGCCGAGCTCCATAAGCCGTCAGATTGTCCCAAGATTTGTGCCAAAAGACGATGAGCAGCTCAGATTTTGCCACGTCCACAAAACGACAAAAATGTGTTTTCTCGTGATCTGAGCCCTGCGCATCGTGATTTGCGCCGTGATGAACGCTCCAGATTCGGCCACGTAGCTCGGCAGCTCACGAAGCGCCGAGCTACCGAGCTACTGAGGCACTAGGACGAGCTACCGGGGCACCGACCTTCACACGCGGAGAAAAGTGCTGCCGAGCTACTCAAACCGTCATATCACTCAGATATTCTAGCTGATAGATGATGAACGGTGCAGATCTTTTCATGTCATAAATAGATATAAAAAACCTATTTTTTATTTATTAAATTTGAATTTTTTTATTTAAAAAATTACAAAAAATGATTAAAAATTCTGAAAAATTAATTAAAAATTCTAAAAAATAATTATAAATTCGGGAAAGTATTTTTGAGCCCCTGGAAAAATAATTATTACTTAGAATAACTAATTAATGTCCTCGAACAATAAATTACCACTTCGCAAAATTAATTAAATGATCCAAACAATAAATAAAAAATTAAGAAAATACACCAAAAATCTAGAAAAGCTCAAGAACAATCCTGAGCGCGCAACCAACTCTGAAAATCACCATAATACCTTGTAAAAAGATTCGAAACCCCTCATTTGGACTCCGATACAACCCGCAAGCCATTAGATCAGTAAAACTACTCCTCAAATTCTGATCAAATCCAGCCTTCGGGAGTGGGGGGCTCGTGATATGGCTAAATATAGGATTAAATCGGAACCGTTCAAAGCAGGCACGAATCTTAAAGCTCGAGGGTAAAATGTGTAAAATGTATCATTTTACCCACAAACGGGTCTGAAATGGGAACTGGGCCTTTTTCCAAATGCCCAATAACCCATAAACGGATCCTTCTTACTGGGTACGGGTTCCAACCCGTAAGAAACCCAGTCCAGCTGGATAGGAGAGGCTTAGCATTTATGATTGTCCTTGATCAACGGTCATAATCGCTTCTATCCCTTTACACAGGGAAGTAGGGATTTGATCTTATCCCGAAACTGGTTTCTAAGGCGGCTATAAATACCCCGCTCCCCCCACTGTTACCAGGTAATCAATTTTTTTCCAGTTTAAGCTCTTTCATAATCCTTCATATTACTGACAAGAGCGTCGAAGGGTGTGTCGCCGGGATCAATCCCGGTGTTTCGCACTTTTTGCAGGTCAACGGAGAGGAGATCTCGGTCAAACTCCGGTAAAGTCGTTCAGGTTTGACTATTCAACTTCCCACGAATCCACAAATATATCTGTTTTCCCCCACACCGATTTCAGCGGCAACAGGTGGCATACTCCTATTGGAGAGTTCTTCCATCTACTCTATCTTTCCCACCTATTGGAATGTGCCACCCAGGGGCGGAGCCACACCCATGCCAGGGTGAGCGGCCGCTGCTCCTGAGTTTGGGCAGGACCTTTGTATAGGTGTAGTTTTTTTTATAAAATGGAAGTCCATGCGGTGCTTTCCCTGAGCGTGGCTCACAAATAAAGACCCATACAATCGCTCCTCACACCACCCCGACCCACTCCCTCTTCTTCTGCTGCTGCTCGCTTCTTCTTCGTTTAGTTTTTGTGATTTCGCTTTCGCTGAATGAAAATTCTAGCTCCGCTACTGGTGCCACCTAAGATAGTGAAGAGAAATATAACAACATACACATTGGAATTGATCAATATCACAAGTATGTAGCATTTAATTATGTTTGACTAATTATCAATAAGTGCAAGGGGAAGATAATTGATAGCATGCATGCATGGAGAATGGTGAACTACCTCATGAACTGTTTTTTCCCCCCAAATGCATAGAGTGTAAGTGTAGCTTTTAATAGCCTCATTTGTTCCAGCAAGGCTGACAATTGAACCCGATCCGTTGTCGGCCTTAAATTATTGTGAAGTCCGGGCTGGTTTGGGCCGAACTTATGTAACCCGAACCCGGTCCGAAAACTTATTCGGGCTCAAAGATTGAACCCAGGCCGAAAATTCTTTGAAATTTTTAGACTTGTATCCTACTTTAAAATGGGGTTCAGGTCATTTGGATGAATTGTCAGCCTTTAGAGCATCTGTAGTCGTTGAATGTAAAAATATCCATATATGGATAAATGAAAATAAGAATTGCAGTTTTGCTGCACTCGTTTAAAGCTATATTTTAGCTATCTATATTAAAATAATAAGCGACGGCACATAAAGTGTCGTCTGAGAAAAAAAAAATTAAAAAAAATAATAAATTTTGTGGGACGGCACTTGAAGTGCCGTCGGAGCGCGAAAATAAAAATAAAATTTATTTTAAAGGAGGGACGGCACATGAAGTGCCGTCGGAGAAGAAAAAAAAAATCAAGCCAAAAGGACGGAAGTGCCGTCCAAGAGCTAAGTTGATTTTTTTTGACATTTTCCACTTTTTCCGAAATTACAAAAACATTTCATTAATTACAAAAAAATTTCAAAAAATTACAAAAACAATTCAGAAATTGCAAAAAAAAATTAAAAAATTGCAAAAACATTTTCACAAATTGCAAAAAAAAAAATTAAAAAATACAAAACCCTCCGAACAGCACTTCAAGTGCCGTCCGAGGATTTGGGGGAGCGAAGGAATTTTTTTAATTGAAAAAAAAAATAAAAAATCAAAGGACGGCACATGAAGTGCCGTCCGAGGGATTTGGGGAATTTTTTAATTGAAAAAAATTATAAAAAATCAAGCGCTCAAATATGGATAAAAGCTATATTGATTCTCATTTATAACAATCGACTGTAGCAAAAAAACGATAATATGGATATTTGGCAAACGAGTGCAGCGGTTTTTTTAGCCAAATATCCATATTATCGATATATAGCAAACGACTACAGATGCTCTTAAGTCTAACACTGTGAGGGGGAAATGACTATATTACCTTTTACCACGTCTCCTAACTATTCTTAATTTTTAAAATTTTGAAGTGCTTTTTGAAAAGAAAATGTTTTTTTCTCCCTCTTATCTCTCTACAAGAATATCACCTGAATCGTCTTTCTTTTCACTAGTTTGGGATAAAACTAATATAACCCTTGTGCAATATATTGCACATAATTTTTCAATATAACCCTGTGCAATATATTGCACATAAACTTCTAAAAAATGAGAGCAACAAAACTATTTTTGAAAAAATTTTCTAATAACATAGGAGTTGGAAGAGAAAGTATTTTTTTTTGTTAGTTTGTTTTTGTATTTGTTTTTGAAGTTTATTTTGTTAAATAAAAAAAATGTGATGTGCACGTGTTAAGGTAAGTGTGATTTCCTACTTTTTCTTCCCTTTCTTCATTTCAAAATGGAGAAAGAAGAGAGGGGTAGACCTATTAGTTTAAGATATGGTATATAATTGATTGGGTGATTTGGGAGTTAAGGTTTGAAGTTGATTGAAAAGTTCCTTGCACGATTGGAACTTGGAAGGCTATAAAAGTATTACAAAGGTACCAAGAACTTCCTATAGAGGTTAATTTAAAAAAAGTGTAGGGGCTAATATGAAAAAGCTCCTTAATCCTTCTCTCTGCTGCCCTCTCCAATACTCCATTCTCTCCTCCCCAATCATCTCCTCCTCAGGGCCGGCCCTGAGTTTTCAGGGGCCCGAGGCGAACTACCAAAATGGCCCCCCATACATTAAAAAATATATATATACAAAAATTTTGTACATTGTTCGAGGCAAAATATATATCATCAAATAACAAGTTTACTCATAAGCATCAATTAGATTTGCAAAATAGAGTGAAAATCATCAATTAGATATGCATCCACATAAGCATCCACACGAGAAGCATATAAAAACATGCATAAAACTATTCATATATGCAAAATATATAATTGAGCATCAACAATTGTGAATGGATAATCAGATATGTTGTGAATTATGAATTGTGAATTTAGCCTCAAAACATATAATCAAATATGCAAAACCTGTCAATGGAAAGGTCCTTTGGTGAAAGGAAAGGTCTGATTCTACCTCATTTAATGCATGAAGCTGTCTCAACAATTCACCTCCACCTCTACATTAAGTTATAGGCCTAACATACAATTGAACATGAAATTGAACTCAATATTCAACTCATTAAGCCTTAACATAAAATTGAGTAAGATATAGCTACCAATGAGCAACTCAGTCCACCGGCCACCCACTACACACAACACCCACTGCACCACACCCGCCGGCCACCAGGCACCACCAGTCCACCACCCCCCACATACCCACTGGTCACTGTCCCACAAATTTGAAATTTAGATTTCGAATTTAGGGTTAGGGTTTCAGATTTTGAAGGAATTGGGTTGATTGAATTTAGAGTTGAGTCAAAATGAACAAGTTTGGGGAGAAGAAAACACAGGTTGGAGAATTGGAGTTTATTGGAATTAGGAATTGAGAGTTAGATGTTAGGGTTTTAAGAGTTAGAGATGGAGAGAATAAATAAAAGGAAAAAATGAAGCGCATGCTAAGAAAGAGGATAGAGTCGGATTGAAAAATTGGGGAGAAGAAAGAGGGTAAGGGTATAAGTGATTGGGTCGGGTTTCAGGTTTGGGTTATTGGGTTTGAATGTGGATTTGAACAGAGATTTGAATGTGGGTTTCGGGTTTGGGTTTCTATTGATTTCAATGTGGATTTTTTTTTTTAATCACCCAAATTTAAAGCCTCAAATATAATCAAGCTCAAAACCAAATAATTTTAAAAAAATTCTAAAGGCCCAAATAATTATTTTTTAGGACCCCTAATAACAATATAATTTTTTACGTGCAAAATACGTGCCTATATTTACAAGCAGAATACAAATTTGAAAGCCTTTAAAATTGCAAAAAAATCGGGGGTCTAAGGCGTCCGCCTCACCTGCCTCAAAAAGAGAAGGGACTCCATCGCCTTCTCCGCCCCCACCTTCTCCTTCTCTCCTCGCGCTCCCTCCATTCTCACCTCCACCATTCCCTCGTACAATCTTGCCTCCACCATTCCCCCAATCTCCCCAATGCCCATCATCTCCATAATCAAACCCACTCTCACCAATTCAAGGTACAACACTTGTATGAAATTTTCATGAAACAATGAAATTGACGTAAATTTTTTTTATCTTTGATGCTAGTTTCTAAAGGAATTAAACTTTGAATTATTTTGATCCAAAGTTCTTTAAAAAACCCACCAAAACAATCTACATAATACAATACAAAGCAGTCCATTTTGGTAAGGGGATTTAGTCAATACTGAATCTACAGACGAGTAAGAATATCTTCTTTAACTGAATTAAGTGCACATTTGAAGATCGAAAGAGGGGGGTTATTTGAATTTTTCCCGTCCTAAGCCACTTTCTGAAACTATTTTTAAAATTAAGACACTTTTCAAACTAGTTTTCTGAGTGAGCCAGTTAATGTCACATCAACAGCGAACGCTATTTCCATCAGCTAATGGGAATAACTGCCACTTGTAAAAAAAAATTGAATTTTTTTTAGGTTTCGTTATTCCTATAAGCGGTTGCAATATATATGAAGTCGTTGATGGGAATAGTGACCCTATCTCCATTATATTGAATTTTTTAGTTGTAGTTATTCCTATAAGCGGCTACAATATATATGAAGTCGTTGTTGGGAATAGCGACCATGTCTCAATTATATTGAAACACTTTGTCATTCTAGAGAGCTATTGCTATCTAGAAAAAATGATTTTTTTTTTTTACGAAGGCCGCTAATGGGAATAGCAACTTTACCTTTACTGAAGTCACTAATCTCATTAGCAGCTTCAGTTGGGAGGGTTTTCTTGAAACTAACAGAGAGCTAACAGAAAGCAAGATTAGTTTTGAAAAAAAATCCTACAAACTGAGGCCGCTAATGGGATTAGTGACTTCAGTAAAGCAATAGTCGTTGTTCCCATTAGCGGCCTTAATATAAACTTTTTTTTGTTTTTTCAAAGAGAAATAGCTTCATGGAGTGTTTCAATCTGATTGAGAGAATGTTGTTATTCTCATCAACGACTTCATATATACTGTAGCCGCTGATGAGAATAGCGGCAACCAAAAAAAAATTCAACTTTTTTTTGCAAGTAGCCACTATTCCCATTAGTAATCTTCGAAAGGTAGAGGTCGCTAATAGAAATAACGATCGCTACTGATGTAGCATTGACTAACTCACACAGAAAAATAGTTTGGAAAGTGTCTTAGTTTGAAAATAGTTTCAAAAATTGGATTAGGACAGGAAAAATATCGGATTATTTTGGGTTTTATTTTTCCAGAATATGAGGAGACGGGAGAGAATAAGGATGAACTTTTTACAAATTAACCCTCATATTCTTCCTAAATTAAATACATATAGAATCCATCTAAATTATTTAATTTCAGCTGTTGGATACCGAGGCCGGTCCTAAGGTATTTAAGGCCCGAGGCGAAAAATAAAATTGTGCCCTTTATAGACACGCCTGAATTTTTATATATATTAATAAAATATGATATAACGGCGAGGGAACATAAAATCAATACCCCGAAAAATAAATATTACCTTGTTTTACTTTATGACATCAAATACTTCATATTTTTCATTAAACACAGTCACAACAATTCTTGCACACAAAAAAAAAAATCAAAAAAAATAATAAAAATCGAATCGAATCAGACACATCTCATCTGAAATGATTTCTTCTTGCATTTTTAGAAACAAAATAATCAATTTTATGTTCAACCTCAATATTTTTCAACATATTCTTTTCAATACTTAAAATTTCGAATTCATTTAACTTATCTTCAGTCATAATTGTTCGCAAATAAGATTTTAATAATTTTAATTTTGAAAAGCTTCTTTCCGCAGGTGCCAGAGTCACAGGTATAGTCAATAAAATCCTATAAGCAACCAAAATATTTGGAAACATATTTTTTCCTTTTTTTTTTTTGTAAACTCCATAATTTTAATAAAATATTTATGTTTTATATGCTTCACTTGGTATCATTTCTTGTAATATTTGTAATTCTGAAAGTAAATAATTTACTTCAATATCAGACATCTCACCATGTTTCAAAGTAATTTCAAGTTGCATACAACAATTTTTCATTTCATCATCATCCAATGAAACTGACTGTGATGCATCAAATAAGAAGCCAAATGTAAATTCAAGATTTTACATATTTTTCAAATCTACTCTTCAATTGAGAAAGAGTCATATCAACTAAAACAAGAAAATTATCAGTTGTAAACTTTTGCAGATTGTTGTTATCTATCCGTATCAGGAATCTCATCAAAATGTCTCTTTCTAAAACTCTACATTTTACAAGAAATAAGGGTCAATTCTTATCAAAATGTCTCTTTCAAAAATCCTATTTTTTATAAGAAATAAGGGTCAATTTCCATTTCAGATGCAGTTTTTTTAACTTCATTCATAGCAGAAGTAAATCTATTTTCTTTATATTTTTCAAAAAATGAAATAAACCCTTCCAAATTTTTAATTGCAACATAAAAAAGCATATCTTCAGTCTACAATTTTTTACTCACTAAGTTTATCTTGTACAAAATTTCATGCCAAATAACCAAACTTTCAATAAAATCAAAACTTGAAAATTAACCTAATGCTAATTTCTCAGCATTCCAACTCACTTTTAGAACCATCAAAAAATTATGCTAATTTAATTAAAGCTGATTTCAAAATGTAGTAAATAGTTAAGAACACTTATTGAACTATTAATTAGCAAACAGGAATTTAAAAATAAAAAATAAAAAATAAAAAATAAAAAATAAAAAATAAAAAATAAAAAATAAAAAATCATTAATTACCAAATTGGAATTAAAAAGGTAAAAATTAAAAAATTAAAAAATAAATAACCATTAATCAGTAAACAGAAAGTATAAAAAGAAGTAAGAAAAATTGCTCTTGCTAAGAGTTGAATTCAAGACCACCCACTTACTAAACAAGTACTATAACCAACTAAGTAAGGAGACCTTCTACATTTCTAATTCAAATATTAAATAGTTATAGTATTACAAACTCATTATACTTGCACATTTTTGTGCCCATCATCTGAATTGGGCCCTGGGCGGTCGCCCAACCCGCTATGGGCCATGGCCGGCCCTGTTGGATACATCCACTGGCTGCAATTAACCTAAAACTCACAAAATTTGATCTTAAACAGCCCGGGGTAAGGTTTTCTTTCTTGGGTTTTCTCAACTTTTGACAAAGGTAAAAATCCTAATTTTGTAAAAAAAGCACCCCAGGCGATTTGAATTGCGATCGATACTGTTCCTTCGTCGTCTTCCTTCAACCCCCAGATCCGGCCTCTCCTTCCTTCCTTCCCCCACCCTTCCTTCATTAATTCTGTTCAGTTCTTCCTCCTTTACAAACCCATATCCCCCATTTCCCTTCCCTCCCAGTATTCAGCGAGCAGTTTTCCCCCCCTCTTGGATTCAGTCGAGCTCTCCGTCGCCTCCTTAGGAGCATCGTCCCTCCTTTCAGCTCTCCGAAGTCTCTTCCAACGGAGCGGCCTTTCTTCGGTGACGCCCAGTCCTCCAAAGGTGCGGCCTTTCTTGGTCCGGGGAGTGTTATTCCACTGTCGCGTTCCCCATCCCGCGGCTAGTCAGGTTGTCCACTGATATTTTGCCTGTGAGTTCGCCGGAGCACTGTAAGTTCGTCTGAGCTCTTAGTTTACTTCTTTTCTTGTAATATTAATTTTGGGAGTAGTGTTTGGGGTTGTTTTTGTGCGCCGATGTGCCTTTAGAGCGCTGTATCGGTCATCTAGCTGCGTTCTCATCCAGCTTGACCGATCTTTTTATCCGGTGCTGTGTTTCCCTTTGGGGATTATTTCTTGCGGTGGTTTGCTCAGCACCGAGCTGTTAGCACTGGAGCAATTTCGATTGTTCTGTTCTTCCTCTCTTCATCTAAATCATCCTCTTTCTTTCTCTTCCTATTGGTGGGTGCGATTGCCACTCTGTGGCTTGTGTTGTTTACTTCTTGGCTGTGTTGTTTCGGAGGGTGTGGCTGTTCTTTGTTGGGACCCTTTTTCCTATTCTATTCCTCTTTTAGTGTTTAGATTTGAGCCATCTAGGGCTGATTTCTACATTGGCCCTCTCTGGGCCCGTATTTTGTTCTTCCAGTTTAGATTCAGTTCTGGTATCGATGGGGGACTCGTCTCACCATCTTTTGGCTGATATAGTAGTTCATCGAAGCTCTCCCATCTCCTCTAACTCCTGTACCCTGCATTGTTCTGTCCCTCATCCGATCTGCTTCAGATGCCTTCTACCAGGGCATTTTAAACGTGAGTGTGTTAACAAACTGAAGTGCTTCTTCTGCAATAAGTTTGGTCACTTTCGTAGTCGATGTTTCTCCCTTCAGAAACTCCTGGGTCTCCGCAGAAGCCATCCCATTCCGACCAAACTCCTAGCCTTCCTTAATTATCCCCTCTTAAAACGCAAGCTTCACGCCTGCTCGGCTAGTAATCTCACTATTGTTAATGCAAAGAATCTCGTCTCCTCAGTTGTTGATTCTCGGCCAACTAAGAATTTCACCTTTCCCTTCTCTCCCGATTGTGGTCTTCCTGCTTCTCTGCGACCTTCTAATATTGCTAACCTTTTGATGGAGCGTAGGGTTTATCCGAAACTCGTATCCTTCCCTTGCTCATTTTCTTTCAAGGTTCATCCACGATCTAGCTTAGGGACCCCTTCTTTGAGTGGGAACTCAAGTAAATATCCTGGATTGTTTTCATCATACTTCTCTTCTCTTTATCGGTCTCGTTGTGCGAGGGGGTTCAATCGGCAATGCCGATCTTTGGCTCCCCAAGTGCACCCAAGCAAGACTCTTGTCTCTGTTGAGGTCCCCTCTTTAGTGGTTAAAACTCTTTGCGCATTAGGGATATCTTATCCCAAATGGTCTAAGTTTTCTTTTCATTATCCGGGATGCTTATTTTCTTTGTATCAACATTTAGGAGTTATATTGTGGCTCAATAAGCTCCTGATGGATTTTAAACCTCTCTTGTCCTCTATCCCCCCTAAGTCTCCCTCGGTCACGGATGTCTCTTCTTGCCCCCGTCGTTCCTCTTTGATTAACGCCATCCCTATTGCCTCGTCGGTTGCCCCAAGTTGCTTCTTTACCCCATCTCGCTGCATCGAAGCTAGTTCTCCTGACCTCGAGTCTACTTCGCCCCCTTCAGCGATGGTAGCAAACACTCCTGTGAAGCGAAAATACAATAAGAAAGTCTATAATACTTCGCAGATTCGAGTGAGTGCCCGTATTCAGGCGCGGAATGTAGCTGCTGCGTCAGGTCATCACCTGGTGCGCAGTTGAGACTTGTTTATGCTTTTCCATCCGTGGTTTAGGCAGTCTGTTTTGGCCTCCTTTGAGCTGCTAGAGTTCCCAGGGACTGCTAGTGGATTTGGTGGCTTTCGAGTGAGGAGTTTTCGGCCTCCTGGCTCTTGGCGCTTTCCTGCCGTCCTGATCTTCCTTCGGTTTCGAGTTGCCCGATTGGCTCCTCCAGAAGCATTGATTATCCCGGATGATGGCTCCGCCCCAGTCCTTTTTTTTAACAGTGTGGCGCTTCGCATTGATATCGCACCCTCCGCTTGGCGTGTTATTCAGCCATTTTTATAATATTTGTGTATTCTTGTTTCTGTTTTACTCCTTGTAAAACCTCTGATTATTGTTTGTAATTTAACTGTTATTATTGATTTATATATATTTTGATGGCTGGAGCCGTTTGGCTCTATCCGATTCATCAAAAAAAAACAGCCCGGGGTACTTTGGGAACAAAATGATAAAAAACCCACTACAATTAGTCACGTTATAGCACATGCTTGAGAAAATAGACAGAATAGGCCTATCCACAATAAAAATGTGGACAAAGTAAGCCCATCCTGAAGAAAAAAAAAGAATTGAAGTGGGTTATCTACCAATTGGTGAATATTGGTTATGGTTTAGTAAAATTTACCCATTTAGTTATCATGCTTAAGGAAAAACTGATTTGCACGTGTAAGCAGGTAGTTTACTTTTATGGCTCCACAGGTGAAACTTCTAATCCCAAATATTTTGCCAAGCTATCTAAACCCAATACCTGAATTATTAGGTTATTCCAAAACGCAAAGATAAACCAAGAAGACTTCCTCAAATATATAAAAGCCAAAAGAGGTACGGACAACGCACGAGCCCTACCCTCGATTCTTGGATTTTTTCGCCGTTGATTTCTTTTAGGGGTGGCCGATCGTACCGAGATGAGCCAACCGAACCAATCGATTCGGTACCGAAAAATTCGATTACCAAAAGTATGGTACGGTACAACCGTACCGAGTTCTAAAATCCGGTTCGGTTTCGGTATGAATATGATTGAGTCGGTATTTTACCGTACCGTACCGAATGATGGATTCAGAGCTCTTCTAACTATGTAATCCGGTTCGTTTGGAATAGTCTGTCAATTAGTCAATGATAAAATTAGATTCTAACTATGTACATTGACAGGAAGAGCATATTGCAATTACGGAGAGAAGAAGTGATGGTGGATTAAAGCTCAGTTGGGCTGAAGTGAACAGCATGCCATATACCAGTAAGGTAAACAACACATACCTTGAGTTATTATTTATTTAAGATTAAGTTTCTTATTAGTGTCTTTGTTAAGCTCAGGTCACAAGTGAATCTCTACGAAAAGCCACCATCTTACCCTGGTTTTCGAGAAAAGTAGCCAATGATTTTGATATGGAAGGTAATTAAGATCTGTAATTTTGAATATCGTGAACATATTGTTTTGGGGAAGTCATAACTGATACGAATTGTATCAGGTTATAAGATTAAGAAAGGTTGGGCAGTGCATCTGGATGTAGTTTCTATTCACCATGATCCAAATATATTCCCTGATCCTGAAAAGTTCGACCCATCCAGATTCGATGTAAATTTTTAACTCGAGCAATGTATAATGGCTTTAAGGTAATGCGCATAATAAGAATCTTCTCTTGTTTCAGATTCCACTGAAAAATTACAGCTTCTTGGGATTTGGAAGCGGGCCTAGGATGTGCCCAGGAATGATGAACTTAGCTAAACTGGAGATTTGTATTTTCGTTCATTATCTGATATGCAAGTACAAGTAAGATTTAACAAAAAAATAAACGACTCAGTTTTTGTAAGAAATAAATTCAAATATTGAAGCGGATTCTATGATTGCAGGTGGAGGCCTCTCGACAGAGATGACTCAGTCCATGGCACACTTGTTCGCATGCCCAAAAATAATTATCCCATCATTGTCGAGCCACTCAACTGACTGTTGCCAAAGGTCTGAAGGGCAAAACAATATATGAATTATTCAAGAACATGAATGAAAGAAGAATAATGAAAAATTGGTTAACATCGATACTCGCAGTTCGATCAATTTTGAAGATTGAATATAGTCGATGAGACGGTTTAAAAAGCTGCAATCAAACTTTAATTTTGTTTGGCATTCAAATAAAGGACTTTTATGAAGTTTATGCTTATGCTACTGTTCCCTGCTTGCTTTTGGAATGAAAATGAATTTGTGGTCTATTCTGTTTTTGTTTCGGTAGTTGTGTGATATTGTTAACTTGTTATTTTTATTGGTATTGATATTTGCTAAGGTATTTGTTGGGTCATATTTGGTATAACACCAATACCGAACCGTACCAACCGGAGTAGTTGGTATACCGAAGTTTCGGTATACTGGACTTTTTGGTTGGTAACGGTTTGCATATTTTCAAACCGAACTAGTTAGGTATGGTAATAGTACAATGTCAAAAAGTCCGGTACTGTACCGAACCCACCCCTAATTTCTTTCTTCTTCAAATTTCTCCCCAGGTATCCACTCAATTATTCCCCCTTTCTTCTCTATTATGATCTAATTTTGCTTATTGTATAGATTAATTGCCCATTTTTTTTCTAGTGTTACCTTGTGCAAATTGCACGGACTAAAATAATTTTTAGGGACTCATAAAAATATATGGAAATCAAAAAAATGTGACAGAATTATGAAAACTACTTCTTCAAAAATATAGTTCAGTGAAATTTATCAGAAAAATATGCGCATAGACCAACATTTGTGTAAATCCTAACCGACAACACCCAGGCCCTGACTCATCTCATCTCGACCCTCCCTCCCCCTCCCAAAACCACACCCTTTCTGATGCCGCCCTTCACACCTTCATCCTCTCCTGCGTCTCCATCGTCCTCAATCGCGATGACGCCTCCCTCTCTAGCACTTCCCTTCATCTCTCCATCCGCCTCACCCTACTCTCTGCCGCCTCCCTCATAACCAAATCTCATTCTTGGATCTGACACAACAATCATCCTCGTTTCAACCCATACTCTTCCCCCAAATCCAAATCTTGGGATTTCAAACCATAAATTAGAAATTGAAAAGGAAATCAAGTAATAAATTAGAATTTAATACATACACCACACATAGATACAATTGATTTAGTTATGAAAAATTTCTTAAAAAGTATTTTTACAAATACTTTTCGTGCTACATATACATTTCATCGAACATTGATGAGTAAAGCACAAATCTAGAAATTAAGTACCAGATTTGTAGATTTCAAGCATTGTATATTCAAATATGCACGAGGCAATAACAAACATGAAAAAGTAAAAGAAACCTTATCAAATCACATTCTTGAATTCGACACCGCAATCATCCCCATCTTCAACCCGTATTCTTCTGCAAATCCAAATTTTGGGATTTGAAAAAACACAAATTATAAATTGAAAATAACACCAGGTAGTAAATCAGGGTTTCAAAAATTAATTCATACACCTCACATAGATACAACTGATTTAGTAAGCACAATTTCTCAAAAATATTTTCAAAAAAACCTTGCCTGCTACATAGGTATTTCATCTAACACTTGATGAGCAAAACACAACTTTCAAAATTAAGTATCGGATTCTAGGTTTTCAAATGTTTCCTATTCAAATATGCATGAGGCAATACCAAAAAGGAAAAAGTAGTACCAAATCCCATTCTTGAATCTAACACCGCAATCATCCCCGTCTTCAACCGACACTCTTCCCTGATTCCACTAAAAATACTACCTTGATGAACGTAGTGGTTCGAAAATGGTGAAGGAGGCAACACGATGTGTGGGAGGTGGCAGCGTCGGAAGCGAGGTCGATGTTTGTGGAGGGAGCAATGTCGGATGTGAGTCGGAGGCAAGGAGGGCGCGTAAGAGGCATGTAACGACCCGGAAAATAGCATATGGCTATTTTGCATTGAAATGTGTGCGCGATTGAGAATTTCGCGCGATCATGGATTTTCTGATAAAAATTATCTTAATTGAGATATATAAGATATATTGTCTATTTTATATTATTATTATTTTCAAGATTTAATTATTTTATACGGATTATCTACGAAGTAGTTTTAATGTATTTTGTATTGTTTGGATTATTAGAGTAGAGAATTAGGCGTTATTTGAAATGTATTGAAGTTAGAGGGCTTATATGAAACATTCCCTAGATATTTTTCTATCTATTATTTTCTATTCCCCATTTTTACAAAAAAACCCCTTCTCTCCCTCTCCTTCTTCTCCTTCTTCTTCCCTTCTTCTTCTTCCACACGTTCTCCATCCCGAACCCATGAAACCCCACACCCCCCGCCGACCTCCTCCTCCCTTCTCCCTCTCCGTTCGCTTCCAACCGACGACCCCACTCCCGTCTTCTTCTTCTTCTCCGTCTTGTTCGATGCCGAACCCAAAGAACCCCGACCACCCTTCTTCTTCCTCCCGTTCGTCCACGCCCAGCCGAATCGAAAGAAACCCCGACCCATTCCCATCTTCCTCCTTCGTTCTTCTTCTTCATCCCGATCGAAACAAACCCAAAAAGAACCCATCGATCGGACGATTACCCACCCAAAATCCACCTCTATTCTTCGTCAAATCCAAATTAAAATTAGGGGTAGACTAATGGAGGGATTCTCGACATCGTAGTAGCGTCGGATTTTCAATTGGATTTTGGAAGGTATAAACCCTAACTATTTTATTGTATAGAATTTAGTAGGGTTAATTTTATTGAGTAAGAATGTTAGGGTAGAGAGATTTTGAGATGTTGGAAATTGTAGATGGGAGAAATTAGTAGGTTATTAGAGAGAATTGTGAGTTGTTAGTAAATTAGGGAT
Source organism: Hemerocallis citrina (assembly GCA_017893485.1). NCBI lineage: Eukaryota > Viridiplantae > Streptophyta > Magnoliopsida > Asparagales > Asphodelaceae > Hemerocallis > Hemerocallis citrina. Next base: position 248,270,934 of record CM030358.1, read on the forward strand.
TTGAGTTTGTAAAAGAAAATTGTAGGGATATGAATTAATTCTTGTATAGAAATAGAAATTTGTAGTTGGACTATTAGATTATTTGGAAGCGATTTTAGTAATTAATTGAGGATGAAAATACCGTTGGTATTAGATCATCACGTGCATCGCACGTGTATATCCCAAGCGTTCAGTAAACGCTTGTGTGATATTTGGGGATAGTGTTATTAGCTTTTATGATTGGTTTGAATTATTTGAGTTTAATCTCTTTGAAATTTGGTGATAGGATATATTCACAACCTTGGACGCGAGATGGCACGGCGCTTCGGATCTTCGCGGAAAATAAGTGAGTTAATTTATTATGTGTTTTTGGTGTGTTAAAGATATATGTGAGTACTATTTTATTATATGTATTTCTGTGATTTTAAGAATTACGTGAGTTAGTTTGTTTATATATTTGTGTATTTTATGGTTTAAAGAAATAAGTGAGTTAGTTTAATTATATATATTTTGTGGGTGGATGAATATGTGAATTAATTTATCTATGTAATTGTGATTTAAGAAATATGTGGTGAGTTATATATATATATATATTTTTTCGTGGTTTAAAGATATGTGTGAGTTATTTTAATTATATATTTTGTGGTTAAGAATATGTGAGTGTTAATTCATTTATGTATTTTGTGGTTTAAAGAAATAAGTAAGCATCGATTTATTTTACATATTTTTGTGATTGTAAAAATATGGTGAATTCTAACTATTCATGAGCATATAAAAACCTATATAATGGATGAGTTATTTTTAGATGATGATATCAAAATATGGGTGTATGGTTTATATACGTATTTTGATGTTTTGAAGAAGTTCGAATAAACTAAAGTATTGATATAAAAATTTATGGATCAAAGGGATCCTATAAAAAAGTATGAATGGTAGAACTTGAGAAAATAGCTAAGATGAGTAGTTGTTCTAAGGTTCAAAGAAACCATGCTTAAATGAGTATAGTAGTGGTTTTAGCTAAGAGTCTCAAAAAGAACTCATTTTAGTGGTTAGCAGTATTGAGTAAAAAGAACCCATCCTATGGATTTGAATTGTTGTAGAAAGAAACCCATGGTTAAGTTGTAGTAGAATATCATGTTTGGGTCGATTTTAGAAAGAAACTCATGTTTGAGTCGATTATAGTAGGTATGCCATGATGAGTTGATTTTAGAAGAAACCCATGCTAAGTTGATTATAGTAGATTCTTTTGTTGCTTCTAATTATAGAAGATCAAGTTTGCTAGTAAGCACAGTTGGTTGTTTCTAGGTTTGATTACCTGTATGATTGTTTGTATGTGGTTTTGCGCGTACGTGGCTCGACTGGCCCGTATGTAAATGTTGGTCTCATACGGAGCTTATTTGGCTCGTATGCATGTTGTTGTCTCATACGCGGCTCGACTGGCCCGTATGTAAATGTTGGTCTCATACGGAGCTTATTTGGCTCGTATGCATGTTGTTGTCTCATACGCGGCTCGACTGGCCCGTATGTAGCTGTTGGTCCCATACGTAGCTGTTTAGCTCGTATGTGTTTTTGGTTACTCGTATGTAGCTTCTTGGCTAATACGCAGTTTGTTGTGCTCATCTAGGGTGATATCATTGCCCTAGGGCTATCGACCATTAAGACGTGTGTTTAGCTTACTCCTAAGGGACTGTGGACGAGTCACTTCGCGGGTGCCGTCAGATCTTAACCGTTGGTTGATTGCGGACCGGAGTGTGACGAAATCCAAGTTCAGGATAGTAGCATGCGAATACGTTCGTATTGCCGGGGTCTTGGATCGATAGGCCATGAACCAGATCCTGAGGGATTCTGGTGAGTTTAGGTTGAGCAGCCTAATAGAGTTATCTTGCGAAGTCTAATTTAAGACCTAGCATGCTGTGTAATGTTGTCATTCCTAGGATTGTTCAGGGTTAGGAACATCATTAAGGTAGTGACTTATAAAGATCATTTTACTTCGACCCTTTGCCGAAAAGAGAGGAGTTGGTTGTAGGTAGCGCCTTACGACCAACTTGTCCCTCGAAGCAGGCCTTAGGTGGTGATATTGGGTTGTATCTTCCTGTCAAAGGGATACGTACGGTGCCCTCTCACGAGTTGGGAGCATGGGATGCGTATCGCGCGCTGTTAATTCCTGAAGTGCCATGATAAGGCGGGCGGAGCTAGGGGGATGGACCCCGAAACTTCGTCGGGTCCTTGGCCAGGGGGAAGCGAACAGGCCATAGATAGCGGTCTATGAGTTATGGGTTCGGAAGACCCTGTGTTCGTCTGGTTTTTGAGTGAGGTCCGGTGTACCGGGTGGTAGTGGCAAACATAGACACCATGAGCCCACTGCATTGGTGGGACTTGACCACCTGTGCAACCTCATCAGTCATGTAGTATCTGTCAGGAACAGGTTGTGTACAATTAGAAATTCATAACGCGGGTTCAAATCCCTATATATGGAGAAACGGCTTGAGATGGGGCGCATGTATTTATAGGCTGCATGTTGCTTCGGAGACTTGCTGGCATTAGAATAAGAGCATCATCGCACTAGTAAATCTGGCATTAGAATAAGAGCATCATCACATTAGTAATCTTGCATTAGAATAAGAGTATCATTGTATTGGTAATTTGCATTAGAGTTAAGTCATAACATACACTGGCACGAATTATATGTACACGTGTCCTTTCCATTCGAGATAAATTGCGAGTGTGATAGTTGGAGTAGATTAATAACCAAGCTATGGGCTTGGGATGTGATTGTGTTATTACCAAACTATGTTGGGATATGGGGTGTATTGTGATAAAATGCAAGAAATGGTAAGGTGAAATGAGATGTTAGGTTGGACATGAATGAATGTGGTAGTATGAGGATGAAGGCATATGTTTATGATGGGATACGTGATATAAGGAAACAAAATCAATATTGTATTATGAGTGGTTATTCAAATGGTTACTAAATATAAGTAGGTTATGAGCGGGTATAGATATACATACAGGTGATGACTCAGAGAGTATGTGATGTAAAATCTTAATTATGATGTTTACTTATTCAGATGTCAAGTAAGATTTGTTTATCTTGGAAATTGTGAGTTCGTTATGTTTTTACTTGTAAGTTTAATTTATTTACTTATTTAATAAATTATACTCACACCAGAAATGGCTAACCCCTTAGTGTTTGGGGGTTAGGGAGTCCCTGGACTACCCTAGGTCCCTACTGTTACAGGTCCTCAGCAGTGCAGAGGTGAGGTGTAGGTACAGGTTCCGTGGAGTGGAGCTTCAGTTATAAATTGTTGTTATGTTTTATTTGTAAATAGTAAAGATTTATGCTTTAAATTGTATTTTTGATGTATAAGTATGAGCATGATGATGAAAAGTATAGTGTGAGGCAGCAGGATATGGTTTTGATCCGTAACCATTTCGTGTGGAGTGCCAGGCGTCATGGTAGGTTTTTACAGGTAAATTTCTAAAAACTTACTACGTTTTCATAAGGAATTTATGGTTTTTATTTGATAATTGTTATACCGTTATGAGTTTGGCCCCCAGAGCATATATATATATTGCCTGTGTGATGATGCTCATTTTGGCCTGGGGAGCCCGTATTTTTATTGCCTGTGATGTAAGCTACGGAATTTAGAGCAAAATTCCGTAAGCTTTTCTGTGTTTTGGGCAAAAAATACAATGGAGACTCTGCCCAAATTTTCTTTGAAACATAACTATTTTAGTTTATGTTTAAAGTGATATAGAAATTGGAAGAATTGATTTTGGAGTCAAAAAGGAAAAGAAAAGGGGCAGGCAGTACAGTTTGGTATTACAAACTGATAATTGTAATTACTGCGTAGTAACTCGGTGTTGAAGAAAAGTTTTTAAATTTTCCAGTTTTTCTGTGTCTCGAGACTAATTGAAGGAAAGATCTTGGCATGTGTCACGGTTTCCCAGCAACGGGGAGATCGGGGCGTTACAAGGCAGGTTAGAGAGGGCAACGTCAAAGGCGAGGAGTGCGCATGGGAGACGGCAGTAGCGACGGAAGCGAGGAGGGTGCGAGGGCGCGGGAGGTGGATCGAAGAATAGGAGGGCGTGGAAGGCGGATCAGAGGTGAGTCCGATGTGAGGAGAACGCGTGGGAGGCAGTTCGGAGGAAAGGAGGGTGCGTGGTGTGTGGGGGGCAGCGTGGGAGGTGAGGGTTGGGGAGAATTTTGAAAGTGAGAGAGGACGAGATCGTGTCTGGGGAGGGTTTGCAGTTTTTTATTTCTTTATTTTATGAAAACATGTCGAACGCACGTGTTAGTTTAAGTATGAATCCTACTTTTGTTCTTCTTTCTCTATTTCAAAATAGAGGAAGAGAAGAGGGGTAGATCCATTAATTTAATATATAGTTATAATAATTATAACTTGTAGAACCATGTGCAATATTGCTAAAATTTTCATAAATAAAATGGAAAATAATAAAACTATTTTTTTTTAAATCATCTAATAACATCTATAAAATATTACACGATTTTTTAAGGTTTGATTAAGGGGTAGGATTATAGTTTAAAAAATTGGTTGGAGAAAGAGTGGGGACTGGGAATTGTCTCATATATTTGCTCTTTTTTTTTATTTTGAAAAGAAAAAAAAAGAGAAAAATATTTGGATTAAAAATGATTTTAGCATAATATATTACTAGTATAATCCTGTGAAATATTGCACAGAATTCAAAAAAATCATCTAATAATATATCGTACAACTAGGTTTGCCTGTTGACACGTGCCTACGACACGTCTTCGGAACGGTGCACCTGGTTTGATTATATAAAATAGTTTTGGACGTCCAGCAAATTAATTGAAGTAGCAAACATATTATATGAGAAAACAGTATATCTACCTTTAAGCTCAACCATCGCCTTCTTAATCATTAACTTGAATTTACCTGGAATGCATATAGTTTGTTAGAAACACTGCATAGTGTTTTTTTAACTTCAGCATCACTTTTAGATGCTTGTAATAGTTATGCAAGGACATTACTCTATAAAATAGTGCATAGAGTTTTATAGAGCTTACTCTAATCTCATAACCACTATGAGTATGTCTAAATACAAAATAAAATAATCATACATCTCTGAACTTAAATCTCATGCACACACAAAATTCAAGTCAACAAAAAACTGAGTAATCCCTTGCACAAAAAAAATTAAAAACTAAAATGTGAATTCGATTAATGAGATGAAATTAGATCGCATCGCATATAGAGACTCTCGATTCGGTGGAGGGGAGTCACCGATACGGAGCTGCTTAATATTCGCGCTCGATTTGGTGGAGGGGAGTCACCGATATGGAATCAACAGCGGATCAGATATCGGCGACGACCACTTGATTGGGGTTCGACATTGGATTTGGATTTGGATTTGCTTTGTGATTTTTCAAATTTTCAAATTTTTTCAAATTTCCAAAATTTTAAATTTTTTTTTTTTTGATTTTTTGATTTTTCTTTTGAATTTTTTTAAATTTTCAAAATTTTCAAAATTTTCAAAATTTCTAAAATTTCTAAAATTAAAAAAAAGTTAAACTTTTTAAAATTTTACAATTTTTAAATATTTAAAAAATAAATATATTTTTTTAATTTTTTTAAAATTTTTTGTTTTTTTTTGAATTTTTTTAAAAGTTTTCAAATTTTTAAATTTTTTTAGTTTTTTTATTTTTTTTTTAATTTTAAATTTTTATTTTCTTAATTTTTTGTATAGAAGAAAGAGAGAGAGAGAGAGAGATAATTAAATAAATAAAGGAGTTGTTTTGAATGGGGATTTGAATTTAAGTTTTGGAGGGAAACTTTTGGGGGGGGAAAATATGTTTTGTGAGGTTAGATCTGGGTCATTGATTTTGGGGGAGATTGAAGGAGAGCCACTTGATAGCTTTCTTTGTGTTTTATTATATAGATATTACACATTTTTTTGGGTTTGATTAAGATATATAAATCCAGTTTAAAATTTAGATGGAGAAAGTATAGGTGGATGCGTCCTGCATTCTCTCTTTTTTTATTTTAAAAAGAAAAATGTAGAAAAATCCTTGGACTAAAAGTAGTCTTAGCTTTATAACTTTATAACTATATATTATACTAATAATTCTACCCTTCTCTCTTTTCTTCATTTTGAAATAAATAATAGCAAAAGTAGGAATTCTCATGTAACTTAACACGTGCAAACCGCCTATATTTTTAATAAATAACAAAACAAACAAGACAAAGACAAAATCTATTCCTCTCCCAAATCCCACCAATTCCCCCCGGCCTCTCTGACGCCACCTTCTTCCTATCTCAAATCCCACGAATTCCTCCCACCCCTTGCCTCTCTATCGTTGCCCGTCGCTCACCTCACAACCGCCGCACACCTCGCAGCCACCACACACTGCCACACCCACGCGGCCTCCCACGTTAACTCCCATGCAGTCTCCCGTGCCCCCTAACATGCAGTCCCTCGCGCCGTCTCCCGAGTCACTTCCCAAACCCAAGTTTTTGCTGTCCCTTCAAAAAAGAAATTAACCCCCCCCCCAATTTATAGGGTTTCATCTAATTTGTTGCTTTCCCCCCCTTTGATGTAAGATTCGGGCCGCTCTGTCTGTTCTCCTATAAACCATGAAGAAAGTTAGTGAAGCATACAACACCACTGACGACAAGTCCAACCTCATCGTCGACAACATCGAAGCTGCCAACATAAGATTCTTAAATAAAGTTAAGTTTTTAGTATAAACCTTAACAGTAATTCTAACCCTGGATTTGGTTTTAATGTAGATTAATTGGGGCTAGTGATGAACAAGGAGGAGGAGAGCACCAATGTGACCTTCACACTTGACGATGACACGAGTAGGATCGATATCATTAGATGGTGAGGTTTTCCTTCTCAGAATTCAATTTTGATTTGGGGGTTTCGGTTCTTGAATGTTTGAAGCCGGACTACTAACACATAGAAATAGTAGCCCTATAGAAGTACGTAAACATCCCCCAAAATCATATTAGTATCAGTTAAGTATACATGCACTACGCTAACAAAAGTTACACAATCATCTACAACTGACTGTAAATAAACTCCATTATATTAGTTAATTAATGACAGTCAAGTTAATCCAAGGACTACAGATCTCATGATAGAAACTTCAGGTCTCTCGATTTCTTTTCTATGCTCAAGGATTTCTATAGAAGAACAATGTTGTGAACTACTGACCAGGTAAATGGTCCTCTGTTTTTCATGTTGTATGCAAAAGAACCACTTTTTTTGTTTAATGTATTTGTTCTAAGGCCCTTGGCTATAGGAAAAAAGATCTATCAAAACTGAGATGACTATCTAAGTAATGCGGAAAGGAAACAAGGAATATCGCACAACTTAACATGATACCAAAAAAAAAAAAATTTGAAAGAATTGCTTCTCTTTCTATAGTAAGATGAAAGAAAGACGACACTCGGTAATGAATGTAATGGCTGCTGGGATTCAGTATGTGATTGGGGTTTTTAGTGGTTAGGTTGGTTTTGGATTGGTATGGAGTATGGTTTGTTGATTGGTTTGGTTTGTTTGTGGGCAATGTGTATTTGGTTATTAATTTTCGTTGATGTTTAATGGTTCATTTGCTTGATGTAGAAGTCGATCTTGATCATACAAATATACAATTCATGTGCATAAGGATGGAAGTGAGGGTGGATTGGCACACTTCACAGAGTTTAGTATTTTGAACTAAATGTACTAATTTGTCAAATATTTCTTTTATACATAAAAATAAAAAATATATTAAAAAAATATAAAAAATAAAAAAATAAAAAAATAAAAAATCTAAAAAATCTAAAAAATAAAAAAATAAAAAAAATCTAGTTTGCTACCCGGTTTGTAGTAGTCAGAATGGATGATCGTGGATTGAGTTGTTAAATGATTCAATTGCTTTAATTGCATAACAGATTTGATCGGATTTGAAATTATGTATGAATAATTGCACTGGAGAAAATGAGTATACTTAGTTTTTCTTTATTTTCTATTGTTTATGTATTAAGTTGAAGATTTGATGCATGCATGATAAGTCCTTTGGGTGCGATGAGTTAAGTCTAATTATGATTACTATCCTTTGATTTCTGGTTTTCCATTTTTGCTCGAGGACAAGCAAAATCTTAAGTTTGTGGGTATTTAACAAGTGTAATTTCTACATGATTTTATATTCTTTTTACGCATTAAAATTGTGAGTTCTCGTTTGTTTATTTGAATTTCATCTTCTTTCTAATTAAATTTTTTTATTTGTTTATTTTTTAGGAATGAGGTGATTGTTAGAATTATAGACTCAAATACACGAAGTCACGGGGCTTGGAGTTGGAGAAGGTGATGACACAAAGTAATGCGAAAAAGCTGCAACAACAGCACCTAGAACTTGTACGGCTATTTTGAACATGAAGATGGATGAATATAAACTTTTGTTCCAAATAAAAGTTGTTAGTAGTCAAGTCTTGTTTGAAACGAGTACTCATACTGTTAGTTTTCGAGGTCAATCACAAATTGCAAAGCAGAAAAAAAAAATCACAAAATATTGAAACCTAGCCATGGATCCATGCAAAAACCAGAAATTGTGTTTAAGAGTTATACCTTAAAGATAGATCTGGTGTCTCCAAAATATACCAATCACAACACTGCAAAGGTTACGGTGCCTCTACTATATTCACACGAACTAATCAAATCAAGCTCTCCCTCACATCACGGTGCTAGCCGCAGGAAGGGGATGTTCCTCACGATCTCTCTCTCACACAATTTGTATGACGGCTGAGGTTTTTTCCTATGTCTTTTCTACATAAATATATCGTATATATATAGGTGTAGAAAATCAACCCTAAGAGAGTGGCGAGGCGTTTGGGCTCACAATCTGACCAGGGTCAGATTCATGTGTGGCCCTTCTAACTTTAGTTGGCCCATTCAATCTAATTAATTACCCAACCATGTAAGAACAAATCATACTAGGATTACCAATCAAATTCATCTCATGAATTTAAATCCCAATTTCAGCCCATTTTAAGTGTGTGTCCCTGTAGGTTCCCATTACAGTGACATTAATACTAAAATCATATTCTAGTGTTACAAACAGTGAGCGATATCTAACAATACATCACTATTACTCAAGTAATGGGAATGCCAGTGATTTGACATAACCTATCGTGATCAATGTTGCCATGTAGTCTAGTCCTTTTGTCGAGATATCTTAATTGACCACAAGACATAGTGCGTGTCACCATTATATAGTTCAATCTTTGGTTTCTTGATGTTCGAGTAGACTTACTAGAACAAATGAGCTCAATATCTCATATTGACTCATTTGAGGACGGTCATACATTTTGCAGTCTCACTTAATCAAGGGGTTTGTAGATATCGCTCATATTATATAGGAAGGACAAATCCTATCTAAGTCACTCACATCCCTCCGCATGATTTGTAGTATATCCAATAGTTGACTTTATAATTACCTTATTACTTGCAATGTTTGATGTCATTAAAACATATAACTTCTCATATAGGGAACCGCAGTGATTTCAAGTGAAAGGACTATATACACCATGGTCACTGTGAAAATCGCTGATGACACTCACGTAACAATCCATGCAGTGTTCTCATGGTGGATCAACCCAGTACATTATTACTCTAATATGCACCAATGTGAAGACTTGATATTTCATATCCATGAACCGTAAAATATGGTCATCAGTCTACGCACTTACTAGTCTCTATGCATTATTGTTGTCCTAATTCACAATAATACTTGACTAGGGACATTAAAGAATAGTGTTATGATTACAACCAATATAATTTCGCAATCAAGTCATGTACTTGATGTCTCATGGTATCGAACCTACTATTTTAAGGACTTTATTATGTTCATATAATCATAATAAACAACACAATAAATAAAATACCTCATACATAAAATAAACGTCATGATGCAATGTAAACTAGTAATGTCAATATACAACTGGCATCTAGGGCATACACCACATACGTCACAAACAGACTTTCGTAGCTCTCGAAAAGTCACTTTTTCTACAATTGCACGTAGATTAACAAGTTGGCAGTCAACCGCATGATCGGTTAACCGCGCAGTCAACTGTCCCACTCACTGTTGACCCACATATAGTTTCTAAATCCTAATTGCTAAAAGTAGAAAATTTATAAAAAAAAACGATAGTGGATGCTCTCATGGACATAACCATCATTTTCAAGTTCAAGTGAGAAAGATAGCCCCTTTTATATACCAGTGAAGGAGGATGGCATGATGGTATACCTAAATTAGGGGTACCTTTGACTTTTTCACTCAGAGATTCCCCAAGATTCCTACTTACGCTTTACTTGAAAAGATTCGAAGGAAGCAAAGAAAAGGAGCAAAGAGGCTTACCCACAATGCATTTCCCTCCTAGAACAATATTCTATTTGCAAAAGAACCCCTTCATGGACTAATTATTAAATAATTATATATCACCAAAAAGGCTGCATGTTCTCTTCACCACTCCCCCTACCGTACAGTCAAAGGACATGAACGGTCGACCGACCGAAGTTACGGTCTACCGCGTCGGTGCTGATGTTATATTTTAAGTGTGGGTTTCGGGTCCAATGACTTGTATTTGTATATATATGTTTTTAGGGATTTATTGGAGGCTATATATATATATGCTGATGTGAATTCTAGGGCAATCAGAAAAGATCTTGGAGGCTAAGAGAATTGGAGGAGACGACTCATCACACCATTGGAAAGCAAGAACCATAGCATTCGTTAAGATCATCTAGAGTTTTTTCTTCTTTTATACTTTTCATTATGAAATCCATTATAGAGTTTGTTAGTTTCAAATTTTCTATGAACTAATTTTCTTTTTCTAGGGCTTCAATGTAGCCTAGCTTTGAAAACACAATTTGAATTTCATTGTTAGCGTTATTCTTCCATTTTTTCACGGCTGTGTGTTTAATTTTTGTTCTTAATGCTTACAATTGTTTAGCTAACTATTTCTTGATTTATTGAATCACAGGGGATGCCGGGAGGTAACTTATGATTTAGAATCATAGAATTGAACACCATTGATTAAGCGAAATTAGAGATAATTTATCGCGATTAATGTGACTGTAGAGAAATGCATAGAACTTAGTGAATTTTCAAATAATTAAATTTGCATAGAGATGGGATGAATTATTAGTTGGGAATGTTTTTGGTGTTATTCGATAGAAGACATTGAATAATTATGGAATTTTGGTCTACAACTAGGAAGAGTAGAGTTTTGAGTTTTACGGAATTATGCGATTAGCTAGGTGAAATCAGAGCCCTAGATTTATCTTTGCTATTTATAAACCCTAACATTTTAGATTTCGTTTTTTTTAATAATTAGTTTAGTTTTTTTCTTTAGTTTAAGTTAATTTAGTTGTTGTTTTTATCAAATTTTTGATTCTTTAAATAATAGTGAATCTGGTGAATTTTGGTACTCAATAAAATAATTACTCCTTGTTGGTTCGACACTCTTTTCTTTTAAACTATACTACTTGTTGCGATTTTTTGCGTTTGCAAATTATTCCATCACTAGACACTTAGTACTAAAACTTAAATATCTCACAACCTACAAGTCGATTTATGAAACCGAAAGATGATCTGGATTCTACACTCAGATGGCTACAAGATACACCTATAAAACTCTAATTTGGTCATTGGGACAGGGTAAAAATCTCCACACAAAATTAGACAAATGATAGGGTAGAAAATCTAATGCTTCATATTTTAAAATCTCAATTCACAAAAAATAGGTTTTATAACCAGAAATGCATTCATGCTCATATTCAATAATTAAATCAGAAATTGACAATTAACATACCTAATCAAATAGGACGGTTCAACCTGGGTATGCAAATATCAGGTGGTTCAAGACTTGAATTATTCAGGAAAGGATCATGTACAAAGTGATAATACGATAATTCGATACAAAAGAGATCATGATTAGAATCGATGGTATGATAATTCTATAATGAGATAGAACTACTTGCAATAGTTCAAGAAAATGCTTACCTCTTACGACAATTACAACGGGAAAGAATGACTGGGAGAAGAGAAGCAACAACGATGATGGGCGGCAACACGACCGTGACAACGAAAACAACAAAATTAGCTAGCAATGGTAGCCAGAATAGCAGCGACGACAACAACTATGGCAGCAACTAACAACAACTCGATAGCAAGCGACATTGACAAATGACAGTACGCGATGACAACACGATGACAACAACAACAACAACAACAAGCAATGACAACAACAACAAAAACGGTAGCGAGCGAGGTGTAAGGGCTGATGGATTTTGGTGGTGTAGTACCCCGTATTTTTAAATATTATTTTTTAATTTTTATAATGAATTAAAATGATTTTTGGAGATTTAATAAATATTTTCCTGGAAGTTTATCTTTTTACACGTGCCAAACACGTGCAAATATTTTCTTGAGAAGTTCAAAAGCTAAAATTTCTTCATGGAAAATCATTATTTATTATTTGGGATTTATTTATAATTTTTCAGATTTTTTCTGAAATTAATTGGATCTATTTACAAATTTTATGAAAAAGAATGATCTTTTTGCAAAATTGTCATTTTGAGGGGTGAAAGTGCAAAACTGTTTTCTAGACTTTTCAACAGTACTGGTTGGAGTTAAGGAGTCTATTTTGCTTTTAAATCTCAATTTAATTGATTTTATCAAGTTCGAAGTATAGGAATCTATTTATGTAAAGTTGTATTTTCAAGGAGTTATTTTGCAAAAGTGTCTAGAAACCCTAAAACTTCTTACCCCGGCTATTTAAAAGAAAAATGCAGGCGTCTTTCGCTGCACAACATTGTGTTTTCTTATTTTTGGAGGATTTGGAAGAAGATTTTGGATCTCGCGAAGGAAAGGCTTCTTATCAAGGGATTTCTTCATTTAATGTGAGTGACATATTTGTTTTGTGTTGTTTTATGGATGTTGTATGTGAGTGATGTAAATTATTTGTTGTTTGTTTTATGTATGTGAGTGATATAATTGTTTTATTTGTTCTTTGAATGTTGTATGTGAGTGACATGTTTGTTTTTTTTCTTTTATTTTGTGTATGTTGTATGTGAGTAATTGATTGGTTGATTGTTTATTTATGTGAGTGGTAAAATTGGTTCTTTGATCTATGAATGTTTAATGGATCTTGGATATTGAACATTATTGCTAGAAAACATGATTAGGGTTTGAGTATGACTATGAAAATAATGGATTGGATGGATGAATGATTTGATCTTGAGAAACCCTAATGGTATATGATTACAAATTTGATTATGGTTATGAGTTGTGGTAGAAATTCAGTTTTGAGAAATTTGAATGGAAGAGTTATGAATCAAGAGATCATGTCATGAAAAATTGAAATTTGAGAAATTAGTTGAGTTGAGGAGATATACCCAAATTGGGGATTCTTTGAGATTTTGATATTTGTATGGTTTGGATCTGAATACGAACTATTTCAGTGAACGATGAATTTTGTAAGAAACTCTAATTTTTATTATATGCACAATCCATGTATTAATTGAAAGAATCAACAAAATCTCTATTTTCATGAATTCAAGCAATTTGATTTAGTTTTATGGACTATTATATGTCCTACCAGTCGTATTTGGTTATATAAGAAATAAGTTTTCATCAAAATCGTTTTCATAAAGTAAAACTATGTATCGGTTGAATTGTGCACAACCAAAATACTGCAGACTGAAGGCTGACAGTCGACTGTCGTGAATTCTCAGTCGACTGATACGATCCGGCTACAATGTTCTTTAGTTTTCTCGAAATTTCCTTGTGGACAGTCGACCTATACCTTTTACAGTCGACTGGTACACTTAGAATTATATTTTTAGTCATTGTAAATTTCTCTCTGGACAGTCGACTTATCCCCTTTTCAGTCGACTGCTTGTACTTAGAATAATTTTCTTAAAGATTATTGGATTTTTCTCTCTGGACAGTCGACCTATGACTTTTACAAGTCGACTTATAAGACTTAGTTTATTTTTCTTAAGACCATGAAATTCTCATTCTGGATAGTCGACTTACTCTTGTTATTAGTCGACTGATACTGATGTATTCTTATAATTTTGAATGATCTTTCAAACGATCTATTCTTTAAATGTTTTGATCTATAACGTATTATTCTATACTTTATCTTCTATTGCGCATATTTTTCAAGATGTTAAGTTGAGCAATTTATGTTGGAAGGTTGGTTTGGATATTTAAGTTTGAGTCTCTAGTGGGTGTGTGTGACCCTAGTATACCGGCGGATGAGTTATTTATGTTTGGGCCTGTTGAGGCATTTTAGTTGTTCCGATGTTGAGTTAAGTCCGGTAGGGTACACCAACTCTAGGAGATTCGTTAAGTGATTAAATAACCTAAATGATAAGGACAGGTACTAGTGGTGATATGATGAACGAGAACATGGGTTATGGACCTCAGTATGGCTTGCGGTGTGAGATAATCCCCGGAATTATCCATGTGTAAGTGAAATAGTCTCCGGAATTACCTGTGGTGTGGGATTGATCTCCGGAATTATCGGAGTCAAGGCGACGCACATGTCGTATTCGTGTGATGAGGTGCCATTGCTTGCGGTGTGGGGTATTCTCGAAGATTCCAAGGTGTAAGTGAAATAGTGTCCGAAATTATCTATGGATAGAGTTTGACCTTCGGAATTATCGGGGCATGGGCTAATACTCACGGTTTATCTTTATCTCGTAGTAGTCATCGTGTTAGGATTAGTGCGTAGCGGGGATTGAACCCTATAATGTGGAGACGTTAAGGGCTTGCACCGGACCTATGTAGAGTGGGATGCATAGACTCCGACAAGTACGCATTAGAGAGTCAGCATATAGACTTGTATTTTCTTGATTGGTTTCACGCATGTGTTTTTCCTGTTTCTACACTTGACACTTAGTTTAGTTTCACATGAGATTTACATGTTTCCTTGCTATGTCATATTTTATGTATTATTATTTGTCACATGTTGTTTATGAATCCATGCTTTACTTATGTTGTTTGTTTTATGTCACTCACACCTTTATGGCTGACCCCTCTAGTTTTGGGGGTTAGGGTTATCTCTAGCCTCATATTTTAAAGGTGATTTCTTAAGGCTCGGATTTGGATGCTTGAGTTCGAGTGATTTAGTGACATATGTAAAATGGAAAGTGTTGTAAAGAAAAGAGAATTATGATTTGAGATGTATTGTATTCCGTTGTGCTATGTAATTGATTATTGTAATGAAAGTTGGAAAAATTTTATTGGTGTTAAATTGGGTTTAATATTACATTGAATTTGATGTTGGGAATTGTGCCACGTATTTTCTAAGATATCATATTAGAAATTCGGGGCGCTATAAAGGTTGGTATCAGAGCATGCTTTAGTAGTAATACTAAACATGGTATAAAAATAACCTAGGTGTGGACATTAGAGTGTAAGTACCTAGGTGTGGACATTAGAGAGTGAGTATCACATAGAACTGAAACATGATATTTTACCTTTGGGGTACAGTTGAGGTTCTGCCAAAGGGTGTTGATGTGAGAATGAATTGTGTGTGTGGTGCTCTAACTTTTCCCTTGTTTTGCAGTATTCAGTATGGTTGCACCCAGACCCAGGAATGGTGGTAACAATGGTGATGGATCTGGAAGTTCTCGAGGAATTGGAATTGATCTCGAGGCCAAATTTGCCAGGGTGTATCAGAATTTGGAGGCACTGATGGCATCTAATTTGGCTCAGAATCAGAACCAGCATCAGAATCATGGAACTGGACCAGGATTGGTTAACGCCGATCCCATCAAGCAGATCGAGTCCTTCAAGAGGATGAGGCTGCCAGTTTTTGAGGGGCAATCTGATCCAAACGAAGCTGATGATTGGATTAGACGGATGGAGACAATCTTCGAGGTCTCGAAAACTCCGGCAGCCAATAAGGTGAAGTTGGCCACGATGCAATTGGAGAAGGACGCTGGTGTTTGGTGGCAAACGGTGAAGAGGACATTGGGGGACCAGCAGATGACTTGGGAGGATTTTCTGGAGGAATTCAGGGATCGCTTTTTCCCCTAGATATTCAGGAGAATAAGGCGACAGAATTCTTGAATCTTCAGCAGGGCAGCATGACCATGCGAGAGTATGAGACCAAGTTTGCTCAGCTGTCGAGGTATGCACCAGAGTTGATAGTTGACGAGGCGAAGAAGGCCAAGAAGTTTGAGCAGGGCTTGAGGCCAAACTTAAGGTCGAGAATGATCCCGTTGGGCATAAGAAGGTTCGACAAGCTGGTCAGGAGAGCAGCTGTGACCGAGGAAGACATGGACCAGTTCCAGATGAAGCAAGAGACCTAGTTCAGGAATAAGAGGCCAGCATCAGGTCAGAGTGGGAAGGGATTCCCAGCGAAGCAAGTCAGGTTTAGTGATCTAGTGCAGAAGGCACCTGCAACTCAGGAAGTGACTTGTTATTACTGCAAAGAGGCAGGTCATTACAGGTCAGCATGTCCTAAGTTGGCGAAGAAAACTTGTTTCCAATGTGGGCAGGCAGGACATTCTAAGTCTCATTGTCCGCAGTTGAGGAAGGATGGTCAGGGTGGAAGCAAATTCCAGAGGCAAGGGCGAGTGTTTGCATTAACCGAAGAGGACGCGGGTAACTCGGAAGATGTAATTCAGGGTATGCAAGAGTTTTGATTTTATTTTTAATCAATGTAATAAGTAAAACCTTTATTTGAGAATAATTGGAGATTGAGTATCATTCTTCATGTAACAGGGATTTTATGATTAATGGAATTAAGGCAAAGGTTTTATTTGATACTGATTTTTCACATACTTTTGTGTCGCTAAGTTTTGCAAAGATCTTAGGTGTGGAGCCTAAGTTGTTTCCAGGCAAGGTTTTGTCGGTGGCAATGCCGTCAGGTGAAGAATTGATTGCCGATCGATATTACGAGGGCTGTGATATCGAGATTGGCGGGAGATTATTCGGCATTGATCTGATCGAGCTGCAAGTCTTAGGAGTGGATGTGATCGTGAGCATTGATTGGATGGTAATATATGATGCCACAATTGAATGCAAGCAGAAAGAGGTGTTAGTTAAAGCACCTGGTGGTCCCGCAGTGACTTTCCAAGGGAAGAAGAAGATTCTGAAGGTGGTTGCAATGGTATCCAAGATGGCGATTCCAGATGAGGTCAAAGGCATTCCGGTTGTCAGAGATTTTCCTAAGGTGTTCTTGAAAGATTTTCCAGGATTACCTCCGCAGAGAGATGTGGAGTTTTGCATTAATGTTCAGCCGGGGAGTGCTCCGATTTCTAAGGCTCCGTACAGGATGGCACCTGTAGAGCAAGACGAAGTGAAGAAGCAGATTGAGGAGCTGTTGAGCAAGGGGCTTATTAGGCCGAGTTCCTCACCGTGGGGTGCGCCAGTGTTGTTAGTCAAGAAGAAGGATGGGTCAATGAGGATGTGCATTGACTATCGGGAGTTGAATAGGGTGACTATTCAGAACAAGTATCCACTGCCGCGGATTGATGATTTGTTCGACAGGCTTCGAGGAGCAGCGGTGTTTTCGAAGATTGATTTGAGATCAGGTTATCATCAGGTTCGAGTCAAGGAGGAAGATGTGAGTAAGACAGCTTTCGGGACTCGTCATGGAATCTATGAGTTTTTGGTGATGCCATTCGGATCGACGAATGCGCCAGCAGTGTTCATGGATATGATGAATCGGGTTTTGATGCCATTTATTGACTCCTTCGTAGTGATCTTCATTGACGATATTTTGGTGTATTCAAAGTCGGAGGAGGAGCATTCTATGCACTTGACAGCGGTTTTACAGAAATTGCAGGAGCATAGCTTGTATGCCAAGTTGTCGAAGTGTGAGTTTTGGAAGTTTGAGGTAGCTTTCCTTGGTCATATCCTTTCTAAGGAGGGAGTGGCCACTGATCCTCAGAAAGTTGAAGCAGTGAAGGATTGGCCCAGGCCAACGTCTGCGAAGGAAGTCAGAAGTTTCTTGGGTTTGGCTAGTTACTACAGGAGATTCATCCAGGGTTATTCTCAGATTGCAGTTCCTTTGACAGGTTTGACCCGGAAGAATGTGACATTTTCATGGACTGATAAGTGTGAGGAGAGTTTCCTTGAATTAAAGGAGAGGTTGAATACTGCACCTATCTTAGCTTTGCCACAAATTGGGAAGGATTATGATATCTTCAGTGATGCGTCTCTCAGAGATTTGGGTTGTGTCTTGATGCAAGAAGGCAAGGTCATTGCTTATGGTTCGAGGCAATTGCGTCCGCATGAGAAGAATTATCCGACGCATGATTTGGAGCTAGCAGCTATTATCTTTGCCTTGAAGAAGTTGAGGCATTATGTCTATGGTGAGAAGGTCAATATGTACACTGACCACAAGAGCCTGAAGTACATTTATCAACAGAAGGATCTAAATCTTTGGCAGAGAAGGTGGTTGGAAGTATTGGAAGACATTCGTCCTGAGATCAAGTATCATCCGGGCAAGGCGAATGTGGTAGCTGATGGACTTAGTAGGAAGAGTAGTTTATCAAGTTTGATCACTACTCGGAGCGAGTTGGCAGCAGATATTGATCAGGCAGGTATCGAGGTGGTGCTGCAGGGTTTAGGAGCGTCTTTGGCTCAGTTGAGGCTGCAGTCTTCCTTGAGGGAGAGGATTGTGGAAGGTCAGAGGTCAGATTCAGAGATTTAGAAGATGCTGCAACAGGTTTCAGAATGCAAGCTATCGGAATTTCGTGTTCAAGATGGAGTTCTTTGGATGGGTGAGAGGTTGTGTGTTCCGGATAATGCAGATTTGAGAGAGAGTACCTTGCAGGAAACACACAATACTTTGTTGTCAGTACATCCTGGAGGCACGAAGATGTACAGGGACATCAAAAAGCACTTTTGGTGGTCTGGTATGAAGAGGGATGTGGCAGATTTCGTGGCAAGGTGTCTGACTTGTCAGCAGATCAAAGCAGAAAATCAAAGACCTGGAGGTTTGTTACAGCCGTTGCCCATTCCGGAGTGGAAGTGGGAGAATATCAGTATGGATTTCATTACGGGTTTGCCGAGGAGTTCAAAGGGCAATGACTCGATTTGGGTTATCATGGACCGTTTGACTAAGTCGGCTCACTTTCTAGCCATGAAGATTACTTGGTCGTTGGAGAAATTGACTGAGTTGTACATTGGTGAGATTGTGAGGCTTCATGGAGTTCCAGTGTCGATTGTTTCCGACAGAGATGCAAGGTTCACTTCAAGGTTTTGGAAGAGCCTACAAGCAGCTTTAGGCACCAGAACTGATTTCAGTACCGCTTTTCATCCACAGACCGATGGTCAGACGGAGAGGGTGAATCGAGTGCTGGAAGATATGCTGAGGGCTTGTGTTATGGATTTCGGTGGTAGTTGGGAGAGATACTTGGAATTGGTTGAGTTTGCTTCTAACAATAGTTACCATGCGGGTATCGGGATGGCACCGTATGAGGCTTTGTACTGGCGGAGGTGCAGGACACCAGTTTGTTGGTACGAGGTTGGCGAGAGGCAGATGTTTGGACCTGAGATCGTGCAACAGACGACGGAGCAGATTGAGCTGATTCGCAAGAGGTTGGTCGAGGCTCAGAGTCGGCAAAAGAGTTATGCTGATACTCGATGAAGGAACTTGGAGTTTGAGGTTGGGGATGCAGTTTTCCTCAAGGTGTCTCCGACCAAAGGAGTAATCAGGTTTGGTAAGGGAGGCAAGTTGGCGCCAAGGTATATTGGGCCATACAGGATAGTGGAGCGGATTGGTAAGACAGCATATAGATTGACTTCCAGAGGAGTTGGCACAAGTGCATGATGTATTCCATGTGTCATTGTTGAGGAAGTATGTGCCAGATCAGAATCATCAGTTGGTAAAGATTCCTGAAGGTTTACAGGTAAACTTGAGTTACAAGGAACAGCCTGTTGAGATCGTTGACCGTAGGGAGAAAGTACTTAGGAGCAAAGTGATACCTATGGTCAAGGTGCTGTGGAGGAATCAGCAGCTCGAGGAGGCTACTTGGGAGCCAGAGGATCGCATGCAAGAGGATTTCCCTGAGCTTTTTGTATGAATGTATTTTCTTTTATGTGATTGTAATTCTTTTGGATGATTGTACCTTTGAGTTGAGTTGTATTCCTTCTATTTGATAATGTTCTCATATGCAATTGTTTGAACTATGTTTCCATTTATGAGATATTGCATCCTGATATGGCTAAAAATGGGATTAAATCAGAACCGTCCAAATCGGGCGCGAATCTTAAAGACTAGGGGCAAAATGGTAATTTCACTCCACAAACGGGTCTGAAGTGGGTCCTGGGTCTTCTCCCCAAAGACCCAATAACTCACAAACGGATCCATCTCAACTGGGTGCAGGTTCCAACCCGCAGCAAGCCCAGCCCAGCAGGATAGAATTAGGGTTTCTGATTAATCCTAATCAACGGCCCTGATTCGTATCTATCCTTTCACTGGGAATTAGGGATTACATTCCTAATCTGTTCCTAGGGATTACATTCCTAATTTGATCCCAAAGGCGGCTATAAATACCCCCCATCCACCACCATTAAGAGGTAATCAATCTTTTGCCCGTTTACGCTCTCTCATAATCTTTCCTGGTTATTGACTTGAGCGTCGGAGGGTGCGTCGCTCGGATCAACCCCGGTGTCTTGCACTTTTTGCAGGTGAGCAGTGGGAGTCAACGGTCAAACTCTGGTGGAAGGTTCCAAGTTTGCTATTCGGATTCCCTAAGAATCCACAAATACTATCTGTTTGCCCCCACACCAGATTTAACGGTAACAGATTGGCGCCGTCTGTGGGAACAACAAATAGCAGCCCTTCCTCTTCCCGTCAGGTCAGACCTACCCAGCCATGCCTCCCCGAAAGCTGAGATCCCGAGGGTCCAACCGCGGACCCACTCCCCCTAAACCACAATAGGAGGTCCCTCTCTAAACCATCCAGCCAGCGGGACTTCCCCCCCAACCTGATCAAGTCCTGCGGCAGGACCAACCTCCTCCTCAGAACGCCGGAGCGGGGGGCTCCCGTCCCAATCCTCAGAAACAACCTCTTCAACATGATCACGTCTCCGTGCACAACCCCTCAACGGATTCCATGGCATCTCACAATCCCCGGGCCTCCGATGACCTCCGCAACACCCTTAACAATCGACATGAGGAAGAGGATCTTCGCCGCCGATTGGATGAAAGGCGGGCCCGAGAGGGAGTCTCCCGCCAACAACGTCCAAATGAGCGATCTCCTCATCGTCGAGAACATAGGAGGTCCCCGCCTCACCGAAGAGGGAGAGAGTCCCCCGAGCACTATAGAAGAAGGCCTCGCTCACCGAGGGATGATAATGCTCCTATCACCCGAGCTGAATTCCAGCAATTCCAGGCAACTATTTTGCAAGCCCTCCATCACCGACCCAACAATAATGATGCTCGAAGGGTCCCCACTCCTCTTCCGATCCAAAGTCCTCGCCAACATTCCCTAACTCCTCCTCCAGCTCCTAGCAACCCCCAGCACATTCCTAGTCCTCGTCACTCCCGGGGCTACCGTCGTCATAGCCCCTGCTCTCCCTCGTACGAAGATGAGTCCAGAGGCTCGTTTGAATATCGTCGAAGGGATGACACTGTCTACCATCGTCTCCACAAAATGGAGAGGTGCTTGGGTCAGCTAGATAGAGAAGAAGAGCTTAGAGGAAGGACCCTCCGTCCGAGCCGACCTCCTTTCTCTCATACCATCATGGAGGCGCCCGTTCCAATAGGCTTCAAGCCTCCACAGTTCAAGACTTATTCCGGGGAGTCCGACCCCGTGGACCACATCGAAAGCTTTAAGACCCTCATGCTAATCCACCAAGCTTCCGATGCTCTGCTGTGCAAGACCTTCCCCGCTACTCTCAAGGGTCCGGCCCGGGAATTGTACTCTCGCCTCGCCCCATCCTAAATATTCTCCTTCGAGCAATTCGAGACCCTCTTCGTCACCCACTTCGTGAGTAGCCGCCGAACTGAGAAGAACAGCATTTCGCTACTCTACCTCAACCAGAAGAAGGGTGAGAAGCTAAGAGACTATGTGAAAGGGTTCACCGCGGAAGCTAGGTCTATCGCTTCCCTCGACCAGTCGGTCGCTGCAGCAGTGTTCCAATCAAACGTCCTTAATTCTAGCCTCTGCTCCTCCCTTGCCAAGAAGCCCCGCAGAACTTCTCCGAAGCGAGAAGTATATTCGGGCCGAGGAAGCTGAGCACCGCCCCAACTTTGAGGGGCCTTCCTCCGGGTCCAAGAGAAAGGGAACAGAGGAAGAAGGAGCTAAGAAGCTCAAGAAGGACAATGGCGGACAACGTCGACCTCCCCCCAGATTCGAAAAGTTCACTCCTCTTAACGCCAACATTTCCACTATTCTCATGGAGGTTGAGAAAGGAAGGGGTGCTACCCCCTGCCCCGAAAATGAACACCCCTGGCAAGAAGAGGGACAAAGAAAAATGGTGCCGCTATCACCGGAACCATGGCCACGACACCAATGATTGTCAGGCCCTGAAGAACAAGATAGAAGCCCTCATCCAGAGGGGGCAACTGGCCAAATTCGTGAGAAAGGACCGAACTGACCTTCTGCCTCCCCCTCGGGGGGCTAACAAGCGTCCCGAACAATACAATGAGACACCCGAATTTGAAGAGGAGCGTGTCCTGCACCTCATTCATGGGGGCCCGATGGGGGGCTCCTCCAACTCCTCTCGAAAGGCGTTTATAAGAGAAGTTAAATCAGTTCGCGGCACACCTCCTCCTAAAGGCCTCGGAGTACCTGTCACATTCTCAGATGAAGACCTTGAGGGTGTCCGAACCCCTCATTGTGATGCACTTGTCATCAACCTCCATATGGAGAACTTTAAAGTGGAGAGGATCCTGGTGGACAATGGCAGCTCCGTTAACATCCTCTTCCTCGCCACTTTCAAAGGTCTCAAACTATCCCGGGACAGACTTAAGCCTGCCGGCTACACACTCCCTGGGTTCACGGGAGTGCCAGTGACAATTGAAGGGGTGATCACCCTCGACGTAACCGCTGGCAAAACTCCTACTACCCAAACGGAGCCGATGGACTTCATGGTCGTCGATGTCCCCGCTGCTTATAATGTGATTCTGGGCCGACCTGGCCTAGCTGCTCTCGAAGCCATCCCTTCCGCTTATCACCTCAAGATGAAGTTCCCCACCCGGAAAGGAGTAGGGGAAGTAAGAGGCAGTAAGGAAATGGCCCGCAAATGCTACATGACCTCTACTGGGGGTCCAGTCTCTCCCTCGAAACTCTTGAAATCCCCCAAGATGGTGTCCGACCAACGTCCGAGACAGTGGATGAATTGGTGGAAGTGCTCTTCTCTGAGCAAGATCCGAGCCGCAAGTTCTTTATCAGCAAGACCCTCCCATCTGCCCTAAGCTCGGACATAGTTCAATGTATTAGAAAGAACCGCGACCTCTTTGCCTGGTCAGCCGCCGACATGCCTGGAATTTCCAAAGAGCTTCTCGTCCACCATCTGAGTGTTGCACTGGGGTCCAGACCGGTTCAACAGAAGAGGTGCAAATTTGCTCCCAAACGCCAACAAGCTATAAAAGAAGAGGTGGACAAGCTCCTCAAGGCTCGGTTCATACAGGAGGTCAATTATCCCGAATGGCTCTCAAATATTGTGATGGTAAAGAAGGCCAACGGGAGTTGGAGAATATGTATCGACTTTACCGACCTGAATAAAGCATGTCCCAAAGATCCATTTCCTCTCCCAAGTATCGACACCCTGATCGACGCAACTTTGGGCCATGAACTCCTCAGCTTCATGGATGCCTTTTACAGCTACAATCAGATTCGTATGTTTCCCCCGGATATCCCGAAGACCTCCTTTGTAACCGATCAGGGCCTTTACTGCTACAGGGTAATGCCTTTCGGGTTGAAGAATGCAGGTGCCACTTATCAACGCCTCGTCAACAAGGTTTTTCAAGCACAGATCGGCCGAAATATGGAGGTATATGTTGACGATATGCTTGTGAAGAGCATCCATGGGGCCGATCATGTGACCGATCTGCAAGAGGCGTTCGATGTACTCAGGGAGAATGATATAAGGCTCAACCCGAACAAGTGTGCGTTCGGGTCTCGTCGGGGAAATTCCTAGGCTTTATGGTCAGCCAAAGAGGAATCGAAGCTAACCCCGAGAAGATCAAGGCCATATTGGATATGGCTCCCCCGAAGAATGTTAAAGAGGTTCAGAAGCTAACAGGTCGCCTTGCTTCCATAGGGCGCTTCTTTTCTAAGTCAGGGGAAAAGTGTCTTCCCTTCTTCAAATCTCTGAGGGGGGCAAAAGGCTCCGAGTGGGGTCAGCAGCAACAAGATTCATTCGACCAGCTAAAGGCTTACCTAGTCAATCCTCCTCTCCTCTGCAAACCTGTTCCCGGGGAAGCCCTCTACCTCTACTTAGCCGCCTCCGAGCAGACCCTCAGCGCTGTCCTCGGATGGGAAGAAGATAAGACTCAAAAGCCCATCTATTACGTGAGCAAGGTACTTTGGGATGCCGAGCTCCGCTACCCAAGGATAGAGAAGATGGCATACGCCTTAGTCATGGCCGCGAGAAAGCTTCGCCCATATTTCCAGTCCCACTCGGTGGTCGTTCTTACCGACCAACCGTTGAAGCAAGTTCTTCACAAGCCGGAGACTTTCGGTCGTCTCATGAAATGGTCTATCGAGCTGAGCCAGCATGATATAACCTACCTGTAACGCCCCGAATTCCAAATACAACTGAATTCGAGAGTTCTACAGGATCTTTCCACTTCATTTAGTATAATTTTACAAGGAAATTTGAACTTTTCACTTTACATCAGAGTTACAAGTAAAACATTACACTTTACATTGCACAGCGGAAGTAAAATTACGACAATTAAATAAATGTACAACAACTTGAATAATCTTTAAGCATATGTTCCTCTTTAATCTTTATCATGTCGCTTACCTGCATATAAAACTGTGGGTATTCAACTGACGAACATTATACACGGCCATCCTCTCAATGCCGTAAATAGTATAACTAATTTTCCATATTTAGCAAACACAAACTTGTCACATATCAAACTAAAGGGACTACCCTATTGATGTCGTGTTGTGATTGTGCACTTAGTCCTTAATGCAGTTATTTATGTTACATGACACTAATGCACACTTGTTCGGATTCTATGCATCCCATACTACATAGGTCCGAGGGCAAGCCCTTAATTGTTCTTCATTTTGTAGGGTTCAATCCCTCGCCATGACTTAATCTACTACTGTAATTACGGTAGGTATCCTAGATGATCTATGAGTACAAGCACGTGTACAGAAAACCTAGAGGAAAATCCTACATCATGTCACGACGCATCGTGAAGACAGCCCGTGGCAATTCAGCCTCCTTCATGGCACACGATCCTCTTGCAGTCACCAAACATTCCACAAGCGTCACCACCGGGACGGTACTCTGGAGCAGTATCCACGTCATGTCACAACGCATCGTGAAGACAGCCGATGAATACTCTCACGCCGCCAATCCAATGGCCCTCATCTCATGTTTTTCTCCTACTTTCATCACGTCTCCACTATGTACTAATCCTTAGTTCTTATTAGAATCATGAACAAAATCAAAGCTCTAGAGTTAGCCTCTCCACTAAACCGGACTTATTCATTCATTCAAATATGGCCAACCTTGATCTTTCATTTCAAATTTCATTTCATTTCTTTCCAAATGTCAGGGGAGACTTAGCTACTCTTTTGTTTCAATTCCAATTCACAATTTCTAAAGTTGAGCGTTTCCAACTCATAAGTTCACATGTTGAGTTGTCATACTCAAAAGTATTTCTCTTTTCCAATCATGATTTCTAAATTGTTCAATAGCCCATAATTATACATTAAATTCAACTATTCATCATGTAACTCATGAAATATTATTTTCACATTAAAAACCACATCGCTAGTTATTCATTCAAAGATGGACATTTACACTTCATAATTTGTCGAACTATTCTCCATTGAGAATAATTCACATTACTTCACATAATTCCCTTTTTTTTTGGTATTTCTTTTCTAATATTCCACTTTAAGTCTGTAATGCCCTGATTTTTCAATTTATGAAAAATTATTTATTTTGCACGTAGTGTGCACGTGCAATATTTTGGTTAATATTTTCATCAAGATGAGTAAAGATATTTTAATATGTTTTTTAATTAATTTATACAAAATCCTTCTTTTAAATAGATCTTTAAGGCCTTTTCTTTAAAAGCCCAAAGTTAATTTAATTTATTATAATAATTATTTTGGCCCATTAACTAAAGCCCATGAGTCAATTTATTCTTAAAAGCAACTTGTCATGTAGAATACAATTTAAAGACTATTTTATTTTTATACAAAAATTAAATGTACAATTTTTGAGTCAAATGGCATGCACGTGCACTACACATACACGTGCAAAGTGCACTTTTTCCCATGCATGGCCGGTTGCATTCTTTGGAGGGAAAACTCAAATTTTGAGTGGAGTCATGGAGTGATGGTTATTGGATCATGGGTAGTTGGTGTAACTCCTCATTAAATCTCCACCATTTGTTCCTAACTCCTACTTCAATCCTAGCCATCTATTTCCTATGATTTTTAGTATAAATACCCCCTCCCATGGTTAGTATTCGTGTGCAAATAAACTCTTCCAAACCTATAGTCTAATAGTATTATCTAGTAGTATTTTGTGAGTTAAAAGATTGAGTTGTGAGTGGGTATTGTGCTTGTTTTCAATCAAGAAGGAGAGGCCGGCTATTCAAAGGAGGAGAGCTCGGGTTGGTGCTTTTGGAGGCTTGTGCGCGCGTGTACAAGGAGGAGAAGCATTTCGTTGCAAGGACATTTGTCTATGAGATTGCTAATTGTTCTTTTCTTCAACAAGGTGGGTAAAATTTTTCCTATTTCTAAAGTAGGAAGGCATGCTAGTTTAATTAGAAAGAATGAAGCATGGAAATGACTAAGAAGAGCACACTTTAATTGGGAAAAATGACTTCTTGAATGATTGAAATGTGGATATGCAATTTTATATGTGGTTCTATTATTTGAGTTGTATGTGAATTGATTAGAATCATGGATTGATTAATAAAAACACATTTATTACTATCAAGAACTACACACAAAAGTTAGTAGTTTGATTTTACCATTTCATGTGTTAAATAGATCCTTTGTGTTGATATGGGCATGAGTAAATTAAAATATGTGTTTGATGTTAGGAAAATGATTAAAGTCAGAGAATTAAGGTGAAAATTTATTGATAAAAAGATTGGAATGCTACTATGCGAATAAATGTCGAAAAGAGAAGAAATATAGTATTATAATGTATAATTTGAATTAGTGTATGAAAATACGTTTTCATTGTTACAAAAATTATTTTGCTCATACTGGTATGTAAATTATGTGAAGTAGTATTAATCTGGAGTTGTACAGTAATTTTTATGAAGACCAAATGAAATTGGGACTAGTTGAACATCGAAATGTTCTAAATAACAGGGAGCACGGATTAAATGAATATGAAATTATATTAGTGACAACCTGAGCACGTAGCTCAAGTGGTCATAGGGTGCGGTTGGGTTCCCTGTGGTGATCGGTTCGAATCCCCTGGCCAAAACATTTTATTCCATGTTTTTTTTAAATAAAAGAAGAGTAGCAGCCGAGAGCTCTTATGGCTCTCAGCGCCTCTTTATGACGCCAGTAGCAATCGGCCTAGTGGTCCTGGCTTTTGGTTGGGTTCTCTGGGGTGCTGGGTTCGAATCTTGCCCTCGGCAAGATTGAAAAATCTTTTTTGGGGGTTTTTAATTGGCCAAAAATTATGAAAAAAATATGGTTATTCTCCTAAAAATATAAGGGACTTTATAAAAATGATTTGAGAATTATTGCATGAAATAAAATGTGATTTGAGAATAAAATGTGTAATGAGCAATATGGTATATAAGTGTATTTTTGGGAAAATTATAACTTGCAAAAAGAAATTAAAATGAAGAATTAGAAGATTAATAGAGTAAAGATTGAAGTGATATTATGTGATGGATGTGAATTGTGAGTATTCGTTAGTAATGTGTAGTATTTCACATTTGAGAACGATGTGACAACTATGAAATGTGAACTATTCTCGTTGGAGAATAGTGCGACAAATTATGATGCTTGATTGAACACTAGTGATGTGGGTTTTTAATGTGAATATAATAATTCATGAGTACATGAGGAATAGTCGAAATTAATGCATAATTGTGGAATATTGAATGAATTAGAAATCATGATCGGAAAAGAGAATTACTTTTGAGTATGATGACTCAATATGGAAATTTATGAATTGGAAATACTCATTTTGGAAATTATGAATTGAAAATTGAAACAAAAAGAGTAGCTAAGTCTCCCCTGGCATTTGGAAATAAATGAAATAAAAATTTGAAATGACAGACCAAGGTTGGTCATGTTTGAATGAATGAATAAGTCCGGTTTAGTGGAGAGGCTAACTCTAGAGATTTGATTTTTGTTCATGATTTTGATAAAAACTAATGATTAGTACATAGTGGAGACGTGATGAAAGTAGGAGAAAAACACGAATATGGGGGTCATCGGATTAGCGGTGTGAGAGTGATCCACAGGCTGCCTGCTTGATGCGTCAAGACATGGTGTGGGCACTACTCCAGAATTATCGTCCCGGTGGCGACGCTTGTGGGATGTTCGAGTGGCTATGGGTGGTGCCATTGTTCCATGGCGAAGGCTGAATTGTCCATAGGTTGCCTGCTCGATGCGTCGTGTCAGTGCGTGGGATTCCCCTCCAGGCTGCCTGGACATGGGCTCGTAGATCATAGGACATCTAAGATACTTACCGTAATTACAGTAGTAGATTAAGTCATAACGAGGGATTGAACCCTACAAAGATGAAGAACGATTAAGGGCTTGCCCTCGGACCTATGTAGTATGGGATGCATAGAATCCGAACAAGTGCGCATTAGTGTCATGAAATATAAATAAATGCATTAAGGACTAAGTGCACAATCACAACACGACATTAATAGGGTAGTCCCTTTAGTTTGATATGTGACAAGTTTGTGTTTGCTAAATATGGAAAATTAAGTTATACTATTTCCGGCATAGAGAGGATGGCCATGTATAATGATCGTCGGTTGAATAAACTGACGTACCCACAGTCTTATATGCAGGTAAATGGCTTGATAAAGATTAAAAAGGAACAAATGCTTAAAGATTACTCAATGTTGTTGTATACTTGTTTTCATTGTTGTAAAATTTTACTTCCGCTGTGCAATGTAAAATGTAATATTGATGTAAACTCTGATGTAAAGTGAAAAGTTTAAATTTTCTTGTAAAATTGTACTAAAGGAAGTGTAAAGATCCTGTAGAACATCTCGAATTCAGTGTATTTGGGATTCGGGGCGTTACAAAGTCTTTTGTAAAATACAACTTTATACAAATGCAAGTGTAGAACTTATAGCTCTAAATTACACTTTTATTCTCTAAGCATACTCCACTTCATGCAAATAATCCTCATATTATTTTTCATAAGCTCCACATATTTTTAAGATAATAATCATATTTTTTCCATATTTTTTTGATCATTAAAACACCCAAAAAAAATTGTTTTTTTTTCCCACAATATAAACACACAGCCGAGGCCCAGAGTCGAACCAGCGACCACAGGAAACCCAACCGAAGGCACAGGCCACTAGGCCGAGTGCTACGCACGTTTAGAAGAGAGGGCGAGAGCATTAAGTGCTCTCAGCCGAACTGATTTATTTAAAAAATGTCCGAAACAAAAGAGTGGTGTCGACGGGATTCGATCCCTCAACCTCGGAGAATCCCCCATGTATACTGTAGCGATTAAGAGTGATCCGACCACTCGAGCTATGGGCTCGGGTTGTCACTAGTACCACTCGAAATTTATTTAGATTAATGCTCTCTGTTATTTGAAGTATTTCGATGTTCATCAAAATCTCAATTCAAAATGCTCTTACTAACAAACTGTAAAAATTCCAGATTAATCATTTCCATCATGAATTATATTCCAGTATATAAAAATAATTTTCTGAAGTGATTAAACATATTTTTCCCAATAATTAACTCATATCTACCATACAATTTGGTTAATTTGATATACTACTACTAATACATTCTCTTTCGACATTTTAATTTCACTAATCTCTACACCAATTTTCTGCTCTTAATCATTTCACAAACATAACAATTGCATCCTAATTCATTCATTTCAACGTCATAACAAAAATTCTATTTTAGCACATAAAACAACGTTGTCAATCCACTAATTTTTTGCACATAATTCTTAATGCTAATAATGAAGGTTTCTTTACACAATTCATAGCCATGATTATATCGCACACAACTTGAATTTTAATAATAGAACCACATACCATTGCATATCAACAATTCAATCAATTTAGCTCATTTTTCCAATTAAATGTGTACTCTTATTAATCTTTTCATGCTTCATTCTTTCCATTCAATCTAGCATGCATTTCTAATTAGAAATATAGAAAATTTACCCACCTTATTGAAGAAAAGTACAATCTAGCAACCTCCTAAACGAATGTCCTTGCAAACGAATGATTCTCCTCCTCGTCGACGCGCACACAAGCCAAACCCGAGCACCTTGTTTGATGAAAGCCGGCCTCTTCTCTTCTTGAATGATGCAAGCACAAAACTCCCACACACTCTCAATCTTTTACTCACTTAATAAACTACTAGATATTGCATTTTGAACTATAGATTGGAGGAAAAATTTAGCACAAGAATACTAGCCGGGGGGGGGGGGGGGGGGGGGGGGGGGTATTTATACTAAAAATCTAGGGAAATGGATGGCTGAGATTGAAGTAGGAGTTAGGAACAAATGGCTTAGATTTAAGGAGGAGTTACACTAACTACCCATAATCAAGTAACCACCTCCACCATGACTCCACTCAAAATTTTCCCATTCCCTCCAAAAGATCCAATCCGGCCTAGCATAGGATGGTGCATATTGCACGTGTACGTGCAATGCACGTGCATGCATTTGCCTCCAAAAATTTGTACATTAAATTTTATATAAAAATAATCTTTAAATTGTATTCTACATTACAAGCTGTATTTAAAAAAAATTAGCTCATGGGCTTTGGTTTTTTGGGCCAAAATAATAATTATAAAAATAATAAATTGAATTAAATTTTGGGCTTTAAAAAGAAAGGATTTTTGTCTAATTGAAAAAAAGGCTTTATACAAAATAATTAAAAGCACATATTTAAAAATCTATACTTATCATAATGAAAATATTTACCAAAAATATTGCACGTGCACACTACGTGAAAAAATAAATAATTTTCAATAAATGAAAATCGGGGCATTACACTACCAGCCTCGGACCGCGATCAAGGCTCAGGTCTTAGCCGAGTTCATCGTCGAGAGCACCCTATCCGAGGTCAGCCAAGCAACAAACGGACCTCCTATTTGGTCGGTATATGTAGATGGATCTTCTTGCAACGAGGGAAGCGGAGCCGGGGTCATTCTGGCAGGCCCAGACAACTTCGTCCTCCAATACTCCCTCCGCATCAACTTCAAGGCCTCCAACAATGAAGCGGAATACGAAGCCCTTATAGCTGGTCTCGAAATGGCTCGCAAGGCAGGGGCACGAAGCCTCCGCATATTTAGTGACTCTCAGCTGGTCATGTATCAAGTCTTGGGCAAGTATGAAGCGCGAGATGACCGAATGGCTAAGTATCTAGCCAAGGTCCAAAATCTCATGGCTCTCTTCGAAGAGGCGCTTATTCGGCGAATCCCCAGGGAGGAGAATGCCCAAGCAGACGCTCTCTCCAAGTTAGCCTCTTCTTCCCTCCAAGGTCTCGAGCAGACCGTCTTAATTGAAGTGCTCCTGAAGCCGAGCATAGAAGAAGAAACTCCCGACTCCATGGAGTCGCTGCCGGTTCAACTTCAAGATAATTGGATGAAACCCCTGGTAGAATTCCTAAGGGATGGGCTCCTCCCCGAAGACCCTAAGGAAGCTCGCCGAGTCAGAACCAGAGCGGAGCGGTACACCATTGTTGAGGGGATCTTGTACAAACGCTCCTTCACACAAGTTGACGGCAGACCTTATTTGAGGTGCCTCTCACCCAAACAAGCCACATACGCCTTGCAAGAGCTTCACGAAGGCATAGGCGGAGCACATTCAGGGTCCAGGTCCCTTACCCGGAAGGTGTTGAATTATGGATATTTCTGGCCTACCCTCTTACAAGACGCTGAGTGACATGTTCGGCAATGCATCTCTTATCAAAAGCACTCCAACATCCGTCACCTCCCACAAGCTCGGC
The DNA here is from genome assembly GCA_017893485.1 of Hemerocallis citrina. NCBI lineage: Eukaryota > Viridiplantae > Streptophyta > Magnoliopsida > Asparagales > Asphodelaceae > Hemerocallis > Hemerocallis citrina. The sequence continues at coordinate 248,303,275 of CM030358.1, forward strand.
TCGCCACCCTATCAAGTCCTATCCCTTTCGCAATGTGGAGGATGGATTTACTAGGACCGTTCCCGCCAGCTCCCGGTCAACTCAAATTTTTAGTCGTGGCGACTGACTACTTCTCGAAGTGGATAGAGGCCGAGCCCTTGGCCGCAATCACTGAGAACAAAGTACTCCAGTTCTTTTGGAAGAACGTCATCTGCAGGTTCGGCGTCCCTCGAGTCCTCATAACCGACAATGGAACATAGTTTACAGGGCCTCCTTCCGAGCTCTGTGTGAAGACCTCGCCATCCAACAACGCTTCTCCTCTATCTCCCATCCTCAATCAAACGGCCAAATGGAAAACGCCAATCGACAGATCCTCTCCGGTATCAAGAAGAGGCTGGATAAATCCGCTAAAGGTTTATGGGTTGATCAGCTCCCGAACGTACTGTGGAATTACCGCACTACGAAACAGACCCCCACAGGAGAGTCGCCGTTCAACCTCACCTACGGGTCCGAGGCTGTAATTCCCCTGGAAGTCGGTGTACCCTCTCCTCGTCTTATTGCTTATGAAGAAGAGCAGAATGTCAGAGAGCTCCGAGCAAATCTGGACTTGATCGATGAGCTCCGTGAAAGAGCTGCCATTCGTCAACAAAGCTATCGGAGAAGGATTGAGCTGGTCTATAATAAGAGAGTCCTTCCTACCGATCTCAAAGAAGGGGACTTAGTCCTCAGAAAGTTAGCTATCTCCTTCCCCAGTCAGAAGAGTAAGCTAGCTCCAAATTGGGAAGGACTCTACAAGATCACCAAAGTAGTTCGGCCTGGAGCCTACCGTCTAGAAGATCTTGAAGGCAGAGAGATCCCAAGGACTTGGAATGCCGACCATCTCTTGAAGTACCAAAAGAGCGCATCAACGCCTCTCTAAGTACCTTCGGATGCCGAACCGTCCCATTCCTTTCACTTGTATTTTGATTTGTTTTCTCCAATGTAATAACGGCTCGTAACTTAGAAGCAGCCGGCTAGTAGTTTTCAATAAAGGATATTTTTTCATATTCTACTTGTGAATTGCTTATATCTCTCTGTTTTTACGTTCCTCGTACTCAAACGACGAGTTCGGAGTCTAACACTTGGCTCGACTCCGCTTCGTAGGCTCGCTCTAAAGCGAGCTAGAAGCGGTTCGCCATTCGAAATTGCTCCCACAACCGTTGAAACAAACTCTAATGATGAGTTCGGAGTCCAACACTTGGCTCGACTCCGCTTCATAGGCTCACTCTAAAGCGAGCTAGAAGTGGTCCGCCATTCGGAATTGCTCCCACAACCGTTGAAACAAACTCAAACGACGAGTTCGGAGTCCAACACTTGGCTCGACTCCGCTTCGTAGGCTCGCTCTAAAGCGAGCTAGAAGCGATTCGCCATTCGGAATTGCTCCCACAACCGTTGAAACAAACTCTAACGACGAGTTCGGAGTCCAACACTTGGCTCGACTCCGCTTCGTAGGCTCGCTCTAAAGCGAGCTAGAAGTGGTTTGCCATTCGGAATTGCTCCCACAACCGTTGAAACAAACTTCAAACGACGAGTTCGAAGTCCAACACTTAGCTCGACTCTGCTTCGTAGGCTCGCTCTAAAGCGAGCTAGAAGCGGTTCGCCATTCAGAATTGCTCCCACAACCGTTGAAACAAACTCTAACGACGAGTTCGGAGTCCAACACTTGGCTCGACTCCGCTTCGTAGGCTCGTTCTAAAGCGAGCTAGAAGTGGTTTGCCATTCGGAATTGCTCCCACAACTGTTGAAACAAACTCTAACACAGGAGCGCCAAAAAAAATGAATTTTTATTAAGGAGTACAACGGACAAAAACATTCAAGTTACAAGGCCAAGCTATTACAACGAGGTGCTACAAAAATTCCAAAGTATAATACAACTCTTTCAACGCTTCTTCGGGACAGGGACGTTCCGGTTTAGAGAAACGCGAGGGCGGCGCCACTTCACTTCCGAGCTCGTCTCTACACCATCGAACCGAGATGCCTCCTCGGTGCTGCCTCTGACAGTCGCTCCAACCGAAGCTCTGCTAGAGGAGATGGCCACGCCACTCTGAGCGTCAGCCGGGTTCTGACGAACGATAGGTGGATGAGTCGCGAGCTCGTAGAAGGAGATCCCCCTCTCGCTCTCCTCGCGGGTGCACGAAGTGCTTCGGACGTTAATCCTCATGGGCTGAGGTTTAAGGTGAGCGAATTCCTCTTCAAGTTCGACGATCCTATCCTTAAAAGTATCGTCTTTCACCGACATCTTGAACCGAGGAAGTTTTGCCGAGCTTGCGTCCCCGGCACAGTCAGCTATGATTCGGCGAAGGTTGGTCACTTCGATGCTTTTGTCGACCGTAACCCCTCTTTAGCTGCTCAACCTTTGAAGCTAGCTCGTCGCGCTCGGCTGAGCGCCGAGGTTAACTCATCCTCCTTCGCCGAGAGTTCTCCTTCGACTATCTGCAAGTGACGAATCTCAGCCAATAACTCGCTATTCGTCTTCTCCACATTGAACAACACCCTCCTGATTAACTCAATCTCGCCCTCGAGACGGGCTTCGCGTGATCGCTTAAATAATTCTGTTCGCCGCCGAGCCGCTGCGGCGTCCGAACCGAGTCCGACGATCTGAAAAACCAAAGCATTTCATTGGAAGACGGGTTCCGAGCCAAACACTTGGACAAATTCGAAAAAGAAATCTTTCATTCATATAAAAAAGAAGCAGTGGCCAGTCCGCTATAAGGCTTTACAAAAAAAAGAGAAGAGGATTTATGCGAAAGACGGGGAGATCAAGGATCCACCTGGGGCGGCGGCTCGGTCACAGACGCCTCGCCAGATGGTCCCTCGCCCCCCGTCGCCCCGGCTTGGGGGTTGACCGCCACAGTCTCGGGGTCGGCAGGCACCTCCCCGTCCCGCTAGTCACCCTCCTCCTCTTCTCCTTCCTCCTCTTCGTCGGGCCACAGGCGATATCCCACTCTTTCGAAGCCAGGGACACGAGCCTCGACGTGGTCAAGCGCTCTCGCATAGGACAGCTCCATGTTCCTAGCCATGTGCTTCTTCACCTCGGCTTCAACTTCCTTCCTGGCCACCTCCGCCGCGGCGTCCCTCTCCGCCTTCGCTGCCTCCAGGGCCCTTCGCCGATGCGGCCAGCTCCTCGGCAGCTTTAGCAACCTTGGCAACTTCTGCGGCGAGCTGCTCCTTCGCTCGCTCCAGGGCCGTCTCAAGATCGGCAACCCGAACCTCCAAGCCCTCCAAGCGGCGCTGCTCGGCCTCGAGCTGCTTCACCGCCCTCGCCTTCTCTGCCCTGTCCTTGTCACAGAGGGCTTTTAGCTCCATCTCTTGCTCGGCGAACTCCTGAACAAGGTGGCCGAAGTGACAAGTGGCCTACAATGAATGAGTGTTAAGTGGTTGTAAGAGCCGAGTTATGGACTCAAAGAAATTTTCAAAGAAAAATACTTACCGACATGAGCGACCGAGCGATCTCGAAGGTGTCGTCCCCGGTCGTCCCCGCCTTCAGAGTGGCTCGGTCCTTTGGGGTCGCGAGATGCTTGACGACCTGCATGAACATCTGCGAATCACCAAGAAAGCCGTCGTGGTTCTTCACCCGCCAGTCGGGGACGAACAGCTTCTTGTGGGCCTCGGTCAAGATCTGCTCGGCCTGAGGCATCAGAGGCGGGGCCTGTAGAGCCAGCGCCGCCGAAACCGAAAAGGTCTCACTGGCCGGGGCAGATGAGGCTGGGGCAGACGGAGACGGCGCCTGAGGAGCAGGGGCAGGGTCGGCAACTACCGAGGGGGCCTTGGAAGGACGGCCGGATACGAGCCCGGTGCTCGACTTCTTCCTCCTCCTACCATCGGCGACCTTGCCTCGCTCAGACATCATTCCCATGAAGTCCATCTTCGGCGCCTCTGTTCCAAACAACGAAACCAAAAAACAACAAGTTAGAAAATCGCACAAAAAAAGGAAAAAAAAATGCAGCGAGATGTCAGGAGCATACTCGGGTCGATCAGACTAAGGCCCGACCCGTGTAGCACCTCCTCAGTCATTTCTCTCCAGCTTAACATTGGGATAGCAATGAGCTTCGCCGCCACCTCCTCCTCGTCCGCACTCAGCACCGGGTCGGCCCTTGCAAACTTCGGCACCTCTTCCTTCCACTGAGTCGGAAAGCCCAGCCTCGAGGGCCCCTTCAACAGAAAAAACTTCTCCTTCCAACCTTTTATCGAATCCGGATTCTCTATGAGCTTAACGCCTCTCCGGGGTGACAAGTAGTAGCGAGGCTCGGCCTTCGTCATCCGGTTGATCCGATACAGACTCCGGAGGATTACCAGGTCTGGCTCGACCTCGGCAATGCGACACTGCAGCAAGAAGGCGAGCACGTGGCGCCAGGTGTTCGGCATAAATTGCACCGGTGCCAGACAATACCAGTGGAGAACCTTCAACATGAAGGGATGCAGAGGGAAGCGCAAGCCGGTGCACACAGAGTCGAAGTCGAACACGCATGTGTCCGGCGACAGCTCGGTGTTCGCTCGCATCCCAGGGCCGGGGAGGATCAGACTGTATTCCGAAGGGATGGCGAACCCCTTTCTGATCCGGAGGAGGTCCTTCTCGGATAATACTGAAGCAAGGTCGTCCACCTCGGTGACCTCCCTCGAGGCGTTCTCCTCGTAAACTGCCGACCGACCAATGATCGCTTTCTTCAGCAGATCACCCTCGTACTGCATAATGTCGGCGTGACCGGACAGCACACCAGGGTACCGGCCCGACTCGGAGGCTCGCCTCTCAGGCTCCACGATCTCCTCGACTATAGGAGATCAGGAAACTACCTTCTTCTTCACGGCCGCAGATGACCCTTCCACTTTCTTCCCCTTTCTCCGGCTCGCCACTTGACTTCTCTCCTCGGCACCACTATCTCCAAAGGACGATGCCTCACTTCCCGAGTTTACCCTTGACATCTCTAATAAATATCTAAGGCAAAAACACTGACCTTGATGTGACGTAAACTTGGAAGTGACGTGCACGGTCGAAATTTTTCGCCAGAAATCGTCTGGCCTACGCGACAGCCAGCACCATCGCCTTGGAGCACAAATCACCGCTAACAGAGCGAAACTGAGAGTGAAAGTAAAAAATTTAGAGTGAAAGTGAGAGATGAGCTAGGAAGTGAGGAGAGTGAGGACTTATAGTCAAGAGAGCGACGTTTGGGCTCTCTAGGCGTTTAAGGGCCCACTAAATGAAGGCAAAATGACAAAACAGAGAGTTACGACGTTTCAAGGCAAGAACTCGTCAATCCGCTTAACTCCATCACTCGGCGACCAGCACCTCGACGGGCCACCGGACCACCATCCTACCGAGTCGAGGGGACGAGGTACCGACCTCCACATATGGAGAAAAATTCTGCTGAGCCGGATTCACCGTCGGATCGTCCCAAAATTCGTGTCAAAATTTGATGGACGGCTCAGATTGCGCCACGCCCACAAAATGACAAGATAACATTTTCTCGTGATCTGAACCCCATCCTCGTGATTCGCGCTGTGATGAACGCTCCAGATTTAGCCACGAGTTCCTTCCGAGCTGCCGGCCACCAGAGTGCATAGCCGAGCTACTGAACAGCTTGGCTGAGCAACCGAGCTACCGAGCCGAGGGGACGAGGTACCGACCTCCACATATGGAGAAAAATTCTGCCGAGCCGGATTCACCGTCGGATCGTCCCAAAATTCGTGTCCAAACTTAATGGACGGCTCAGATCGCGCCACGCCCATAAAATGACAAGATAACGTTTTCTCGTGATCTAAACCCCGTCCTCGTGATTCGTGCCGTGATGAACGCTCTAGATTTAGCCACGAGTTCCTTCCGAGCTGCCGGCCACCGGAGCGCATAGTCGAGCTACTGAATAGCTTGGCTGAGCAACCGAGCTACCGAGCCGAGGGGACGAGGTACCGACCTCCACATATGGAGAAAAATTCTGCCGCGCCGGATTCACCGTCGGATCGTCCCAAAATTCATGTCCAAACTTGATGGACGGCTCAAATCGTGCCACGCCCACAAAACGACAAGATAACGTTTTCTCATGATCTGAACCCCGTCCTCGTGATTCGCACCGTGATGAACGCTCCAGATTTAGCCACGAGTTCCTTCCGAGCTGCCGGCCACCAGAGTGCATGTTCAAGCTACTGAACAGCTTGGCTGAGCAACCGAGCTACCGAGCCGAGGGGACGAAGGTACCGACCTCTACATATGGAGAAAAATTCTGCTGAGCCGGATTCACCGTCAGATCGTCCCAAAATTCATGTCAAAACTTGATGGACGGCTCAGATCGCTCCACGCCCACAAAATGACAAGATAACGTTTTCTCGTGATCTGAACCCCTTCCTCGTGATTCGCATCGTGATGAACGCTCCAGATTTAGCCATGAGTTCCTTTCGAGCTGCCGGCCACCGGAGTGCATGTCCGAGCTACTGAACAGCTTGGCTGAGCAACCGAGCTACTGAGCCGAGGGGACGAGGTACCGACCTCCACATATGGAGAAAGATGAAGCCGACCCTCATCAGCCGTCGGATCTTGCCAAAAACCGTGCTCGACGTGATGGACGGCTCAGATCATGGCACGTTCACAAAATGAAAAGATAGCGTTTTGTGGGGATTTGCACCATAATGGACGCTCAGGATCGTGCCACGTAGCTCGGCAGATCCCAGCGCTCCGAGCCGAGCTACCGAGGAACCGAACCGAGGTGCCGAGGTACCGACCTCCACATACGGAGAAAATACTAACTGGCCCACTCAGATCGTTCGATCCTCCAGAAAATCGCGCTCAGCGACGATGAAGGGTCCAGATCGCACCACGACATAATTCGGTATTAAAAATTAATTTTTATTTATTAAAACCGTTTTATTTATTTATAAAATTGCGAAAAAACGATTAAAAATTCGAAAAAATTAATTAAAAATTCTAGAAGATAATTATAAATTCGAGGAAATATTTTGAGCCCCTGAGTAAATAATTATTGCCTAGAGTGGTTGATTAAGACCCCCTGAACGACGAATCAACACTTCGCAAAATTAAATAAGTGATCCGAAAGATAGATAAAAATTAAGGAAAAATACCAGAAAACCAGAGGGGCTCAAGAACAACTTAGAGCACGCAACTAACCCGGAAAATCACCATACTGCCCCATACAAAGAATCGTCACCCCTCGTTTGGACTCCGATACAACTTCAAAAGCCATTGAAACAGTAAACTACTCCTCAAAGACTGAACTTACTCTGCCTTCGGAAGTGGGGGGCTCGTGATATGGCTAAAAATGGGATTAAATCGGAACCGTCCAAATCGGGGGCGAATCTTAGAGTCTAGTGGCAAAATGGTAATTTCACTCCATAAACGGGTCTGAAGTGGGTCCTGGGTCTCCTCCCCAAAGACCCAATAACTCACGAACGGATCCATCTCGACTGGGTGCGGGTTCCAACCCGCAGCAAGCCCAGCCCAGCAGGATAGAATTAGGGTTTCTGATTAATCCTAATCAACGGCCCTGATTCGTATCTATCCTTTCACTGGGAATTAGGGATTACATTCCTAATCTGTTCCTAGGGATTACATTCATAATTTGATCCCAAAGACGGCTATAAATACCCCCCATCCACCACCATTAAGAGGTAATCAATCTTTTGCCAGATTACGCTCTCTCATAATCTTTCCTGGTTATTGACTTGAGCGTCGGAGGGTGCGTCGCCAGGATCAACCTCGGTGTCTCGCACTTTTTGCAGGTGAGCAGCAGGAGTCAACGGTCAAACTCCGGTGGAAAGGTTCCAGGTTTGCTATTCGGTTTCCCTAAGAATCCACAAATACTATCTGTTTGCCCTCACACCAGATTTAGCGGTAACACATCCTTTGTTGATATGTTGTTTGGACTCATTAGCAATAGTTCTGAGGACTGAACTCTTCTAAGGAGGGAGTGATGTAGTACCCCGTATTTTTAAATATTATTTTTAAATGTTTATAATGAATTAAAATGATTTTTGGAGATTTAATAAATATTTTCCTGGAAATTTATCTTTTTACACGTGCAAAATACGTGCAAATATTTTTTTGAGAAGTTCAAAAGCTAAAATTTCTTCATGGAAAATCATTATTTATTATTTGGGATTTATTTATAATTTTTTAGATTTTTTCTGAAATTAATTGGATCTATTTGCAAATTTTATGAAGAATGATCTTTTTTGCAAAATTGTCATTTTGAGGGGTGAAAATGCAAAACTGTTTTCTGGACTTTTCAACAGTGCCGGTTGGAGTTAAGGAGTCTATTTTGCTTTTAAATCTCAATTTAATTGATTTTATCAAGTTCCAGGTATAGGAATCTATTTATGTAAAGTTGTATTTTCAAGGGGTTATTTTGCAAAAGTGTCTAGAAACCCTAAAACTTCTTACCCCGGCTATTTAAAAGAAAAACGCAGGCGTCTTTCGCTGCACAACATTGAGTTTTCTTATTTTTGGAAGATTTGGGAGAAGATTTTGGATCTCGCGAAGGAAAGGCTTCTTATCAAGGGATTTCTTCATTTAATGTGAGTGACATATTTTTTTTGTGTTGTTTTATGGATGTTGTATGTGAGTGATGTAAATTGTTTGTTGTTTGTTTTATGTATGTGAGGGATATAATTGTCTTGTTTGTTCTTTGAATGTTGCATGTGAGTGACATGTTTGTTTTTTTTTCTTTTATTTTGTGTATGTTGTATGTGAGTAATTGATTGGTTGATTGTTTATTTATGTGAGTGGTAAAATTGGTTGTTTGATCTATGAATGTTTAATGGATCTTGGATATTGAACTTTATTGCTAGAGAGCATGATTAGGGATTTGAGTATGACTATGAAAATAATGGATTGGATGGATGAACGATTTGATCTTGAGAAACCCTAGTGGTATGTGATTATAAATTTGATTATGGTTATGAGTTGTAGTAGAAATTCAGTTTTGAGAAATTTGAATGGAAGAGTTATGAATCAAGAGATCATGTCATGAAAAATTGAAATTTGAGAAATTAGTTGAGTTGAGGAGATATACCCAAATTGGGGATTCTTTGAGATTTTGATATTTGTATGGTTTGGATCTGAATACGAACTATTTCAGTGAACAATGAATTTTGTAAGAAACTCTAATTTTTATTATATGCAAAATCCATGTATTAATTGAAAGAATCAATAAAATCTCTATTTTCATGAATTCAAGCAATTTGATTTAGTTTAATGGACTATTATATGTCCTACCAGTTGTATTTGGTTATATAAGAAATAAGTTTTTATCAAAATCGTTTTCATAAAGTAAAACTATGTATCGGTTGAATTGTGCACAACCAAAATACTGCAGACTGAAGGCCGACAGTCGACTGTCGTGAATTCTCAGTCGAATGATACGACCCGGCTGCAATGTTCTTTAGTTTTCTCGAAATTTCCTTCTGGACAGTCGACATATACCTTTTACAGTCGACTGGTACACTTAGAATTATATTTTTAGTCATTGTAAATTTCTCTCTGGACAGTCGACCTATCCCCTTTTCAGTCGACTGCTGTACTTAGAATAATTTTCTTAAAGATTATTGGATTTTCTCTCTGGACAGTCGACCTATGACTTTTACAAGTCGACTTATAAGACTTAGTTTATTTTTCTTAAGACCATGAAATTCTCTTTCTGGACAGTCGACTTACTCTTGTTATTAGTCGACTGATACTGATGTATTCTTATAATTTTGAATGATCTTTCAAACGATCTATTCTTTAAATGTTTTGATCTATAACGTATTATTCTATACTTCATCTTCTATTGCGCATATGTTTCAAGATGTTAAGTTGGGCAATTTATGTTGGAAGGTTGGTTTGGATATTTAAGTTTGAGTCTCTAGAGGGTGTGTGTGACCCTAGTATACCGGCGGATGAGTTATTTATGTTTGGGCCTGTTGAGGCATTTTAGTTTTTCCGATGTTTGAGTTAAGTCTGGTAGGGTACACCAACTCTAGGAGATTCGTTAAGTAATTAAATAACCTAAATGATAAGGACAGACACTAGTGGTGATATGATGAACGAGAACATGGGTTATGGACCTCAGTATGGCTTGCAGTGTGAGATAATCCCCGGAATTATCTAGGTGTGAGTGAAATAGTCTTCGGAATTACCTGTGGTGTGGGATTGATCTCCGGAATTATCGGAGTCGAGGCGACGCACATGTGGTATTCGTGTGATGATGTGCCATTGCTTGCGGTGTGGGGTATTCTCGAAGATTCCCAGGTGTGAGTGAAATAGTGTTCGAAATTATCTGTGGATAGAGTTTGACCTCTGGAATTATCGGGGCATGGGCTAATACTCACAATTTATCTTTATCTCGTAGTAGTCATCGTGTTAGGATTAGTGCATAGCGGGGATTGAATCCTATAATGTGGAGACGTTAAGGGCTTGCACCGGACATATGTAGAGTGGGATGCATAGACTCCGACAAGTACGCATTAGAGAGTCAGCATATAGACTTGTGTTTTCTTGATTGGTTTCACGCATGTGTTTTTTCCTGTTTCTACACTTAACACTTAGTTAGTTTCACTTGAGGTTTACATGTTTCCTTGCAATGTCATATTTTATGTATTATTATTTGTCACATGTTGTTTTTAAATCCATGCTTTACTTATGTTGTTTGTTTTATGTCACTCACACCTTTATGACTGACCCCTTTAGTTTTGGGGGTTAGGGTTATCTCTAGCCTCATATTTTACAGGTGATTTCTTAAGGCTCAGATTTGGATGCTTGAGTTCGAGTGATTTAGTGACATATGTAAAATGAAAAGTGTCGTAAAGAAACGAGAATTATGATTTGAGATGTATTGTATTCCGCTGTGCTATGTAATTGATTATTGTAATGAAAGTTGGAAAAAATTTATTGGTGTTAAATTGGGTTTAATATTACAATGAAGTTGATGCTGGAATTGTGTCACGTATTTTCTAAGATATCATATTAGAAATTTGGGCTGCTACAGGTGGGGTGCTGTTGGGTGTTTGTGATGGCAACAACTGGAATTCAGAGCTTGAAGGCAGCAATGGAGGGGCTGGCTGTCATGGAGGAGTTCAGTGGTGTTGGGTTGGTGACTGCAAGGGTTTGATGAGGCTCAGGATTGATGATAAGTTGTTCGGGTATTGAAGATGGGTGGAGGCAGCAAGGTTGGGTTTGCTGATGAGGTGGCTGCAGAATTGGAGTTCGGGTAGGTAACAAGGGAGGAGGTCAGGATTGATTGCAGGTTGGGTGGTGGCTTGGAGGTGGTTGTCGGGTAGGGAAGGCAGCAAGGCAGAAGGGTTGGTCGGGATGTATGCAGCGAGGGGCTCGAATTGGTTGAAGAAGATGGTGGTGATTAGGGATTAATGAATTGTGATCTAGGGATTAAGTAGATAGGGTAAGAAGGTTGGCGACTGATTATGATATAGATTAGGGTTAGGAGATGATTTGGGAGGGGGGGGAGGGGAGGGATTAATGAAGTGGAGGTGGTTAGGACAATTAATAAAGATTAGTGGGGTAGTGGGTTCGGGTTTCATTTAATTGGGTTTTGGATTGGATTTTCTTTGTGGTTCAGGTGTGGGTTCGGGTAATGAGTTGCGAGTTTGGGTTTTGGGTTGAAAGCAAAACACAATAAATAATTTATAATGGACTCATAGAGTAGGCTAAAGAATGGCTGAAAATTTGGGTCTTCACATGAATCAACAATTAAATAAAGAAAACGCAATGCATGCAAATGAGTCTAAGAGAATTTTAAAAAACGGTATATAACCGAAATAAAAATATACGTAAGAAAATACATATAGCCAGATCAGGGAGTTACATCAATCTTGATAATGAGCAATACGCAAAACGAGCGCTCTACCATTGAGCTAATTCCCATTTATGATTTTTTGAGTTATTTTTTGAGTATTACATATATCTTGTTTTTTATGCAATATTATATTTTCTTTTCAATCTATTAAAAAATATTTTAAAAAACTGCCTTAGCGCCTAGCCGTCTAGGCCCGCTTATAAGGTCTGGGCGCTAGGCCCCCATCGCTGCCCGACTACTGCCTAACGACTTTTAGAACACTGTTTTACATTCTAAACACCTTTATTTGTAAGTACAAGAGAAATTGTATTCATTTTCAAAGAGGGCCTCGAAGGAAAACAAATCAACATTTAGACTGTAGGGCTCATACCTCTGTAATTCTCAAAGGTATACCTTTTCATCTAACTTTTCTCTTTATTGTATATACAATGGAAGCATCCTATAGCTACCAAACCTGTATCATACTTCTCGTTGTATGAAACATTGAATTATATCTCTTTTATGGTATCGTAACGAATAAATTTTAGTTTCTTATTATTACACATCTGGTCGTTAGAAATTGAATCTTGCAAAATTTATATATATACATATATGTAGTCATGAACATATTTTGTGTCTGTTTGGAATTACATACAATCAATATGGCCTAGATAAAGATATATGATTAATGCTATGTATATACTTTATTCCAAACTATGAAAATATTTATCTTATAAAGTATTGACTCTATGTAATTTTACGACTCCCTCAAAATTATGTTAGTCTCTGCAATTTTTACAAGGTAACACCAGTAATATATTGTATAGATATATCTAATCTCTAAGAGCATCTGTAGTCGTTCCCTATATTTCCAAAATTTGGAAAGTATAGGGAACGAGCTGCTGTAGTCGTTCCATATATTTCCAAAATTTGGAAAAATAGGAAGCCTTATATATTTGAGAGACGATATAGAAGTTTCCCAAATATAAGAATCGAAAGATCATGTAATGCCTTGATTTTCATTTAATGAAAATTATTCATTTTGCACGTAGTGTGCACGAGCAATATTTTGGTAATTATTTTTATTATGATGAGTATAGATATTTATATATGTGCTCTTTAATTATTTTTGTATAAGGCCCTTTTTCAAATAGACAAAAAACATTTCTTCTTAAAGCCCAAATTTAATTCAATTTATTATTTTGATAATTATTATTTTGGCCCAAAGACTAAAGCCCATGAGCTATTTTATTTTAAATACAACTTGTAATGTAGAATACAATTTAAAGATTTTTTTTTAAAATATAATGTACAAATTTTTGGAGACCAAGTTGCATGCACGTGCATTGCACGTACACGTGCAAAGTGCACCTTTCATGCTAGGCCGGTTTTGGAGTTTTGGAGGGAATAAAAATTTTCAAGTGGAGTCATGGTGGTGGTGGTTACTTGATCATGGGTGGTTAGTGTAACTCCTCCTTAAATCTTAGCCATTTGCTTCTAACTCCTAAGTTAATCATAGCCTTCCATTTTCCTAAACTTTTAGTATAAATACCCCCCCCCCAGCCTAGTTATTCTTGTGCTTATTATTTCCTCCAAACGTATAGTCTAAAATACATTATTTAGTAGTATACAAGTGAGTTAAAAGATTGAGTTTGTGTGGGAAAATTGTGCTTGCATCAAAGAAGGGGAGGCCGGCTTTCATCAGGGGAGTGCTCGGGTTTGGCTTTGTGGAGGCTTGTGTGCGCGCATCGAGGAGGAGGATCGTTCTTTTGCAAGGACATTTGTTTAGAAGGTGTTGCTAAGTGTAGTCTCTCCAATTAAGGTAGGTAAATTTTCTATATTTCTAATTAGGAATGCATGCTAGATTTGAATGGAAAGAATGATGCATGAAAAAGACTAATAAGAGTACACATTTAATTGGAAAAATGACCTATTGATTGATTAAAATGTTGATATGCAATTGTATGTGGTTCTATTATTAAAATTCATGTTGTGTGCAAAATGATTATGGCTATGGATTGTGTAAAGAAAACTTCATTATTAACATTAAAAATTATATGCAAGAGTTAGTAGATTGGCAATATTACTTTATGTGCTTAAATGGACTTTTTGTGATAATGTTGTAATGGATGAATTAAGATATAGATTGTATGTTGGGAAATGATTAAAAACAGAAGATTGATTGCTAATAAAAAGATTAGTATTGTTAAATTTGATGAGAAATGTTGAAAAAGAAAACGTCGTAGTGGTAACTTACAATTTAACCAAATTGTATGGTAGATATATGTTTAATTATTGAAAAAATTATTTTTATTATACTGGAGTATAATTTATGTTGAGAATAGCCAATCTGGAAATTTACAGCAAATTTTATTAAAGCAAAATAAAATGAGAGCTTATTGAACATCAAAATGTTTACTAAACAGAGAGTATTAATTTAAATAGACTTCAGGTTGAACTATTGACGACCTGAGCGCATAGCTCAAGTGGTTGGGATGTTTCTATTAGCTACAGTAGGCTCCCGGTCTCAGGGGTCTGCGGTTCGAGTCCCGTGGGCAACATATATTTTGTTTAGTATTTTTAAGAAAAAAAACAAAAAAAAAACAACTGCAGCCGAGAGCATTTAATGCTCTCAGCCTTCTTTATACTGCCTAGCACATTCGGCCCTAGTGGTTTGTGCCTTCGGTTGGGTTCCCTGTGGTCGCTGGTTCGATCCTTGGTCTCGGATTGTGATTATGTTGTGGGAAAAAATAATTTTTTTGGGATTTTTAATGATTAAAAAAATTATGGAAAAAATGTGACTATTATCCTAAAAATATGTGGGATTTATGAAAACTAATTTGGGATGAAATGGAGTATATTTTGAGAATAAATGTATAATTTAGAACTATGAATTTACACTTGTATGTTATGAAAATTGCACTTTGCAGAAGGGACTTGAAATAAAATGTTAGAAAAGAAGTGTAATAAAGATAGAAATTATATGTAGTGATGTGATGTGAATTATTCTCATTGGAGAATAGTGTGAAAATTTGGAAATGTGAATATTCATTTAGTGATGCGATTTAAATGTGAAATTGATATTTGATGAAATATATAATTCCATGTATGATTATGGACTCATGAATAAATTTAGAGATCATGCCATTGAAAAAGAAAAATCTGTTATGATTATGAAATGAACTTATGAGCTGGAAACGCTCAATTTTGGAAATTGTGAATTGGAATTGAAATAAAAGAGTAGCTAAGTCTCCCCCGCCAATTGGAAAGGAATGAAATGAAATTTGAAATGAAAGACCAAGGTTGGTCATGTTTAAATGAATGAATAAGTCCGGCTTAGTGGAGAGCCTAACTCTAGAGCTTTGATTTTGTTCATGATTCTAATAAAAACTAAGGATTAGTACATAGTGGAGACGTGATGAAAGTGAGAGAAAAATACGAGTATGAGAACTAGAGTTTACGGTGCGGGTGTGAGCCACAGAATGCATGCTTAATGAGTCAAGACATGGCGTGGGCACTACTCAGTAATGATCGGACTTTAGCCACGCTTGTGGGATGTTTGGTGACTGCAAGAGGATCGTGTGCCATGAAGGAGGCTGAATTGCCACAGAATGCATGCTTGATGAGTCAAGACATGGCGTGGGATTCCCCTCCAGGTTTTCTGTACACGAGCTTGTACTCATAGATCATCTAGGATACTCACCGTAGTTACAGTAGTAGATTAAGACATGACGAGGGATTGAACCCTACAAAGATGAAGAACGATTAAGAGGCTTGCCCTCGGACCTATGTAGTATGAGATGCATAGAATCCGAACAAGTGTGCATTAGTGTCATGTAATATAAATAACTGTATTAAGGACTAAGTGCACAATCACAACACGACATCAATAGGGTAGTCCCTTTAGTTTGATATGTGACAGGTTTGTGTTTGTTAAATATGAAAATAAGTTATACTATTTCCGGCATAGAGAGGATGGCCGTGTATAATGTTCGTCGGTTGAATAAACTGACGTACCCACAGTTTTGTATGCAGGGTAAATGACATGATAAAGGTTAAAGAGGAACAGATGCTTAAAGATTATTCAATGTTGTTGTACTTTACTTAAATGTTGTAAATTTACTTCCGCTGTGCAATGTAAAGTGTAAAGTTTCATGTAAACTCTGATGTAAAGTGAAAGTTTTAAATTCCCTGTAAAATTGTACTAAATGAAGTGTAAAGATTTTGTGGAATCTCGAATTCAGTGTATTTTGGAATTCGGGGCGTTACAGATCATCTTGCGTCCGTTCAAAAAAAATTTCTCAGGTTCATCTTGCGTATGATCAATTAAAAAAAAAACATGTCAGACGCAAGATCATCTTGCGTCCGATCAATTTTTTTAAAAAGATTTGTTGGATGCAAGATAATTTTGTGTCTGACCAAATTTTTAAAAAATCACTGAGATATCAGACACAAATTCATTTTGCGTCTAAAGGGAAAAAAAATCAGAACAAACGCAAGACCATCTTGCGTCCATGATTTTTCCCCCCCAATTTTTTTCTTCTATGGAATAGGGCCTATATGATTGTTCATGCATATAAAGTTAATATGAGATTGGTTTGATTTTTTTGATCAAGGGATGAGATAGAGTGAGCTTATAGGAATTGATATGTGTTCCTATGCGTACAATTTTTTATTTATTTTACAAATGTGTTGGACTCATTTTTTATTTATTTAATATTATCAATGGCTAAGATTTAAGATTAAAAAGATCATCCACCGTTCGACCAAATTTTTGGTTTCAACGACTACAAGCACAACTGAAAAATTCTATTTTTAAAACCCAAACATGGAAAATTTGAGTCTTAATGACTACAAATGCTTTAATTTTGAATCTCTAATCTCTGATCTCTAATATTTTAATAGGAGCGTTGGGGTTGTGTAACCAAATAAATATGTGCATTGTAACCAAACAAACACTTGCAGTGCATGTGCATAACTAATATAAAGCAGGTCTTAGGTTCGATGTGAGATAATGTCAAAATTTTTAATATATATATATACATACATAACTAATATAAAGGAGGTTTCCGGTTCAAATCATCCCTACGTCAGAGTTTTTATTTTTATTTTTTAAAATTATTAAAACGTGCATCATACGTGTAAATTACTAGTATATATATACTAGATTTGCCCGTAGGCATGTGCATACGGCACGTCTTCAGAACGATACAACATATGAAAAGCCTTGTAAACAGTAAATCAACAATTATGTAGCTCAAGTTTGAATAGTATGACAATAATTAGTTGTAAATAAAAGTCCATGTTTCCGTAAGTGTGTGTGTGTGTGTGTGTGTGTGTGTGTGTGTGTGTGTGTCTATATATATATATATATATATATATATATATATATATATATATATATATATATATATATATATATATATATATATGAGAAAAGTGAGCCTCATATTTGTATGAGGAAATTTCCTCATACAAAGTAAGTTGTCAAATTAAGAGCCCTTAGATCATTGTTTTAATCAAAGGGCTCATTTGCAAAAATAAAATTGACAATTATTTGTTAACTTTCTTAATTAATTGATCTGATTTGATTTTTCCAAATCAGATCCTTCCTCTTTCTCACGTCTTTCTCCCTCCCTCCCTCCTCCTCTAACCCAACGCCGCACGCTGCCTCCCTCCTCCCTCACAACCAACGCCGCCCTCACAACCAATGCTGCTCCCTCATGAACGCAGCCGCCTCTGTAACACCCCGAATTTCAAATAAGGATAAATTCGAGATTTCACAGGATCTTTACTTCACTTCGTACAATTTTACAAGAAAATTTAAAACTTTTTCAATAGTACATCGGAGTTCAATTACAACTTGGTTTTACACAGCGGAAAACTAAAAGATTACAACAATGAAATACAACTTGTATAACTTTAACATCATTTGCAACATCTTTAACTTCTAAACAGCAACAGCATAACCGCTTTATAGCTCCATGAATGGTTCTTTACCTGCATGTCAATCTGTGGGCACGTCAGTTATTTACAACTGACGAAATGTTATACTCGGCTATCCTCTCTATGCCGGGAATAGTATAACGATCTCATACTTTAACAAATCACAAAAAAGATTGAATGAACAAGTAAAGTGTCAAAAGTGATTATTCTAAATATAAGTGTATGTCATGTCTTAATGCCTAATGCATACCATTCTACACTAGGATGACACTAATGCACACTTGTTCGGATTCTATGCATCCCATACTACATAGGTCCGAGGGCAAGTGCCTACGTACTCCACATTGAAGGGCTCGATCCCTCGCCATGAAAACTACCCGGTAGCAAAACAAAGTTCAGACTATTCCACGAATGTGAATCCCAGCCTTGGAGTCCACCAACAGCTGTTATAACAGATTCCACATCGTACGAACCGTCCCGTATGTGACCCTCTAGCCCAGTATATATATATATACATTGGAGACGGTAAACACAAAAATCCATCCGTCCGACTACTCAAGATCCCGGAGTCCACCGCTGACCCGTCCTTATAGTCCCGGACTAAAATATAATAATCCGTCTCCCACAGGGCAACCTCAGTCCACCAACTGGGTCTATAGTCTTGGAGTCCACCGCCGACTATATAGAGCACCCCACTTACGTTTCCCTAAGTTTACTACATCTTCACTTATGTGCCTAAATTTTCTTAAATTCAAGACATGAATAATTTCCATTCAAAGTATTAGTCTTACCTCCCACCGGACTTAATCAACAAATACGAGATAGCTCCACGGCCATATCTCCAAATCATTTCTCAAATCCTTTCTTTCAATAATGCCGGTACCGAGGTCTTGCTAACTCTAAATCATAAATTTTTTATGTACATGAAACATGGGTACACATACCCTTTAATAATCATGTCTTAACTTAGATATTTTCATGTCTCTAGCTTATCCACAATTTGATCTATGTCTTATTTGGCATCAATCATAATTCTCTTATAGTTCATTCATGAATCAACGATAACAATTTCATTTGCAAATTTAAGCACATATAATAATCAAGCATTCAACATAAATGAATAATCCCATCAAAAGGCAATTAATTCACATAATGTATATTTCTTTTACTCTTTAAAGTCATACCTTTTTTTTCTAATAATAAAATCTTCAATCATTCTTGCTTTCTATATCAAATTTCCTTTTTAAAGTATCTTTTTTACTCTCTTAAAATATACAATAAAATTTCCATAACAATCTCTAATAGCTTCTATTTTATCTTATAGCCATAATAGGAATTTATTCATACTTAAAAAAAACATCTTATTCTATTAAAACCAATCAAAAAAATATGAAAGAATGGCTCAGGTTTCGAACCCATCACCACACCGAACAGGGAACTAATCCCACTTCAATAGCCAATAAGTCTATGTGGCTGTGTGTGACATTTGTATACCGAAATCCTCATATATTAATTATCGGTTTCGGGATCAATTTAAAAGAATAAAAATAAAATGTAACTATCAAGTTTCGAACCCGGGATCTCTTATAAGTAGTACTCATTGGCTAACCAGCAAGCCCGATTGTGATTTCTGTCTAAGAGTTGTATTTGTCTACTTTTGTTCATACTTTTCTGAAATTGTTTCTTTTTAACAAAACTTGTTTACCCAATAATCCAATCCTTTAGGATATTGGAATAAACTTCTCTTTGGACTAAAAGGAAATCTTAAATAATAATCAACAAGTCCAAACTTATTTTTAGCATATATCTCATTTTAAAAAAAGATATTTCCTTTCTTTACAAAAATTTGCATTTCTTCCCAAACTCGAAAATTAAGGATCATGTTTCTTAAAACTAGTTTATATCCATCATTATACTAATTAAAATTTGTGCTAAAATCAAACATGTCTCTTAATCAACCATGGATATCTCAAAGAAATTCTTTCATGCAAAAGTTTGTATTTTCAACATATGTCGACATGTAATAACAAAAATTATTCTTCTCTTTTCTTTTTCTTTCTTAATCATCATGTCTCTAAAGTATATGTCGAAATATAACGTTCTTTAACAATTTCTCATAAAAGAAAAAAAATCACATATTCGACAAACATAAAATTTGCAAATACTCTAATATGATTCATATGATTAATTCTTTAGTTAAACTCTTCTTTTCAATTTACACATAAACTTGCATTTCTCAAAACTTGAATGAAAAAAAAATTGTTTAATTTCTCTTATACAAATTGGAAATTTATAGCATGCCAACAAGTCTCAAATCATAAGAATTTTACAAAATCTCTTTCATGAACAAATTATTATTTTCCAAATGTAACAATAAAAAAATATACATATGTCAATAATAACAAAATTTTACTTTCTTTTTTCTTAGTCAATAAATCATAAAGCATGTTTATCATATGAAATTCATCACTAAAATTCCCAAATACTCAACAAGTACAAAAATTGCAATCACATTAACATGATTCATGGTATAAAGAAATTCTTCTTTTTAATTAGCATGATATCACAACAAAATCATCCTCATTCAAAACATGATATACTAGCATAAATTTTATCTTATAATTCTCAAACAACATCTTCTTATACTACTCTTTTTTTTTGTCTACACTAGAAAATAATGAAATCACCCACTAACACAATGTTAATCTATTTGTCAACATAGCATGATTCACTATTAATCTCACCACAATCATAGTATAGTTATTCTATTTAATCAAAACTACTCATTCACTTTTATTAGCATGTACAATCTAAAAATTTAGAAAGTAGGAGAACACCCACCTTTTGTGAAGCTTGAAAAGAAAAGAGAACACCACTTCTAGCTCCAAAGATTCCTAGCTCCTAGTAAGGCTTCTCCTCCTAGCAAGAGATCCTCCAAGCACAATAACTTTCTTACACTCTTTCTTTTTCTTCCTTTCTTTCTTTTTCTTACACTTATTTTGATATTAATTTTGGTGCAAGAGAAATGTAGGAAATGGGACTCTATTTATAGGATTTTGGAAGGGTCTAAAGTGCAAAAATCTCACCCTAATAACTCTTCAAATTTATTTTACAACTCTCCACTTTCCTAACTCCTAAAACCTCCATCTCTTCATCTCCCCACTCTCCACTAACTCAACCTACCAACTCTTCTCCTCCCCTTGCCCAAAAAATGGTCCAAATACATTTGTGTATGCATGCACACATGCATAAACAAATATGAACACATTTCTATAACTCTAAATGTGTACTAATATTTGTTACATGTCATGTATAACTTAATTTGTGATTTTAATAGTGGGCTTGCTACATGGGCTCATTCCTAATTAATTTGATTATCTAGTGGGCTTGCTACATGGGCTCATTTCTAATTAATTAATTTGATTATCTAGTGGGCTTGCTACATGGGCTCATTTTATTCTATAGGTTCATGAATCAAAAGAAGGCTTAATTAAAACTTATGCATGCTAAAAATTTGTAATTGAGAATAACAAATGAGAATAAAATTTGCACGTGCATCATACGTGCAAAAAAAATTGAAAAATGCATTTTAATCAAAATAGGGGGAAAATAAATTTCAGTTTTATAAAATAGATTTAAATACATAAAAATAAATAATTTAAACCTATAGAAAATATTGTACGTAGTGGTGGAAACACATGCATCAAAACACGTAAAAAGCACGTAAATTCCAGGGATTGAAATATTATATTTTAGTTGACTGAAATCAATACGGAAAATGTATAAATAGTACGAATCCAAAATATGTAGTGAAATTCATTACAAAATATACATGCGTAACACCCAGGGGCAAAATTGTAATTTTCAATTTTGCGGGGTGTTACAGCCTCCTCCCACGCCCTCCTCCCACGCCGCTCCCTCACGAACGCAGCCGCCTCCTCCCACGCCGCCTGCCTCGCCGCCCTCCTCCCATGCCACTCCCTCACGAACGCCGCCGCCCTCCTTCCACGCCGCCTGCCTCGCTGCTCTCCTCCCACGCCGAGGTTCTTGCATCGCGATGTTCATGTCCGAGGTTTGTAAACTTGAGTCTTTCTTTGGTTATAATGTAACGTTGCTTATTAATATACCGATGGAAAATTATTTAATTTTAGTAGTAACTACTTGGATTATCGCTCGCTTTAGTTGTTTAACAAATCCCACCTCAAATTTATCCACTGAACTCTTAATAGTGATTGCTTGCCTAATGAACATCTATTTTATAGATAATTGCATTGATAGCCTGATTGAATGAACTCTATTGGTTGCTGTACATCTATTTTAATTAGAATCCAGAGCATGGTGTAACTCAATTGGTTGCTGGCAGTTCCTTAACAATGTTTTTTTCTGCATCTTGCAGCCTCCACTGATTTTGGACATTAGCTTACCAGTTGAAGCAGAAGAAATAGAGATGGATTATTAACGAGCATGTAGAGATGTATACCATTTCGTTTTGTGAAGCTTTGGGAAGCTCTTAGTTCACATGCAAAAAATTTCTTCGGTAGAGTCTACCTCTCTGAGTATTCAGTGCTTATGATATGCTTCTATCTATTAAGCCGCCTCTTTGCAAAATGTCAGGGGTTAGAACCCGGCTTGCACAATTCCCCGATGATGGGAATAGTGTGTATGTGAATAAATTAGAAGTTCTTTTATTTATTTTTATCATTATTCCTTGCTAATTACAGTAAACAATATTGGTAAAAAATGTTGGGCTGGAGTCTATGACTCTATCCGCGTATTCAAAAAAATATTGGTTAAAAATGAAAGCATTAGCAACTTATGCTTTGATTTCTGGAATGGTCTTTCCCAGGATCTGAAAGCCGACCTTAAAGATGAGTTTCTCGCTGCTCTCCGAGCAACCATTCGCTGTATCACTGTCCCTGCAAAGTACTTTGAGAAAGTCATCAGACTTTCTATCAACAAGGTAGGAACCGATGAAGGAGCTCTCACCCGTGTTGTGACCACTCGTGCTGAGGTTGATCTGAAAGAGATCAAAAAGATCAAAGAGATCAAAGAAATTTACCAACAAAGAAACAGTGTACTGTTGGAGAATGCTGTTGCTAAAGATATTTCTGGGGATTACAAGTCGATGCTTCTTGCACTCCTTGGTCATGAGGAAGCATGAGTGAGCTTTGTGTTGAGAGTAGAGATATAATAAATGTTTGCTCAAGTGTTCTTGAGTTCGTAGTGAGTATGAGACATCGTTGCTGTTGCTATTGCTAGAATGCTTGGTTAAACATGTCTCTGGATTATCTCTCTAGTTTTATGAATGAGCTTTTCTGCTGCAACTCCATCTGAGCTTGTTTTTCGCTCTAGTTTTTATGCATGGATATAATAAATATTGCTCTAGTGCTCTTGAGTTCGTAGCCAGTATGAGACACTAGTATGAGACACTGTTGCTATTGCTAGACTCCTTGTTTAATTGTCTTTGGATTATCTCTCTAGTTTTATGAATGGGCTTTTCACCTGCAACTACATCCTGAGCTTGTAGGGGCGCTATTTGATTAACGACAGGAATTTTTTGGTATTAAAATTTTGAACAGGGACAGTTTGGTACATCTTACAAAAAGTGGGATAGTTTGGTAAAAAAAGTCCTTACCGATGAGCCTTCTAACTCAATGTAATCATTTATACTTAACATTCAAATCATTGGCTGGGGTGGTGAAAGATGCTGAAATATTCCTCAACAAAAATCATATCAGAACTTCCAAAAAGATTTGACATCTAGCTTTGATGTTTCATTATCTCCTTTTTTTTGTTCTTTTTTGAGTGCTTGATGTCTCAGTTTCTTAGAATTTCTCCGTTGTGAATATCTTACAAAAACAAAATCAATGACGGTAAATATGACTCTGAAAACCTCGTTGCAATTTCTTTGTACACATACAATGACTATATATTGAAACATCATTTAAAAGATCACATTGGGACTGGATTGAAACAACATCAACCATGGATACTAATAAATACATTCCACATAAAAAAGTGAAAAGCAGGTAAAACAAAGAAGAAATTACATATATATTTAAAAGTTATCTAATAAGCAGAACTAAAATTCCATTTCCTGATAACAGCGCCTACATGTTGTTCAACAATGGTACTGAGCCGAACTCCAACTTGGCAGAAAAACAATATATAGTCATAATAAACCACCCAGCAAATAAACATACCACATTAGGGTAAGATGTCACAGCTTTGACAGAAGGAGAAATTAACCAAACTCCTCTTTAATTAACTTACTAACAAAAAATTAACCAAGCTCCTGAATTACTAAGTTACTGACAGAAGTCTGAAACTCTTGAGAAATCTACGAGCCAGGTGTAGAGCTCCCTTGGAGGGATTGATAGAGAACTTTGCTTTTCATCATTTGCTCCATTAGATCCATAAACGATAACTCGTAAAGGCAACAAAATCTGCCCTGTATACAATAACCAAAATATAAATTATCAACCAGCTATAGAGGAGATGCAACAAGAAAATGCTTTATATATGAGAACTTTTATTTTATTCACCTTTTCTACAAGATGATTTAACTACCACTAGAGTTAATGTATGTAAGCAGAAGTAACAGCTTAGAGACATAATATAAGGTTAGGGGCGCATGAGGTAAATTGAGAGGATCATATTGTTAACAGTCGATGCATGACAGATTTCCGTTTCACATCAACTAGTTAATAATCGAACACCTGAGGTGCAAATTTTGAGGTTTCGATCTTTATTTCTTCTGCGGGCATATACTTCTTCTGCTTATACGGGCATCTTGCAGCCTCCACTGATCTTGAACAGTAACAGATTATACGGGCATATACTTCCTGAACTCGGTAAACTGAGAAACTTGAACACATTGGACCTTCATGGCAACATTTAAGATTGAATGCTAATTTATTGTCATCGAAAATTCCTGAAAGTTTATGGACTCTGACTGGCCTTATTACACTAGATTTATCAGAAAACGTTCTCGCTGGATTATGCATCGAGTAAATCAACAGCTTAAACAGCATAATGAGATCAACAGCTTAAACAGCATCAGCATATACTTCTTCTGCTTATATGGGCATCAACAGCTTAAACAGCATAATGAGATCAAGCACATTATGCATCGAGTAAATCATGAAATAAAGAAGTAACATTCAAATGACATTTAAAAAATGTATATGGCTTAGATGCACATCAGCATCATAAACATTATTCTCGGATTACATTCCCACAGATTTCTCGATATGCAAAGCAAACAACAAAAGTGGCAGACACAAAAGAAAACTCTTTCCTTGATTTCCTTCTATGTAACTCTACTCTTTATTGCCTTGATTGCCTTGATTGCCATGATTCACTTCTTCCTGTCGTTAAAACACCCAAAATATCTTAGTAATGTTTCATTATGAGCTTTGATAAAAACTAAATAAAATAAGCATGAAACTAAGTCAATTAAAACTAATTATTACCCGAGATGCAGTCGTACTGGCATTTTCTTTACCCTTACAACTGGTACTATAATGACCCTTCTCTCCACATTTTTTACAAGTGCGTCTCTTTTTCCCATTATTTCTCAGCTGTGTTTCCTCTAATCCTGAGATGTATCTAGAAGCCTTCTTTGGACGACCCTTAGTTTTGACTGGTCCTTCAGGATCCCGTACTGAAGCCTCAGAAATTTGAGACAATAGTAGGGTTGCATTACTATATCCAACTTGACTATTATCAACAAGTTGATGTTGAACTTGTTTTCCACTAATCTCTTTCTCAGCATTTAGTGTGAAGACCTCCAAACATTTTTCAAGCATGTACATGAGTTTTCTATCTCCCTGTGAAATGTCCAAAGCCATACGGAATTTTGTTGTCAGAACCCAAGAATACAGAGTACTTGATTGATTCATAGTGCTTGCATTATTTCTTACAGTAGAAATATTATTAAGCGCAATGCTTCTATGTCTGGCATACCTTGTCCACCTTGGCAATATATAATGCTTAGGAATGACTTCCATCATGTAATGAAACATCATAATATGCAAGATATGTTTGCAAAGGATCCCAAATGTCTAAAAAAGTGCACATGAACAAGTCATTTTCAACTCTTCAGTTATCTCAAATGTTACCTGATCCCACTTACTTTTTTCATCAGAAGATAAACTGACTCTAAATAAAGTAACTAACCCTTCTGAATTCACCACCTCGCGTTGAACGCTCATTGTACCAATTAGTTCCAACTGAAATAGCTTCAAGATTTCTCTAGTGTAAACTTTTCCAACTTGAAGCTCTAGCTTATTTGAGAAATGCAATACGGGTTCATGGTTTAGAGTCATGAAATCTTTCCGTGCTTCTTTTCTACGTCGATCTGCTATTGCTTTATCATATTGCTTCACAAAATCATTTATTTGTGTCTTCGCATTAACATATCCATCGAAAAATGCGTTGATACTCTCACTCCTCTGACTTGTTGTCATTCCTGCCCAAAACACATCCTTCAAATAAGCATTGACCCAATATTCTCGTTCCCTGTACATAGTTTGTAGCCATCCATTTCCTTCTTCCTTCACACCAAATATTTCCTTAATATCCCTCCAATATTGCTCACAATGTTCAACATTTTTTCCGTGATACCATTTTGAAAAGTAGTCAGGAAACTTTTCACCGTAAAGGCTTTGCAATGCTAGTGTATGTTCCGCAATATGCTTTGCAATATGCCAAGAACAATACCGATGACAAGTGTTTTGAAATATCTCTTTAATAGCTCCCCGCATCCCTTTATCCTCATCTGTGATAATAGTCTTCGGCGGAATTCCGTGCATGCATTTCAACCACTGGGTGAATAACCAAGTATATGTTTCTTCATCCTCATCTGCAAGTAATGCACAACCAAAAAGAGTCGACTGCATATGGTGATTAACTCTAGTGAATGGAGCAAATGGAAGATTCCAATTGTTCGTTTTGTATGTAACGTCGAACACGACAACATCTGCAAACCTCAAATAAGATGATCTTGCTCGTCCATCTGCCCAAAATACGCTTCTCATTGTTCCCATATAATCAATCTCTACTGCAAAATAAAAATCAGGATCAAATTCCTTCCGGTCCTGAAACATCCTAATGAGTGTCATACACTCATGTCCTATGTTGTTTTCCTTCACATGTCTAATTTGATCTTGACACTGCCTTCCTGTGATTATATCCCCTTCACTATGATTTATAACATTCAAAACTCGAGCAACTTTTGATGGAGCTATACCTTCTGTATGCAATTCATACATGAGTTGTTTATTAGCCTTCGAGCGATGCGCTTGCTTATGGGAATAATGATGAATCACCTTGTCCGGACTTGTTATCAGATCATGACCGTTATGTTTCTCCTCAAACTTGTCCACAGACCAAATACCGTCATTTTTCAATTTAATTCTCAACCTGGCCTTACAACCCACTCGTGTATCACCCCGACGATTAACATTTTTCCCTACTTCTCTTTTGTCATTTTCCCGTTTTCTCCCTGCCTTGTTGCAAACAAAAAGTGAAGATATATACTTTCCATCTAGCTTTGACGACTTGGCACGTGCCTCTCTTCTAATTCCAAATCCCGTCTTTAGAGCATAAGAATTATAATGAATAAACGCAGCATCAATAGTTGGAAATTCCATTCCAACCCATGGAGTCTCAACCACAGTTTTGTTCGAAGAGTCTATCTCCATCATTCCTTATGAAATAAATAATGTATTAATTAGTATACAGTTTAAGTCATCTTAAACAAAGATTAATACCATGAAAATGTAAAATAAAAATTTTTAAGGATGAAGGTAATTACCATTTAGTATGGATTCTTGGAACTCTTGTTGAGATGATATATTGAATTCTTCTTCATTAGAATCTTTATCGATGGATTCTATTCCACAAGGTTCCAACACATAAGGTTCAATCTCACCGAGGTGTTCCATTCTTATGTTGAGCGCACAAGAGGAAGAGAGAGAGATGACTATCAGATTATACGTAAGGTAAATTTTAATCTAAAATAAAGTTAAGCTCTACAAATATGCTTTAGTTACCTTTCGGCTCCCTGCATCCGCAAAATACAGAAGTTCAAGTGCACGCCCAACTGCTACACGATCACTATCTGAAAAAAAAAGAAAAAGAATTGTAATGGTTGACTATAACATTTTTGAGGAATTGTAATGTTTGTTTGGGAAGATACAAGTTATACAATTTTGAGAATATTCTTATGAAATGCTTGGAGCAGAAACACATCTTAATTAGAGTGCTTTGCAGACACTAATACAATATATATATTTATTCTAAGCAAAGGAACGGTCCGCACAAGAAAGATAGCAAATTTTAATGGGGAAAAACATTTTTGAAATAAATGTAAGGATTTTTTTTTGCGGTGGCATGCTACAACTTTTGACACAATTTTGGTATATATACAAGCGAAGAGTTTTCATGTCTAAAATTTCTGTTTATCATGCAAATAAAAACACAGTTGTTGCAATCTGAGAAACAGATTGGTTCAAAGGATATTCGTAGAGATGTTGACTTGCGATATTCTTCATTACAATCATGTGTAATCTCGAGATCTTCTTGATCCCGGCATAAATATGTAGAAAAATGAAAGGCAAGCTACAAAATAACTTGATTATGCATTCAATATTTAGAAGCTCGTCATGGTTGGCAATCCTATACCATTTGGGGAGATTGTAATATGACATGAGCTATCTTATGCATAGATTTTAAGTTCATACCAATCTTATTCGAAATATACCCCTCATTTAGAATGGTCATCAGGTAACAAATTAGCTACTGAGTCCTTATTTCACTTAGCTACTTCAATATAATATACTCATCTCAATGCACAATTGTACAAGTATAGCTGTCACACACAATTGTTTCAAGGCTAATAAAACATAAATCATTATTGTTAGTGGTTAACTACAATATAGTTGAAGTTTGAACTTTAGTAACTAATGTGTTTGGCTGGAAGTATAAAGTACAAATTCAAATTCTAGTTTTCCATATTATTCGAAGAAGCAACATAATTAACACTGGAAGAACATTACCTCAACAAAGGAGATCTCAGATGTGAAAGACAAATATCTCAGAAAAGTCAGCATGTCCAACTAAAGAATAGTTTGAATTTGATTTGAATTGCCCAAAATAGGCAAATTTTATCCCAAAAAAAAGACCAAGCATGCCAGTTCTTTACTACTTATTATTTCAAAGCATAGAAGCAAGCCAAGCAGCAGTGTAACGGTAATAATGGCAGGATATGGTTGCATGCTTTGGAGTAATCGGGTAGTAAAAATTTGTTTACATGATTTTTCTTTTTAGGACAGAATTTGCTTACTTTTGGTAGGGCAAATCAAAAAAATTTACAAGTTATACAATTTTGAGAAGATACAAGTTATACATTTTCAAGTACATGCTTCATGAGTAGCACACAGTTCCCCAGAACTGCAAAGGCCCTTTTATATATAATTTTTCGAATGGGAAACCATGGAACCAGAACGATTCATTGTGTCCCACTGCCAGTCACAAAAGATCAGAACTTAGAAATGTGCACAGAAAGATATTATATCTCTCAGAAATCTACAGAAAAAGAAGTTTCAGCAAGTATTAGAAAAAGCCCAATGAAACACAGACAATTTTTACTTCATTTTGCCAATCCAGGAAAAAAGGACTTTGGCCTTTAGAATATATATGCTAAAAATTGCATTACAAGATACATAGACAACAATATATGGAAGAGAAACACATCACAACCAGCCCAGTTAAAAACATTACGTCATCAACATGGATAACAAATTTTCATTTATGAAAAGGGAAGAACATACCAGACAGCACTTCAGAATACGACCATGCGGGAGTCGCGAGAATAGGATCTCTTTTCTCGCGGCGTGGGAGGAGGGGCGGGAGTTGCGAGAATAGAATCTCTTTTCTCGCGGCGTGGGAGGAGGGGCGGGAGTCGCGAGAATAGGATCTCTTTTATAGCGGCGTGGGAGGAGGGCGGCGTTTGTTGTGAGGGAGGAGGGAGGCAGCGTGCGGCGTGGGTTTTGAGGGAAGAGCGAGTCGGCGTGAGAAAGAGGAAGGGAAGGGAAAAACACAATGTGGAGGAAGAGGGATTGGAGAGAGAAAATCATTTATTTTAGGAAGTTAACAAATCATTTATTTTAGGAAGTTAACAAATAATTGTCAATTTTATTTTTGCAAATAAGCCCTTTGATTAAAACAATGATCTAAGGGCTCTTAATTTGACACCTCACTTTGTATGAGGAAATTTCCTCATACAAATATGAGGCTCACTTTTCTCTCTCTCTATATATATATCTTACTATTTTAATGGGAGAGTTGGAGTTTGTAACAAACAAACCCTAACTTTGTAACTATATAAACACGTATAATACGCATCCAAACTATATCCAACAAATATAAATGTACATCGCACGTGTAGCCCAAATTAAAACATTCAAATATGAACTATTTTTTTCTTATTCGATATATATTTATTTAATTTGATGACTTTACTTTTTTTAGACGTGCATTGTATGTACATTATACTAGTATATATTTAGAGAGACAGAGATAGAGAGAGATATATAATTAAATAAATAAAAGAGTTGTTTTAAGGGGGGATTGTGAGAGAGAGAAATAATTAAACAAATTAAGGAGTTGTTTTGGGGATTTGAATTTGAGTTTTGGGGAAAACTTTTGGAGGAAAAATGTGTTTTGTGAGATTAGATCTAGGCCTTTGATTTTGGGGGGATTGAAGGAGTGCCACTTAATAACTTTCTTGTATTTTATATATAGATATATGTATATCTCTAATCTCTAAGCTCTAAGCTCTTATCTCTAATATTATTGATATGGCTAAAAATAGGATTAAATCGGGACCGTTCACATCGGACACGAATCTTAAAGCTCAGGGGTAAAACGGTAATTTCACATACAAATTGGTCCGAAACGGGTACTGGGTCTCCTTCTCACAGATCCAATAACCCGCGAATGGGTCCGCCTCAACTGGGTACGGGTCCCGACCCGATACAAACCCAGTCCGACAGGATAGAATTAGGGTCTCTGATTGAACCAAATCAACGGGCCTGATTCGCGACTATCCTCTCACCAGGAATTAAGGGATTACATTCCTAATCCGATTACGAGGATTTTATGCCTTATCTGATCACAGGAATCACATTCCTTATCTGATCCTAACGGCAACTATAAATACCCCACACCCATCTCCATTAAGAGGTAATCAATCTTTTGCTAGTTAAACGCTCTTTCATAATCATTTCTGGTTACTGACTTGAGCGTCGGAGGGTGCGTCACCGGGATCAACCCCAGTGTCTCGCACTTCCTTGCAGGTGAACGGCAGGAGTCAACGGTCAAGCTCCGGCGGAACAGGTTAGGTGTTTGCTATTCAGGTTTTCCAAGAACTCACAAATTCTATCTGTTTGCCCCCACACCGAATTTAGCGGCAACAGATTGGCGCCGTCTGTGGGAAAACATACGAATAGCAGCCTCTCCTCTTCCCGTTGGTCAGATCTTCTCCAGCCATGCCTCCTAGGAAAGTAAGATCCAGAGGGTCCAACCGTGGACCCAACCCCGTTGATCAGCAAGAGGTAGTCCCCATCCAACCCGCTCAGCAGCAGGGGCAACTTCCTCTTCAAGCAGAAGACCCTCTTCAACAAGATCAGCCTCCACTTCAGAATCAGCAACCCCCTAAGGGTCCCGCCGGTCCTCAGAATGACGGTGCGGGGGGCTCTCGTATGAAGCAACCGCTCAATCAGGACCGCATCTCCATACACAACGCCTCTACGGATTCCATGGCCTCTCACAATCCCCAAAATCAGAAGAAGGAAGAGGACCTACGCCACCGTCTGGACGAGAAGCAGGCCCGAGAGGGAGCCTCCCACCAACAACGTCCGGGTGAGCGGTCCCCTCACCACTGAGATTATAGAAGGTCTCCTGTCCGAAGGGGAAGGAGGGAGTCCCCCGAGCATTACAGAAGAAGACATCATTCCCCCGTCGGTCGGCAACATCCGAGGAACGATGAGGTATCCATCACTCGTGCCGAGTTCCAGCAATTTCAAACAACGGTGTTGCAAGCTCTCAACCTCCGACCCAACAACAACAATGCCCAAAGGGCTCCTACTCCTCCACGGATTCCTAGCCCTCGCCTCTCCCAGAGCTACCGTCGTCGCTCCCCTTCCTATGAAGACGAGTCCAGAGGCTCGTTTGACTATCGTCGAAGGGACAATGCTCTCTACCGCCGTCTCCACGAGATGGAGAGGCGCATCGGCCGAATAGACAAGAATGAGGAGTTAAGAGGAAGGACCATCCGTCCGAGCAGACTTCCCTTCTCCCGGACCATCATGGAAGCTCCTATCCCAAGAGGTTTCGAACCCCCGAAGTTCGAAACTTACTCGGGGGAGTCGGACCCCGTGGACCACATCGAAAGCTTTAAGACCCTCATGCTAATCCACCAAGCTTCCGATGCTTTGCTGTGCAAAACCTTCCCCGCCACTCTTAAGGGTTCGGCTCGGGAGTGGTACTCCCGCCTCGCCCCGTCTTCCATATTCTCCTTCGAGCAATTCGAGACCCTCTTCATCACTCATTTTGTGAGTAGCAGACACACGGAGAAGACCAACATCTCGTTACTCCAGCTCCGCCAGGAGAAGGGAGAGAAGTTGAGAGACTATGTGAAGAGGTTCACTGCAGAAGTGAGATCCATCGCTTTCCTTGACCAGCAAGTTGCAGCAGCCGCCTTCCAATCGAACGTCCTCAACTCTAGCCTTCGCTCCTCCCTTGCCAAGAAGCCCCCACATAATTTTGCCGACCTCCTTCTCAGGAGCGAGAAGTACATTCGGGCTGAAGAAGCTGAGAATCTCCCGGGCTTTGAGGAGAGATCTTCCGGGAACAAACGGAAGAGCGCAAGCGAAGAGGGCTCCCAAAAATCCCAGAAGGACGGCAATGGACAGCGCCGCTCGACTCCCCGGTTTGAGAAGTTCACCCCCCTCATTGCCAATATATCAGAAGTTCTCATGGAGGTGGACAAGGAGGGGCTACTCCGTGCTCCTCCGAGAATGAATACACCTGGCAAGAAGAGGAACAAGGATAAGTGGTGCCGCTTTCACAGGGACCACGGCCACGACACGGATGATTGTCGGGCTCTCAAGAAGGAGATTGAAGAACTCATACAGCGGGGGCACCTGATCAAGTTCGTCCAAAAAGAGGGGGTCGAGTCTCCCCCCTGAGGAAGCCTACAAACGAACAGAAGGGCCCGCCAAGCTTCAACACTCGGAATCTCCTAGCTCCTCCCAAGAGGTCTTAACCTTATTGTAGAAGTAGGATCTTGATTTTCAATAAGGCCGATGCTTGTAACTCGGCCAACAGCATGTAATAATGGCTCGTCCTATTGGAGCAGCCACTTAGTTTATTTCAATAAAACTTTACATCTTTTCATTGAAAATTATTGCCCTTGCTTCTTTATCTCTCCGAGTCACGACTCTCTTAAATGGTGAGTTCGGAGTCCAGCTTCTTCTACATGGCTGCTCCCACAACTTACTAACCCTTAACACCGATGGTTCGGAGTCCAACACTTGGCTCGATTTCTCTTCAAATAACTTGCTCTTAAGCAGGTTAGAAGTGGTTCGCCATTCGGAATTGCTCCCCTAACCGTTGAACACCTCTACCGATGGTTCGGAGTCCAACACTTGGCTCGATTCCTCTTCAAATAACCTGCTCTTCAGCGGGTTAGAAGTGGTTCGCCATTCGGAATTACTCCCACAACCGTTGAACACCTCTACCGATGGTTCGGAGTCCAACACTTGGCTCGATTCCTCTTCAAATAACCTGCTCTTCAGCGGGTTAGAAGTGGTTCGCCATTCGGAATTGCTCCCACAACCGTTGAATACCTCTACCGATGGTTCGGAGTCCAACACTTGGCTCGATTCCTCTTCAAATAACCTGCTCTTCAGCGGGTTAGAAGTGGTTCGCCATTCGGAACTGCTCCCACAACCGTTGATTCTGTCACTTAAATAGCGAGTTCGGAGCACAACTCTTCCCTAGAGTTGCTCCTCAAGACTCGTCTTCCAAATGGCTCTCTCCCAAAGTCGAGCTCTTCACTCCGCTCGCTTCCGAAGCGGACCTTTTCTCAACGAGTTCGGAGCTCACAACTCTCCCCTAGAGTTGCTCCTTGCACTCACTTCAGAGAATGGGTCTTCCCAGCACCTCTTCTCCTAGGGGTTGAGCTCCTCTTCAAAAATCTCCAAAACCAAACAGAATAGAGGCAGAGCTTCAGAGCCCTTCACCTCTCCCATATGCCGACCCATCCTCCCGAGCCGAGGAGCAGAGCTCCGACCCATCCTCTTGAGATACCGAGCTACTACGGGCAGAGGGTGAACTACTGAGTCACCGAGCCGAGCGGACGAGGAACCGACCCTCACATATGGAGAAAAATGCTGCCGAGCCATCCCACCGTTGGATCATCTCAAAAAACACGCTAGAACATGATGGACGGATCAGATCGCGCCACGTCACCACAAAACGACAAGATAACATTTTCTCGAAACTCGTGCCTCTTGTCTCGTGATTCGCACCACGATCGTGATCAACTGCCCAGATTGCTCTCCTCTTCTCCACCCCTAGGAGTGGAGCTCCTCTTCACCTCTCCAAAAAGTACCCAGCACTTCTCCTCTTCTCCACTGTGCAAAAGAACAAGGCAGAGGAGAGAACCCAAATGCCTCTCCTCCCCTTCCTCTTCCTTCTCAGAAGAGCTGATGATCCCATCGATCCGAGGTGCCGAGGTACCGACCTCCACATATGGAGAAAAATTCTGCCGATCCGGTTTCGCCGTTAGATCATCTCAAAATTCGCACCCAAGCATGATGGACGGATCAGATCGCGCTACGTCACCACAAAATGACAAGATAACGTTTTCTCGAAACTCGTGCCTCTTGCCTCGTGATTCGCGCCACGATCGTGATCAACCGTCCAGATGGCTCTTCTACAAGTCGAGCTCTTCACTCCGCTCGCCTCCAAGGCGGAGCTCTTCTCAAACGAGTTCGGAGCTAAAACTCTCTCCTAGAGTTGCTCCTCAAACTCCCCTTCCAGATGGCTCTTCTACAAGTCGAGCTCTTCACTCCGCTCACCCCCAAAGCGGAGCTCTTCTCAACGAGTTCGGAGCTAAAAACTATCTCCTAGAGTTGCTCCTCAAACTCCTCTTCCAGATGGCTCTTCTACAAGTCGAGCTCTTCACTCCGCTCGCCTCTAAGGCGGAGCTCTTCTCAACGAGTTCGGAGCTAAAAACTCTCTCCTAGAGTTGCTCCTCAAACTCCTCTTCCAGACGGCTCTTCTACAAGTCGAGCTCTTCACTCCGCTCGCCTCCAAAGCGGAGCTCTTCTCAACGAGTTCGGAGCTAAAAACTCTCTCCTAGAGTTGCTCCTCAAACTCCTCTTCCAGACGGCTCTTCTACAAGTCGAGCTCTTCACTCCGCTCGCCTCCAAAGCGGAGCTCTTCTCAAACGAGTTCGGAGCTAAAACTCTCTCCTAGAGTTGCTCCTCAAACTCCTCTTCCAGATGGCTCTTCTACAAGTCGAGCTCTTCACTCCGCTTGCCTCCAAGGCGGACCTCTTCTCAAACGAGTTCGGAGCTAAAACTCTCTCCTAGAGTTGCTCCTCAAACTCCTCTTCTAGATGGCTCTTCTACAAATCGAGCTCCCCACTCCGCTCGCCTCCAAAGCGGAGCTCTTCCCAACGAATTCGGAGCTAAAACTCTCTCCTAGAGTTGCTCCTCAAACTCCTCTTCCAGATGGATCTTCTACAAGTCAAGCTCTTCGCTCCGCTCGCCTCCAAAGCGGAGCTCTTCTCAACGAGTTCGGAGCTAAAACTCTCTCCTAGAGTTGCTCCTCAAACTCCTCGTCCAGATGGCTCTCCTAGAGCCGAGCTCTTCACTCCGCTCACCTCCAAAGCGGAGCTCTTCTCCACAAGTTGGGAGCACAACTTTCTCCTAGAGTTCCTCCTCAAACTTGTCTATCAAATAGCTCTTCTCGACGAGATCGGAGCGCAACTCTCTCCTAGAGTTTCTCCTCAAACTTGTCTCTCAAATAGCTCTTCTCGACGAGATCGGAGCACAACTCTCCCTTAGAGTTGCTCCTTGCACTCACTTCAAAGAATGGGTCTTCCCATGGCTCTTACGAGGATCTTCCCAGCACCGCTTCTCCACTGTGCGAGAGAACAAGGCAGAGGAGAGAACCCAAATGCCTCTCCCCCTTCCTCTTCTCCTCTTCTCTGAGCTACTACGGGCAGAGGGTGAACTACTGAGTCACCGAGCCGAGCGGACGAGGGACCGACCCTCGTATATGGAGAAAAATTCTGCCGACCCGATCTCACCGTTAGATCATCTCCAAATTCGCACTCAAGCGTGATGGACGGATCAGATCGCGCCACGTCACCACAAAACGAAAAGATAACGTTTTCTCGAAACTCGTGCCTCTTGTCTCGTGATTCGCGCCACGATCGTGATCAACTGTCCAGATTGAGCCGCGTAGCTTGGATCTGCCAATCTACCAAACTGCGGAGCGGCAAAAAATGTACCTCAAAATCCGTGCTCGGATTCGCCGAACAAAGCAAGCAGATGAAGAGGAAGAAAGAAAAAGAGGCTAACGGTCGGGGTCGGATCCGATACCCACGGTCCGACCCATACCCTTTTTAGCTCCTTCATTCTTCTCTTTCTTCCCCAACACTTCTCCTCTTCTCCACTGTGCGAAAGAACAAGGCAGAGGAGAGAACTCAATTGCCTCTCCTCCCCTTCCTCTTCTCCTCTTCTCCACTGTGCGGAAGAACAAGGCAGAGGAGAGAACCCAAATGCCTCTCCTCCCCTTCCTCTTCTCCTCTTCTCCACTATGCGAAAGAACAAGGCAGATGAGAGAACCCAAATGCCTCTCCTCCCCTTCCTCTTCTCCTCTTCTCCACTGTGCGAAAGAACAAGGCAGATGAGAGAACCCAGATGCCTCTCCTCCCCTTCCTCTTTCTTCTCAGAAGAGCTGCCGATCCGAGGTGCCGAGGTACCGACCCCCGCATATGGAGAAAAATTCGGCCGACCCCATCTCACCGTCGGATCGTATCAAACTTCGTGCTAAAACATGATGAACGGCTCAGATCTCGCCACGTCTCCACAAAACGACAAGATAACGTTTTCTCGAAATTTGAGCCCCTTATCTCCCGATTCACGCCACGATCGTGATCAACCGTCCACATTGAGCCACGTAGCTCGGATCTCAAATCCGAGCTACCGACCTACCGAACAGCAAAGTGGAAAAAAATTCTCCTCAAAATCCGTGCTCGGATTTGCCGAACCAGATTCATTTGCCGAGCAACAAGGAAGAAGAGAAAGAGAGAGGGAGAGAGAGAGAGAGAGAGAAGAAGAAGAAAAAAAAAGTAAAAATTTTTTTTTGAAAGAAGGGTCGGGTCGGACCCATTAGGGTCCCAACCCGAACCCTTCCTTCTTCTTCCCTTCCAATTTCCCGCCAAAACAAACCAAAAAAACAAAACACAGCTCACATCTTCTTCTCCACCGAGCTCAAGAACTCCTCCACCAACCTCCTCCAAGCTCCACGAACAAGCTCCGAGCACCACCTTCGCGAGCTTCATTCGTGCCGAGCTTCAATACCGATCACAAAGCTCCGTCATCTCTCAAGCTCCGTCGAGCTCCCACCTCGAGCGAGCTTCACCATGGCCTTGCTCCACGTTCGCCACCTTCTACTTCCAACGCCGAGCTCACAAAGCTCCGACCAAAGTGCCGAGCTCCGAGCTCCCATCATCTTCTCCTCCTCCAAGCTCCACGAACGAGCTCCGAGCGCAATGTCGAGCCGAACCCATCACCTCAGTCACTGCCGAGCTCTCCCTCTCTCTGAGCTCCGAGCGCAATGTCGAGCCGAACCCATCATGTCACTGCCGAGCTCTCCCTCTCTCCGAGCTCTACGTTCGCCACCTTCTACTTCCAACGCTGAGCTCACAAAGCTCCGACCAAAGCGCCGAGCTCCGAGCTCCCATCATCTTCTCCTCCTCCAAGCTCTTCGCCAGCCAACTCGTCGAAGCCGCTCGACGACCCTCCGACGTGCTCTGCTCTCCACATCGTCGCAGCTCCAAGTGCCGAGCTCTCCCTCAAATGAGCCGATGCCCAGGTCGAGCTCACCAACGCTACGATCCACCTCCGCCCATATCGAGCTCTCCTCCAGTCGAGCTCGCCAGCTCCATGGCTGAGCTTCATCTCCACGCCTCCGCTGCCGAACTCCAGCTCCAGCGGCGAGCTCCTCTTGCTGTTAAGGTGGCGCCGAAGAAGAAGAGCCGAAGACGAAGAAGAGGTGACGAAGGAGTCGAAGAACAGAGGAGAGTCGAAGAACAGAGGAGAAGATAGAAACGAAGTAGAAGAAGAGAGAAGAAGCAGCGGGAAAAAAAAAGCGCCACGTGGCACTGCCACGTGGCATCTAGCCGAGCCGAGGTGCCTTCGCCGAAGCGCCGAACTCGTAATTGGAGAAAAAAAATTGGCCGACCCACACGATCCGTCCGATCGTTTCAAAATTCGCATCGCGACACGATCGACGCTCAGGAACGCGCCACGTGTCCAGATCGTGATCTGCCTCACGATGCGCGCAGATCTGATCATGATGGACGGTCAGAAACGCGCCACGTGTCCAGATCGTGATCTGCCTCACGATGCGCACTCCTCTGATCATGATGGACGGTCAGAAACGTGCCACGTGTCCAGGTAATATTTAAATTATTTATTTATTTATTTATTTATTTATTTGTTTTTTTTCATTTAAAAAATCCGAAAAAAATATTTAAAAATCGAAAAAAATTAATTAAAAATTCTAAAAATAATTATTAATTCAGATAAAATTATTTTTAAATTCTGGAAAAATAATTATTAAATTAGAATAATTAATTAATATTTTTGATAATTAATTATTTAATTCGAGAAATGAATAAAAAATTCAAAAAATGAGAAAAAATTCAGAAAAATCTGGAAAAATCACCAAAAATCCAGAAAATTCTGAGAATATTTTTGGGCATTTTACAAGCCCAGAATAACACCGTTACACCCCGAGCAAGATTCCAAACTCCCTTAAGAACACCGATAAAATCCCGTACGCCATTAGAACAGTAAAACTACTCCTCAAAGGTTGATCAAACTCAGTCTTCAGGAGTGGGGGGCTCGTGATATGGCTAAAAATAGGATTAAATCGGGACCGTTCACATCGGACACAAATCTTAAAGCTCAGGGGTAAAACGGTAATTTCACATACAAATGGGTCCGAAACGGGTACTGGGTCTCCTTCTCACAGATCCAATAACCCGCGAACGGGTCCGCCTCAACTGGGTACGGGTCCCGACCCGATACAAACCCAGTCCGACAGGATAGAATTAGGGTCTCTGATTGAACCAAATCAACGGGCCTGATTCGCGACTATCCTCTCACCAGGAATTAAGGGATTACATTCCTAATCCGATTACGAGGATTTTATGCCTTATCAGATCACAGGAATCACATTCCTTATCTGATCCTAACGGCGACTATAAATACCCCACACCCATCTCCATTAAGAGGTAATCAATCTTTTGCTAGTTAAACGCTCTTTCATAATCATTTCTGGTTACTGACTTGAGCGTCGGAGGGTGCGTCGCCGGGATCAACCCCAGTGTCTCGCTATTCCTTGCAGGTGAACGGCGGGAGTCAACGGTCAAGCTCCGGCGGAACAGGTTAGGTGTTTGCTATTCAGGTTTTCCAAGAACTCACAAATTCTATCAGTTTGCCCCCACACCGAATTTAGCGGCAACAATTATAATGGGAGAAGGTTGTCATTTTGTCATTCTACCAACATGTGTAACCCACGTACATAACTTATAAAAATGTGGTTTCCAGTTCAAATCCTCCATACGGCAGAGTTTTTTTTTTTTTTTTTTTTTGAAATTATTAAAACGTGTATCGCACGTGTAAATTACTAGTGTATATATATACACGTGCATTGCACGTGTAAATTACTAGTAGATTATAATTAGAGATATCTTGCCGAACTAACCAAACCCGAAATACCCGAATTATTAGGCTATTCCGAAACGCCGAAATAAACCAAGAAGACTTCGAAATATATAAAAGCCAAAAGAGTTACGGACAACCCACGAGCCCTAACCTCGGTTCTGGAATTTTTTCGCCGTCGTTTTCTTTCTTCTTCATTTTTCTCCTCAGGTATCCACTCAACTGTACCCCTTTTCTTCTCCATTACATGATATAATTCTGATTATTGTATAGATTAATTGCCCGATTTACCTTTGAAACCCTAGATTCCCAGTTTTTTGATTTTGTGAATTTTTTATTTATTTGTTTGATTTGAGATTAAGTTTGAAAATGTAATTGGTGCGATTTAGTTGTTTTCTTTAAGAAAAAGTGGATGGTGTTGAAGATGATTTATATTTATTTGATGTGGTTATTAATTCTTCTTTTTTGTGTGATTGTTCTGATGAGGAAGTCATGGAAAGTTAGTAAATTCGGCTGTTTTTTTGTTGTTGCTGTAATTACTGTACAGTAGTAGATCTTCGGGATATATATATGTATATATCTGTGCTTGTGTTTGTGTGATGATCTTATAAAAGATGACAATTTTGGCCTCATTCTTGATGACTATATCTGTTTTGATGTTGTGAATCATCGCGGAAAAGGAGTTTGGTGGAGACAGATCAAAAATAGATGTAATAAGTAAGTCAACTGGGTAATCTAGGGACGAATGTGTACTCGTTAATGCAGAGTGAGAGTAATCTAAATTTGTTATATTTAGATTTGTTATCCATACCTAGTCATGCATGTATTTCCAACAAAGTTTTAATGGTGAATGCGCCTTAGTGCCTCAAGTTGTTAGGCCATACAATTTTTGAGGCCCGATGTCTTAACTCACACCCGAGTGGGGAATCTAAGGTAGGCAAGCGGCGAAGGTTCTTTAGGCTTGAATATGTGTACCTCAAACATTCAGACGATGCACGAAAAAGACATCCCCTCCCATGAAGAACCCTATTTTTGAGTGTCATTCGTTGGTTGTAGTACCCTTAAATATGAGTTTCCTTTCATGTATCGTACTCATTCTTGCTTATATGAAACAATCAAGTAATAGTGGGGTTGAATACATCAATGGTGAATATTGTGGAGTTTCATTTCTTTTCCCTCTTTCCATCAACTCTTATTATATTAGGCAATACTCTTCAATTTATTACACCTTCTTTTCTCTTAGACTCGTGGGTTTTTTATAGTATTTTTTGAGACATCATGACCCTGACAAGTGACAACCAATAACAATTCTTAGAGGATCAATGCTTAATGGAATAAGATAACTAATTTTTGAATGTATTATGGTTTGTTTCATATTTTCCTCATCTTATCATGTATCTGTTATTTGTGCTACTCCCTGCAACCTCCCTGTTGTTGATGATCCTCTGACTGGAGAGGCCCTATGGAACCTGAATACTAAACACAAGGTTTCTTTGTTGATTGTTTTTTTTTATAGCAATTCTCCTTTCTGAGTTGTCAAATTTTTGTTGATTATACTGTTCCATTTTAATTTCTTTTCATTTTTAATGTTAAATGAACTCTCTCTCTCCTGATTTATTGGATTGAAACTCAATCCGACAAAGGAATGACTTGAGTTGGGATTATAGTCATTACTCATTAGGGTAGTTTTTGATCCTCCAGTAAACAAAGTTTTAGTTTTTGATCATCTCCTTTCTTTTTTGTTGGTAACTCATGTTTCATTTCCCCCCCATTAAATCTTTCATAATCGAGAAATTATCCTTCTTTCGTTAAATTATTTATTCTAAAATGAAATTCAGTCCTAAAAAAGGAAATTGCAAATTTCCATATTAATTTTCTTATTGTTTGGCAATTATTTGAATTTTTTCTATTAATTAATTTTAGGCGAAATAGGTAATCCCGGGACCCCCTTGTTTAGCTTAAACGGTTTCCTTTTCTTGTTCAACATCTTTTCTCTAGGACACTTGTTGGTTTCTAACAATATTTAGTTGAGTTATTGTTTCCTAACAACCTATGAAGCAGACATAGACACGCCGACACGTGCATGCGCATGATGCGACAAGGCACACCGACACAAGAAGATTTTGAAAAATTACTCTACAATATCAAGTCTCGTGTCGAATACGTGTCTGACATGAGTGTTCAACACGTGTGCGGCATGACTGCCAAATAGAAGTGTCCGTGCAACATAGCTAACGACCTATAACAACCATTATCCATTAGTGCAGATCAATGCTTATTGGAAAAAAGAGAAGTTATTTTAATGTATTATGGTTTGTTTTAAGTATGTATTTTTTATTTGAATCATCTTTCCTCATCTCATTTATGTCACCAGCCATCCTCAGGCAACGTTCATTGAGCACTAGATAGGCCCCATGATATCGAAATCCTAATGATTTTGGTTAAGTGTTATAAATAATTTTTTTTATTATTATTATGATCCACTTTAATTTTGTTTTATTTTATTCTTAAATGAATTTATTTTTCTCCTGATTTGTTGCTTTGAAACTCAATTTAGGACTGACTTAAGTCATCCCTCACTTGGGTTAGTTTTTTGTTTTGACAGCAAACAAAGTCTGTATCAAGCAAAGATAATAATTGATTATCTTTTTATGTTTTGTTTTGTTTTGTATCTCATGTGTTAATTAGTTTTTCCCCCCATTAAGTCTTTCCAATTTGAGAAATTTTCCTTCTCTTTAATTGTTGAATTATGGATTCTATAAAAAAATCAGTCCAATGAAAAATGAAATCAATAATTTTCACTTTAAGTTTTTACTATAAATTTATTTGATTTTTTATTAATTTGTATCCCCTTATTTTATTCAAGGAGGTAAGCTTTATTGGCAATTGGCATGCTGTTTTCCTCCGTCTGTATATGGTTCTGTTGCCTATGACCATACGTGTGATGTTTCCTTTCATTGTTTTATAAAACGGAGGAATAGGTGGCAATTAAATGGAAATGCCACTATACCCTTCTGTTCGTGTCCAGTTTCTGCAACCTTGTTTTCTGTTGAGGCTTGAATTAACACGAGTGAAATTTAAAAAATTAGATAGATCAGAGACAACACATTAAAAGTAAGATAACAAGAAAGAAAGCAAAATTTAAGAAAAGGATAAAGAAAGCAAGGAAGATAAAATGAAAAGAAAGTAATAATAACTATTGTTCAAGAATAGTAACTATTACTGCTAAATCTGGTGTGGGGCAAACAGATAGTATTTGTGGATTCTTGGAAAACTTGAATAGCAAACCTGATACCTGTTCCTCCGGAGTTTGATCGTTGACTCCTGCCGTTCACCTGCAAAAAGTGCGAGGCACCGGGGTTGATCCCGGCGACGCACCCTCCGACGCTCAAGTCAGTAATCAGGAATGATTATGAGAGAGCGTAAATTGGCAAAAGATTGATTACCTCTTAATGGTGGTGGATGGGGGGTATTTATAGCCGCCTTTGGGATCAGATTAGGAATGTAATCCCTATGACCAGATAAGGAATGTAATCCCTAATTTTCAGTGAAAGGATAGATGTGAATCAGGGCCGTTGATTAGGATTAATCAGAAACCCTAATTCTATCATGCTGGACCGGGTTTGCTGCGGGTTGGAACCCGCACCCAGTCGAGATGGATCCGTTCGTGAGTTATTGGGTCTTTGGGGAGAAGACCCAGTACCCTCTTCAGACCCGTTTGTCAAGTGAAATTACCATTTTACTTCTAGGCCTTAAGATTCGTGTCCGATTTGGACGGTTCCGATTTAACCCCATTTCTAGCCATATCACGAGCCCCCCACTTCCGAAGACTGTGTTTGATCAGCCTTTGAGGAGTAGTTTTACTGTTTCCATGGCTTGCGGGGTTGTATCGGAGTTCAACGGGGAGTTTCGAATCTTTGTATGAGGCAGTACGGTGATTTTCCGGGTTAGTTGCGTGCTTCTAAGCTGTTTTAGAGCTCCTCCGGTCTGCTGGCATTTTTCCTTAATTTTTACTTATTCTTCGGATTACTTATTTAATTTTGCGAAGTGTTGATTCGTCGTCCGGGGGTCTTAATCAACCATTCTAGGCAATAATTACTTATTTTAGGGGCTCAAAATATTTTTCCGAATTTATAATTATTTCCTAAAATTTTAAACTAATTTTCCCGAATTTTTAATCATTTTTTAAGCAAATTTTAAATAAATAAAACGGTTTTAATAAATAAAAATTAATTTATAATACCGAATTATGACGTGGCGCGATTTGGACCCGTTATCGTTGCCGAGCGCGCTTTTCTGGGGGGATCGGATGATCTGTATGGGTCGGTATGGGTCGGCTGGTATTTTCTCCGTGTGTGGAGGTCGGTGCCTCGGTACCTCGGCTCGACTCCTCGGC
The DNA here is from genome assembly GCA_017893485.1 of Hemerocallis citrina. NCBI lineage: Eukaryota > Viridiplantae > Streptophyta > Magnoliopsida > Asparagales > Asphodelaceae > Hemerocallis > Hemerocallis citrina. The sequence continues at coordinate 248,347,446 of CM030358.1, forward strand.
AGCTCGGCTCGGAGCGCTGGGATCTGCCGAGCTACGTAGCATGATCCTGAGCGTCCATCACGGCGCGAATCACGAGGACGGGGTTCAAATCACGAGAAAACGTTATTTTGTCGTTTTGTGGGCGTGGCGCGATCTGAGCCGTCTATCAAATTTCGACACGAATTTTGGAACGAGCCGACGGTGAACCTGGCCCGGCAGAATTTTTCTCCATATGTGGGGGTCGGTACCTCGGCACCTCGGCTCGACTCCTTTTGCAGCTCGGCTCGGAGCGCTGGTATCTACCGAGCTACGTGGCACGATCCTGAGCGTCCATCACGGAGCGGATCACGAGGACGTGGTTCAGATCACGAGGAAATATTATTTTGTCGTTTTGTGGGCGTGGCGCGATCTGAGCCGTCCATCAAATTTTGACACGAATTTTGGAACGATCCGACGGTGAATCTGGCTCGGCAGAATTTTTCTCCATATGTGGAGGTCGGTACCTCGGCACCTCGGCTCGGTTAGAACGGCGGTTCGGTGGCACGTCGAGGCGTTGATTGCCGAGGGGTGGAGTTGAGTGTTTTGACGAGTTCTTGTCTTGAACCGTCGCTACCCTCCGACCCAGTAGCTCGGTTGCTTAGCCAAGCTGTTTGGTAGCTCGGCTATGCACCCCGGTGGCCGGCAGCTCGGAAGGAACGCGTGGCTTGATCCGGAGCGCTTATCACGGTGTGAATCACGAGGACGAGGTTCAGATCACGAGAAAACGTTATCTTGTCGTTTTGTGGGCGTGTCGCTATCTGAACTGTCCATCAAATTTCGACACGAATTTTGGAGCGATCCGACGGTGGTTCTGGCTCAACAGAATTTTTCTTCATATGTGGAGGTCGGTACCTCGGCACCTCGGCTCAGTTAGAACGGCGGTTCGGTGGCACGTCGAGGCGTTGATTGCCGAGGTCTGGAGTTAAGCATTTTGACGAGTTCTTGTCTTGAACCGTCGTGACTCCGTTTTAGCATTTTGCCTTCTCTTGGTGGGCCTTTAAATGCCTAAGTAAGCCCAAACGTTGCTTTGAGGTTATAAATTCTCACCCCCTTCACCCCTTGGCTCATTTCCCATTTTTACTTCCTAGTTTTTACTTTTACTCTCAGTTTGCTCTGCTAGCGGCGATTTGTGCTCTAAGGTGGTTGCGCTAGCTGTCGCGTGGGCTAGGCAATTTCCGGTGATCTAATTCCGACCGGGAACGTCACTCCAAGGCTACGTCACATCAAAGTCAGTGTATTTGCCTTATACTTTTTTATAGATGTCAAGGGTAAACTCGGGAAGTGAGGCCTCGTCCTCGGACGATAGTGGTGCCGAGGAGAGGAGGCAAGTGGCGAGCCGGAGAAAGGGAAAGGAGTTGGTAGGACCATCCGTGGCCGAGGAGAAGAGGAAGAAGGTAGTGGCCCGGTCTCCTGTAGTCGAGATCGTGGAGACTGAGAGACGAGCCCCTGAGTCGGGCCGGTACCCTAGTGTGCTTGCTGTCCGGCCATGCCGGGGGTGATCTTCTGAAGAAGGCGATCGTTGGTAGGTCGGCAGTTTACGAGGAAAACAACCCGAGAGACTACCGAGGTGGACGACATTGCCTCGGTATTATCTGAGAAGGACCTGCTCCGGATTAGAAAGGGGTTCGCCATCCCTCTGGAGTACGAGCTGATCCTCCCCGACCCTGGGATGCGGGCGAACTCTGAACTGTCGCCGGATACGTGTGTGTTCGACTTCGACTCTTTGAGCGCCGGCTTGCGATTCCCTCTGCATCCCTTCGTGTTAAGGGTATTTCAGTGGTATTGCCTGGCACCGACCCAGTTTATGCCGAACTCCTGGCGCCACGTGCTCGCCTTATTGCTGCAGTGCCGCATCGCCAAGGTCGAACCTGATATGGTGATCCTCCGGAGCCTGTATCGAATCCACCGGATGAATAAGGCCGAGCCTCGCTACTACCTGTCACCCCGGAAAGGCGTTAGGCTCATAGAGAATCCGGATTCGATAAAAGGTTGGAAGGAGAAGTTTTTTCTGTTGAAGGGGCCCTCGACGCTGGACTTTCCGAAACGGTGGAAGGTAGAGGTGCCGAAGTTTGCAAGGGTCGACCCGGTGCTGACTGCGGCCGAGGAGGTGGCGGCGAAGCTCATTGCTCTCCCAATGTTGAGCTGGAGAGAAATGACCGAGGAGGTGCTACACGGGTCGGGCCTTAGTCCGATCGACCCGAGTATGCCCCTGACATCTTGTCGCAATTTTTTTCTCTATAAGTTTCTTGTTCGTTTTTCCAACTTGTTGTTTGTTTGGTTGTTCGGAACAGAAGCGCCGAAGATGGATATCATGGGGATGTTGAATGAGCGAGGCAAGGTTGCCGACGGTAGGAAGAGGAAAAGGACGGGAACGGGTCCTTCGTCCGGCCGCCCTACCAAGGCTCCCTTGGTAGTCGCCGACCTTACCCCCGCTACTCAAGCTCCCTCGTTGGTGGTGGCTGTTCCCGCCGACCCCTCGGCTCCTGCTTCGTCTGCCGTGGCCGGTGAGACCTTCTCCGTCTCGGCGGTGCTGTCGCTCGAGGCCCCGCCTTTGACGACTCAGGCCGAGGAGATTCTGACCGAGCAGCACAAGAAGCTATTCGTCCCCGACTGGCGGGTGAAGAACCATGACGGCTTCCTCGGCGACTCGCAGATGTGTATGTAGGCCGTGAAGCATCTCGCGACCCTAAAGGACCGAGCTGCTCTGAAGGCGGGGACGACCGGCAACGACACCTATGAGGTTGCCTGACCGCTTATGTTGGTAAGTCTTGATTTTCCCCTTTTTAAGAATTTCGCCTAAGTTCACAGCTCGGCTCTAACTCCTTATCACAGGCCACCTGTCACTTCGGCCATCTTATTCAAGAGTTCGCCGACCAGGAGAGGGAACTGAAGACCACTTGTGACAAGGACAGGGCGGAGAAGGCGAGGGCGGTTAGGCAGCTCGAGGCGGAGCAACGTCGCTCGGATGGCTTGACGGTTCGAGTCGCCGACCTCGAGGTGGACTTGGAGCGAACTAAGGAGCAGCTCGCCGCGGAGGTCGCCAAAGTTGCTAAGGCTGCCGAGGAGTTGGCGGAATCGACGAAGGCCCTGGAGGCGGCGAAGGCGGAGAAGGACGCCGCGGTGAAGGCGGAAGTCGAAGCCGAGGCGAAGAAGCACATGGCTGGGAATATGGAGAAGTCCTACGCCAGGGTGCTCGACCATGTCCAGGCTCGGGTCCCCGGCTTTCAGAGAGTTGGGTACCGGCTGTGGCCTGACGGCGAGGATGAAGGCGAAGAGGTTGAAGAAGATGACGATTGGGAAGAGGAGGATGAACCTCGGGATGGGGAGGTGCCAGTCGACCCCAAGACCACGTCGGCCGATCCCCAAACCGAGGTGACGAGGGGCGAAGGGCCATCTGGCGAGGTGCCGGTAACTGAGCTGCTGCCCCAGGTGGATCCCTGATTCTTTTGTTTTTGTAATTTTTCTTTTTGTGTAAGCCTTATAGCGGACTAGCCACCGCTCTTTTGATGTGAATGAAAAGGCTTCTTCTCGAAAATTTTGTTTTGAATTTGTCAAAGCGTCAGGCTCGGTTAGTCTTTCAATGTGATGCCATCGTCTTTCAGATCGTCGAACTTGATTCGGACACCGCAACAGCTCGGCGTCGTGCGGAACTGTTCAAGCGGTCTCGCGAAGCTCGTCTCGAGGGCGAGATCGAGCTGATCCGGAGAGTGCTGTTCAATGTGGAGAAGAAGAACAACGAGTTACTGGCCGAAGTGCATCACTTGCGGATAGCCGAGGAAGAACTCTCGGCTACGGAAGAAGAGTTGGCCTCGGCACTGGCCAAGCTAGATGAGGTCGCAACGAAGGTCGAGCAGTTGCATAGGGTTACAGTCGACAAGAGCATCGAGGTGACCAATTTGCGTCGTATCATATCTGATAGTGCTGAGTATCCGGGCTCGGCAAAACTCCCTCGGCTCAAGATATCGGTGAAGGACGACACTTTGAAAGATAGGATCGTCGAGCTCGAGGAGGAGGTGACTCGTCTTAAGCCTCAGCCCGTGAGGATTAACGTCCGCAGCACCTCATGTACCCGCAAGGAGTGCGAGCGAGGGATCTCTTTCTACGAGCTCGCGACTCGTCCTCCCGTCACTGGTCGAACTGCGGCCGATGCCCAAAGTGGCGTAGCAGTTTCCTCGAGCGGAGCCTCAGTCGGAGCCACCGTTAGAGTTAGTGGCAAAAAGACGTCTCGGTTTGTCGACCTAGAGACGAGCTCGGAGGTTAAGCGACGCCGATCCCGAGTGTCTCTGAATCGGAATGTCCCCATTCCGTAGAGGCGTTGAAAAAGTCGTACTGGGCTTTCGAGTTTTTGTAGCGCCTTTTTGTAGTAACCTTGCCTTGTAAAATTATTAAGTTGTTTTAATAAAATTAGAGTTTGTCTGCTCGCTGTTGTGCCGTAGTTACTTTACTTTTGAAACGAACCATAAGAACCAAAAGTTAGCTCCTTTTATTCGTTCTAGCTGTAGAATTTTCGCTTTTGCTCGGGGTGTGCCGAGGTCTCTTTGCTTTTCGATAGTTAGGTAGCTTGGATTTATGACCGAGCTACGTGGCTTAATCTAGCGGTGGATCATGATCATGGTGCGAATCACGAGACAAGAGGCTCAGATTCTGAAAAAACATTATCTTGTCGTTTTGTGGAGATGTGACGCGATTTGAGCCGTGCATCATGTTCTAGTACGAATTTTGAGATAATCCGACGGTGAAACTGGTTCGGCGGCAATTTTCTCCATATGTGGAGGTCGGTACCTCGTCCACTCGGCTCGGTAACTCGGAGTGCTTAAGGAAGAGGACTCGAGCCAAGTGTTGGACTCCGAACTCGTCGTTAGAGTTTGTTTCAACGGTTGTGGGAGCAATTCCGAATGGCGAACCACTTCTAGCTCGCTTAAGAACGAGCTTGCGAAGCAGAGTCGAGCCAAGTGTTGGACTCCGAATCTCGTCGTTAGAGTTATTCAACGGTTGTGGGAGTAATTCGGAATGGCGAACCACTTCTAGCTCGCTTAAGAGCGAGCTTGCGAAGCAGAGTTGAGCCAAGTGTTGGACTCCGAATCTCGTCGTTAGAGTCATTCGACGGTTGTGGGAGCAATTTCGAATGGCGAACCACTTCTAGCTCGCTTAAGAGCGAGCTTGCGAAGCGGAGTCGAGCCAAGTGTTGGACTCCGAACTCGTCGTTAGAGTTTGTTCAACGGTTGTGGGGGCAATTCCGAATGGCGAACCACTTCTAGCTCGCTTGGGAGCGAGCTTGCGAAGCAAAGTTGAGCCAAGTGTTGGACTCCGAACTCGTCGTTAGAGTTGTTCAACGGTTGTGGGAGCAATTCCGAATGGCGAACCACTTCCAGCTCGCTTAAGAGCAAACTTGCGAAGCGGAGTCGAGCCAAGTGTTGGACTCCGAACTCGTCGTTAGGGTGAAGAGTAAAAGCAGAGAGATACAAGCAATTTTACAAGTAAAATATGAAAAAAAACGTGCTTTATTGACAACTAATAGTTGGCTGCTTCTAAGTTGCGAGCCGTTATTACATAGGAGAAATAAAGGAAAAAATACAAGTAAAAGGAGAGGAACGGTTCGACATCCCAGAATACTTAGAGAGGCGTTAAAGCGCTCTCTTGGTATTTCAAAAGATGGTCGACATTCCAAGTCCTGGGGATCTCTCTGCCTTCGAGGTCTTCTAGACGATATGTCCCGGGCCGAACCACTTTGGTGATCTTGTAGGGTCCCTCCCAATTTGGAGCTAGTTTACTCTTCTGACTAGGAAATGAGATTGCTAACTTTCTGAGGACCAAGTCCCCTTCTTTGAGGTCGGTGGGACGGACTCTCTTATTGTACGCCAACTCGATCCTCCTCCGATAGCTCTGTTGGCGGATTGACGCTCTTTCTCGTAGCTCATCGATCAAGTCTAAGTTTGCCCGAAGTTCTCTGGCATTCTGTTCTTCTTCGTAGGCAACAAGGCGAGGAGAAGGTATGCCGACTTCCAATGGGATCACAGCCTCGAACCCATACGTGAGGTTGAATGGCGACTCTCCTGTGGGGGTCCGTTTCGTGGTGTGGTAGTTCCACAGCACGTTAGGGAGCTGATCGACCCATAAGCCTTTAGAGCACTTATCCAGCCTCTTCTTAATACCGGAGAGGATCTGTCGGTTAGCATTCTCCACTTGACCATTCGACTGTGGATGGGTGACGGAGGAGAAACGTTGTTGGATGGTGAGGTCTTCACATAAAGCTCGGAAGGCAGCCCCGGTAAATTGGGTTCCGTTGTCTGTTATGAGGACTCGAGGGACACCGAATCAGCAGATAACGTTCTTCCAGAATAACTGAAGTACTTTGTTCTCGCCTTCTCCGCCCTGTCCTTGTCACAGGCGGCCTTCAGTTCCCTCTCCTGGTCGGCGAACTCTTGAATAAGATGGCCGAAGTGACAGGTGGCCTGTGATAAGGAGTTAGAGCCGAGCTGTGAACTTAGGCGAAATTCTTAAAAAGGGGAAAATCAAGACTTACCAACATAAGCGGTCGGGCAACCTCATAGGTGTCGTCACCGGTCGTCCCCGCCTTCAGAGCAGCTCGGTCCTTTAGGGTCGCGAGATGCTTCACGGCCGACATACACATCTGCGAGTCGCCGAGGAAGCCGTCATGGTTCTTCACCCGCCAGTCGGGGACGAATAGCTTCTTGTGCTGCTCGGTCAGAATCTCCTCGGCCTGAGTCGTCAAAGGCGGGGCCTCGAGCGACAGCACCGCCGAGACGGAGAAGGTCTCACCGGCCACGGCAGACGAAGCAGGAGCCGAGGGGTCGGCGGGAACAGCCACCACCAACGAGGGAGCTTGAGTAGCGGGGGTAGGGTCGGCGACTACCAAGGGAGCCTTGGTAGGGCGGCCGGACGAAGGACCCGTTCCCGTCCTTTTCCTCTTCCTACCGTCGGCAACCTTGCCTCGCTCATTCAACACCCCCATGATATCCATCTTCGGCGCTTCTGTTCCGAACAACCAAACAAACAACAAGTTAGAAAAATGAACAAGAAACTTATAGAGAAAAAAATTGCGACAAGATGTCAGGGGCATACTCGGGTCGATCGGACTAAGGCCCGACCCGTGTAGCACCTCCTCGGTCATTTCTCTCCAGCTCAACATTGGGAGAGCAATGAGCTTCGCCGCCACCTCCTAGGCCGCAGTCAGCACCGGGTCGACCCTTGCAAACTTCAGCACCTCTACCTTCCAACGTTTCGGAAAGTCCAGCGTCGAGGGCCCCTTCAACAGAAAAAACTTCTCCTTCCAACCTTTTATCGAATCCGGATTCTCTATGAGCCTAACGCCTTTCCGGGGTGACAGGTAGTAGCGAGGCTCGGCCTTATTCATCCGGTGGATTCGATACAGGCTCCGGAGGATCACCATATCAGGTTCGACCTTGGCGATGCGGCACTGCAGCAAGAAGGCGAGCACGTGGCGTCAGGAGTTCGGCATAAACTGGGTCGGTGCCAGGCAATACCACTGAAATACCCTTAACACGAAGGGATGCAGAGGGAATCGCAAGCCAGCGCTCAAAGAGTCGAAGTCGAACACACACGTATCCGGCGACAGTTCGGAGTTCGCCCGCATCCCAGGGTCGGGGAGGATCAGCTCGTACTCCAGAGGGATGGCGAACCCCTTTCTAATCCGGAGCAGGTCCTTCTCAGATAATACCGAGGCAATGTCGTCCACCTCGGTAGTCTCTCGGGTTGTTTTCCTCGTAAACTGCCGACCTACCAACGATCGCCTTCTTCAGAAGATCACCCCCGGCGTGGCCGGACAGCAAGCACACTAGGGTACCGGCCCGACTCAGGGGCTCGCCTCTCAATCTCCACGATCTCCTCGACTACAGGAGACCGGGCCACTACCTTCTTCATCTTCTCCTCGGCCACGGATGGTCCTACCAACTCCTTTCCCTTTCTCCGGCTCGCCACTTGCCTCCTCTCCTCGGCACCACTATCGTCCGAGGACGAGGCCTCACTTCCCGAGTTTACCCTTGACATCTCTAAAAAATTATAAGGCAAATACACTGACTTTGATGTGACGTAGCCCTGGAGTGACGTTCCCGGTCGGAATTAGATCACCGGAAATTGCCTGGCCCACGCGACAGCTAGCGCAACCACCTTAGAGCACAAATCGCCGCTAGCAGAGCAAACTGAGAGTAAAAGTAAAAACTAGGAAGTAAAAATGGGAAATGAGCCAAGGGGTGAAGGGGGGTGAGAATTTATAACCTCAAAGCGACGTTTGTGCTTACTTAGGCATTTAAAGGCCCACTAAGAGAAGGCAAAACGCTAAAACGGAGAGTCACGACGGTTCAAGACAAGAACTCGTCAAAATGCTTAACTCCAGACCTCGCCAATCAACGCCTCGACGTGCCACCGAACCGCCGTTCTAACCTAGCTGAGGTGCCGAGGTACCGACCTCCACATATGAAGAAAAATTCTGCCGAGTCAGAACCACCGTCGGATCGCTCCAAAATTCGTGTCGAAACTTGATGGACAGTTCAGATAGCGACACGCCCACAAAACGACAAGATAACGTTTTCTCGTGATTTGAATCCCGTCCTCGTGATTCACACCGTGATGAGCACTTCGGATCAAGCCACGCGTTCCTTCTGAGCTGCCGGCCACCGGGGTGCATAGCCGAGCTACCAAACAGCTTGGCTAATCAACCGAGCTACTGGGTCGGAGGGTAGCGACGGTTCAAGACAAGAACTCGTCAAAACACTCAACTCCACCCCTCGGCAATCAATGCCTCGACGTGCCACCGAACTGCCGTTCTAACCGAGCCGAGGTGCCGAGGTACCGACCTCCACATATGGAGACAAATTCTGCCGAGCCAGATTCACCGTCGGATCGTTTCAAAATTCGTGTCAAAATTTGATGGACGGCTCAGATCGCGCCACGCCCACAAAACGACAAAATAACGTTTCCTCGTGATCTGAACCACGTCCTCGTGATCCGCACCGTGATGGATGCTCAGGATCGTGCCACATAGCTCGGCAGATACTAGCGCTCTGAGCCGAGCTGCAAAAGGAGTCGAGCCGAGGTGCCGAGGTACCGACCTCCACATATGGAGAAAAATTCTGCCGGGCCAGATTCACCGTCGGCTCGTTCCAAAATTCGTGTCAAAATTTGATTGACGGCTCAGATCGCGCCACGCCCACAAAACGACAAAATAACGTTTTCTCGTGATCTGAACCCCGTCCTCGTGATTCGCGCCGTGATAGACGCTCAGGATCATGCCACGTAGCTCGGCAGATCCCAGCGCTCCGAGCCGAGCTGCCGAGGAGTCGAGCCGAGGTTCCGAGGCACCGACCTCCACATACGGAGAAAATACCAGCCTGACCCATACAGATCGTCCGATCCCCCAGAAAAGCGCGCTCGGCAACGATAAAGGGTCCAGATCGCGCCACGTCATAATTCGGTATTATAAATTAATTTTTATTTATTAAAACCGCTTTATTTGTCTTAAATTTGCGAAAAAAATGATTAAAAATTCGGGAAAATTAGTTAAAAATTTTAGGAAATAGTTATAAATTCGGGGAAATATTTTGAGCCCCTGAAATAAGTAATTATTGCCTAGAATGGTTGATTAAGACCCCCGGACGACGAATCAACACTTCGCAAAATTAAATAAGTAATCCGAAGAATAAGTAAAAATTAAGGAAAAATGCCAGCAGACCGGAGGAGCTCTAAAACAGCTTAGAAGCACGCAACTAACCCAGAAAATCACCGTACTGCCTCATACAAAGATTCGAAACTTCCCGTTGGACTCCGATACAACCCCACAGGCCATGGAAACAGTAAAACTACTCCTCAAAGGCTGATCAAACTCAGTCTTCGGGAGTGGGGGGCTCGTGATATGGCTAAAAATGGGGTTAAATCGGAACCGTCCAAATCGGGCACGAATCTTAAAGGCTAGGAGTAAAATGGTAATTTCACTTGACTAACAGGTCTGAAGAGGGTACTGGGTCTTCTCCTCAAAGACCCAATAACCCACGAACGGATCCATCTCGACTGGGTGCGGGTTCCAACCCACAGCAAACCCGGTCCAGCAGGATAGAATTAGGGTTTCTGATTAATCCTAATCAACGGCCCTGATTTACATCTATCCTTTCACTGGGAATTAGGGATTACATTCCTTATATGGTCATAGGGATTACATTCCTAATCTGATCCCAAAGGCAGCTGAAAATACCCCCCATCCACCACCATTAAGAGGTAATCAATCTTTTGCCAATTTACGCTATCTCATAATCATTCCTGATTACTGACTTGAGCGTCGGAGGGTGCGTCGCCGGGATCAACCCCGGTGTCTTGCACTTTTTGCTGGTGAACGGCGGGAGTCAACGGTCAAACTCCGGAGGAACAGGTATCAGGTTTGCCATTCAAGTTTTCCAAGAATCCACAAATACTATCTGTTTGCCCCCACACCAGATTTAGCGGTAATAGTAACAAATCACGAGTCATTTTTTGCATATTCGTTAAACCTCCTACATCATTTACATATGAATTACTGACAAACAAGTTGCATAAATACACAGTTCACTTGGCATACAAGAAAACAATATATAGGTAATTCCTTGAATGTGTATGTATTTCAGTTTTACATCATGGAATGTGTAGGTAATTCCTGGAATGTGTATGTATATATCTTACTGCATTATGGGAAATTACAAAGAGTATCGAGTCATCTCGAATGTTGTTTTAGCTTCCAACTTTGCTCAGGGGAAATGCTTATACAGTGTTTGTAATAAAGAGGGAGCACTTGCAAGTTTGAACAATATCACGAGTTATAAACACTTTTTTTGCCATACTTACGAGACAACAGTGTTATCTTAAATAGCTTTACTTGAGTGGCAAGGTTGTGCTTTTAAACAACCTTTACCTCCTGAACTATACTAAAGCAATTTACTTTGCGTTTTTGGAAGTGTTTCAAATTACGAACATATGCTGTGCATATGTATGCCCCACATATGTGCTATTCACCCATATTTCACATTGTATTACTCGAGTAGACCTTATTTATGAGGGACACGTCATATATTCTGTGCATATTTGACTGTTCAGTGCGTATTTCCTTTTACCTGAGTAACCGTTTTAAGTTTTGTCTGCATCTTTCTAACTTCTAATACACAAACCAACACGTTTCTAAATGGGATTATATCCAACACACTTTTCTCACTATTCTTTCTAAACCGGATTTTACCTACAACCTGACCCTAAAGCTTATTTTGATTGTTTCTTTATGTCTTTGTTTAGTTATGCTATGCAATTCTTACTTATGGTATATGTGTTCAATTTTTTTGCAAATCTTTCTGTAGAGTTGTCTTCATGATATCAAATTTTGTTGGCCTTTTTGTCATGTTATTTGGCTTCATTGTGTCAATACTGAATATATTTTATGTTGCATTACTTTTCATCCTTAGAAGAAGTGTATAATTGATGGTATCTATTTTTCCTTATTTTTTCTTGGATTTTTGGAATATTTTTAATTGTCTAACCTCATATCGGCTGCATATGGAGTTTTGAGGAGTAACATCACATAACTCCGCATACAGCATTCTATAACACTGAGTTTTATAAACATTGGTTTTCAATATTCAGCACAAATCAGACCAGATTATTTGGAGAGCTCGATGGTTTGAAAGGGTAACATGCATGAGTATGGCCTATTGTGCATCAATGTATATTAGCAATAATATGAATATGAATTTATCTTGTATGCCATCTACAATTCATGCATACCTGATGCTCCTTTTTGTTTCTTTTTTATGATACTCATCATTAAATATTTCTTTTCAATCATCTAAAAGAATTGATTAATTTTATTGTCTTCTGCAAAATTCTCCAGTTCTTCATATCTAACATCTCCAATTTCACGATTTGTACATTTCAACCATCTTCAAGGAATATTGTGGCTTTTATTTGATTTAACTACATAAAATTAAACCTTCTATTTTTGATATATTGATTTAGTTACTAAAAAAAGGATATCCTACCATTAACTTAAATTTGTTATTCTATCTGCCCATCTTAGGTGCTGTTCTTGTTTTCTAATTCCAATATGCTATCATTTTCACTATCACTTCTTAAATATCTGCATTATTTTTAAGGTTTGTTATATGTTTCAGTTTTCTACTTTTTCTAGAAAAAAACTGTCATGGCTGGAAGAGGTCGCATGCCTCGTGAACCTTTCGATGATGGAAGACGTGGTTATCCTGAAGGACCATTTGTTCGTGGCCATTTATCACACCCACCTCATCCCGCTTTGTATGAAGAACTCGATATGCTACATCACGACATGCGTAGGCTTGTAGCTGACAACCGTAGACTGACTGAGGATCGCATGGAATTTCAGCGAGAACTGGTTAGAGCAAAGGAAGATATTCATCGGATGAATATGGTTATTCAAGAGATCCGTGCTGAAAAAGAAGTTCAGACCAGGGAGTTGATCGAGAAAGGCTTAAAGCTCGAAGCTGATCTGAGAGCTTCCGAGCCGTTAAGGAACGATGTACTAAAGCTTCGAGCAGATGTTCAGAAGCTGAATGCAGTGAGGCAAGACCTAACTGCTCAGGTACAGAGCCTAACCCAAGAACTAGGGAGGGCACAAGCTGATAATCAGCAGATTCCTCTCATGAAAAATCAGATTGATGGTCTAAAACAGGAGCTGATGCGCCTAAGGTGGTACATTGCATTTTTATTTAATTATATTTATTTATGTATTTTATGAACACATCAATCTTGTACATTATGTGCTTACCTCATGCAAAAAATATTCTGAGACTCTGCATAACTTGAACACTATTCTTTTTCTATGGTAGGACTGGAATTGAATACGAGAAGAAGGGAAATGCTGAACTTCGAGAACAGAGGCAAGCTATGGAGAAAAACTTAGTTTCCATGGCACGTGAAGTTGAAAAGTTGCGTGCTGATTTGGCAAACAGTGATGTGAGACCATGGGGTGCTGGTTAGTAACTATCACTATTTTTGTTTAATTTATTATTTAAAAGTTTTTGTTCTATTTTGTTGATATACATTAGCAGTATCAGAGCTTTTTTATTTTTTTTAATTGGGTTACAGGGTCTAGTCGTAGTTGTTGTGTTTATAACTCGGTGTAGTGAACTTTTGTTAAGGTTCGGAAGTGCTGAGGGATATACCTGTTATCATCTTTTCCTGATTATTTCAAGCTTGTGTACTTATGTGATCAATTGTCATGCTATTTTTTGTCTTTGTTGTTAGACTGCTCTTTCTTGTAGGTTCCTATGTATGTAACCCTGTCAGCTTCTTGCTGACTTGTGCTTTTGATTTTTCAATTTTTAAAATAAGTTTTACGTTAATTTTCCTCTTTTAGCTCTCTGTGTTTATGCTTTATAATATTCTTTTCTTATGATTAATATTGGTTATCATCTTTGATGGATGTCTGACAATTATTTCACTGAAGGTGGAGGTTATGGGATGAAGATGAGCAGCACTGACGCACCAATGCCCTTCCCTTCTTATATGGATGGCTTCAGCACTCGTCCGGTATGTGCATCTCTGTCTAGAAGTTCCCTTCTTTAAAAGTTATGATATATTGAATTCCAGCTCATGTGTACTTATATATTTTTATCAATGTCAGGGTGTTTCTGAGAAGGCACCTCATTATGGTGCGGGGTCTGGATCATGGGTACCTTCTGAGAAGTATCATCTTGGCCACCGTTGAAAATTCCTTCTTCGTCTCTTGGGATAAAGAGCATTTTCCTTGATAGATCATACTGTGATCAATATTAAATGGTTAGGAAATCTTAGCTTAATCAGTTTGTGCATCTCCATGAGAATTCTCCTATTGATCGTTATGGTCAAATCTATCATCTAGATTGTGTTTAATGTTTACTTTTATTAGTAGGAGTTCTGCATGTTTTGCTTCATCTAGGACATGAGAATGTATGAAACTAAGTAGTTATGTTTGATATATTCTGGCTTTGGAAATTATCACTGTTCTTCTTTGGATTGTCTGATATAATTAGTTACCTAGATCTCAAATGTATATTTTGTTTTACTACCGTAGTTTGATATTGCGAGGAGACGATCCTTCCAAGAGGTGATTTGAGACTTGATGGAGACAGATAGTGTGAACTTTGAAGTTCATTACTATATTGAGATTTTGAGTATTTACCATAAATCAGGTGCTTACTTTGCACTAGCAATGTTATGGACGTCTACACAAAATATTATAATGTGAACTTCAGGACTTGAAGAGCCGATTGCTAAGATTGTTAGATGGAACCATTTAAGTCACAAGCCCACTTCAGTAATGGTTCCTTTGCTGACATTATCATCTAAAATGCTTAGGCAGATTTGAGTTATAGTTACGTGACATAAGGAGTCTCCTTTTTCGCAATTTACTGTTATGGTATGTAGAAAGTGCCTCTGAAAGTACTTACATCTTTGTTGATTCATATATATTCACCCATCAATTACATATACAATGGAGCTCCTTAGATTTGTTCATGGATAGAACAATGATATATCAATGGATTTCTGTATGAATATTCTATTCTGTTGGTCTGTCTCTGTTGGTCTGTCTCTGTTATTTGAGGGAAACATATAATTAGCTGTCAGTGGTACTGGAGGATGATTCAATGCATTAGGTGGCTTTGGGGAAATAATATTATAGCATCTACTAGGTTTTGGGGAAATAATGGGTCTCTGTATGAATATTCTATTTTGTTGGTCTGTCTCTGTTATTTGAGGGAAACATATAATTAGCTGTCAGTGGCACTGGAGGATGATTCAATGCATTAGGTAGCTTTGGGGAAATACTATTATAGCATCTACTAGGTTTTACTGGTGGTTTTTCTAGGTAGCATGAGTAACAAATATTATTCATTCTTTAGATTGAAAGTTCCCATTTTTGTTATATCCCTGCTAGTGGTGTTCCAGAAAGTATATCTAATGGATTTGTTTGATGTATTGGATTAACACCTAAGGCAAAGCTTAACGGCTTTATTTGATATTGGAAGCTCTGGGCTACAGGATTGAGCATGTTTCTTTGCCTTGGAAGTACTAATGAGATGGTCTGTTTGTTGACATTACATGCAAATTTTGCTAGCTGTGGTACTTCACTTGGGCTTTCTCAAGTTGGACAAAGGTGCCTTCAGTAAAATATTGAGTTCATTTTGCAATATGAACCAAGAGTTCTGCAGGAAATATTGTGCACATGGACACAGTTTGATAGTATGAACGGTGAATAATAAACTGTGCTGATTAGCTAACAATTGGTTGCTGAGATACTGGTGAATCCATAGAATACAACATGGGATTTTGGCGAACTATTTATCTGCCTCTAGTGGACTGAATGTTAACATGGCGTAGCTTCTCAGTACTGCATTTTAGTTAATGAGAAAGCCTGCTTTTCAGCTTACTTTTGTCTTCCTTGTGATGGAGTAATCTTTGCTGATCAGTGGATGTCCATAAGTATTGATTTTCATGAATTATTTGAAATATGGATGTGTAGACCATCAAGAAGGATTGCTTCATCTGGTTAGTGCATCCTACATTAGTTATTTTGAAGTAAATCAGCTGCGGGTGAAGTACCTTCTGACAAATTCTTGTTCAAGAAGAACATGGTATATACTGTGTTTAGGTTTTGTGCCTATTTATATTTCTCATAGCTATTTGATTGTCTGCATTTTATCTTTTGACAATAGCAGTTTGAGTACTGTAGCAACCATTTGGTTATGCTTGAGATATCATGGATCTGAAGCATTGCAGAATGCTTGGAGCTGAATTTCTGCATCCAGTTTTTAGAGGCAAGTTTTCTCATTCTGCAAAGTTGGATATAACTATTGATGTGAAATTGAGTGTTATTCCTTTTAGTAGCTAATATTTTTATTTATCCCAGTGTTGTCTCAAGGTAGAATAGCTGTTTTTCCCAATTACATTCTAACCCTTCAAATTGCATACATAAAAATTTTATAACTCTTACGGAATAGCAGCTGTATCTGGAAATTAGAGCCAAATTCACCATCTTTTGGACAATAGTTTGGCAAGATTCATAAATTCTAAATCCTGCATCATATTATTGAATGCGATATTTGGGGATGAACCGGAGACCTGTCATTTATAAAAGAAGTTACTAAATTATCCTTAATATTATGAATAATATTCATCAATATGTTGAAATTCATTCTAAAATAAACTTAGTACCGATTAAGCATCAATATGCAGATTCATATCAAATGCTAATCAAACCTTGAGGATGGTCATTGAAAAAGACCTCGTTTAGAATAACCAAAAGTTAAAAACCCATTTGAGAGAGGATGTCATTGTCAAATAAGCATATTGGCAACTAAAATAATAATCCTTATATTTTTCTTGAGTGGATTGCAAATTTTTTGATCGAAATGATACGTGAACAACTAAAAAAAAACTCTTTGACAAAATGGGCAATATTTTTTGGAAATAATGCATACCAATAAAATATAATAAAGTGTAACTGCCATTCTAGATTCATGAATAGTGAGTAGTATGCTAATAACTTATGCATAAACTCATTAAAAAGGAAGAAAAAAATCATAGAAAATGAAAAAAGAAGGAAAATGGGGCAGACGATACGTTGACAAGTAAGGAGTAAAGGCAAAGGACAGTAAGAGTTAAGAGGAGGTCAAGCAGAAGAAAAGAGGAGGGACGAAGGAGAAGGGTGGGCTATAAGAGGAAGAGAGGATGGGGGATAGGGGTTGAAGGGGAAGTAGGGTAGGGACAGGAGAGCAAAGATAAGAACAAAAGTGTCAGAGTGGGCAAAGGAGGATGGAGGGGAAAGACGGAAGGGAGAAGGGCAAAAAAGTAGAGGGATGGAGAGGACGGAAGGGAGAAGTTGGACGTGCATAATAGGGAGAAGATTATAGATCTCCCTCGGCTATTAGAATTTTAGAATATCTTATTAATGAGGAGTGAATGTGAACTTAGGACATGTTTTTTTAAATGTTTAGGTTTCGAATTCTGTCATAAGCATTTTACATCTAGGACCATACTAATTACATGCTTCATTTAATAATACCTTACAAATTCAAGTGACATGAGTAAAACCTCCTCCTTAATGGCAGAAATCAATATAATGAACTTTGTTAGCTATGTTCTTATTTATGGTAATACATAGCTTTTGTTGTGAATGTTAGTCTTACAGTAGTTGTTTGTGCAAATGACATGTTAGTTGTTGTCTTGTTGACTATTCCCGTCTGTAAGTGGATTTTTTTTACCAAACTATCCCACTTTTTGTAAGTATATACCAAACTGTCCCAGTTTGAAAGTTAAATACCAAAAAGTCCATGTCGCTGACTGAGATAGCGCGCCTAGTAAAAATCTGCGCGCTATCTCAGTTAACGTGTGTTAGGGGCCATTACTTTTCCCCTGTATGAGTGTGCGAAAAAATTCTCAAGCATAGACTCGCTAACTCCGTTAGCGCGGCTATTTAAACCAGGCACGCTAACTGAGATAGTGAGTGTCGATTGAGATTTCACTTAAATCACACTCGCTGTCGCTGTCTATTCTCTTCATATTCTATCTCTCTTTTCTCATTCTCTTCCATTTTCGAAATCCAACTCCAAAATCTTAACATCCCAATTGGAGATCTTACTAAAAAAAACTCTACGAAATCTTAAAGGATCTTCTTCATCTCACATTCATATCTCCTCCCATTCTCAAAACCCTAAAACCATTTTCCAAAATCCGGGGGTTAGGGTTTGGGGTTGGGTTTCAGATAGCGTGAGCGCATTTTGGGAGAGAGAAGAAGTGGGATGAGAGTACGACAGCGAGTGTGATTTAAGTGAAATCCCAATCGACATTCGCTATCTCACTTAGCGCGCCTGGTTTAAATAGGCGCGCTGATGGAGTTAGCGAGTCTATACTTGAGAATTTTTTCGCACACTCGTACTTGAGGGGAAAAGTAGTGGCCCCTAACACACGCTGACTGAGATAGCGCGCAAATTTTTACCAGACGCGCTATCTCAGTCAGCGACGTGGACTTTTTGGTATTTAACTTTCAAACTGGGACAGTTTGGTATATACTTACAAAAAGTGGGATAGTTTGGTAAAAAATTCCTGTAATTGCTTATGATTTTCTAGGACGCCAAATTTTAGTTGACAGGTCTATAATGTGTACTACTTACACATTAGCTCCAATACTATTTTATGTTGTGTGGGGGAAAATTTTGGTCATTTAGGTTTAGTTTATAGTTGTATATTTCATTGTGTTGTTTTTTGGTTTTATTTCTCTTGTTCTTGGTGACTTTGGGAATTTAGGTGGCCATGGACTAGCAATCATTATCTGATTTATAGACTTGCTATAAAATTGGAAATACCGCTATCACCACTAGGACAGTTTTGTTGATTTTATTTTCATCAAATGAAACTTTAGCATGATGGTTCAAGAGGCGTGGAAATCCTTTGGTGGGTTTGTCAACAGGTTCTTGTTCTGATTTGCTACAATCTACACGATTGCAGCTACTTCTTAGAATAAAAAGTTCTCGTAAATCTGAATCGACATTAGCAATAAATTTGAAAGATATGATAAGTAGGCTGTTGAAAGCTATATCTGATGGACTTTCTCTCCAGTAAAAAAACTGTTTCCATAACATATGGATTTGGTAGTTGAGAAATCTGTGTGGCTAGTTTGATTCCCATTATACTGGTATAATTTATAAACTGGCATAGAACATGAAGTTTATTGCAGTTTGAGTGGGCCTGAACAGAATTGTCTCAAGTATTTAGGCCTGACCAGTCTAACTTTATAAATGTACCTATATATATGTAAATGTATATGCATATAATTGCATGTATTTATATGCTGCATGTATGTTTATTATGTCTGAATATATGTATATCTATATGATTGTATTTATGAATGTGGGTATGTATGTATGTATGTATGTATGTACATAGATAGGTGGTGTGAAATAATATTTTTAGTTTATATCTAGAGATATAGTGTCTAATAAGCTTGACATTGAAATCTATATAAATAAAGTTCAATGATTACTAGTAAAATTTTGAATTATTGCACTCTATTAATTCTATTCCATACAGAGATATAGTGTCTAATAAGCTTGACATTGAAATCTATATAAATAAAGTTCAATGATTACTAGTAAAATTTTGAATTATTGCACTCTATTAATTCTATTCCATACATGCTGGTGTTTTAAAAGAGTCATTATATATTTCAAATAGTGTACAAACTTAGCCCGAAATTTGTTTTCTGAGTCCAACTTAGTCCAGGTTTGTACTCAACTTTAGAAACCTGATTAAAAACTAGGCCGGCTTGAACTCATCACAAAATATAGACTTCGGCCTGCTCCTATCTGAATTTTGCCCATGCCTTTCTTTCTGGACCTTAGCTAGGGGGCTGGGGTTTAGGCTTTGGTAGTGTATTTGTAAGCTCCAGGGCATGGGGTAGCTGCTGCCTGCCCAATGCCTGGCCACCTAGTCACATGAAAAAAAAAGATGGAGAAAAGGAAGGGAGGACGTGCACTGCTCCCTTGGTCAATGTTGCGATTTGGAGCAATATCCAAATGGCAGGTGGTGTCTTTGCAGCTGTCGGGATTGCACAAAAGACCAGAGGGATGGAAACAAGGGATGGGTTAGGGTTTTCACTTTAGTTGGTTCTGACTCCTGCCTGCTTTACTAAAATTTTTAAACACCCAACTCCCTCTTTCTCCCTCTACTCCCTTCTCGCTTGCGGTCTATCATGACCCCCCTCTAAAGCAAAGGTGGATGCTGCAGTTTGGATCTTGTGACATCATTGTGCACATAGATGGTGAGGTGTGTCATCTCCTCCATTTATTCTTTATTTTTTAATAATAATTTTAAAGGGGTCAAAACAAAGAACTCTAGGAGTTGCTTTAAGCCCCTGCATTGCTTTTTATTTTTGGGCGTGGCGTTTAGGCAACCCCCTGCACCACCTTTTACTTATGTGTGGGGGGGGGGGGGGGGGGGGGCGCTTAGGCAACCCCCTGCACTGCTTTTTGTTCATCTTTTGGTTCATCTTTTGGGAGTAGATCTTATCTTATTTGTTTCGTTTATATTTTTTATTTATTAGATTAAGCATTAGTTTAGTCCCATATTGGTTTGAACAATAGGTTGGTTTGTATCCTCTCCTATATATAGGAGGCTTTGTATTTAGTTATAACTATCCAATAAAGTATTTTCTTCTTCTGTTATACATTACATTAACGGTATTAATCTTTCTAGAGGTTTAATACATGTTGAAACTCATGTGGTCTGGCCTTAGTGCAACTGTATTACCCATGCCCCAGGTGATTAGAATCTTTGATATTTGATATTCTCTTTTCAAAAATGTTTATTTGGTGGTCACACGGTGCATGAATAAAATTTGTTGACAACATTTGGCATTTAAAACTGATCTGATCTGGCCTTTGTGCAATTCTATTATCCATGTCCCATATGATTATACGATTAGAATTAATGAAACTTAATAGTGTCTTTTATGATGCATGAATAGAACTTGTTGACAACATTTACCGTTACAAAATTTGGGATATATTGTGTATTTATTGTTATGTCATTATTTTTAACTGGCAAGAGGAAGAGCCACATACAGTTGTGGTTTTGATGATAATATATCTAGTTTTCTATTTCTTTTTGGGTTTACCACATGCGCGTGTCAGGCTGGAAGGTTAATTTCTTATACTTGGAGTTTACATTGAATTAGAGCATCTGTAGTCGTTGGCTATTTAGCCAAAATATCCAAATTTTGGCTCGAATCCTACTGTAGTCGTTGGCTATTTTACCAAAATTTGGCTTTTGGGAAACAGTAGCGAGCTATATTTGGCAGACGATTTGGCTATATGGATAAAATAGCCCGACGAAACATTATTTTCCGTTTGTTGATCGGACGGTGTATAATTTTCTGTCCGAATTTTTTTTATTAATAAAAAAATCGGACGGGAAATTATACACCGTCCAAAATTATTTTGGTACAAATTTGGGACGGTAAATCATTTACCGTCCCATAAATTAAATGTTAAAAAAAAGGAGAGAAGGGAACTTATACACCGTCCTTGGTTTTGGGAGATATTTTTTAATTTTTTGGTTTTTTTAAAAAAAAAACGTCACTATCAACGACTACAGATTTTTTTTAAAGAATTTAAATGCTAAAAAAAAGGGGAGAGGGGAAATTTTTTATTAAGATTTTTTTTAAAAAAATGTCGGACGGGAAATAAATTTTCGTCCGTCCTATTAAGATTTCGAAAAGCCAAATTTTGGCTAACAACGACCACAGACGAAAGTTATATAGCTATTGGCTATATGCCAAATATGCAAATTTTGGCTAACGACTACAAATGCTCTTATACATTTATGGAGTTATATTAAATAGGGGAAATTTTGTTTGACTATGATGTTGCTGTAGCCTCTTGACTACCTTGTTACTCCTCACCGTCCAAAAAATTTCTGAAAATCCCTACCGTTACATATGACAGTTAAACCTGACTTTTTTTGTGATAGAGAAGTCTGTAATAAAAATTCTTACTTTTTCATTAAAGAACAATACATTTGACATCAGATAGGTACATATTAACTAGAATTCGTATGCATAAAAAGTTACATTTAGAGGAAAACATTATATTTTAAAGCAACACGAAACATCTTTAACGTACAAAGGGTATTGGACAGAAGTCTTTTCCTACAAAAATGTTTGTTGTAACTAGCTATTATAAGTAACAGAAGGGGGGGTGTTTTTTAAATGCTTTTGACGATGAAGGGTATAAAGTGGAAATAAAACAGTCAAAAGGAGCTGATGCAAAATCACAGTCAAACGATGGACCTAAACTAACTTTCCCCAATGAAATTAGTTCTGCCTAACTATTTTATAATCTTAACTGTACTGCATGATGATGTGAATTTGCAAACTACTTTTCTTATATATATATAGACAATATCAGATATTCAATTAGTGGCATTATATCTTTAATTATGAGAAACCTGTCTCTTAATATTTATATGGTATTGTGGAACTTGTACATTTGAAATTCACAGAGAAACAATAAATTTCATAAAATTGGGTGTAGAATTTCACCAATGTATATATTGTGAAAAGAGAAGTCTTTATCCAGTGTAGAACTAAAATTCTTCCACCAAAATTATAGTATATTCAAATAATCAATCTAAGTAGAACCAGCATTTTGTTAATTAATTTGTCAGAAAATATGGTAGATTTAAATTGGATAAGAAACTAGATTTGAATAACCTCTATCGAGGAACTAGCGTTTCCTCTTTCCTTGGGACAAAAATTTGTGCCTTATAATGCCTCCTAATGTTAACCATAAATTTGTCTCTCAAAATAATTGAGGGGCAAGGAAATACTGTTGTTCAATATTTGTTTCAGTTCAAGATATTAATTTGAAACTACACCAGTGACACTACACAAGAATAATTGGGTAGTAAAGCCCTAGAAGACAGTTATTGTTAAATAATTGGTTAGAGATTGAACACAGTCATCTTCAAATACAATATCTGATAATATCTGATATAGCATTTACGAAACCACACAAAACAATAACATTTCAAATGCATCTGATAACAATCATATTCAAATACAATATTGGATATAGCCTTCTATGAAACAAAGCAAAAGATTGACTTTTCAAATGCATCTGACAAAGTTTCTTTCATCAAACAAATGATTGTCAAATATGATGTTCAATAAACCCAAGATTCAAGATCTCGGTATTGGGTTGGCAAAATTTTTGTTATCAATATCGGCCGAATCGGTGTATCGGATATTTGGCATGGACTATTTCTTTAATAAAGATTTATATTTAAAATATTTTGTTAAACAAATTATTTAAATTATTTTTAAACTTATTTGATGGATTAATTTTTTTTTTACAATTTTAATATCCAACTTAAATGATTGCACATCTTATGCATGTATAATGTATATTACTATAACATAAGGAAGTGCGAAGTCCTCACTTATTATAATATGAAAAATTTGTGAAATCAACACCCATTTCATATAGCTTAGTATCTTGCAATGCAAAGAAAAATAAATACAATTCTTACTATAAAAACTTGCAGATACGACCATCTTACATAAGGTTTAGATAACTTTTCACTTTCTTTTTCTTTCTTTTTTGTTTTTTTTTCAATTATGAATAGGTTTTTGATAACCAAATACACAGCCAAATATGGAAGAATTTTTTTTGTGTCAAATACAGACTGCAATCTATTTAGGATTATTTTGTACCAAATATATATTCAATCGTTGTTATAACTTACAAAATATATCATATTTGAAGTATAAGAATAAATCTTTTTTAAAATTAATCTTTTGTGGTGTTTAATAATATAGGACTAATATCTGTTTACCACCTGACTTGATTCGTTTTTTTTTATCAAATATTATATTTGTTTATAATATAGCCTGTAAATGAATAATTGTCTGCAACTGGTCTGTTAAGATAAAAATTATATTTTGTTCCAAATGCTACTTGTGGGGCTTATTTCTCTGAAACTAAAATATCAGGATGAATGACTTGAGCCTGAGCTTGGTCATTCATCTATGGGTGAAAGACATCTACCAAGTGACCAACTATTGCAATATTCGCTACAAACTCCCTCTTATAGCTACAAACCAGAAGCACCAATTTTTCCTGTAAGGTTCCTTTACTTCAATCCCATAATATAGTTCATATGCAAATAGTAGTTATAATTCAAATGTAAAATGTCTGTGTAAAGTCACTTGCAGTACATATGTAAAAAAAACTAACGAATTATTATTATTTTAGCAACTTTTTATTATAAATAGTAATAATAATAACACCATATATCGAGCATACATAACAATTAATAAGTCGTAAAATTCAGACAATTCAATCTGTGCAAATTCTTTCTTTTTATTATGGGTTATACTTTTTAATCAGGCTGGTTGTGAAACTCAATAACTTTGACTTAAGTTTGATAGGAATAACTTCACTTTTCTCTTGTTATTGGAACAATTTTGATATGTATATATTTGGTTTGATGATTTGACTTTTGGGTTTTGAATGGCATAGTCCACTGTTTAATCTTGTTTTATTTTGTCCATCTTGATGTTGAGTTTTAAGTCAGGTTTTACAATTGCAGTCTGGTACTTCATAGCTGGTGTTTTTAGCAGTCTCTTCAATCTAGTTCAGTCCCGATTTACCTAGGGCTGTATTTTTACTTAGGTTTAGTTATGTTTTTAAATGTAGAGCTGCTGTGTACATAAGATAGTAGGTACCTTGCTTTCTGTATTCCTTAACATTTTTCCCGGATGTGGAATGTTGTATTTTTAATTATCCATCTTTTCTTCGTACTTGAAGGAGGGTTTTATTATCGGTTGATCTAGAGCTTTCCATAATTCTTTGTTTTGTCTTCAAAGACATTAAGATGGGACATTACTTATTTTGAAGTCAAATAAGTTATATATTAGTGACATAGCAGATGCCTGTACATTGAAAGTTCTCCCATCAGTTCTTTGAGGGCAGTGGGATTCCTCGTATTTACAAAATTTTCATATGGGCTCCAAAGTTAATTCTACCTATGCCCTCATATGTTGTGCGTAAATTTTGAGTATTTTACTGCTGCTTGCTTCCACTTGAGTTATGGCTTGTGATTGGACTGAAATTGCTTTGTTACTGATCAATCGGTGTTTATATTATTATTTGTTGGATAAACTCTAATTCATTCTTTTCCTTTTCTGCAGGTTGAGGCTACACAAATTTTTTTTGGGGTGCTGTTAACAGCTTTTGGTTATCATACTCATGTTTGAAAAAGCGGTATTTCAACATAGTTTAAGGATCAGCCAGTCTCAGTCTGGATCAGCCACTCCCAATCCCGATCCCAATCTGTTGGATTTGATCGTTTTTGGAGGGGGCGATCCAATCCTCCAAAGGATCGAGATTTATCAGGATCAGTCGAGATGGATGTGGGGATGGTGATACCACCAATCCTCAAATTTTAATAAATACATTAAATAATAAATTATTTTAAAAAATATTTTAAAAATATTATATATTTTAATTAATGATATAAATATTTGAATAGTATTTTTATTTTAGGAAACACCTTATACCACCGATCTGATATATTGCTATTGTCGATCCCGATGCCGAAATTTTTAGCAGTCACATACCATTCCCTTTACCGAGATTTTGAACCTTGGTATTCAACTCTAGGGAGAAAAATCAACAATACCCATTAAGCGAATGGTTGGTCAAGAATAGTTATACTGATGTTTTGCTAATCTATAATTATTCTGAGGTTGCAGCTGAGCTGTTGAATTTTTCTCCCAACTGACAACAAGTAAAAGTAGTGTTATGTCCGGAGATTAGCGTCATGTGTTATATCTTTTATATATGGATATCACATGCTCACTACTGCCGTGAGCCTCTGAAGGATTAGTAGTGCTCTTGTGGCTGATGATGTGTTATTATCGTTGAGGTTCTGAATTGAATATTTGTCATCTCTCTGCTGGTTTGGAAGTATTTTGTGAAATTCATCGAGATATAAGATATGTGAAGCGTTTCTGGAGAAGTGTTATTGGTGTGTTGATGACTTATACATGTTGCAAACTAGTCAGTTGATTTGGCATGGTGGGATTGTTATTTTCTTTTTCCTGACGGATGGCATTTTTGTGACATCTGAATGGGGCATCCACTGCATGATACTGCTTTCCTTGGGATCAGAGCAGTTTTCCTTTTCTGTTGGCTTAAAATACACAAGTGGATGGAATGTGGAAGGTTTCTTTCAAGGGTAATGCTTCATCCACTGCCAATTTTACTACTATTTTGCTCACTACCTTAGGTGGCATACTTCTATTAGAGACTTCTTCCACCTACTCTATCTTCTCCTATCTATTGGAGTGAGCCACTTAAGATAGTGAACAAAATGGTAGTGAAACTGGTAGTGGATGTAGTATTACTCTTCTTTCAGTTACAGATTTCAGTGCTTATTTTTTTCTGTTATATAACTAGAGTTGCAATGCCGTTTGTGTTGCTTTTATAGATGGTACTGGAGAGGGTAACTCCTTTACTTCAGGTGTATCTCAAACCACTTTCCCATTGCTTTGGTAAATAATTAATCTCTTCTAAAAGAGGCTGATTTTATTAATATTGTGGGTTTGGATAAAATCTTAAAATTGTCTATCGACTCATTCTCTTGGTTTGCCACCATAGAAGGGCTCCATTGGCCTGCCACCGTCAAATGGCTCTATCCTTTGCATTCTTAGTTGTATTCTTGCATCCAAGCAGATTTATTTCTTCAATTTTACTCGTGATATTGCAAGTTCATGCTCAAATCATATTTGCATAATCGGCTTGACAATTTATTTACCTGCACTTTTCTCCTTGCATATATTGACCCATTCAACTGGTGGATTTATCTGATTTTCGTATGGGATCCGGGGTTTTTCTTTAGATTAGTTGCATGCACATATATAAAAAATCCAAAGAAAATAAAATAATCAAAAAAAAAATAAAAAAAATCATCATTGCAGCATCTCATGTCATTTTTGCATCTCTCGAGAACCAGTGGCTTCGCTTGTGTAGATGAGGATCTTTATTACTCTTGGATTGCAGATCATTTAAAAATTTGACATTTGGGGAGCAGTCTTCTTTTGTCAAGACAAATTTGTGATTCTAGATGACCGAATACGCGCAATTGGAAAACCTTAAGACAAGACTGAAGTTTTGCAGTCGGAATGCAAAACTTCAGTCATTTCTTGCAACATGACATTATCTCTGACATTCCATTTCAAATTCAAAATGAGTGCATAATTTCTCAGACAAGTACTATTTCGTTACTACTAGAGGGTGAATGTGGAATGTGTGTGGAAGTGTCTTCTTTACACCCTCACCAGGCGTCCTTTGGGTTAAAAGTCCTCACCGGCCTTGGGAAGGATAATCTTGGTCCCCTATCAAAAGCTTTTGATAATAACCAGGTGCATAGGTGCATTTAGGAAAAGAGTAATGCTACATTCACTACCAATTTCACTGCATTTCTCTTCACTATCTTAGCTGACACACTCCAAGATAGAGTAGAGTAGGTGGAAATTTTTGGAGCTAATTACTGTCTAATATGTTAAAAGTAATGCCTTGATAAGCACATGACTGACATTTTCTTAGCAATCTCAAAAATTTTGCCACTTAATCGGGCTTTTTGAAACATCTCTAGTCTTGAACATGAGCCTAAATATCAAACTCTGGAAAATGAGAGATTGGTGGGCACATTATTGCCTGAAGAATGAGAGACTCCTTGTAAGGAATAACACTAATGCAAGAGTAATGAAGTTTCCCAACTGAAAATCATGCCAACACACACTCTCCATCCGTTTGAAAACATTAAACTACGAACCTTTTCACCAAAGGTGTGTGCATGATGTGCTTGCTTGCCAATGAAAGTTGGTTATCCACCTATTAATCCGCCTAGGGGAACTAGGGCCGGCCCTGAGTTTTCAGGGGCCCAAGACGATAAGCCCAAATAATTATTTTTGAGCTCCTAATTACAATATAATTTTTTACGCATAAAATACGTGTCTATATTTACAAGAAAAATACGAAGTTGGGATCCCTAAAATTGTAAAAAAATTCGGGGGCCTGAGGTGGCCGCATCACCGGCCTCAAGGTGGGGGCAGGGGCAGGCTTTGAGGGGAACACGCCCATAAGTAATCTTTAGGCAATAAGCATATCTACTACGATGGAAGGACTAAAATCACCGTTTAGTCAAGCTAAGGGGCCTGACACTTCCTTGAGTTAAAGAGAAGGGTCCCCTTTCCCCCGACTTTAGTAAGGGTCTAGGATGGATTGGTTAACTATACTCGTTAACTCATCATTCTCCAGATGTCTTGGGAAGCATCGTTAAGATCAAAACTCATTTCTTTGATTATATGACTGAACGGTTTAGTAAGCTACTAATCAAACCCTTTCTTGGATTTCTTTATTAGGATTGTGTCCTGAATACTTGTTATTTAGATTAAAAGAAGGTAATATAAAGCACGGAGGTCGAAGCGTCAAAGTGAGTAGAAGGAGAAACAACAAAAGTAGGGTGCATGCTAGTTACGGTCGACCGGTCTTGGTGATAGTCGACCGCACCCCCGACCGCTCGAAGTACAAGGAATGTCAGAGAGTGGTACAGTCGACCGGTCTTGTTGGACGGTGAACCGCCCGCGGCGCTGTGTTCGTTTTTGAGCATCGATTTGTTAGGTTGTTTCAGACCAATCTTCAACTCCAAGTTAGATCGTGCGGCTTCTATTCAGTTACTTCTTTTCCAGGTTATATCGGATGACTGAGAATCAAGATTAGACATAGGTTTCTCTCTATTCTTCTATATATATTGTAAACTCTTCCAATATAAGAGAGAGTACTTCATAGATTTTTTTATCCATTGCAAAGAGAGGCTCGAGAGAGAGATAGTTCTTGGTGGGTGAGTTTAATTCCTTGTATCAAGTGAATCAGTAACTCCTTGTAATCTCTTTTAGTTGAATATCAGATCTCCCTATATTTCCATCCAGATTAAGCAAAAGCTAACCGGGGATAAGTCATCGGTGTGTTTGTGTTACTTTGGTGGATCTAGTTGTTTGCTCAATTTATTCGTCTCGTCTACTTCGACTTCCTCATTGCTCTATTAGTTCCGTTGCGACAACGGCGTTGGTTGATGCCCCAATCCCAATATTCTTGATACAAAAGGAAAGAGCCAATGCACTAAACCACCATGTATGTTTGAGAACGGTATCCTGCTTATGCTATTAACATTGTGTATTAGCAGGAACACAAGATCAATTGCAGGAGGTGGAGAAGCAAGTCAAATCTCACATGAAGCAATTCCCCCAAGTGATGAACATCACTTTATTTTTGAAAACCTCGACTGAGTAGTCATTATCCCGATACCCCTAGGGTATTGATTATTACATTGTTGTATTACCTATGCTTTCAAAATCTTACATTATTAATTTCTTTATTTTTCTTTTATCCTCATCCTTAGAGCATCACAGTCGTTTGCTTATTTGCTATTTTTGCCATTTTTTTGGTACTGTAGCGCACACAGATGTAAGGTATTTTGCTTACATTCGTCCATGCATTTTTTTCAGCATTCAAAAGGATTACAGGACATGCATTTTCTTAGCATTAAAAGAAAAAGGAAAAAAAAAGGCTTCACATCTTTTAGTTCCATCTCATGCATGCATTTTCATTGCACTGGCATCATTCCCCCTAGAGATATCACATTTACCCAATACTCGGATCCGACCCGGATCCAGCATTAGATCAGCTATCACATTTACCTGATATCCGGACCCGATCCGGATCCGGCATTGGACCGGAATCGACCCGATCTATACGGGTCCGGATCCGGATCCTAAATTAAGACCCGATGCACTTCGGGTCCGGATCCGGGTCCCGGTTCGGGTTCGCTCAAAATAGAACCGACCCGAATCCGGATCCGGACCAGTTTAAAAATACCCCAAAAAAATAGAATTTGAATAATATGGTTATAGAAATATACATTTAAATAGTAATTGTTGAAGATAGATGTGTAAATATAATATTTATTCATGTACTTAAGTACATAAATTGTTGAAAACGTAGGGTATCAGGTGTAAAAATACTTAATTGCAAATATTTATTTCCCGTTGCCGGACCTGATGGTTAATTTTTTTTTAACTAGGACCCGGACATGGATCTGGACCTAGTTCTAGCATATCCGGATCCGGATCCAATTTTTAGACCCATGAGGTATTGGGATCGGATCCGGGTAGTTGAGGACCCGAACCAATAAGACCCAATAGCAGCTCTCATATTTCCCCCATCTTGAAACACATTGTCGCAAGGACTTAACTCATTTTTCTTTCTTATAATCAAATCCAATGAAGAGTCCTCTTTCAAGAGTCAAATCAATTTTACGTTTTGTCTAATTAAGATGAACAAATATGCTTTAAGCAGCAGCCTACAACTACCTTTGTATTTTTAGTTTAATTTGTTTTGTGTAGGGCCCACTGTGCCCGCCGATCGCATTCTAATCGGTTCACACCCATTGGACTTATCGGCATCGCTACCCACCAAGCCTCCCTTGGTTTATAGTCCATCGTTCGTTGTTTTTATAGAGCGGTTATTTGATCTTATGCGAAAGCGATTTGTCTCAACTTAGACAACACGTCTAGTCGAGCTTCATTTTACTTTTCAGTACATTAGGTATGCAACCGTTGATTCTTTTTTTTTGATGAATCGGATAGAGTCTTACGATTCCAGCCATCAAAATATAATATATTGAATCAATAAAAAGTAATTTTACAAGTCGTAAAACGAAATAACACTCATTGAGTACATCAGCACTACAGGAATAAGAAAAACTCCTAGCAAAAGTGAACAACAACAAGACTGGGGGGCGCTTGAAGCTGGGACAACACCGAGCAGGCATGGATCCAGCAACCGCGAGGATCACCCAATGAAGAAGACTGGACCCCAACACCTGAAGGCTGAACGAAAGACATCCACCCATCGCCCAAACCCACGATGGCTGCTACGCAATAACAAGACCAATGACGGCGCAACCAAGCAGCTCATCCAGACCCAAACAGGAAACAAGAAGCGGAAAATAAAGCACCAAACTGTACTATAAAGAGAAGAGAAAAAGAACAGGATAATGAAAAAAACAAACCCAAAAGCTAGGTGGTGATGGATCCAGAAATGAGCCAGGACCCAAAAAAGGTAAGTGATAAAGCCTCTGGATGATAAAACCATCCAAAAGAGAGCTCAAATTAATGTAAGAACACCGATCAAAAGTAATCGGGGCACACACAGTAGCGTCCATCAAAAGAACGACCATAAAAATTAATCCTCCAACATACTAACACTATCAGAGGCAGGGCAGTCAATAAATAAACACCAATAAAGCCAGCACAAAGCTAAAAGCAACATAAACATGAGTTCCCAAGAGTCCAGTAGCTAAACACCCAACAACAGATAATTACATAGGTGAGTTCCACCCAAAAAGAGATTACGGTAACAAAGAGAAGATGCAACTAACATAGGTTGCTGCTGATACAATCGCAGCACACAAAATAATCAAAATCCATCAGCCACCAAAAGAAGAAGGGCTATTCAAGAACTACCAGAACAAGCAAAAAATGCAAAAGCTCGAACGGAATCAAGAGCACAGATCACAGCTAGGTAGTGCTGGTAGCCGCATCAAGTGCGGAAGATTTATCCTGCCAAGAACAAATGAAAGAGGAAGAGCTTGGTTATAAAAATAAGCAAAGCAAAACCATAAAATTAAAATGCATGAAGGGAACGAAGACAGTGATAAGCATTTTCTATAATATGAGAAAATGAAGTGGAAATGTCCTTGGGATCCAAAACCGAAGACCAAAGTTTGAATAGAAATAAAAACTCATCGATCAACGCAGTTAAAGAGGATCTGCAATTCTGAAATAATCTATTATTCCTTTCCTTCCAAGTAATCTAAATAATGGTATGAACCGATAAAATCCAAGCGTTATGGAACGATGAATTCGAAGGCTTGGTGGACCAAATGGAAGCTAAATCTAGAGGAGTAGAGACTGTGCCCCACGCCAGAGTACAAATCTTCCATAAAGAAATCACACTGGGGCATTGGATGAAAAGATGGTTAACATCTTCACGTGCTGATCGCACATAACGCAGAGCTGACCCCAGGCTAGATTTCTTTTGTTCAGAACTTCGACTGTAAGAAGTTTGTTATTAAAAGCAAGCCAGGAAGTGATCTTAACCTTAAGAGGAGCCCAGGAATCCCAAAAATATTTGGCAATCGAAGATTTCACTCCTCTCGAGTTGAGGAAACAATAAAAAGATTTAACAGAAAATAATCCATTCGGCGACCAACGCCAACCGATACCCTCTGATAATCTCCATACATAGCTATTGAGATAAGAAATGAGGTTATCAAAGACCTCAGTCAACGATGGGGAAAGATCACTCATGAATGGAATAAACCAATAGCGAGTGTCGTCAATTAAGGTGAATGAGTCCTCTATAGTAGCCGTAGGGTAGGCTGACAGTCGGAAAAGGGATGGAAAGGCCGTTGCAAGCGAGGTGTTGCCAATCCATAGATCAGTCCACAGTTTGGCTCTCGATCCATCATAGCAATAACGATAGATACCACACTGAAAAGCAGCAGAGGCCTTCCAAATACCTTTCCAGAAAGGTGAGGCAAGGCGATGAGTTGCCTTAGGAAACTCCCACCAATAATGAGATGCGGAACGGTAATCTCTAATGCATCGAACCCATGGCAAATGATCAGAATTATGTAGTTTCCATAACCATTTACCTAAGAGGGCAATGTTATGGTGACGAATGTCCAGAACACCAAGACCCCCTTCTTCCTTGGAGGTACAAATCAGTTTCCACTGACACAGATGGGAACCTGGTTTAAAGGCTGAGGAGCCATTCCAGAAGAAATTACTTCTAATTTGATCAATTCTTTTTATAACCCAGGAAGGTAATAGATAGAATGACATAAGATAAAGGGGCATGGCTGAAATCATAGAATTAATAAGAGTCAGCCTGCCACCTCTAGACATAAGCTTGCTCGACCAACCGTTGAGTCTGGCCTCCACTCTATCAATAAGAGGGAACCAATCCGATCTATGCAGCTTACCCCAGCGAAGGGGAATACCTAAATAGGTGATAGGGAAAGAGGCGACAGGGCAGTTAAAAAAATTGGAAACCTCTTGCTGGCGATTGGGAGTTCCTCCCAACCAAAGCACAGAGGATTTTTGAAAGTTAATCGATAAACCGGATGCCATTTCAAAGCAGTAAAGGAGTAGTTTAAGATTACGAAGAGAGTGTAAATTCGGTTTGGTGAAGATAATTGTGTCATCAGCATATTGGAGGTTGAGCACTCCCTCGAATACGGGGGAACTGCCAAGACCCTCTATCATATTCAAGTTCCAAGCATTACGCAGTAGTTTGCTGAAAACATCTGCAACTAGTGAAAAAAGCAGTGAAGATAGAGGGTCTCTCTGGCGGAGGCCACATCTGATTTTGAATTTGTGACCTTCCGAGCCATTGATGAATAAAGATGAAGTTCCAGAAAGAAGGCTGGATTTAATCCAAGCAATCCATTTGGACCGAAACCCCGATGAACGAGAATATCTAGGAGGAAATCCCAATTAACATTGTCGTATGCCTTTTGAAAATCGAGCTTAAGAAGAATACCTTCCGATTGAGTTCTATGACAGTGAGAGATGATTTCCTGGGCAGAAGCAACACTGTCAAGAATGAAACGATCTTTGATGAAACCAGATTGGGCTGAGTCGATCAAAGGGGAGATAATCGCGCTCAGTCGAGAGGAAAGGACTTTCATAATGATTTTGAAGGAGGTGTTGATAAGACTAATAGGTCTAAATTCAGAAACAAGGTGTGACCCCGCTACTTTGGGGATGAGCACAATGTGAGCGTAGTTTATACGATCAAAGGAAAAGTTTCCTTGATGAAGATCTTGAAACATCTTAAGAAGGTCTGCCTTAAGCAGATCCCAGAATTTCTGGAAAAAGAAAGCAGGAAAACCGTCGGGCCCAGGCGCCGAATCACTTTTTAAGGCGAAAGCCGCCGATTTGATCTCGTCAAGAGAGAAGGGGGCTTCGAGCGAAGAAAGATCGTGATCTTGGATGCCATAAAGCTGAGCCCAATCGAGCTCGATAGAACGGTGTTTCTGAGTACCTATAAGATTTTTGTAGAAAGAGAGGAACTCCCGATGAATAGAGTCATCGGAAGTATGATCCAGTCCCTGAGCAGAAATAGAAGAAATACGGTTGCATCGTTGTCTATGCGAAGCAAAGTTATGAAAGAAAGCAGTGTTCGCGTCTCCCTCCTTTAGCCAATTGACCCGAGCTCTTTGAGCCCATTTAATATGGTCTAGATGGAGGATATCTGCGTACTCTTGCTTGCAAGAACGACGTTCCGATCTAAAAGATTCCGATAAGGGGCCCAGTTCTTCCATCTTGTCGATGAAAGCAATGGATTGCAAAAGGAAGTCTTTGAGGAAGTTGGTGTTACGTTGCCTCTCATAACGCCAGATCTTGCAACCATGCCTGATGGCGTGCAACTTAAGAAGAATATTGCCCAGCCCGGAAGAACCGGTAACTGAAGCTAGACATTCGGATACTAAGCTGATGAAAAGCTGGTCTTGTAACCAAAATTTTTCAAAACAGAATTTGTGCTTGTAATTGAAACCGAAATTGGAATAAAGTACAATCGGGACATGATCAGATGAGGGATTAGGAAGAGCCTGGACGAAAGATTGGTGAAAACGCGCCATCCAGTTCTGCGAGACCAAGAAGCGGTCAAGTTTAGCAAAAGTTGGGTGATCGCGTTGGTTGGACCAGGTGAAGGATCTACCTGAAATTGGTAAGTCCGATAAGTGCTGGTCACGAATACAATCGTTAAAAAGGCACGATTGGGAGATAGATGATACAGGATTCGATCTCTCTGAATTAAAACGAGTAACGTTGAAATCCCCACAAATAATACAGAGATCTGTAGTATATTGCTGTAAAGATTGGAATTCATTCCAAAATAAATGGCGTCTATCTGACGTAGAAGGACCGTATACCGAAATAACGGTAAGCGAGCAATTGAAGAGGGTCCAATGGAGTTGGACGATAAGAAAAAAGTTCAGTCGATGAACCGAGATTAGAGAGAATAGAGCCTCCTTGAATCCAAAAATGATCCCTCCTCTGGATCCAGTCGCATCCAATGAAATCCATTTGGTTATCATGGACCACCTAAGGAGCGAAAGATACCAGGGGAAGGGTCATCCAACTTGGACTCTTGGATAGAGATAATGTTGCAACGAGAAGAGGAAATTAAATCAAATATCGCCCTTTGCTTAGAAGGGCAGTGCAGACCACGAATGTTCCAAGAGACACTAATCATTAAAAAGTCGACGCTCCAAAACTCTAGAATATTCCTGTCTTCTAAGAGAAAGAATACGGGGAGAGTCCAAGGGGTCAATCAAAAAACCTAGATTTTGAGCTGAAGCAGTTAAGTCCGAGTTGGAGAACGAATAAAAAACGGGAGTGTAAATGGAGCCTAGCTGGTTAAAAGGCATCAAAGATGAACGAGCAGTCAGAGACTGCTGAGAGCTAGTACAGGACTTGCTGCAAGAAGCAGGCGCATCCGTGGTCAACGGGCGATGGGAATTTTTAGCTAAAAGGCGAGCACTTGACCTTATGAGGCGTTGTTTCGAGCTAGAGGAACGTAAGTCATCTGGAGTAGGATCACCCTTCTCTTGATGAGGAAAGGAATGATCCTGATAATCAACCGAACATGAGAGGGAAGAAGGGGCAATGTCGGCCTTAAAAGTGCCAAATGAGATAATTGGGGTGTGAACAACAGACTTAATAAAAATGGATGAATGGGCTTTCATAACATCTCGAGCTTTCGCCGCGAGGGTTACGGAAGTCCATCTAAGAGAAGAAGAAACGAAAGAGACGGTTCCAATGCTGGACCGAACACAATGAGGTAACGAAACAGAATTGAATATGAAACCCAATAGCACAAGTTTAAAACAAAAAACCGAAATAAAATAATAATTACCATTAAAGTGTGAAAACAAAAAGAGGTAGAATACCTTCTTCGATTGATCAATAGTCAACTCCGCTTCCTCTTCCGATAAGAGGGAGTCCTGCTCAATCCATCCCGAGTCTTGGATGGATGGTTTAGAGGAGATTTTGGAGGGAGAGAACACAGGGTCCGACTTTTTCGGAGTAGGAAAGTGCGCTAACTGTTGGAATTGCTCCCAATCTGAAGCGAAGTTTGGATTAACTTCCCAAGCAGGCCAATGAGAGGAAGATCCCTTGTCTATGTTAGCGGGAAGAGGCAATTCATTCACAGAAGCAGCTTTAGAGAAGATAGGCTGAGGTGCCTTGGAAGGATGAGGTGTGGCTGAAGAGGGTGCATTAGAAGTGCCTTTGATACCTTGGCGCTCTGGATTAATCCAAACTAGGTTGGGAGACTTTGAAGGAGAAATTTTAGAGGTGGAGTGATGAGCTGGGGGCTTATAAGGGGAGTGGGAAATGCTGCGAGCATTGCCAGTCGAATTCACTTTCAACTTGGGATTTTTAGGCTTAGCAGAGGAAGTAGAGCCAGGATGAAATGGAGAGGATAAGTCAGTACCAAAGGATTGAGACTTAGACTGAAGGTTGAGATCACGCTGAGAAGCAGGCGAAGGATCATGGTAATGCACCAATACGGTAAAAGATGAAATCCCGTCAGTAAGGCAAAACGCTTCAATGCGCGCAGGATGAGAAAGGACGCAAAAAATAGCCTCAATTTGCAGACTACCTGAGGCCAATCTTGCCTTGGAAGAAATGCTAACAATCTCGCCGATGCATTTAGCCATCTCTCCTACAAGGCGGAGAGAATCACAAAACGGAGGCAAACCAACCAGAGAAACTTTAGTGTCAGGGGAACCAGAACCTTGATTAGAAGAGGGAATCTTAACCCATTGCCTTACTGACAGAGAGATGTTTCCAATAGTTAAGGACGAAGTCGCAATAAGGTCTTCCAAGATCTTAGCTGATGGACAATGGATAACCAAATCGCCATTTGAACAGTTGTACAGAACCCATTCCCAATCCTCTACATTGCAGTGATTACTAAGAAAAGAGTTCACAGTATAGAAGGGTACTGCGCCCCCAGAGAAAGAAATGGCTCCGAAATTACCAAAGTAACCCAAACGGTCAGATAGCTCAGATTTGGGAATGAAAATTTGAGGGATCATCTGCTTACCAGGTCGAGAAGACATCGCAGAAGGCATGGGAAGGGGAGGAGAGGTATCAGAAGGTCGAACCACCGGAGGGAGGGTGGGAAGTAACGGAGCAGTAGCGGATGAAGACTGCTTCAGAGGTTTAGGAGGTTTAGAGGAGTTAAATTGATTACGCAGTGCTTGGAGATCCACCGCTTTCAATATCTGATCGGAGATAGAAACCCCTAACGGAAGCCCAAGGATTTTTTGAAGCGCATGACACCGATGTTTGGCATGCCCCGATCTCTCACAGAATAAGCACTTCATCTTGAAGCGGCAATCAATTTTGAGGTGACCTTGCTGAAGGCAGCGAAAACAGACCAAGGGTTGTTTTCGAAAAAGAGAGGGGGAATGGAGAGAGAGAGATAAAGAGGACGAAGAAGAAGAGCGGGAATAGGGCGAAAGGAAGCCAGAAGGAAGCTTCGCGTTTCTGGGCTGAGAACGGGCCAGATCCGGACGCTGGGAATAACACAGCTCAGGGACAAGTTTCTTTTGACTAATTGGTTTTTTTTTTTTAATTACTTCGACCCATGTTAGATCCATGGGCTTCAGAAGAGAGGCCCACAAACAAAAAAATCACAGAGTGGAGGAGAAGAGACAAGAGAACTAAATGAAAGA
Organism: Hemerocallis citrina; assembly: GCA_017893485.1. NCBI lineage: Eukaryota > Viridiplantae > Streptophyta > Magnoliopsida > Asparagales > Asphodelaceae > Hemerocallis > Hemerocallis citrina. The sequence continues at coordinate 248,384,910 of CM030358.1, forward strand.
ACGAAGGATGAAGAGCACCGGAGAGAATTGCCAGCGACGACAAAGAGAGAAAGAAGGGGGTGAGTCTCTTCTAGAGTACTGAAATAACCAGCACCCTGAAATGTAAGAGCACCTCAAAGAAGGGAAGAAAATGAGGGCAAACACCGTAGCTGGGAGATCTAGAGCTATCAGAGAGTCAGTTCAAACACTGCTCAAAAAAACTCCAAATAGATGCTCCCAGATCTGAATGGTGAGCGCGAAGAAGAGAAAGAAAGATGATAATCACCGCCCACAGAAAGTAGAGAACGCTCCAAGTAAAGGGGCACAACCAACAATCACTATAACTCAAACTAAATAAAAATAATAACAAGATAGACAGAGAAAAGACTTACAGTGCTTGCAGTACAGTACCTTAGCCGCATGAAACAGAAGCTCACCAGGATGAAAAGGATGGGCGGAGGAACGTCGGAGAGATGCTAACTGGGGGGGAACACCAAGAGGGGCGCCTCTGAAAAGGGAGGGGATCGCACTGCAAATGGAGCGGAAAATCACACTCCTAAGCCGATTGCGGGAAAAAGGAAGCGCCGATGAAAACGATGAGACCCCCGCAAGAAAAGGGGAAGGGAAGAAAAGGGCGAAACTGAAAACGACGGAGAGCAAAAGAAAAGTGAAAAGGGTTTGAGGAGAAAGAAGAGAGGAGCAACTTTAACGAAGGCGCAAGGATGATTAGAGGATTCGATAAGAGGGATCTGAGGATTCAAGGTCGGGGGAAAGCTCCGTTGAAAAAATTGCCTCTGAGTAATTTTAGAATACTGGCAAAAAGTTGTAGAACTGAACCGACCGTCCACAACCGCTGATTCTTTGGAAAATTTTGCCATACTAGGCCACTTTTTGATAGTATTTGCGTTTTTGGGCCAAGTCCCAAACTATTAGCGCTGGTGGGCTAGCCTCTGCCACGTCAGCAATGGCCGCTATTGGGAATAGCGGCCTCTTCATAGATAGGAATTTTGTGCCCCCCACACTTGGCTGTGTACGAAGGGGATTTGGCTGAAGGGTTATTGAAGTGGTCGCTAGTGCCACTAGCGACCTCTTCTAACTGAGGTCGCTAGTGGCAATCGCGACCTCAGGTGGGTCCCCCCGAAGGCTTCTAACTTACGAAGAGCCACTGTTTCCTTATTACTTTTATTAGAACCCTCTTCCCCAAATAACTGGCGATTTCCCAAAACCCTAACTCCCTTATTTCTTACTCAAAACCCTAACTCCCTCATTTCTCACCCAAAACCCTAACTCCCTTAGTTCTCACCCAAATCCCCATTATTCCAAGTTATAATTTTCTCCACCCGACCTCTCTCCTCACACTTCGTCTTCATCCAAATCACTCTCCCCACGACGGCTTTTTGTAATCCCCAATTCATATCCAACCCCCAAAGACTATTCGAGGTATCCCTAGTATAGTATTTTGATGTTTTATTGTTGGTGTTGGTTACATTTTTTTTGTGTTCACTTTTTGTGTTCACCTTGACCATGCTATTATGAATATAACACACGCACACACGCACACACCCACAAACACACAGACACACACACACGCGCACACACACGCCAAGACCCATATTTATATGAAATGGCTAAATGCCTTGCTTCATATTTGTTTAGTTCGGTCTTAAATATTTTTGTACACGATTGTATATTGAATCCAAATTTGTGTACTAATGTATAGGTATGGACTATAAAATTCCAATTTGGTTGTATTATGGGGGGGAAATAGTTGAAGACCGAACTGTAGGATTTTGCTATAAAGGTATACAACCGGTGATAGTTTGGGCCAATCGGGATATAAAAATGCAAGAATTGGTGGACAAGGTATACGAAGTTACTAAATGGGATAAGAGTGAATGGAGTGTTCATATTAAAGCTAGGTATGCAGCTGGAAGAGGCAAAGGAGGCCCTATTTTTATGTCAGTACCTATAGTTGATGATGACTCATTAGTTGCAATGATAGCTAGGTCGCTTGATCCATATAGTAGTTGGTCGGCAATGGAATTATATATAGAGCAAGCCAAGATTCACACACGTAGTGCAGATGTTGGTCATGTTTCAACTCCAATAGCCGAAGTACAGACCTCTCAAATGAATCTTAGTGATCCGGTACATTTGACTGTCAGTTTGTCTCCTCCACATGGTGAAATGTTGATAACTCAAAGTACATATAGTCGTGCAGAAGATGAAATCCCAATTCCTTCCAATTTTATACGCAATCTCGTTGAAAATGAGAATATTGTTGAAACCTTCGAGTATGCTTTGGTTAACAATGACCTCATAGAAGATGAAGAACATGAAGAAGAGGTTGAAGATGTAGTGGACGGTGAAGATGAAGAAGAAGAAGAAGTGGACCTCCATGATGCGAATCCTCACGTTAATGTAGCTAACGTAGTTAATGATTTGCAACCAAATGTGGAACACGCAGTCCCGATGACCCAATTGGTTTCATCAACTGTTCATGATATTGGACAGGTTGAATTGGATAATATTGCTAGAGTGTACCACTTTGGGGAAGAGTCATCCACATCATCTGACCAACGTGACTTGTATATTGGCCAGAAATTCACAAGCAAAGATGACATGATAAATGCAGTAAAAATTTTCAACATCAAGGAACATCGAGAGTATGTTACGGTTAGATCAAACAAAACCATATTTGATGTTAAATGTAAAATGGCACCAAGGGTTAGAACAATATCGGAACAAAGAGCACACCCCGATGTAGTGCATCCAGGATGTCCTTGGAGATTTCGTGCAATGATTCCAACTAGACAGACTCACTTTGTTGTGACGAAATTAGGAGGTTCTCACACCTGCATTAATCCAACATTGACATAGGATCACAGGAAAGTTGACTCCAAATTAGTTTCAAACTTAATTTTGCATGTTGTGAAGGCACAAATAACTATAACTCCAAAGACGATCATTGAGATGGTGTTGAAAGACGTCAATTATAAGATTTCTTACAACACGGCATGGCGGGGAAAACAAAGAGCGATTGAGAGGCTCTATGGTGGGTTCGCCGAAGCATATACGAAGTTGCCTCTTTTACTGTCAGCACTGCAAGCTTCAAATCCGGGTACATATGTACAATGGGATAAAGTTCCGTCCGGACCAGGGGAGGAGACATTTAAGAGAGTTTTCTGGAGTTTTGCAGCTTCAATAGAAGGATTCAAGTCATGCAGACCGGTAATAAGTATTGATGGTACACATTTGTATGGTAAATATAAGGGATGTTTACTGATAGCGGTGGCCCCTGATGCTAGTGATCGACTATTTCCATTCGCCTTCGCCATAGTCGATGCAGAAAGTATCGAAAGTTGGACTTGGTTCATGAGCTGTATTCGATACTACGTCACGGACCGTCAAGGGCTATGCGTAATTTCTGATCGTCATGCTGGTATTCTCTCGTGCATGGAGTTGCAAAACGGAGCTTGGAATGAGCCACATGCTTATCACCGTTACTGCATGCGTCATTTTGCTACGATTTTTTCTCAAAATATGGTAACAAAGAGTTGAGGAACAAGGTGAAGGTTGTTTCGTGTCAAAAACAACCCAAAAATCTCCAAAAAGGAATGGCGGAGATTGAGTCGGTGAAGGTCGAGGCGTGCAATTGGCTAAAGGAGAAACCAATAGAGAAATGGGCATTAGCCGCAGATAGAGGTCGTAGGTACGACATCATGACCACAAATAGTAGTGAATGTTTTAATTCTGTGTTGAAGGGGGTACGGAGCTTGCCCGTTACAGCTATTGTTGAGATGATATTCTATCGTCTTAATAGTTACTTCACTGAACGTCGTCAGGCCGCACAGAAAATGATAATTGATGGGAAAGAGTGGTCTCCACATGTTGAAGCTCTGCTTGATAAACGCCGAGAGAGAGCTAACTCACACGAATCTATAATGTTTCATCATAGCCCCGGTGTATTTCAAGTTAAAACATGTATTAGATTTGAAAGAAATCGACAAAAGGGTGGGAACCTGCATACGGTCGACTTAGGAGCCCGTACTTGTACATGTCATAAATTCCAGCTTTACCATTTGCCTTGTTCTCATGTGTTAGCCGCTTGTGCATCCAGGGCTTTGGATTACCAGCCTTTTGTTGACCCTTTCTATTCTACCGATTGCTTATTTCGCACTTGGCAACCAACTTTCAATCCGATCCAAGATGAAGCTTACTGGCCTGCGCAATTGGGACCAACACTGAAAGCGGATGACACACTCAGAAGATGCCGGAAAGGTAGACCTAGATCTATGCGGATTCGGAACGACATGGATGTTACAGACGGAGTCGCTACAAGGATAACCTGTTCAGAATGCAATCAACCAGGACATAATAAGCACCGATGTACGAAGAGGAAAATCTCAGGTGGGACTCGTACGTCGCAGGTATTATCGAATATATGGTGCAGCATTTTATCATATTAACCAACATGTATTGTTGTTTGAATTGTTAATTAATTGTACATTTAAATTATTCATATTTGGTTGCAATGCAGGATGAAATATTGAATACAACCAGTAGACGCGGAAGAGGAGGGGCTGCACGGGGTCGTCTTGCGCAAAGCCCGAGGAGCACTGCAGATAGTTGAATTTTGATGCACAGTTTTTGGGAGTCGAATTTTGATGCACATTTTTTGGTAGTCGAATGTTGACGTATAGATTTTGGTAGATATATGATTTTCTCCAATCATATATATTTTGAAGTATCTCCAATCATATAAATTATAAGCCACTGACTTTGTTGTATAGAATGCTTGTAATATATAGTTTTCAATGGTTTTGTGTAACCCAATGGTATGTTTCGTTGCCTAAGATTCATATTTGGTTGTGGTATGTGTACATTTTTTATTTAAATGTTTAAGTGGTGTTGAAATATTGGGTAGACTCTCATTGTTGTGAGTCCGTTGATTGTTCAAGTGATTGTTCAAAATTTGTATTCAGGAAGTGATGAACCACTGTGGGCTGTAGGCTAATTATGTTTATACTGTGGTCGCTAATGCCAATCGCGACCACAGCTAATATGGGTCGCGAATGACATCAGCGATTGTGTTGTAGCTCTCGACCTCTTCTCTGTGAAGAAGACTCAATTTGGGTCTATACTGTGGCTGCGAGTGCCATTAGCGGCCATCGTTAACTGTGGTCGCTAATGGCACTTGCAGCCACAGTATAGACCCAATTTGAGTCATATTTACAGAGAAGAGGTCGAGAGCTACCTCTTCTCTGTGAAGAAGACTCAATTTGGGTCTATACTGTGGCCGCGAGTGCCATTAGCGGCCATCGTTAACTGTGGTGCTAATGGCACTCGCGGCCACAGTATAGACCCAATTTGAGTCATATTTACAGAGAAGAGATCGAGAGCTACCTCTTCTCTGTGAAGAAGACTTAATTTGGGTCTATACCCCACGTGGGTTATCTCTCCACGTATGCCCACCGGACCAATATACTGCGATGGGAGGCAGCATGTCGGCATTCGCTGCGTCCCTCATCCACCCACTTGATTGCCGGGTGATGCGAGGTCTGCCTAGGTGTAAGTGTTCCCAACACCAAATCTAGAGCAGCAGCATCGGACCAGTCATCTCTTTCGCCATCAATGCCCCGCTACAAAGACTTCTGTATAAGGATGCTAGCGCTGCACTAACCCAGCTGTATTGCCGAACTCTCGTCAAATCACCAATAAGCGGCAAATACATTATAGGTACAACGTCACCCGTAGAGTTGGGAAAGAGAACACCTCCGAATACTGTCATCAGGTAAGCCCTAGTGTAGCATTCAATATCATATTCACTGGAATCGTTGGTTAGAAAATTTTTAAATGTTCTCTTCAACCAACTTAGTCGCATTGAGACCCCATCAAATGTGCTATCATCTGGCACCCGACCAAGGAAGTCCTCCACAAGTTGTTCCTTGTTGAAAGCCGTTGTTCCCGTCACCGCGAATCCATCAACTGGTAGTCCAGATATAACCGCGATATCCTGTAGTGTGACGGTCATCTCCCCAACGCCAAGATGAAACGTATGTGTTTCCGGCCTCCATCGCTCGAGTAAGGCTGTGAGTAGTTGTCTGTCGAGCTTGGTTTTTTCTGTTAGACCTAAACCATAGAAGCCGGCCTGAACAAGGAGTTGGTGTGTCAGTGGATGCATAGGTAATGTATCGTGCGTGCGGAAACTACACTCTCGGGATGTACCGTCCCACACCCGTTGGGATCTATGTGTCCGCTGCAACGTCAACAACGTCGGGTCATGAGGGCCTGGTCCCACAAGTGCAGCACGAGAAGAACTAGCTTCATCGGTCGGTGCAGACGTAGACGGGACATTGCCTTGGCCACCCTGAGGATAAAATATACGATGTTTAGTGAACACTCCATATGTTGGCATATAGTATTTAAACATTACAAAATAATAGTTCATACCTCAGACCTAGCACTCCTTGATCCCGCTCCCATCGTCCTGACCATATTTGAGTAGATCACCTATCAAAGTATAAGCAAACAAGTAAGTATGATAGGTACTCACTTAACACAAAGAACTAAATTTGATTGTGATGGTTCTATACTGTGTGTTCTTGATTACAGACTCAATTTTGTACTTTGTAAGATCATATAGAGCACATATATCAATGTTGTTAAGTTGTACTAAGCTCTGAACCAAGTTCAATATTTTGACAAACAATATACAATATAGCACAAGCTGAAGTAGTGCATTTATAAAGTATGCAATATGTTCTGTTCCACATCCTAATAGGCCACATTTTAGAATTGAGGGATTGATATTATCACCCAAAAAAACAGAAGAATTGAGGGACTAAAATGATTTCATGCATGCTATTCATGTGTCCAACGTTCATAACCAAGTCGACCGAGAAATTTTATTTCATAAAGAAATTGATACCAGAACAAATGGTGACTACACAGCCTAATCACACCAGAACAAATTTAATCTAAGGAAACAGATACATGACTAAGATAGGGGACCAACATATGTTCATTAACAAAGAAGTATCCTAGCAGTTATTCAAAACTCACCTCGACATGGTAAGCCTACAGAAAATTTCAATTTCCCTTGGCGAAGTTCTTAGTTAAATAAGAAGTAAATAGTAAAATAAGAGACAAATATAATTTTAGTTATGCTGATAACTTGAGAATCGTAACTAGAACCAAAGGCAAGTCTTTAGATCATGGTAGACACAATTCAGTTAATTCGAAGAGTAACCCTAGGTTAACAGTTGTTTTCATTCACAACAGCCAATGTGTTCTATGTGCTCTATATTCCTAAAAAGATATCCAATTCCTCAAAAATATCTTAATAAACAAACAACCTATTTGGGTCACATTATTAACAACAAGTGCAAAAAAATTGTAATCAAGACCAACATTCAACCATCACAATACTATACTAGGCATACCTCGTTAGGATTTGGAGTTTGGAGTTGATATGGAGATTTCCAAATTCTTTACGAATGGCGGAGATTTGGCGATTAGAAGATCTGTGAGGAGGGAGATCGGGTGGGGAAGAAGGATACTTGGATTAATTGATTTTGGGGAGAGAAACTAGGGTTTAGGGTTTAGGGTTTCCGCGAGTGCATTCGGCCGCTATTGGGGAAGAAGGGGAGAAGAAGTGATAGAGTAATAAAAGTAATAAGGAAACAGTGGCTCTTCGTAAGTTAGAAGCCTTCGGGGGGACCCACCTGAGGTCGCGATTGCCACTAGCGACCTCAGTTAGAAGAGGTCGCTAGTGGTACTAGCGACCACTTCAATAACCCTTCAGCCAAATCCCCTTCGTACACAGCCAAGTGTGGGGGGCACAAAATTCCTATCTATGAAGAGGCTGCTATTCCCAATAGCGGCCGTTGCTGACGTGGCAGAGGCTAGCCCACCAATGCTAATAGTTTGGGACTTGGCCCAAAAACGCAAATACTATCAAAAAGTGGTCTAGTACGGCAAAATTTTCGATTCTTTGAAACTCCAAAAATGGCCACAATGTGTTATCTTCAAACCTGTACTTGCTTGTACACCGTACAAACAAGTTCAGGAGGGGCAAAATATTGATACCCACTTTGGCCATTTTTAGTCATAGTTGCTTATTATAGTTGTGCATTTAATTAGGCATTGTGCATGCGTATATCATGTAAGAGGGAAATTTTTATTTGTAGGACTTATTAGAAGGAAAAGTATTGGGGCATGCTTGGACTTCACTGTAACTTTCCAATAAAGAATCCGATCCTTAACAAAATATTGTTACTGATTATGTGCTAATCTAATCCATGATGGAGCTTGGTTTCTCTAGTATAATATATATAAGAAATATCTGGAAAAATAATTTCTTTTGAGAATTTAAAAGTGTGAGTTTTCCACCATAAAAAATAGCAATGTTGAAAAAATAAGTTAGTACATGTGAATTAAAGCACGTAACAATTTCAAAGATTCTACATTGTTCCACCTTCCTCTATATAAAAAGTTGATCTTCCTCATTTTGGAGCAAGCAATTGAGAGAATTATACTCTAAAGTGTTCAGTTGCAAAGCTTTTGTGCACGTGCCTAAGAAGCAGAAAGCGAAGTTGGACTACAAGACTACCCCGTACATCTTTCTCAGCTATGGAGATGTGGAATTTGGTTTTCGCTTGTGGGACTCAAAAGCGAAGAAACTTATACGGAGCAGAGATATGATTTTCGTGAAGACCAAACACTTGTTGATTCTGATGAAGAGGAACAACTAGTTGATGCTGTAACACCCCGGCCCCAACAGACAATTAATTTATAAATGAACACAACTGCACACCATAGGCTGTCTCTTAAAAGGTGGTTAACCGATTAGGTGACTTTTGATCATAGAAAATTATATTTAATTATTAATTTTTCACTTTCCACAACCGATGACACCTATCCCAACAATACACTAGCACTCACGATGCACCCTCCCATTACCAACATAAGCAGCCATCTAATTTTAGCAACCTAGTGCAGGATCTCCTTTCTAGTCGATGTGGAGCGGAGTACCCTGATTCAGCTAATTCTAGGCCAGCGCACTGACCTCAGCACCCTCTCAGGCATGCATCTTGCCGATGTGGAGTGGAGTACCCTGATTCAGCTAATTCTAGCGTACTGCCCCTGGCCAAACTGCTAGCGTACTGACCTTAGCTCCCTCTTAGGCATACATTTCACCCACTCTTACCCACACTTGATGTCGAAAGTCGGCTCTGATACCATTTGTAACACCCCGGCCCCAAACTCAGACAATTAATTTATTTATTAGTACAACTGCCCATAATAGGCTGCCTCTCAAAAGATGGTTAACCGATTAAGTGACCATTGATCATAGGCAATTATATTTAATTATTAGTTCTTCACTTCCCACAACCGATGTGGGACAACCTTATCCCAACAATACACCAGCACTCATGTGCACCCTCCCATTACCAACATAAGCAGCCATCTCATTTTAAATCCCACGTCATTATTATAATATTGCCATTCATCATTATTACCCCTTATGCCATTATATATATATATATATATATATATATATATATATATATATATATATATATATATATATACTATACTATACTATACTATATTATACTAGTATATTATACCTCCAAGAAACACGGGATGTTACAGATGCAGCCAGTGACGTTGACCCTTTAGCTTCAGATGAAGAAGAACATGGTAGCATGTGAAGCTACAGACGCGATGCCTCCAACACTGGAGATTGCTGATCAGGGGGAGCCTGATAAAGTAGAACATGATTAGGAGGAGCCTCTAGCCCCACCGGAGAATAGAGTTCAGCTATGAAGATTGAGCAGAAATCGAAGACCTTTTACCAAGTATCCTGCATCAAAATTTGTGTAGGTCATTGAAGACAGAGAGCCCGAGAGCTATGAGGAAGCTAGAACTCATAAAGACAGTGACAAATGGATGAAGGCAATGAGGTCTGAGATGGATTCCTTGTAGAAGAACAATATCTATGAGTTTGTGGAACTTCCGAAGGGTAAAAAAGCACTAAAAAATAAGTGGGTGTTCAATCTGAAAAGAGATGAAAATATGACACAGTACAAGGCTCGCTTGGTAGTTAAAGGTTTCGGCCTAAAGAAAGGTGTTGACTTTGACGAGACTTTTTCACCAGTGGTAAAAATGACATCTATTCCTATTATTATGAGATTAGTAGCAAGCATGGACCTCTAGCTGGAGCAATTAGATGTGCAGACTGCATTTCTCCATGGTGACTTAGATGTGGAAATATATATGGAGCAGTTATAAAGCATTGAAGTCCAAGGGAAGAAGCATATGGTGTGCAAGTTGAAGATAAGTCTTTACGGACTCAAACAAGCTTCAAGGCAGTGGAATAAGAAGTTCGACACTTTTATGGTTAGTCATGGGTGCAAGAGAGCAACTGTTGATCCATGTGTCTATATAAGACATTTTTCTGGAAGTGAATTCATTATTTTGTTTCTCTAGTTGATGACATACTTGTCGTTGACTAAGATGCATGTATGATTATGGAGTTTAAACATCAATTATTCAAGTCCTTTGACATGAAGGACTTATGACCGATCAATAAGATTTTGGGCATGAAGATTTTCGTGATAGGAAATTCAAGAAGTTGTGGTTGTTACAAGAGAGGTATGTTCAACAAGTGTTTAAGAGACTCAATATGGAAGGAGCCAAGCCCGTGAGCTCACATGTCGCTAATCATTTCAACCTAAGTAGGAGGTCATTTCCAAAAGTTGATGAAGAAAGGAAGAAAATGACAGCGATCCCTTCGAAGCGGTCGAACATCTGTCCGACAGGAACTTATTGGGTTCCGAGCACGTCGACCAATTGGAAGAAATCCCCTTCACCGAGGAGGACAAATCTAAGTGGTTCCGAGTGAGCTAGTCCCTCTCCCCAGACCTAAAACTGGCCATCACTATCTGCATCAGGCAGAATGTTAATCTCTTCGCCTGGACGCCCTCAGATATACCAGGAATCTCAGAGGACCTCATTATGCACCGAAAGAGCGTCCACCTAGATTCAAAGTCCCGTCCAGTAGAAGCGCCGCAAATTTGCCCCTGAAAGGCAGTTGTCAATCAAAGAAGAAGTGAACAAGCTCCTCTCGGCTCGTTTAATCCAGAAGTCAGCTATCCCGAATGGCTAGCCAATGTAGTAATGGTGAAGAAACGGAGTGGGAAGTGGAGGATCTGCATAGATTTCACAGACCTCAACAAGGCCTACCCCAAAGATCCATTCCCCCTTCTGAGCATCGATGCCCTGATAGATGCGACTTCTGGCCACGAATTGCTGAGCTTCATGGATGCCTTTTCAGGCTATAACCAAATCAGGATGTTCCCCCCTGACATCCCCAAAACTGCCTTCGTGACTGACCTGGGCCTATACTGTTACCGGGTCATGCCTTTCGGGCTGAAGAACGTCGGTGCTACCTACCAGAGGCTCGTCAATCAGGTGTTTAAGGAGAAAATAAGTCGAACATGGAGGTCTATGTCGATGACATGCTCGTTAAAAGTTGCCGAGGCCAAGACTAAGTCACCGATCTAGAGGAAGCCTTCGGAGTCCTAAGGTCTCACAACATGAGACTTAACCCTTACAAATGCGCCTTCGGCGTCACTTCAAGGAAATTTTTCGGATTCATGGTCAGCCAGCGGGGCATTGAGGCGAACCCCGAGAAAATCCAAGCCATACTAGACATGGCCCCTCCAAGAAATATCAAAGAGGTCCAAAGGCTCATGGGTCGGCTGGCGGCCATCGGCCGTTTTTCTTTCGAAATCCGGTGAAAAGTCGCTCCCATTCTTCAAAGCCCCGACTGGCTTCGAATGGGGAGAACCCCAACAGTAGGCCTTCGACTAGCAGAAGACTTACCTGGCCAACCCCCCTGCTCCGCAGCAAACTAGAACCGGGCGAGCCCTTCTACCTCTATCTGGCCGCATCTGAACACGCACTTAGCCCCGTACTTGTCAGGGAGGAAGAGGGGGTCTAGAAGCCCATCTATTACGTCAGCAAAGTCTTGCACGAGGCGGAGCTCCGATATGCTCGAAAGGAGAAAGTCGCTTACTCATTGGTGATGGTAGCTCGGAAACTCCGACCGTATTTTTAAGCTCACTCCATTCAAGTACTAACCGATCAACTGCTTAAGCTCATCCTCAACAAACCAGAAAACGGGTGACTAATCAAATGGTCGATTGAGCTGAGCCAACAGGACATTAGCTACCAACCCTGGACAGCCATCAAGGGGCAAGCCCTCACAGAATTCATCATAGAATGTACCATTTCTGAAGTACGATCCCAAAGTAAGATCCCAATTGGGAGATTTATGTAGATGGATCGTCCTGCGAGGGCGGAAGCGGAGCTGGCATCATACTTCGTGGCTGCGATGATTTCGTCCTCCAGTGTTCCTTATGCCTCAATTTCTAGGCCTCTAATAACGAGGCAGAATACGAAGCAATGATCACTGATCTTACACTGGCCCGCAATGCGGGAGAAAGACGAGTAATGGCCTTTAGCGACCCTCAACCCGTGGTTAGCCCAATTTTCGGGAATTATGAGGCCTGTGATACCTGGATGGTCCGGTACTTGGCGCGCGTCAAACTCATCCTGGAAGCCTTCAAGCATGCCGCCGTCAAGCGGATACCCAGGGAATTGAATAGTCAGGCAGACGCCTTGTCCAAGCTCACCTTATCATCATTCGAGGGCCTCGACCACACAGTCCTTATTGAGGTCCTCTACGAGCCAAGCATCGAGAACCCCGAGGTCATCTACCTCAATACAGGCATGCAGCTGCATAATTGGATGGATCACATCTACAAATTCTTGGCAGAAGGCCAACTATCGGAAGACTCCGTCGAGGCTAGGAAGATAAGGGCCCGGTCACAAAGGTTCACCTTAATTGAGAATATCCTATTCAAATGTTCATACACCAGGGTGGACGACAGGTCTTACCTTCGATGTCTAATTCTCGATGAAGCGAGATATGTGCTGGAAGAGTTACAGGAGGGAATTGGAGGGCTGTCATATGGGCAGTAGGTCGCTCTCAAGGAAGGTGCTCAACCACGGGTACTATTGGTGGACCATACTGCAAGACGCTCATGATCTCATTAAGCAATGCGGCCCCTGTCAGGAGATTCTTCTTGATCAGACACTTGCCCCAAGCGAACTCAGGTCGTTATCCAATCCAGCCCCCTTCGCCATGTGGGGGATGGATCTGGTCGGTCCCTTTTCGAAGGCGACAGGACAAAAGACAGTTTCCTCATCGTGGCCATCGACTACTTCACCAAATGGGTCGAAGCCGAAAACTCCTGGCCACAATCACCGAGCATCAATCCCAACAATTCTTTTGTAACCACATTATCTATCGGTTCGGTATCCCGCACATGCTCATCACCGATAATGAGACCCAATTTGCAGGCAAAAACTTTTGAAAGTTCTGCGAAGACCTCGACATCCAGCAACGGTTCTCCTCAATAGGTCATCCCCAATCGAATGGCCAAGTTGAAAATGTCAATTGCCAAATTCTTGAAGGCCTCAGACAATGATTATACCAATCTCCCAACAGAATGTGGGTCAACGAGCTACCGAGCATTTTTTGGTCGTACTTAACAACCAAAAGAATTCCTATAAGGTGAGTCCCCATTCAACCTGACATATGGGACAGAGGCTGTCATCCCACTGGAGGTCGGGCTCCCTTCTCCTAGGATCATGGGTTTCAATAAGGAATCCAACTCGAGTGATCTCAGGGCCAACTTGGACCTGGTCGAGGAAATCGCGAAAGATCCTCCATCCGACGAGCCATATACCAACAGCGAGTTAAGAGGATCTACAACAAAAAAGGTCTGCCCTGTCGACCTTAAAGAAGGCAACCTCGTACTCCGGAAGCTTACTATTTCCGACCCAGCAAAAAAAGCAAACTCGCCCTGAACTCGGAGGGCCCGTATAAGGTCTCCCAGGTGGTACGTCCAGGCACGTACCGACTCGAAGACCTGGGGGGCAAGGCAGTCAAGCGACCCTGGAATGCGGAATCTTATCAAATTTCACGAGGAGAGACGTCCACCGTAATTATAATAGGCACTATGCCTCTTTTATGTTGTACCCCATTGTAAACTTGTACAAAAGCATTGAAATTTCTTTTCAAAATTTGTAAATATGTCAAAACTCAACATTGAGCAAGCTGTTGGCTCTCACGTCCTCGCCCCTCGGCATGGACTTCGACCAGCTATGAGGGATTCCTCAATCCCTCATGTCTTCGGCTTGGACTTCGACCACCTACGAGAGATTTTTCAATCTCTCACATCCTCGTTTCTCGGCTTGGACTTCGACCACCTACGAGAGATTTTTCAATCTCTCACATCCTCATCCCTTGGCTTGGACTTCGACCACCTACGAGGGATTCCTCAATCCTTCACCTCCTCACCCCTCGGCTTGGACTTCGACCACCTACGAGAGATTTTTCGATCTCTCACGTCCTCGTCCCTCAGCTTGGACTTTGACCACACTACCTACGAGAGATTTTTCAGTCTCTCCCATCCCCGCCCCTCGGCTTGGACTTCGACCACTACAAGAGATTTTTCAATCTCTCCCGTCCTCGTCCCTTGGCTTGGACTTCGACCATTTACGAGAGATTTTTCAATCTCTCATGTCCTCACCGAGTGGCTTCGACTTGGACCACCTACGAGATATTTTTCAATCCCTCACGTCCTTGCCCCTCGGCTTGGACTTCGACCACCTACAAGAGATTTTTTAATCCCTTACGTCCTCGCCCTTCGGCTTGGACTTCGACCCACCTACGAAAGATTTTTAAATCCCTCATATCCTCGCCCCTCGGCTTGGACTACGACCACCTTCGAGGAATTCCTCAATCCCTCACGTCCTCGCCCCTCGGCTTGAACTTTGACCACATATGAGAGATTTTTCAATCCCTCATCCGCGCTGCTCGGCTTGGACTTCGACCACCAACAAGAGATTTTTCAATCTCTCTCATCCTCGCCCCTCGTCCCTTTTTCGATCCCTCTCATCCTCGCCCTTCGCCCCTTACCTCTAGCAAGCTACTAGCCTTCGCTCAAGACCTCCAGCTCGGCATCGACTCACTACTTACCCAAGTTTTAATTTGATTTGCGGCCCTCACCTCCAGCGAGGACCTCTAAGATCCATGTGCCAAGTTGATCCCCCTTCCACCCGCTGGCAGCCAGGGATAGAGCAACCTTCATCGCCGCTACCCCTAATTGTGAGAGGGTGGTAGGAGAGCCACTAGTCATAGGAACCCTCAGTTAATTTTTATTTATTTTAGGCACTCGCCTTCGGCAAGTGCCTCGAGCTCCACACTCCGCGTTGGCCCCTCTTCCACCCCCTGACAGCCAGGGGCAGAGCAACCTTCATCACCACTACCCTTAACTGTTAGAGGGTGATAGGAGAGTCACCAGTTGTGAGAAATCTCAGTGAAGTGAGGAACGAGAAGTGATTAGGGGAGGAGTTATATAGCCCAAGGTGAGGCGCATTTATGGCATTGGAAGTCGAAATGTCTATCGGGCACATTTACGGCCTTGGAAGTCAAAATGTCTATCAGGCACAATTATGACATTGGAAGACGAAACGTTTCCCATTACCAATCATTTATAATCGACTGAAGCTCGGCATGCATCTCGAGCGAGCGCCTGGCTTTCTCGCAGAGCACACAGGGCTCGACACTCGACCTGATCCTCGAGCTGACTGCCTGATCCCTCAGTCTCACATGGGTGTAGCGAGATTTCTCAATCTCTCAAGTCCTCGTCCCTCGGCTTGGACTTCGAAAATCTAGAAGAGATTTCTCAATCTCTTGTACTCACCCCTCGGCTCGAACTTCGAAACCCTATCTTGGACTCCGACCACCTACAAGGGAGTTCCCATTCTCTCAACTCCTCACCCCTTGGCTCGAATTTTGGGCGCATGCACATGGCAAAAGAACTCAGAAAGGCCAATACAATCATGTTTTCGGATTGACAGAAGGGAGGCCACCCCTCACAACCTCAGTAACCTTCAGGTTACTTGAGCTTGGGGCCATCTTGGAAGTGCAAGGAGTACCGAGGGCCTGGGTCTTTTGTCTCTTTGGCCTTGGTTGGGAAGGTTCTTCGGAACCCCCTTAGGAAGAGACCTTCCCTTGCTTATCCCTTTCAGACCATTCGACCTTCTTCTTCTTCTTCTTCAGCAGGGCCCTCCTCTCGGCGATCTCTGCATCGTCCATTTCTAGAAAAGAAAAAGAAGCGCATAAGACGAAGAAAATAACTTGAATAAAAAGGAAGCGAAAGACATACTATAATTAATGGGGCTCAGTCCGATCTAAGCAAGATGCCTCTCCGTCACTTTCGACCAACCGATGCTGTTGCCCTGCACATATCTGGTCGACATCCACCCACTCCTCTGCCGTCAGATCGGCTTTTTCGGGGGCCCTTAAGGTTGGGCTTGTAGGAGTTCCACTTCGTGGGTATCACCCAAGGGTGTCTGACTCTGAATGACGAAGTACTTCCCCATCCACCCCTTTTATCAAGTCTGGGTGGCTATGAACGACCTTCTTTCCTTGGCGATGCGAGATATAGTAGATACCTTCGTACTCGCCCGACGAACTGATGCCCGAAACGGCTTGGAAGTACTTCAATCTTAGCGGCACCCCCCTCTCTTTGCAGAGCTGCATGAAGCACACGAGCTGCTTCCACGAGTTTGGCCTGTATTGCATTGGACTCAACGACGCCCATGAAAAGACCTTCTGGATGAAGGGGTGGGTGGGCAGTCACAAGCCTGAGCTGAATGCATCCATAGGGAACACGTAGAAGCATGATGCTAAGTTATCCGTGGGTCGGAGCCCAGGGCTGGGGATCAGCATCTCGTACTCTGGACCAATGAAGTAACTGGCTCGGATGACCGGAAGATCGTCCGTGGTCAAAATAGTTAGCATTTTATCCATTAAGATCTTTGTTCAATCGGGCGAAGACGGTTGCGCACCATACCGGACTAATTCCTTGATGTTGTCTGGATACATTATAATTAAGCTTGGCTGCCGAAGGAAGGGAACGTCGAGCCTGATTTTGGGGGCCGTCTCATCCGGACAATCCGGACTATCGGGCGGGGAAGGGGGGGGGGGGAGGCATCGCCAAAGGTGCCAGCTTGTGATCCTCTGCCACGAGGCCGACCTTAACTACCTCATCTTTCTCCACTCCTTCAACTATCTCGTCCGCCTCCACTCTACCCACCACTTCATCACCCTCCTCCTCCATGCGCATACTTCCTTCCGAGTCGCTCGACTCCACTACAAAAGGTTTTCTGCTATGGAACAGCTGGACGTCATAAACTGTCTTCCTTGTCTCCCAAAATGTGGAGTCGGTCAGACGTGGGCCATCGTACCGAACCGATGTAGAGACTGATGAACCAAACTGAGTCCTCGACATTATGAAATTACTAATCTATTTTAAGTTGGCGAAAAGTTCACCGCCGGTGACTGCACTGTGCTAGAGAGGAAAGCTTTGAGACTTAGAGAGAGAGAGAAAGAGAGAGAGAGAGAGAGAGAGTGAGAGTGAGAGCTAAAGCTAAAAATGAGAAGGGGGTTAGGGGATATATACTAAACCCAGTGACTTCTCGATTTTCACAAAACCAACGACTCCTCGATATCCGCAAACATGACGTCAGCATCACACGTATCACACAGGAGTGGCCCACGTGTAGCATAACTCCTCTCCAAGTCCAATTTTTCTCCAAGTCCAAAATGCTCGAGCCTCGGCATACACTTCGAGTCCGCCAACAAAGAAACAAGCTTTTGACCAGCCATCAGGCTCGACGCTCGGCATGTGCCTCGAGCAGGCAACCAGCTTTTTCCTAAAAAGAACCTCAAAGCAAGGCCATCATGCTCGACGCTCGGCACGTGCCTCAAGAAGGCAGCCAAATTTCTCATAAAAAGTGCCTCAAAGCAAGGCCACCAGGCTCGACGCTCGGCATGTGCCTCGAGCAGGCAGCGAGCTTTCTCATAAAAAAGGCCTCAAAGCAAGGCCATCAGGCTCGACGCTCGACATGTTCCTTGAGCAGGCAGCCAGCTTTCTCATAAAAAGCACATCAAAACAAGGCCATCAGGCTCGACGCTCAGCATGTGCCTCGAGTAGGTAGCCAGCTTTCTCCCAAAAAGTGCCTTAAAGCAAGGCCATCAGGCTCGACACTCGGCATGTGCCTCAAGCAGGCAGCTAATTTTCTCATGAAAAGAGCCTCAAAATAAGGCCATCAGGCTCGATGCTCGGCATGTGCCTCGAGTAGGCAGTCCGTTTTCTCCCAAAAAAGCACCTCAAAGTAAGGCCATCAGGCTCGACGCTCTGCATGTGCCTCGAGCAGGCAGCCCTCGAGCAGGCAACCAGCTTTCTCATAAAAAGTTCTTCAAAGTAAGGCCACCAGGCTCGATGCTCGGCATTTGCCTCGAGCAGGCAGCAAACTTTTACACAACTTCTTCTCAGAAAGCTCCTCACTCGAAGTGCTCGGCGCCAACCCCAAGCTCGGAGATCTGCACATGCCTTGAGTAGGTACACAGCTTCCTCTTAGAAAGCACCGCACTCAAAGGGCTCAGTACTAACCCCTATCTCAGAGCTCGGCAAGTACATTGAGCAAGCACGTAGCTTCCTCTCAGAAAGCTCATCGCTCGAAGCGCTCGGCACCGACCCCTAGCTCGGAGCTCAAAAAGTATATCGAGCAAGCACATAACTTCCTTAGAAAGCACCTCGCTCGAAGTGCTCGCACCGACTCCCAAGCTCGGAGCTCGGCACATGCCTCGAGCAGGCACACAACTTCCTCTAAGAAAGCACCTCACTCGAGGGTCTCGGTACCAATCCCCTAGCTCGGAGCTCGGCAAGTACATCGAGCAAGCACAACTTCCTTTCAGAAAGCTCCTCGCTCGAAGCGCTTGGCACTGACCCCCTAGCTCGGAGATCGGCCCGTACCTCGAGCAAACCCGCAGCTTTCTCTCAAAAAGTGCCTCGCTCGAAGTGCTCGGCACTGACCCCTTAACTCGGAGCTCGGAATGTACCTCGAGCAAGCCTGCATCTTCCACTCACAAGGCACATCGCTTGAAGAGCTCAGTCCTGACCCCCCAAGCTCGGCCCGACCCCAACCCGAAACATTTGTTTCGGGAGCTCACTATCTCATCTTCACAAAAACACTTTCCTTCGATCTTCTCACAAGAAGGGACTACTCTTTCAGGAGTTGGGGCCTTATGATGTGGGTATAAGTGACGTGGCCTAATCAGGGCCGTCGGATCTACTCGATATTTACTCATCTCAGATCATCAGGTCAAAAAGTCCAACGGCCCTTTCTGCAGCTTCAAGCCCACAGACAAACGGGTCTAACCTGGTCCATCAGGGTTAGATAACCCTTTACTCTGCCTATAAATATCAGGTCTCCTCCTCCTTGAAAAAGGTAATAAAAAATTTCTCAACCTGAACACTAGTTTCCTTCACCTTTTCCAGTGACTGACTAGATCATCGGAGGGCCTGTCGCCGGGATTTCTCCCGATGTTTGTAGGTGCTTTGAAGGTGTTCCGATCGGCCAGCCACCAGCTACTCTTCCAAACTGACCTCCAAAAACTGACCGAATCGACAGTTGAGATCTGTCCCTTCTACTTCACAAATTATAAGAACTCACACCTGTTGCTCCTGCACCGAAAACAAGTAGCATCAAATATGTTGCTGTTTATTTCGTTGGAGAAAACAGATAGTGAGTTAATATTTTGAAGGAAACTACTAAAGATCTGACATTTCATCGTCACCATAAAAAGTGGTTAGAGCTCATGAGATTGAATCTGGATCACTAAAAGAGAACCTGGATCAGGATCCGACATTTGCTGACTCGGTCAATGAACCTGCAAAAAAGCTTGAAACACCGGTGTTTGCCCTGGTGACTCTCCGACACTCAAGTCAGAACCAGAGACAGGAATAAAGTTTGAGAGTGGAAAAAGAGATTTCCGACTAACTTCTGACTTAGGGAGGGGGTAGTGTCACGCCCCGCTTCCCAAAATACGGAAAAATATTTAGAAATACGTATTTACGGAAACAGGGGTTACAAATCCTACCCACCTTACAACAAAATTTCGTCCTCGAAATTTGCTTAGGCGGTACATAGGATAGGGCTAGGCAAATTGGAGGGTAACAAGGCAGAGAATTAATGGGGAAGGAACAAGCAGTGGCAACACCAGAAGAATAAGAAAGTGGATAACGATGAGGTCAAATGGAAGGCATGAAAGAAAATAGTAGTATCAAGAGGAAGGAAACAACACACGGCAACAAAGCAAAATAGGGAGTAAGCATAACTGGAATCAAAAGAGGAAAAGACAGGGAAGAATCCAACCATTCAAGGAATCAACGGATGAAGATGAATACAAGGAACAGAGGAAAGCAACAATACAAGGAACTAGATGCAACAAGGGGATCCCGGGACCTGCGGGTTATGGGCCTACCACGCTTCCGCTGCGCTACCCTGATGACGACGTTCCAAACTCCAGACATGTCATTGTAGTCCACGTGACACCAATTGACGATCCGAGCAGGAAGAAAAGAAGGAGACACCAAGATCAAAGAGAGTATGGGCTCCAAATAGAGATAGGCAATAATGCAAAATGGATATAAGGCTTGAGCTTCAATCTTTCTAATTAAAAGATGGAATACATATCAAAATTAATGGTTTTTAACAGAAATAATAACCACAACAAATATCAATGATAATAATATCAATAGTAGTAGAATAATAATAACAAAAATAAATATAACAATGATAATAATAAAAATGTAACAATAATAACAATAATATTAAAAATATTAATAACAACAATGATACAAGTAATAATGACCATAATAAAAATAATAATAATAACAAAAATAATAACAACAATAGTAACAGTAATCAAAATCATCATAATCATACATGCAGTAATAATATAATAAAATAAAAATATCAACAATACTAATAATAATGATAATACATACATGACAAAATAGAATTCAACACATTCATGAAAATAAAGCAATAATAATAACAATGATAGCATTAAAAATAATATCAATAATGATAATAAATAATATGATAATAGCAATAATAACAATATTATCAATAAAGTAACAGTAATAGTCATAATAATAATAATAATAATAATAATAATAATAATAATAATAATAATAATAATAATAATAATAATAATAATAATAATAATAATAATAATAATAATAATAATAATAATAATAATAATAATAATAATAAGAGTACTAAAGGTAACGAAAGCAATAATAATAACATCAATTGAAATGACAATAATAAAAACAATACCAATAATAACGAAAATATTCCTTTACCATCAGTTTCATTACATAAGTAACGAGTCTTGAAATATCAATTAGTAATAGGTAGAAAATCTTGCTTCCCTAACATCAAGTTGCATGTTTGCCTTCCCGACATCAGGTTTCAAGTTGCCGTCCCGATATTCGGCTGCACATTTTGCCTCGCCGATATCCAGTTGCAATTTGCCTCCATTGACATCGAGTTGCATATTTGCCATCTCGACATTAGGTTGCAACGAAGTTGTGAAATGTATATAAAATTAAGCATGCTCAGGCTCAAAACAAATTAATAATAATAATACTAGTAATGATAAAAATAATAGTACCAATAACAATAATAATAATAAAATATCGATACTAATAACAATAAGAATAACAATGATAATGACAATGATCATAACAGTAATAATAACAATAATCGTAAAAAGAATGATAATAATAATAATAATAGCAATAATATTAAAATATCAACAACACTAGTAAAAATAATAATGCAAGACAAGATATAGTTTGTGCCCAACATTTGTGGAAGTAATTCATCATTAATCAACAATAATAAAATAATAAAAACAATCAACAAGAATATCAATAGTAGTAAAAATAATAATAATACTAGTAGTGATAATGGAAATAATATCAATAATAATAATAGTAATAATAATAGCATTATACAACAAATAAGAATTTGTCTTATCGAAATAATCCAGTAGAATTATATAGTCGATCAAAAATGAAAAGTGAAGTTAAAATACACCATTATTCGGAATAACAAGAATCCTGTTGAGAAACATTTTTATAGAAGATCGATAATAAATATAACAATTAATAATCGAAATACAGAAAGTATTCGGGAAAAATAATTATTAGGAGAAAAATAGGTAGGAGAAAAATGAAGCTACACCCAAAAAGGAGTTAAAGAGAATGATGACTAGAAGGGACGAAAGAAAATTAAGGAATTGAATACGAAGGAAGAAGGACGAGGGCAAAATCGGAATTGAAGAGAATATAGCAGGGAGGAAATAACTAACATGATACTCAATATGAATCAACAAATAAAAATGAATGCAAGGCAGGGAAAACAATGAACGACACACAAGTTGAAATAAGAAGGGATCAACGAGGCAAGCAGAAAATCAGAGATTGCTTGCACCAGAATCAAAATAATATGGGTACAAAAAGAAAGATTCTATACCCAATAAGAAATTAATAAATGTAAATGAATGGAAGGGACGAAACAACTGAGAAATGAAAGGACTGAATGTGAAGGATTCAAAAAGGAATCAAATCAGAGGAGTATCCAGATTATGTTGGTTATTCATTATCCATGTGATCAACGTGGTGTACATATTGTTGAGTCAGACCGGTTAAACTCAAACTAATCAGGGTCCAATCCCAAACTAGTTAGAGTCAAACCTGGCTCTGATACCGCTAAAAACCTTGTCACGCCCCGCTTCCCAAAATACGGAAAAATATTTAGAAATACGTATTTACGGAAACAGGGGTTATAGGTAGGGTATATATAGACCTGAGAATCGGTTAGAAGATCACCATAAATCTGTTATCTTTTGTACATTCACCTATTAAGAGATATAATCGATTACTCTCTTGTTGGGGATAAGAGATCCAACTTACAGCCCTGATGGGTTGGGTGTCTCTTCTAGTAGGCGTATTTACTTTTGCAGGGCTTGGAAAACGGCCCACGTCTTGTTAGTGAGCGTGACGAAGGTTTGGACCAATTAGGAAGGCCCATTACTATTAATCTGATTGTTGAAGCTTTAAGATCTGTGTAGAAATTGTACGACCCTGATTTGCTATGATTTTTACCATTATCATAAGTCCCCCCCCACTCCCGAAGGCTGATTTTATCGGCTTTCAAGGAGTAGTTTGCCTTATTTCAGAGTTCTTCTAGAGTGCTAGCATGTCTTTCAGGGGCAATTGAAGATACCTGAAATTTTCCCCAATTAATAAAAAAAATTCAAAATTTTAATTAATTATTTTAATTATTAATTATTTTTTTCAAAATTTAATTATTTTTCTGAATTTAATAATTCTTTTTGGAATTTTAAATTAAATTTCGAATTTAAATTGTTTTTGGATTTTTTTAATGATTTATCGAGCTGGCACAATTTTTGGAGCAATCTGGATTGTCCATTGCACATGTGCTCGCTCGCTGAGTGGAATAAAGGGCTAAGATGAAGCGGCGACGTGGCATAAGGGGCTAAGAGATCTTTAGGTTCGCCAATGCATTTAGGCAGGACTACTTTCTATTGAATGATCGAGTGGCTGTAGGCAAGGGATTCAAGTCTATTACTATATTCTGATGAGGACGAATTTGGACATGGTGGGAGATAACTTGACAGGTTTGGAAGCTCTTGGCAGGATTTTCTAGGGTGGTAGCTTCAAGATAATTTAAGGGCTTAGAGTTATTGTGACTCATTTCTGGCAGGAGTTCTATGGTGTCGAGGGTGAGAACTGAGCCCCCATTGTGGCAGTGTAGCATGCTCGTGTTGCCTCTTGTCTTCCTACAAGTTGGCCTATGCCTGCTGTTGTGGGGAATTCCATTCTCATGTGGAATGCAGAGGCAACTGCATGTAAAGTAGTCAGGCTTGGACGACCCAATATAGTCTTGTACGCAGCTTTGGCATCGACTACCATAATGTCTAGTACCTCTGTTCAAGTAGCAAGGACTTTTTATGCTGTCACATCAAGTGTGATGATTACCTCAACTTGAACGGGAGAACCTGAGAACCCGTGGAGTGTGTATCTGACCAGCTTGAGTCTGTTTTGGGAGAGCTTGAGACCGTCGAAAGTGTCCATGAAGAGAATGTTCACAGAGCTACCGTTATCCATAAGGATGCATCACACTTCATGATTCTCCATGCAAAGACTTATTACTAATGCGTCGTAGTGAGGCGTTCCAACGGCCTCTAGATCTTTATCGAAAAAGACACATGGGCCCTTATGCTATTGGTAGGAGGGATGTTATGCACTGAGTTCACCTTCCTAACGAAGGCTTTGCTGGAGGAGTTGGAATCTCCCCCATTGGCCCACCATGGATGAACTGGAAAATGGCCATGCATTCTGAGTCTTGGGATTCAGAGGGCTTCTGTTGATGCTTATTAGTTCCCCGGGCCAAAGAGATTTCAGCATTGTTTCATTGAATGAACTGGGAGAGGTAGGCCCGGTGAATCAGACCTTTAACTTCCTCTTTGAGGGCTCGGCAGCCGTCAGTGGTGTGTACATGGTCTCTATGAAATGGGCACCACTTGTTCCTGTATCTTCTCTTGCTAGCTGTGGTAATCTTGGTGAGAGGGCAGACTATTATGTCATTTTGAACTTCCATGAGGATAGCTGATACGCTTGTGTTAAGGGGAGTGAACTTATCGGAGCATGGTGTTGGAGGATGGCGACATTGAGCTACGTCGTCTTTCTGAAACTTCCTAGGTCCTTCCTCGCTAGTATTCTTTCATTTGTTCCCAGAAGATGGATCATTCTAGCCTTGAGGATGGAGGGCTTCCTCTGCTCTAATATACTTGTCACTCCTCTCCAGGAGCTCAATATAATCTTTAGGGAACTTATTTGCGAGGGAGTCCTTCAGGTATTTGTCAGCAACGTTGTGGCGGAAGGCGGCAGATGCCACTAACGGGTCCAAGGAGGAAATGGACCTTGCTTCGGTTGTGATGCATTTGACAAAGTCTTTCAGCAACTCTCTGTCCATTTGCTTCAATTCCAACAGAGAAGCACTTTTTTACAACCTTGCGGTTGGTGACAAAGTGCGCTATGAAGAGCCCTCGAGATGGTTAAAGGAGAACATCAACTCTGGAGTAAGGTGAGAGTACCACTCCCTCACCGATCACTTCAAGGTTACGGGGAACGTTCGGTACAGGAGATCTTCGGTGGCATTGTAGATCATCATGAGAGTTTTAAAACTCTCAATATGATCGGTCGGGTCAGATTTTCCATTGTAAGATTCAAATTGAGGAGCATTGAAGTTCATAGGAATGAGTGCATTGAGGATGGATTCGCTGAAAGGAGGTAGACTATGGCTGTAAGCTTTGCTAGAGCTGTTCCCTTCATGCTTTATCTGCTCCAAGCGGTCCTCTACTTCTCGGATGTGGTTAAGGACTTAGTTGTCCCTCCCCTTGGACCTAGTTGAGTCTTTAGACTCTCTTTCTTTTGAAGGAGTAGAGTGGTGGTTCCACAGGTGTCAACTCTGATTATGAGTACCTCGAATGGCTTGGAGGATATCGTGGTTGAAGTTTTCATGTTCGGCCTTAGTGACAGGGGCCTTTTTCTCTTCATTCTTCTCATGAAGCTTTCGACTTTCACGAGTTGGACTTCTTTCTTCACTGCACCCCCTATAAGAGGAGGAGCGTCTTGATCTTTGTTTTCTAGGAGAGTTGCTTCTCTGGTTTTCCTGATGTTTTGAACAGGAGGCCTCGCCCCGGGCACGCCTTTCATTTAAGCGGATCTGGAGGTTGGACCCCTGTTGTCTAGAGTTGATGACTTGACGGAGGTCTCTTGACCCCTGGGGACCCCTTGAGGGCGTCGAGTGGCTGCGGTAGAATGAACTGAGACATGGTCATGTAGACATGATGTGGTTCATGACGGCTTTGTCGGCGTGAAAAGTGGTTAGAGCTCTTGAAATTGAATCTGAATCGTTAAAAGAGAACCTAGATCAGGGTCCAACAGTTGCTGAGGCGACTTATGAACCTACAAAAAAACCTGAAATACCGAGATTGGCTCCGACGTAACCTCCGACGCTCAAGTCAGAACTAGAGAGTTGAAGAGATGTTGAGAGTAGAAAGAGAGATTTCCGATTACCTTCTGATTGAGGGAGGGGGAGGGTATCTATAGGTCTGGGATTAGTTAGAAAATCGACATAAATCTGTTATCTTCTGTACATTTCCCTTTTAAAGATAGAATCAGTTACTCTCTTGTTGGGGATAAGAGATATGACTTACAGCCTCAATGGGCTGGGTTTCTCTTCTAATATGCCTAGTCGCTTTTGATGAGCTTGGAAGCGGCCCATTTCTTGTTTGTGAACTTGAAAAAGGCATGGACCTGTTAGGGAGGCCTATTACAGTTAGTCTTCCTTTAGATACTTTAAAATCTGTGCTGGAATCATTCAGCCTTAATTTGTTGCGTTTTTTTTATCATTATCATGGTCTAATACATCCTTGAGTAAATGTTTATGCACAATTGACCTGTTTCAATTCACCCTTTTTTCCCACAAATATTAAACTTTATATATTTTTCTTACTTTATTTCGTGCAAATCTAATATTTTTCGATTTCACTATATTCATATAGAGTGCGCATTAGATATTTTGAATGTAGCAACTGCTGTTAAAATGAGTACAGTTTGGGCCCATTATTTTTTATGGGCCTTGAAGACGAGCCTGCTTTTTAGCATTCAATTCCTCTTCTGGACTTGTGTAGTATTGGAGAATCTACCACAGCTAAAATTTGCATGTACAAACACATCGTCGCAACTCTTTCATCCTACTACTTATCTATCAAATTTCTTCTACTCCATTTGCTTTCCCCTCTGCAGCAAGCTCCACGTCGCCACCTTTTCCGTCCCCCTCCATGTCCATATCCAATTGCTTAAACGTGTAGAACCTCGAACACACGAGATAATATCCGAGATTGAACACTTGCAGAACAGTCACAAGCCAGTAGTAGTAGTCCAACTTTCCCCTATTGATATTATCCTGTAACCAATTCCCTCTCCTCTTGGTGTACTCGCTCACCAATGTCACCAACAGTGTCCCCATATAACTCCCAAATGAACCTGCAAGACTGAACAGAGCCATAGACGTGCTCCTCATACTCTCCGGAGATTGATCGTAGAGAAACTCCATTAGCGCCACGGAAGCAAATGCATCAGCAAGACCGTGAATTGCATACTGTGGAACCAACCAAAATGCGCTGATCGGAACTATGGCATTTTTGTTATCTAACAGTCCATACTCGGCCGCAACTCTTTTCCTTTTGGTTTCAACTAAGGCAGCTACAAGAGTGGAAAGGGTTAAGATGGCTAAACCAATTCCCATTCTTTGAAGGTAGGTGATTCCATTGGGCCGGCCTGTGATCCTACGGGCCAAAGGGACGAAGGCCCGGTCGTAGAGTGCCAGGCCCAAGAGCATGGCGGAGACCGAGAATATGGAGAATGTTGCTGCTGGAATCTCGAGTCCATGTGGCGTGATGTGGCGGTCCATCGACTTGGCTTGCATGATGGTGAATGAGTAGTTGTGAGAGCTTGCAGTGGTGATGAAAATCCCGACCGACCAAACTGGGATCAAGCGGATTACCGATTTAAGTTCTTCGACTCGGTGAACAGTGGATAGACGCCAGAGGTTTGGGTGGCCTGTGTCGGTCATGTCTTCGTCAGTGATGATTGCAGCTCGGTCGAGGAACCTTCATTAATTATGTGAACTAGATCAGTTTACATGTACAATGAACGTGAAATCTAGAAGAGCAAGCAAAAATTACTTCTACTGCACACACCAGGGGAAAAAAGTCAATATTTTTTCTTTTCCTTCATGGTTTTATCTCTAAAAAAGAGCAGATATCAGTATCTGTTGCTCAATTATTGAGGAAGAAACGATGGTCCATTAGCATGTCCTTTTTTGGGTGATTAAAATAATTTCCTAAATACATTTCTTTGGTAGAGTGACCTAAGACAATACGTTATGGGAGGTGTTTTTTATATTGTGGACAAGAGGGGTGCAAGATATATAAAAATAAAATGACATTTTGTATTTTGCTATTGTTTTTGGTATCTCTTTTAAGGAATCAAAATGCGCTTGAACATTTTAAAAGATTACCCCGGTATGAAAGATCAGATTTCTGTTTGGTAGCGAAAGAATTTGCAGTTTTTGTGTCTTCGTATTGGTTGGTCCAAAATTATTAATTGATGTTTAGTTTGTATTTCTGTTATGAGATTAATAAAGACCCCTCAACTCACATCTTAATTTTTGTAGTTTTTGTACACTAACAAAGGCTTTTCATATGATAAAAACCTAATCTAGGTTCAAACCTTATCATAAACGTATTTTAAAGTGGACAATAGTAGTTAAGAGATATACTTCTATACACACAGAATACACTTTGATCATTCAGTCAACAAAGGGCCAAAAATAACCTATAGGAGCATTCTAGAATTGCTAAACATATCGCACACTTTTTGAATCATCGCGGGAGGATGTTAGACAATTCATCATACCCTCCCTCACCACGAACTCAAGTTTGTAATCGCCCCGAAGCTTTTCACTGTTTGTTAGAGTGAAGGACTCTACCTTTAGACAAAAGCATAAAAAAATCAGTAAGGGTTGAGAGTTTTACCGTTAATTATATATAAATCTAACTCGTCCCTAAAAGTTGAGGTTCATCTTTGTGGATGGAGATTGGATTAGATTGTAGGCAATGGTATTTATTTATTTATTTATTTTTCATAATCAATGAATAATATGCATAGTGAGTGGATTTCAAGAACCTGACTTGCTCTCATACTCGATCTGCTACTAGACCAAGACTCTTAACTTGTGGTAATCGTTGAGAGTTTTATACTTATACCCTAACAGTTAGATAACTCTTATATAGAATCATGTTGTGTAACCAGATGGGCTCGAATTCTAATGTTATCATGGTGAACTAGACATATCATAATCGTAGGGAGAAAAAACAGAACACGTGATAAAATTGGATGATAGTATTAGGCCCTAAGCTTTAATTAGTTGCAGGCTTACCGGAGCTGGTCAGTATGAAGAAGGCTTCCTGTTGTTGAAATGCCTGCATCCAACTCCTTATCGACAAAGAGAATTAGACTCGGGTCATCAGGTTTGGCAAGCTTCCTCTTCTTGAATGCTGCAACTAGTACTTGGAATAACCTCGTCAATGGGCTACCACAAGGTTTCATCATGATATAAAGCGGGTAGCCGATCATAAATGCAATCACTGAAAGAAACATTGAGATGGAAGGAATGCCGAAACCCCAACCCCAGCCTACATTGTCTTGGATATACACAACCACAGTGAGGGCCAGGAGGAGAGAGAGGCCCAATGTGAAGTAATAAAGGTTGAAGTAATTCCATTTCTGTTTCTTTTGTTTATGGAGTTCAAATTGGTCAGCGCCAAAAGGCGCGACACAAGGTCGTATGCCACCAGCACCTAATGCTGTTAAGAGGAGGGAGGCATAAAGGAACAAAAGCTGACCCGTTGAGGCCTGTTGGCACGATTGAGGAAGTGT
Organism: Hemerocallis citrina; assembly: GCA_017893485.1. Classification (NCBI taxonomy): domain Eukaryota; kingdom Viridiplantae; phylum Streptophyta; class Magnoliopsida; order Asparagales; family Asphodelaceae; genus Hemerocallis; species Hemerocallis citrina. Next base: position 248,414,495 of record CM030358.1, read on the forward strand.
ACATTTTGGTGGACGTAGAACAGGGATGATTGCGGACATCGTCAGACTGATCATTCCCTGTGATTAATGGATTGAGTACAAAAACTAATGAGAGGCTGCAAATTCAATGTAAAATATCCTTAGTTAATATTATATACTTTCTTTTTATTGAACTCTGCTGTTTCCAGCTGAGTTCTACCTTTAAAAAAAAAAAGCAGAAAAAAAAAATCTATGTTTTTCTAATGAACATATCTCTAATCTATCTATAATAATCTCTAATCTCTAATATTATAATGGGAGAAGGCCTTAGTGTCATTTGTAAATATTTTGTCATTCTACCAACCCGTGCAATGCACGTGCATAACTATTATAAAGGAGGTCCTAGGTTCAAATCAAGACTATGTCTAAATTTTTATTTTTAAAAACTATATTTATTAAAACGTGCATCGCACGTGTAAACAACTAGTAATAATCTCTACTACTATAATGAGAGAAGACCTTAGTGTAATTTGTCCATATCTCAACCCGTGCAACGCACGTGCTGGTAGAATTTTTTTTTGCCCTTTTCATTCCCCCCAAATTTCCCCACGTGCACAGCACGTGTATAATACTATCTCTACTACTATAATGGGAGAAGGCCTTTGTCCTTAACCCAACCCGTGCAACGCACGTGTAGGTAAATTTTTTTTTGCCCTTTTCATTCCTCCCAATTTTTCCTGTGCACGTGTATAATACTAGTCTATCTAATGGGAGAAGGCCTTAGTGTAATTTGTCCATATCCCAACCCGTGCAACGCACGTGCTGGTAGAATTTTTTTTTAGTGTAATTTGTCCATATCCCAACCCGTGCAACGCACGTGCTGGTAGAATTTTTTTTTTTGCCCTTTTCATCCCCCCGCCCCCCAAACACAAAAATATTCCCCACGTGCACAGCATGTGTACAATACTAGTAATATTATAAAGGGGGAAGGCCTTAGCGTCATTTGTCATTTTGTCATTCTACCAACATGTACAACGCACGTACATAACTAATATAAAGGAGGTTTTCAGTTCAAATCCTCCCTATGTCACAGTTTTTATTTTTATTTTTCTCTAATCTCTAATCTCTATTCTCTAATATTATAATGTGAGAATGCCTTAGTGTCATTTGTCATTTTGTCAATCTACCAACATGTGTAACACACGTACATAACTAATATAAAGGAGGTTTCCACTTCAAATCCTTCCTACGTCAAAGTTTTTGTTTTTATTTTTATTTTTTGAAATTATTAAAACGTGCATCGCACGTGTAAATTACTTATAATATTATAATGGGAGAAGGCCTTAGTGTCATTTGTAAATCTACCAACGTGCAATGAATTGCACGTGCATGACTATTATAAAAGATGTCTTAGGTTCAAATTCTGAATTTTTACTTTAAAAAATATATTTATTAAGATGTGCATGCACGTGTAAAATACTAGTTATATTTATAGTCGAAACATACTCTTTTTTTTTTTTTTTTTTGTCTGATCGAGGAGTTGAAAACATACCCTTATAGGCTAGAATCTTTTGCTTCCAAATGAGCTAATTTCACTGCTTTATGTTGCAACATAATGAAATTTAAGAGCCTAGACTATGAGGAATTTAACTGCATAAATATCATTCCATATGTGACTTATGTATCGCGTGGAGAATTTGATAGGAAGAAAACTTACCAGTTGGTAGAAGAGGGAACCGGCAGTTATGGTCCAAAAGCGGCCGGCAAATGAGTCTGCAACTATTGCACCAATGATGGGGGTGAAGCTGGAAGTGCCGGAGAAGTTGCTGAGAGTGTTGGACGCCTCAACAAGAGGCAAGTGGAGTTGGCTGGTTAAGTAAGAAATCATGTTTGCGCCGAATCCAGCAGTGGCAAATTTGTCACATATTTCATTTCCTACACGATTTTCAAAATTTTGGTCAGTGCTGAGAAATTTTCTTTTATATTATATTATATGCTGCCGTTCATGTAAAATGTTTTCATCCTCCAATATGCTGCTGTTCATTAGATACAGAACTTTGGGTGTATCTTCCAATGCAAATGAACAAAGAATAAATATAGAGTACAAAATTGAATCCCCAACTATCCGAACAATGCTAACAACAATTCTGAATCTTGTAAATATCATCGAAGGGACGAAAAAATGTTATCCAACATCTCAAAAGACTACTACAAGTTTTGAGATATGCAAATTATCATCTCAAAACTTCTACAGGAAAACAAATTTGACAGGGTTAGGAATTTTAAAATTCCCCTGAGAAGGAATATGTACCTAATATAAATGGCATGGTTTTGAGACCTCCTTTCTTCCTAATCTTCTTCTCTCTTCCATCGTCTACCATGATTGAGATGACAGAGAGTTTGGCTTCTGCTTTCAGTGTGTGAAAGAGCAATAAGTTAAAGAGAATTAATGACAATGGAAGCTTCTCTCTTGCATGCTATGAGTAATGGATGTCCCTATTTATAGACATATACAGAAATCCATGAATTTAAATAAAGAGTCCCCTTCCATAGTGCACTAGACCTCCGTGAGCACTCGGCCTTCCCGTCTTTATATTAACGATCCGAATCGTTCGTATTGATCTACACATCTAAGTTAGTCTAAATATGTAAATCAACTAATTTGAAATTTATTTGTCCATCCATCATTTGACCATAAAAAACAACTATTTCCAGCCATACAATTTTTGTAATACTTCAATGGATGGGCAAATGAATTTTAAATGATTTGATTTTACTTATTTAGATTAATTTAGATGTGTAGATCAATGTAAATGATTCGGATCGTCAATACGAAAGCGGAAAAGCCGAATGCACACAAGTGCACACGAAGACCTAGTGCACACCGAAAGATACTCTTTAAATAAATATATAAAAATGTAGGCCACTGAGGACCATGAGACTTTCAGGCCAATTGGTGACCAGAACATGTGCAAGCTCACGTACACATAAGTTAAGGGCCCGGCATCTGTTACGAAAATGAATGAGAAAGATAAGATGAAGGATATATGTGAAGAGGAAGGATATGAGTGATGTTTTTGCTATATATGCACTAGAAAGAAGTTCCATATTTGTTATGGGGTAATAATGGTGCGCCGTTGGCCCAGATCTGAGACCTACAGTGGGGGTCCGGATGTCGGCAGCCTCCCCCCCCCCCCCCCCCCTCCCCCCCGCCGGTAGTTTTTGGATGGGGTTGGATTTGGTAGGCTTTGTTTGTGATTGGCCCAGTTGTTCTTCGTGCTTGCCACCATGTCCATATTCTTGGAGCCATTCATGGCGATCTGCCACTGTGATTTAGTATTTCCGAGGATTGGTAGTGCGTGTGAAGAAGCCGGGTGTGCTTGGAGGTGCCGTAATCCAACAATAGGGTTAGGTTATTTTGTACGATTGCGAAGCTTGGGCCCAAAGATAGGGTCCCTCCGTGATGTGCGCTCACTTGCCTCTACTTCCGGGATGCTTGTCTCAACCGGTGCGGAGCGACTATGTCGCGCCAGAGCATCCTTCCGCGCCGGTTGTCGCGAAAACCCTGGATCTAGGGTGCAAGTGTGTGAGTTCGGTGGTTCGGTTTGGGGCCAGGTGTTTGGGTGTGGAGTTTGGGTATGGTTGGTCTGGCATGTCCTACGATGTTGCCAGTGAAGTCTTCACAGTACCTACTATCAGGCTATTGAGTGTACCTCAGCTTAGGCCACTAACTCGTGACAGCGTCGTCTCTTCTCTCGAAGTGGGAGTATGAGTCGAGATAAGTCTGTATGGTGAGAAATCGTCGGAGAGAGCTTGAGCGTGAGAGAGGTGAAGGTATTCTCTATACGGCTCTCTCTTGGAGTGTGGTGGTTGGTGGGGTGAGCGAGATAGTTGTGTGGTAAGAAATCGCCTGAGAAAGCGCTATCGTGTGAGAGGTTAAGGTATCCTCTTCACGGCTTTCTCTTTGGTAGCGGCTGTGGGAGCTACTGGCACGTTTGTAGGAGGTGTGGTGGAGATGGTGGGAGGGTGTGATCGCTGTGCATGTGCCGTGAGGCCAGTTTTTGTTCTGTCGGGCTTGGGCCCAAAGATGGGGTCCCTCCAGCAAGGTGAAGGCAGGGATCAGCGGGTGATAAAATCCTGCCAGACTTGTTTCAGGTGGGTGTGCATGTGCGGTGGAGGCACTGTACGAAGCTAATCTGACGTACTCACAATTTGGCTGGACCGAGCTTGTTTATCGGCCCACCCTCCAGGGTTGTTAGAGGGATTTATTTTCTGTACGCGCCATATTGTTTTATATATGTTTTATTTTCTGTTTGTAGTTTGTATTTGGGCCCAGTACTCTGGGTTTGTTGCATTATGCACTTATTAATGAAATAGGGTGGCCTTATTCCACCTTTTTCCTAAAAAAAAAAAAAAAAATAATGAGTGCAAAATCTTTCTGGATTTATTTTACTACACATCTGCTGTGTTGCAATCTTCACCACACTTGTATTTCAATGGATCAAAAAAAATACAGTGGAGAATGTGTCAAATCTAAATCATAAAGTTCACACAAAGTTTACACAGTGGAAGTTGTAATCATGGCACTACTTTTTTTTTTTATAATGAGTGCATAAGACAAACACAAGTAGAAAAGAACCTATATTCTCACGGGGTGTATGATATCTTGAATTTGGATTTAGTGGATCCTGCAAAGCTACCCACACCGGAACAAGTTAATTTTTGAATCAATCCTAAACAGGCGGTTGATAGCTATGAAGTATAAGCTTCCATTATAATGTTTACTATATTCAAGTTCATAACATTGGAAAAAAGATTTTGATGTTATTGTTGTTGTAGTGTTTCATAATATTGTTAGTGTAAGTGTACCATATCGTATGTGACCGTGCATATCAGGCTAGTAGAAAAAAACCATATATGTCAAAAAAACCATATATGCCAGCAAAAGCACGGACTTTTTCGCAGGGCGTAAACGCAGGTGGTATATATTTTTCTTGTCAACCTGACTGACTATATGCGGTAAGGGCATCTGTAGTCCGGTTTGCCATAAATCCAAATTTTTCAAAAAATGGAAACAAACCCTCTATAATCGTTTGCTAAGTACTTAAAATTTGGATTTGAATGCTACAGTACCCGGCTATTTTTGGCAATCGATATGGCAATTGCCAAAATATAGCCGGACGATAGATTACCATCCGTCGCTTAAAATTTTACGATCGGATGAAAGATTATATTCCGTCGCTTTACTTTTTTTTTTTCCCGAACAATAGATAATATGCCGTCCTATTCAATAAAAAAAAAAAAAAATTTGTCGGACGGTGTTTAATACACCGTCCTAATAATTTTGAATAAGACAAAATTGTGGGCCGGTGTATTATCCACCGTCCTTCATGTTTGGATGGTTTTTTTATTTTTTTTATTTTTTTTTATTTTTTTTTTTTAGTGTCATTTAGTGCCAAAATGTTTTTTTTTAAATTTAAAAAAAAAAAAATTTTGGGACGAGAGATAATCGATCGTCTGGCCCTATTTTAACTTTCAACCACTACAGCGCGCAGCCATATTTTCTATTTCCAATTGTCAAATACTCAAAAAATAGGTTACAACGACTACAGATGCTCTAATTAGGTGAAATATATTGGATCTCCTGCTTCTATAATTGTAACTTCTATAATTGTAAAGATCATGCAAAGTAAATATATTTTTGATATATCGGATAGAGCCAAAAGGCTCCAGCCATCAAAAAATATATTAATCAATAAAACAGTGATAATACAAACAAGCATCAATGGTTTTACAAGAGGTAAAACAGAAATAAGCGAACAAAAAAAGAAATACAATAACAAGCAGCAACACAGAGGGCAAAATCCCGGCAAGGCGCACCACCCCGATACCAGAGAGCGGAGCAAACGGCCCGGTGACGCAAGCAATAAGGAGACCAAAATCAAAATTCCGAACCCGAAAGAGGAGCTGGATCTAAGCAGCCGATCCAAGAAAACTGGAGGATTAAACTCCCCCCACGACGACATCCAATTCCACTAGCAGTCTAGAGGGACTCTAGTGGCACAACGGCGGTAATGCACTGCCTACATCAGGGATGTCAACGAGAAGGCAATACTCAACTGTGCCCTAGCTGAAAAGCTGACACGGAACCTGCTTTCCTCGCAAGAAGGCGAGCGCTCACTCGAATTTTCGAAAGATCGAAAACTTTCTTATTGTAACCTCGCTTGACAGGGGGATGGGCAGCCCTCGCAGAAGGGGGCGAAAATGCCTCAAGGTCAGATGAAGAAACGTCTACAATGATGGGGCACGGAGGGGAACTGTGACTGCAGGGAGCAGCCGATGAGGCAGATGGGATGGTCTTGGTGGTGCCGGCCCAACGGGGAAATGAAGGGACATCAAGACTCATAGAATACTTGAGGGGAAGGGAGAGCAAGAACAGTTTGAAAGCCCTCAGGACCTGATAGAGCCATGACTGAACCCCTAAAATTGATACCAAGAGTATAGGCAGCCTGGATAATGAAACGAGAACGCAGAACATAAGGGATCAGTGATCTTCAAAGCACACGGATAGTTATAGAATAAATAAGGGGCCTTAAAATTAACAATAGCTCTGTCAGGATGCATAAGGGGGTCAGAAGTGCAGAAGTGTAGAGCAGTCTCCCTCGCACAACGAGACCACGAAAGATACGAGAAATAGGAATTAAACCAGTCAGGATTTTTACCCAATATCCTGAACAATGACGGAGCCGCTGAGAAAGGGCGGGGGCGAGCCTTGAAAGAGTCCCGACGAGGGTTGGAGACAAGGTTCGTAAATACTTTACGATCCTTAAAAAGGAACGCAATATTAGGCCGATGAAGAGGGACTAGAGATGCGCGAGGAGAAGAGTAGATGTGGAGGAATTCGACGCTGAACGAGCAAAAAAGACAGAGGAGTCGAGGTCCTTGCTCTTATCCCTACTGTGCTTACTAACCAAGCTATTCAGAAGCTTGAGCTTTAAGAGGGGGTAATTAAGAAAGGTGAGGAGTTTGGCCGGTAAGGGATGACCTCTGGGCAAGCCCAGAAGTTTTTGAAGGGAAAAGCATCGACTACGAGAGTGACCAAGCTTATCACAGAATAAACACTTCATTTTATTCATACATTCACGCTTAAGATGCCCAGGAAGGAGGGACCTGAAGCAGACCCGATGATGATCGGGCCTACAAGGTGAAGGGGAGTTAAAGGATATGGGATAACCCTGAGAGGGGTAGATGATATCCCAAGGAGAAGAAGATAATTCCCTCTTCGGGTCCTGATCCGTAGCTGAACAAACAGAGCTCGCTACAGCCTTGATAAGATTCATGGAAGAAACCTTTTCAAGAATGGAACAAAACAAAGCTCCAATAAAAGAAAGGTAGTGTATAAAGAAACCACTAACAGAATGGAAACACTCCCACAAGAATAAACGTAACCGGTGCTATAACAAAACAGCGCCTCTCAAAGTGGAGAAGCCGATGCAAAGTAAATATATAATAAAATATAGGTGCATAGTTGATCAATTTTTATTTTAAATCTTTATTAGTATATATATCTTTTTCAAAACAGATGGCAACCGAATTGAACTCATGATTTGGAGTTCTCCATGGGAAATTTTATTTAATATAAAACATAATTTATTGGAATGAGAAGAAACTCCACGTTACTAAGGCCTGTACTTTGGGCTAATAACAAACAGAAGTAGCTGAAACTTATTAGTCACTCATGGTGCAATAGTACCATGATGTGCACTAGAGTTGGGCAGCTTTTCTTCAGGATAAAAAAAGGCAAGTGACGGCTGTTCTTGCCTTTTAGGTACCCATGTCTTCAACAGCATGCACAAGTGGTTCGACCAACCATTCCGTTTCTAATACGATGCGAGCTAATTAAGCATTTATAGTGTTCGTTCATCTTCACTAATTTTGCAAACCTACAATGATCTCATAAATGGGAAAATTATAGGTGAGAAAGTTGCCATCTTGCATCCATAGTATAATTGCTAGGGGAGAATGGTTATTAATTAATTTCAGGCAGAAAATTTAATCGACAATTTTATATATTCTTGACCCAGTAAGAGCATCTGTAGTCGTTGCAATGTAAAAATATCCATATATGGATAAATGGAAATAGGAATCTCACTTTCGCTGTACTTGTGCAAAGCTATTTTTTAGCAATCTACATTAAAATAATAAGCGACGGAAGTGCCGTCGGAGAGGAAAAAAAATAAAAAAAAAAAAAAATTTTGGATGGACGGCACTCGAAGTGCCGTCGGCACTCGAAGTGCCGTCGGAGCGCGAAAATAAAAAAATAATTTATTTTAAAGAACGGACGGCACATGAAGTGCCGTTGGAGAAGGGGGAAAAAAATCAAAACAAAAGGACAGACGGCACATGAAGTGCCGTCCAAGAACAAGTTGACTTTTTTGTGACATTTTCCACTTTTTCCGAAATTACAAAAACATTTCATTAATTACAAAAAAATTTCAAAAATTTACAAAAACATTTCAGAAATTGCAAAAAAAATTAAAAAATGGCAAAAACATTTTCACAAATTGCAAACAAAAATTAAAAAATACAAAATCCTCCGGACGGCACTTCAAGTGCCGTCCGAGGATTTGGGAAGCGTTGGGATTTTTTTAATTGGAAAAAAAAAAATGAAAGGACGGCACATGAAGTGCCGTCCGAGGGATTTGGGAGATTTTTTAATCGAAAAAAATTATAAAAAGTCAAGCGACGGCACTTGAAGTGCCGTCCCTCAAATATCGATAAAAGCTATATCGATTCTCATTTATAGCAATCGACTGTAGCGATTTATCGATAAAATGGATATTTGGCAAACGAGTGCAGCACGTTCGTTTGCCAAATATCCATTTTATCGATATTTGGCAAACGACTACAGATGCTCTAAAGGATAACATTGATATGACCCACTAACTCACGGGTCCAAAAATTTAATCTGTACCCGGATTTGGGAGAACTAGGTCCAGATCCGGGTTCTAGTTAAAGAAATCTACCAGTCGGGTTCTGTAGCGGGGAATAAATAATTGGACTTAAATTTTTTTGCACCCGGTACCCTACGGTTCCAACAATTTTTGCACTTAAGTACATGAATAAATATTATATTTACACATTTTTCTTCAAAAATTACTATTTACATGTATATCCCTATAACCTATTATTCAAATTCCATATTTTTTGGGATATTTTTTAATAGGTCCAGGTCGGAGTCCGAGTCCGGATCTGGGTCGGCTCTATCTTAGGACTCGGACCCGGACCCGTATAAATCAAGTCTTATTTTAGTATAATTGCATCGAGTCTTATTTTAGGACTCGGACCCGTATAGATCGGGTCGGTTCCGGTCAGAGACGAGTCCGGATCGGGTAAATGTGACAGTGCTAGGACTCAGTGCCCTCTAACTTTTTACAAAGCTCCCTTACTAAATTACTTGTGTTACGCTGTGCAAATTGCACAGACTAAAATAATTTTGAGGGACTCATAATATTATATGTAACTCAAAAAAAATGTGAAAGAATTGGGAGAAATTACCTCTTCAAGTGTATAGTTTAGTTAAATTTATCTTAAAAAATACATGTACAACTGGGATTTTGTGTGCATCCTGACCAGTAACACCCAAACCATGACCCATCTCATCTCGACCCTCCCCTCCCTCTCCTCCCCCTCTTAAATCCATCCTCTCTCTGATGTTGCCCTCCACTCCTCCCTTCTCTCTGTGTCCCTGCCGTCCTTAACCACCGTGACATCCCCCTCTCCAACACCTCCTCCACCTCTGCGTCTGCCTCACCCTACCCTCCGCCACCTCCATCCTTACCAAATTTTATTATTAGATTCGACACGAAAATCATCTCCGTCTTCAACCCGTACTCTTCCTGAAATCCAAAATTTGAAATTTCAAAAACATAAATTAGAATTTGACAATGAAATCATGTAGTAAATTAGGGTTCTAGATATTAATACATACACCACACATAGCTACAATTGATTTAGTTAAAAATTTTTTTCTTTTCAAAAGCATCTCTCATAAACACCTTGCATGCAACATAGGCATTTTATCAAACACATGACGGGCAAAACGTAGTTCCAAAAATTAAGTTCTAGATTTCTAGGTTTTCAAGTATTTTCTATTTAAATATGCATGGGGCAATAGCAAAAAGGATAAAAGTAGAAGAAATCTTACAAAATCTCATTCTTGAATTCGACACCTCAATCATCCATGTCTTTAACTCGTACTCTTCCCCAAATCCAAACTTCGGAATTTCAAAAACACAAATAAGAAATTGAAAATGAAATCAAGAAGTATATTATGGTTTCATAAATTAATACATACACCACATATAGATACAATTGATTTTGGTTAAGCAACATTTCTCAAAAGCATTTTCACAAATGCCTTGCGTGCTACACAGATATTTCAACGAGCAGTTGATGAACAAAATACAGTTCTAGAAATTAAGTACCTGATTTCTAGGTTTTCAAGTGTTTCCTATTCAAATATGCATGAAGCAATAACCAAAAGTCAAAATTAGAAGAAACATTACTAAATCGCATTCTTGATTCTGACATTGCAGTAATCTTTGTCTTCAACCCATACTCTTCCCCAATTCCAGCGAAAATACCGACTTGAACAATATCGTGGTTTGAAAATGGCAAAGGAGGCGGCTCGGTGTGTGGGAGGCGGAATCGTCAGAGGTGAGGACTATGTTTGGGGAGGGTCGCGCTGGAAGGGGGCAGCGTTGGAGGTTAGGAGGGCATGTGGAAGGCGGGGGCAGCGTTGGAGGCTGCGGGAAGCAGGTTGGAGGCGAGGAGGATGCATGTGTGGTGGGTCGGAGGGGGCAACGTGAGGCAAGGAGGGGCGCGTGGAGTGTGAGGGGGCAACGTAGGACAGAGGGTTGAGGAGATTTTAAAAGTTGGAGCGGATGAGATCGTACATGCAGAGGGTTTGGGGTTTCTTGTTTTTCATTTTTCTTTATTTTTTTGAAGCTGTGTGGAACACCCATGTTAGTCTAAATGAGATTCATATTTTACTCTCTTTTATCTATTTCAAAATAGAGGAATGAGAAAGGGGTAGACTTAGAGTTGCTATTGGGTCCTATCGGGTCGGTTCCTCCACTACTCGGACCCGCACCCGGTACCTCACGAGTCCGAAAATTAGACCCGGACATGGACTTGTGAGAACCGGGTCAGGGACTGGGTCCGGGTCCGGGTCCTAATTAAAAAATCTACCCGTCAGATCCGGTAGTGGGGACAAAATATTTGCACTTAAAATATTTTTGCACCCGATACCCTATGATTCCAACAATTTTTTCACTTAAAAATGAATAAATATTAAATTTACACATCTATCTTCAACAATTACTATTTACATGTATATCCCTATAACCCTATTATTCAAATTCCATATTTTTTGAGGTATTTTTTAATAGGCCTCGGTCCGGATTGATTCTATTTTGAACGAATCCGGATTCGGACCCAGAAGCATTGGGTCTTATTTTAGGTACCAGATTCGGATCCGAACCCGGACCCATATAGATCAGGTCGGTTCCGGTCCAATACCGGGTCCGAGTTGGGTCTGAATCGGATCCGGATAAATGTGACAATGCAAGGTAGACTCATTAGCTTAATATATAGTTATAATTTTGTTGGTCCAAAAAGACGAGATAAATTCTTGACCCTCCTTTCATTTTCACCACAGTCATATGAGCATTTAGTGAATAAATGTATTATTTGAATGTTCCGAATCAGCTTCACCGTCACGGAGAAGAGCTTCTAGAAACTTAAGAATCATCCTTTTGGCAGCTATTAGTGGCAATAATATATAACTATAGTGTAGTAATTATGAATCTAATTAACTTAGTACACTAACATTAACGTTGCTATCAAAGTCTATTATCCGTCGCTTTTGAATCACAAACTGCATTTTCTTTTCGACCGTGTGAACTCAGGTAGTTTGGCCTAGTAGTCCAGTCAGAAGAAGTTCACCTTCCCATCAATCATTTTCAGGTCGGAGAGAAATGCGAATGACTAACTGTAGAAAACACGAGTCTTTGAGTTGTCGTGACAAGTTATCAGAATTAAAAGATTCCACTGGTTAGGATCCAGATCCGGCTCTTCCCTACAGAAAACCCACACAAACATCTTGCAATCATAAAACTTGAGTTTCATATAGTTTCATGAGGGCATCTATAATTATTTGAACTCAAAATATGGATATTTAGCATTTAAAAATAGCAATTTTGGGTTGTAGATTTAGTCATTAAACTCAAAATTTGGCTTAAAAGAAGAAAAGATGGTCGATAGATGTAGTTTCGTCCTTTCCGAATCATTTTTGTAAAAAAATTGAATATACTCTCAGACGGAGGATGATTTTGTGTCCGACGAAATTGTGGGTTTAATATGCATCGAACAAAATTTGTTAATTTCTTTGGACACATTTAAAAAAAAAAATTTCCTTCCTTCAAACAACTCTTTAAAACCTATAAAAACCATGTTCACATAAACATTCCACTCAACCCTTGAACCCAAAAAACACACAAATCGCAAATCTAATATATATGCATAACAATTCCTATAGGCGTAATTCCATAGAAATATGTGTTAGAACTTGAATTTAATAAAGTAGGAAATTGCTAACAATATTTGTGAAAAAATACAATTACAGGAAATAAAAGAACAAATCAGAACTTTAATACAGAGTCGAGATTAAGACTTTTGTCCTTAAAGCAAAATTCGCCCCTGTAGTGCGACGGTAGTTGACGAATTGCCTCCCAGGATACAACTGTATTATCTTTCCCTGAAGATCAGCACCCTAGCTTCAGATATCTCAGCGAACTAGTAGCTGTGTTGTACTCTTAGACTCTGACTCAGAGGAAAAAGAAGAAGACGGAGATTCGAAATTTTGAAAACTGTGTGTACTGAGAAGGGGAGTAACTAAATGGTCCATTACTCTATAACAGTAGAGTAATGGTTCAAAAACGTAACTAATGGGCCATTACTATGCTGTTACAGACGCCGGGGCGGGCGCACCCGTGTGTGTGTTTGTTATTTTGGCTAGGTCCTCTATCCACTATACGTTAGTGGTAACCCCAGGGCTATGCCCTTTAGTCCATTTCTTTAGCTTATATACTAGAGAAAATTTTTCCCATCTTCCGATGTGGAACTATACATTCCAACTGCCCAAGTTAATACATTTCGAGTACCCAACTTTGGACCTACATTTCTCATTCATACGGAAACCAATTTTTGCAAGTGAGTACATTACGGAATAGTACTCGACGAGAGGAACGTAATCCAATCACCTTTCGGTGCCGCCGGTGGCTGGAGCCCACCGGAATCCGGCCCGGAAAATATGCCAAAACTATTTCCAACAATATGAAGTTCACTTTTGGTCAAAAAAATTAACAGATGGGAGATCAAATCCCGTCCAAATTTTAAAAAGAATAATTAACAAAACACGGACGGGAGATCAAATCCCGTCCGTTCTATTTTTTTTTAAAAAATTTGGGACGAGATTTTAAATCTCATCCGATAACTTGTACAGCTAAAATTTTGAACGGATGAATATTCATGTTTCAGATGCTATATTTTTCAAATTTCTTTTTCTCTTCCCAAATATGACATACTATTGTTCCTCTTAAACCGAAAATTTGGGTATTTAGTCAATGAATGCGGGACTTTTTTGGCCAAAATTTGTAAAATTTGAGTATTGATATGGGTCAGATGACGTGGCCCCTCCTGGGCCACCAGATCCCCTAAAAAACCATTCACCCCCGATCATCAGACCTGCCAAGTCAGCCCTAAGCCTCTTGGGCTTCCGCCACGTCAGGCCCACGGGCAACCGGGTCTAGACTCGGCCTCAAACGGGTCCAGACCCGGTTGGCACTGCCTATAAATACCAGGCTTTCTACCACTTCAAACGGTAATCAATCTTTTCCCTTTAAAAACTCTAGCTACTGTTACTCTTCAGTGACTAACTAGACCGTCGGAGGGCCTGCTATCGGGATCAACCCCGGTGTTCCTAGACCGAGTGCAGGTACACGAGATCCCCAGATCCGAGCGTCCAGGTCCGAGCCTAGCATCTGACCTCCACCTTACTCCCGCCTACTCCCGAGCCGTCCCCTCAGTTGAGGGTCGGGCGTATAGTCAGTACTGAAGCTTCTGCAAAATTACAAATGGAGAGAACTCACACCTGGTGCAGTCACCCCCTAAAAATAAACCGTATCAGGTTGGTGCCATCTGTGGGAACCCTCGGTACGGACAACAGTCCGAACCTAGCCATTAACGACATCCCATTAATCCGAGCTCACATGGCACCCAAGCCCAGGAGAGCCGTCACCTCTGCCTATCGTCCAGACGTTCCTCCTCAGGACGCCCCCATCGACACCCATGGATCCAACCATTCGAGGATCAACGGCGGACTCGGACTGGGCGCTTCTCGCTCTGTGGCAACTGACCTCCGTCGGCAGGTCCAGAACTAACAAGCCAGCTGAACGAGGGGAGGGACCGCTTCCAACTCGGTCTCGAACCATCCCAGGTACCCATCCCGAGGGCTGGCGAACGTCTTGATGGTCAGGAAGGCGAGCGAAATCTAGAGGATCTGCATAGACTTCACTGACCTCAACAAGGCGTGCCTGAAAGATCCGTTCCCTCTCCCCCGTATCGATGCTCTGATCGACGCGACATCAGGTTATGAGCTCCTTTCTTTTATGGATGCCTTCTCAGGCTACAACTAGATCCGGATGTTCTCCCCTGACATAGCTAAGACGTCCTTCGTCACCGACTAAGGTCTTTATTGCTACCGGGTTATGCCCTTCGGGCTGAAGAATGTCAGTGCCACTCATCAGAGGCTCGTCAAGCAGTCTTCAAGGATCTGATCAGTCGCAACATGGAGGTGTACATCGACGACATGCTCATCAAAAGCCAGCAAGGGCAGGACCATGCACTGACCTGGAAGAAGCCTTTGGGGTCCTTCAGACCCACAATATGAGACACAATCCGGTGAGTTGTGCGTTTGGCATCTCCTCAGGAAAATTCCTCGGTTTCGTCGTCAGCCAGCGTGGCATCGAGGCGAACCCCGAGAAGATTCAGGCCATAATAGACATGGCCCTCCTAGAAACATCAAAGAAGTCCAGAGGCTCACGGGTAGACTGGCGGCCATCGGCCGTTTCTTCTCTAAATTCGGAGAGAAGTCCCTCCCGTTCTTCAAAGCTTTGCGTGGAACCGGAGGCTTCGAGTGGGGTACTCAGCAACAAGAGGTGTTCGCCCAATTAAAAGAGTACCTTACCAATCCTCCTCTCCTCAACAAGCCCGAACCAGGAGAGCCCCTCTGGCTTTATCTCTCAGTCTCGGAAAACATGCTCAGTGCTGTTCTCGTTCGAGAAGAGGACGGAGTCCAAAAGCCACTATACTATGTGAGCAAGGTGCTGCTAGTGGCCGTGACCAGATACTCAAAGATGGAAAAGGTGGCATATGCCCTGGTTATGGCTGCGCAAAAGATCTGCCCTTATTTCTAAGCGCATTCAATTCAGGTCCTCACGGACCAACCTTTGAAGGTGTAACACCCCGCAAAATTGGAAATAACAATTTTGCCATTGGGTGTTACGCACATGTATTTTTATTGTTACTGGTAATATTTGTAACGTGTTTTCATTACGTATTGTGATTTCGAACTATTTATGCATTCCCCGATTGTTTTATTAAATTTCAATCTCTGGGTTTTACGTGGTTTTTACGTATTTTGATGCATGTATCGATTATGTGTTTTCACAGCTACGTGGAATATTTTTCTGTGTGTTTAAAGTATTTATTTTATGCATTCAAATCTATTTTTAAAATGGAAATTTATTTTCGCATTTTGATCTAAATAATTTTGTACGTATAATGTATGTGTTTTCTACGTACGTAGCAATTTCGTCGAGAAATACATAAAATTAGTAAATATATTTTTCTTATGCTGTTTTCGATTATAAGTTGATTTTTGCATTTTATTATTTTACGTGCATTGCACGTGTTTTCGGCAAACATATTTGAGTGTCTTTATTTTCAAAATACATTTCGGGGTGTGTGTAACACCCGTAGTTTTCAAAAAGTATATTATATCTATATAATAAATTAGAAAGAAAGCTATCAAGTGGCTCACAATCAATTCCCCAAAATCAAAGGCCCATATCAAACCTCACAAAACACATTTTCCCTCCAAAATTTCAAACCCCAAAACCAAATTTTTTTCCCTAAAAAACTCATTACTTTATTACTATCTCTCTCTTTTCTCTTTACTTTTTCATATTTCTCTTTTTCTCTCTCTCTTCCATTCTTTCTTTATTTACTTAGAAATTTTGATTTTAAGATTTTGGTTTTGTAAAATTTCTGAATTTTTAATAACAAAGATCTCTTCAACAATTAAATTTCATTATTTTCCACACTTAAAGTTCTAAAAAGTTAGATATTATACCCCCATTTGTAATTATTTTTCAACATAGACTTTTATTTATAACTAATTATTGTCATACTATTCAAACTTGAGCTACATAATTATTGTTTTACTGTTTACATGACTTTTCGTGTTTTGTATCGTTCCGAAGACGTGCTGTAGGAACGTGCCCACGGGAAAATCTAGTATATATATAATATATATAAGTATTAAAGTGGGCTGTTTGTTTAAAGTTGAATGCACGGATGGATAATGGTAATATGTGAAAAAGTGGAATATTGTATAACGGGAGATGGGGGCCCACGGCTTTGATGAAAGAACAGCAATATGCTGTTGGGGAATTGAGGGTGACACGTCACCCATTGGAGGGGTGGGACCCACCGGAGGATTTAATAAAGAAAAGAAGCACAACGTGCTGTTTCTTGGAGGTGGGACGTGGCGGCACTTGTGTGCTGTGCACAGGAAATTAAGGAGTAAGAGGAGAGAGTGAATGTGAGTTAAGGTTTAGAGTAGTGGGGAGATGAAGATTTGTAGGTTTTAGGAGTTTAAAACTTGAAGGGTTATAAGAGTTAATTAGGAGAGTTATTAAGTGTGAAATTATGCAAAATAGACCCTAACCATACCCTATAAATAGAGCCCTATTTCCTACTTCTCATTTGCACCAAAGACGAAAAGAAAAGAAAGAAAAAAGAGAAAAAGAAAGAAAGAAAGAAAGAAAGAAAAAAAGAAAGAAAAGAAAGTGTCACGCCCCGCTTCCCAAAATACGGAAATACGAGTACATGACGAAGCCCAGCGAATGATCTTAACATCATTCATAAGCTGTCGGATCGACTCAACATCACAACAAGAATATGACACGAGAGATATATCTAACCAAGCATGCATGAATAATTTATTAGCAACAGAAACAACTGAAATACGATAAAATATCCAAGTAGTTTCAAGTCTGAATCAAGTTAAAACTCGGGAACATCAGCCCATTACAAGTTCTTAATTTACAAGAAATAATAATCCAATAAAACAAATAATGCAGGAAATAAATATTCTAATCAAGTTCTTCTCCACGTGAAGGCTAGAACCTTTGCTCACCAATTCCTGCGGGAAGCTCGTCTCCAAAGTCTGTTTAATAAAATATAAAAAGGAAAACATGGAAAAACAAGAGAAGATGCTCTTAGTGCAAGTTAGGGCCACAAATAGTGAAAGCAAGTACAATTATGGGAAAACAGGGACTGGAATCAAGAATGTAACAGAGTTATAACAAGTAGTGGAAAAACCAAGAACTAACTGACAAGAGGGACATCCTAGTAAACAGGCTAGTTAATAACTGCTAATGGTAAAACATGTGACAGGTGAACCTATAGGGGTAACTAACATCAAGTATCATGTTTCATGTGTCAGGTTTCACGTATCAAGTTTCATATTTCAAGTTTTAGGTGTCATGTTCAAGTTTCATGTATCAGATATCAGGTAACCAGGTAATCAGGTAACAGGATAATCAGGTAACAGGTAATCATGTATCATGTATTAAGTTCAGGTCTTATGTGATTACTATCTAGGTAGCACGACATGCATCCATCTTTTTACTACATGGTTGCTACAGTCAAATCAATTGCGTTTAGACCTAGTAATGGAGTCTATAGGGCGGTGTACTCAGGCATCAACAAGCAGGTGATCAAACCATGGGCTCTAGAGGTGGCCTCCGTAGGCTCTAGAGGTGGCCCCCGTCACCCATGACGTGGCACTTAGTTCTACGTGGCACTTAGTTCCATGTGATCGCAAATATATATCATGTAACCTTGTAATGGGCTCTAGAAGTGGCCCCCGTAGGCTCTAGAGGTGGCCCCCGTCACCCATGACGTGGCACTTAGTTCCATTTAACATACAACTTTGGAAAACACTGGCCCCCTTCCGAGTACACTTACCTATGTTGTCCACTCTATAGTCCTTCCCTCAAACCCCGGCTTGTTACATTTGTTCAGGCAGAATTGTGTATTTGAGTTTATACATGTGAAACAGGGTTGAAATAATGAAACTTAATTCTAATAAAAATTGGGTATGTCCTATAGGGTGTCCAGCAACTACCTATAAAATTTGGAGTCAACCGCTCACTGGTTATATAGCTAAATTAATGCGCAAAGTAATTGTGTGCAGCAGTTTTGCAAATCTGCGTCCACCGACACAGCTGCAGTAAAACTGCCACAACTCCTAGACCGTAACCCCGAATTCAGAACTTTTGGAAGTTATCGATATCTACACATCCAGATCTACAATTTCTATTCAGGGCTCGGGCCCAGTTCAAATGATAAGGGGGTCGAAACAGTGAAAGGAAATTCAGGATAGCGACTCGTAGAAATAATTTACTAGCGTAGGTTACATGGGAAAATGTTATTTGGTGTCTAAGTCATTATGTGGCATCAATACATGATAATGGAGGTCAAACAGCAAATAATAAATGTTTTTCAAGTTATAGGGTTGCAAGTTCGTCAAAAATTGAATGTGACATGTATCTACAAATTTAGGGCTCCTTAATTAATATGTCTATGTGTTCATGTGTTCAAGGGTAAAAGAGTCCAATAATTATAAATTAAATACCAGAAAATTTTGTTACTCTTAGAATTGTCAATTTGGAGGTTCAATATTGATCTACAACGAATTTCAAGGAGGAGTCACAATCTAACTATTTGTAGTATTTCAAGGCTGCTTGTACTAGAACAATTAAATGTACAAGGATACTTGCCTTAGTTTGACGATGACTAGATCCACTTGTAGAGAATTGGGTAGAAAAATCCCGGAAGAAGTCCTTAAAAAGCGCGTGCGAAAAACTACCGAAGATCGAGTTTTCCCCCACACCGGATCAGCCCAGAATAGCGGACAGCGAACTGGATCTGGTGCGGCAAGAACACGGAACAGCGATGGCAGCCAATCGGATCGTTTCCAACACAGCGGATCTGGCCGAACACGGGACAGCGAATCTGGGATTCGCTGTGGGCGAACACCGAACAGCGATCACAGGCGCGGATCTTGGCGCGATCCAACGGTCCAAATTCGACCCCGCCCTTTTCCCTTTCTTCTTCTTCTTCGTTCGCTGCTTCGAAATAGGGAGAGAGAGATGGGGACGGCGACGTACGGCGGTGCTTCGACGGTGGCACTACATCGGGGAGCGACGCAGTGACTGTGGCACGGCAGAGTCGCGAGGTGATGGGGATACGTCGAGTTGGGTGCAGCGAGTTTGGATGGGTTTCGGAGTTTGGGAACGACGGTGGTGGTTCCTATGGTGGTGGTGGTGCTGTGGGGGTCGACGAGGATGACGGTCGAAGGTGGGCGAGGCGAACGGAAGGTGATCAGAGGTGGGTTGGTTGAACGAAAGAGATGGAGACGGAATCGGGGTGAAGAAGAAGAGTAGCGGCGGAGTATTATTAGGTTAAAACAGTGATTAGCGATGGGATTAGGGTTGGGGTAGGGTTATATAGTAGGGTTTGCGGGTTCGTGGGTTTTGGGGATCTGTTTCAAAAAAGGCCAACAGAAGAAATGGTCAAAATTCACCAAAATGGGGATTAGAGAGATAAATGAGAAGGATTGGTCCATTTCTCATGAAGAACGATACAAATGGCACACAATTGAATTTGATAAAAGGACCCAAAATTTGAGTTGAGACAAAAATAATAATTTTATTCAATCTGAACAAAATACATGATCTCAAATCAACGAGAGAGTACAATGAGGCCCAAAATAGTACCAAATATAAATACGGGAAAATAGGAGTTACAAATCCTACCCACCTAACAAGCAGAATTTCGTCCTCGAAATTCAGACAAGTAGTACATAGGGTAACCCCTAAAAGAAAAGAAAGAACAACAAGACTACTGAAATAGATGCGGGAACTTCTTCTGGATCTCCTCTTCCAATTCCCAAGTCGACTCACCCGGCGAGTGAGGATTCCATGCAACCCGAACCAGTTTTATAACTTTATTTTTCAACACCTTCTCACGCCTGTCCAAGATAGTAACCGGCGGAATCTCACAAGACAAGTCTGGCTGTACCGACAACTCTGAGTAGTCAATCACGTGACTCTCATCCCTGATGTATCTCCTGAGCTGGGAGACATGAAGGACATCATGTACTCCAGATAGAGCCGACAACAGTGCGAGTCGATAGGCCACCTTGCCTACTCGTTCTACAATGTCGAAGGGCCCGATGAACCTGGGGCTCAGCTTACCTCCACCTCCAAATCGGATAACGCCTCTCCATGGTGATACCTTGAGGAATACATGGTCTCCCACCTCAAATTCCAATGGTCTCCTGTGGACGTCTGCCCACTTCTTCTGCCTGTCCTGAGCTGCCACAAGGTGCTTCCTAATCTGAGTCACTGCGTCGACTGTCTTGATAATCAAATCTGGCCCCAACAACTTCCTTTCACCAATGTCGTCCCAGCACACTGGCGACCTACACTTCCGACCATACAATGCCTCGTACGGTGCAGCTTTAAGACTGGCCTGATAGCTGTTGTTGTACGAGAACTTGAAAATAGTTTGTTAACAAAATTAACCAAAAACTGAATCTGGAATTGATCGACACCTCTGTACTAAAACAGTTATAACCCAGTCATATGAAATCCAAATCAAGCAAAACCAGTAGGGTTTGAAAATAGACGAAATTATCTAAAATTCATCTTTTATTTTGGAATCAAGATTCTAACTGTAGCATAGACGAAAATAGCAAACAACACAGAACATGCAGACAATACAGATTTCACACTTTTAATCAAGAACATCATAACTTCAAGAATATTGATCCAAACACATCCAAACTTGAAATACAACCTACCAAGTATCTAAACATCATGATTTAGGGTTATTAACATGTCCACACCTATTATTTTATATGGGTTTTAATTCAAACACAATTTCACACAAATATCCACATATACGATTCAAAATGAAGATTTGGGCAAATCCTAGGTTATCACATATAAAGATTTGTGTCATGAGTCATCTATGGCTAAATTATCACAATAGAGACAAAATCCATCAAGGAAAATACAATCTTTGGATGTCTCTAGACCCAACTACACTATATGTGAACTTTTTGACTTGTATCAAACTAATGAATTGTAGTACAAGTTACTTGCCTTAATTAGGGGATGAAGAACGATCCAAATGCGAAGAGAAGAGAAACCCACGAACAAAATCTGCTCCAAGCAACGAATCCAATGCCTAACAAGCGGAAACTCCACACGAACATTCTCCTTGATGCAACGATCAAAGTGGCAAATACTCACTTAGAGAAACCACAAGGAGAAGATGCAAGGGTGTTGATGGTGATGGTTGTGATGGTGTTTGTCGGCCAAACAAGCAAGGGAGACCTCGGGTATTTGTATGGAGAAGGGAGTATGTAGAGGTGGTCGGCCTAGGGATGTGGTGGTCAGTTTTGGGGTGTGGGATGGCCGGATGTGTGGATGGAGGGGGGCTCGGGTTGGAGGTGATGCAGGCCGAGATCACAAGGGTTGGGGAAAAGGAGGCCGGGATTTTGGAAAGGGAGAGAGATAGGGATTAGGGTTAGGGTTTTAGGATTAGGGATATATATATATATATATATATATATATAGGGGATTAATGTGGGTTAATGGGTTGTGGGTATATATATATATATATATATATATATATATATATATATATACCCACAACCCATTAACCCACATTAATCCCCTATATATATATATATATATATATATATATATATATATATATATAATATAGGGGATTAATGTGGGTTAATGGGTTGTGGGTATTTGTGTGTAGTAATAGGTATACAAATGGGTAAGGAGGCCGGGATTTTGGAGAGGGAGAGAGATAGGGATTAGGGTTAGGGTTTTAGGATTAGGGGATATATATATATATATATATATATATATATATATATATATATATATATATATATATATATATATATATATATAGGGGATTAATGTGGGTTAATGGGTTGTGGGTATTTGTGTGTAGTAATAGGTATACTGGGTAATGGGTATTGAGTAAATAACAAATGGAAATACAATTTAGAGTAAAATCTATGGCTCTAGAAAAATCTAATTAGGAGTAAAAAATCGTAGCTTTGGAAGATCACCACCAAAATACCATCACAACACCATGGAAAAATAAAATGAAGACAACGAGGCCAAAAATAAAGAAAAGAATCAAAATGACGAAAACGAACAAAAGAGGCGATCAAACGACACAAGGAGCTCAAAATGAAATAAAATGAATATATATTGAAAACAAATCCAATATACGGTTCAGAAAAATATAAGAGAGATAAAAGTACACAAAAATGAAAAATACACTCCAAAATACATAAAATGAAAAACAGGAGTTACAGTGGTCGACCTTCTGGTCCGGATAGATCAACTGGAAATGCTCCTTAGCCTTGGAATAGGCCTCGTCTAGTGCAAGGATCATGGTATCTGCCATGGTGATCTCCGCCTCCTCCATGGCCTTCTGCGCCTTCTCAGCTTCCACCCAGGCCTTCGCCTTGACGTGCGCCAGCTCTTCCTTATGGTGGTTGGCTATCGAGGCCAGATGACCGCATGGACCACCTCCATGTTCTGAGCTTCCTTCAGCTCATCCGTCAGCTTGGTCACTTCGCGAAAGTACTTCTCCGCATTCCTCCTCTCGATGAGGACCTCCTTCTCTGAGCACTTCTGAAAGTGTTGCCCATGAAGCATCGCCTGTCCGAGAGGGAAAAAGTTAGAAGAAATCCTAGAGTCTACACTCAAAGAAAAATCTCGAACACTTACCGAGAGCTGGGTCGCCAGGGCCATTTGGTATCACTCTGTGGTGATATTTCTGACCACATCTATGGCCACCGGACCCTCGAGCAAAGAATCCCCTGTGAGAACCCCCCAATTCAGGGCATGCGGCCTTAGGCCTTGCTTCCTTACCATCTGCTCGGCACTGGGCCGAGGTGGGGGGAGCCTCTGCTCCGGGGCCTTGGAGGCCTTTCTGCTACCGGAGCTTCCCCCCACTTCCCTCGATGCCCTCGGCGTGTGGGGCTGCTTCTTCACCCTCTTCGTGGGTGGCTCCACCATCACCGAGGCCGGCCCTTTGCTGGAGTACGCACCCTAGGCAGCCCTCTTCTCCTACTCCGCCTTCTTTTCCTGATCCGCCCTCCTCTTGGTGGCGATGGCCAACAAGGCCTGTCTGTTGTCGAGCTGCTTGGCCGTCATCTCTACAAAAGGGAAAAAAAGAAGCAAATGTTAACATGAAGGCAGAAAGATAGACAAATTCAGAACAAGAAACATACTAGGGTCGGCGGGGCTCAGTCCGGTTCGGGTCGGGTGCATCTCCGTCACTCGAGGCCACCCTATATTGTGCCCTCCAACGATCTTCTCCACCTTCGCCCATACTTTCTTCGACAACTTACTACGCTTCGGAAGTTTGTGGTTCAGTTTACCGAAGTTCCAGGAGGTTGGAATCTTCCAAGGCTTCTCACTCTGGACTATGAAGTACTTCTCCTTCCATCCTTTGATGGAGTCCGGATGGCTGTGCATCACCTTCTTGTGAGGTCGCGGCGATAGATAGAATATTCCCTCCACGTCGCCCAGTGAGTTCATCCCCAAGATAGCACGAAAATATGTCAGCCTCGGCTTGATCCCCTTCTCTTGACACTTCAAGATGAAGCAGGTCAAGTGTTTCCACGAGTTCGGACCGTACTGCATCGGACTCAACTCTGCCCAATTTAAAACCCTCTTGACAAAGGGGTGCAGCTGCAGCCTAAGCCCCGAGATGAAGGCGTCATCGGGAAACATACAATAGCCCGACTCCAGAGTTGTGGTCAGACGGATTCCAGGGTTCGATATCAGAAGTTCGTACTCTTTTGGGATGAAGTAGGCCGCTTTCAGGATGTGTAGGTAGTTTGCCCTCAAGACGACTGGATGTTGTCCATCCTGATCTTCACCCGACTCTCGTCCCCCAGCAGGGAGGGGAACGCAGCGAGGCCCTCAACGTCGTCAGGGTACATCCTGATCGACCCGGGGTTTCTAAAAGTTACGGGGACAGACTCAAACCCCGGTTCGGGACCATATTTATCTGGCGTAGGGGGTCTATTCGGGCGGATCCACTTCCTCTTCCTCCTATGAGGACGAGTCTTCCTTTCCGAAGAAG
Organism: Hemerocallis citrina; assembly: GCA_017893485.1. Classification (NCBI taxonomy): domain Eukaryota; kingdom Viridiplantae; phylum Streptophyta; class Magnoliopsida; order Asparagales; family Asphodelaceae; genus Hemerocallis; species Hemerocallis citrina. The sequence goes on from CM030358.1 coordinate 248,439,065, forward strand.
GGGTTGCTAATGGGGGCAGGGGCAGGAGATCATCCTTGCCCTCGGCTGCCCCTCCTGCGGTTCCTTCCTCCTCGTCTCCCTGGCCATCGTCTCCCTCGCCCCCCTGATCGGGCTCCTCCTTGTCAACCTCCAGACCGATCTCCTTCACCTCGGGGTCTTCCTCCTCGTCCTTATCGTCCTTATCACCCCCCTTTCCCTCGGGGTCCTCCTCTTCCTCCTCATCTTCACCCTCCTCCACAGGTTCCTTCACTGGCCTATGGGTTCTCAAGGGTTCAACAACAAAAACTACATCATCACCACCACCCGACCCTAGATCTGATTGAACCTCCTCCTTGATTCCATAATCGCCCAGGGACCAAGATGTCGAAGGTGACTCAACTTCCTTCTCGGAATGGCCTGACAAGCTTGCCTCAAAGCCAGACCGAGTGCGCGACATTACGAATCGGAAATACTAACCTGAAAATATCGCGCAACGGGAAGATAACCGGAGAAAGGTCGTCGACGGTAATGAGAGAAAATCCTTGTTCTGAGTAAAAAAACGCAAGTGTAGAAATGAAGGAAAGGAGGAGGGGGGAGGAGATTTATAAAAAGAGGAGGAGACTCCTCGATTTTCATAAAAAGATCTAACCGTTGGATCTTGATCACTAGGATTTGAGTCGCTTCGATTCTTGCGCCTGTGACGTCAGCATGGGGCACAAAATTACCTCCTTACCCTCAGCCCTCTTAGCTGACACAACAGCTCGGAACGCGTGGCTAGCTGCTCGTGAGCTACCCCTTGCTTTTTTCAACAAGTGAGGGGCTCGTCTACTGGCCCCCTACGCTCGGCCAAGCGACCTTGGGGTCGGCGCTCGGATGGAACCGCGAGCCCTTAAAATCTCCTCTATTCACCTTGAGGCCCGGCGCTCGGATGGCACCGCGAGCCACAAATTTCACCTCAATTCAACATGAGGTTCGGCGCTCGAATGACACCGCGAGCCACAAACTTCTCCTCTATTCAGCAGGAGGCTTGGCACTCGGATGGCACTGCGAGCCCCAAAAATCTCCTCAAATCCACTTGAGGCTCTGTGCTTGGATGGCACCGCAAGCCACAAATTTCACTTCAATTCAACAAGAGGTTCGGAGCTCGAATGGCACCGCGAGCCACAAACTTCTCCTCTATTCAGCAGGAGGCTCGGTGCTCGGATGGCACCGCGAGCCCTAAAAATCTCCTCAAATCCACTTGAGGCTCGGCGCTCGGATGGCACCGCGAACCACAAATTTCACCTCAATTCAACATGAGGTTCGGCGCTCGGTTGGCACCTGCGAGCCATAAATTTTACCTCAATTTAACATGAGGTTCAATGCTTGAATGGCACCGTGAGCTACAAACTTCTCCTCTATTCAGCAGGAGGCTCGGCGCTCGGATGGCGCCGCAAGCCCCAAAAATCTCCTCAAATCCACTTGAGGCTCGGCGCTCGGATGGAATCGCGAGCCCCGAAAATCTCCTCTATTCACCTTGAGGCTCGGTGCTCGGATGGCACAGTGAGCCACAAATTTCACCTCAATTCAACATGAGGTTCGGCGCTCGGATGGCACTGCGAGCCACAAACTTCTCTTCTATTCAGCAGGAGGCTCGGTGCTTGGATGGCACTGCGAGCCCCAAAAATCTCCTCAAATCCACTTGAGGCTCGGCGCTCGGATGGCACCGCGAGCCACCAAAAATTTCCTCTATTCACCTCGAGGCTCGGCTGCTCGGATGGCACCGTGAGTCACAAATTTCACCTCAATTCAACATGAGGTTCGGTGCTCGGATGGTACCACAAGCCACAAACTTCTCCTCTATTCAGTAGGAGGCTCGGCGCTCGGATGGCACCACGAGCCCCAAAAATCTCCTCAAATCCACTTAAGGCTCGGTGCTCGGATGGAACCGCGAGCCCCAACAATCTCCTCTATTCACCTTGAGGCTCGACGCTCGGATGGCACCGCGAGCCACAAATGTCACCTCAATTGAACATGAGGTTCAGGCGCTCGGATGGCACCGCAAGCCACAAACTTCTCCCCTCTTCAACAGAAGGCTCGGCGCTCGGTTGGCACCGCGAGCCCCAAAAATCTCCTCAAATCCACTTGTGGCTCGGCGCTCGGATGGAACTGCTGAGCCCCAAAAAACTCCTTTATTCACCTTGAGGGTCTGACGCTTAAATAGTACCGCGAGCCACAAATTTCTCCTCTATTCAGTGAGGGGGCTCGTTTCCCGACCCTCGACGCTTGGCAAAGCGGCCTCCTACTCCTCAGGTGTCTACGTCGCCTTGCTTTTCCAACAAGTGAGGGGCTCATTTACCGACCCCCTATGCTCGGCCAAGCGACCTCGGGGTCAATGCTCAGATGTCACCACGAGCCCTAAAATTATCCCCCACAAGTGAGGGGGCTCGCTTGCTGACCTTAGACGCTCGGCAAGAAGACTTCCTACTCCACGGGTCTCGGCACCCCCTTGCTTTTCCAACCAGTGAGAGGGCTCGCCTACTGACCTTAGATGCTAGGCAAGAAGACCCCCTACTCCACAGGTCTCAGCGTCCCCTTGCTTTTCCAATATGTGAGGGGGCTCGTCCACCGACCCTCGACGCTCGGCGAACCGATCCCCGACGCTTCTGCATCCGACACCACTCCTGACTCCAAGAGGGGATCCCCATCATCCTATCCCACTGACCTCTTCTGGAAGATACGGATCCCGTTCATCGCCGTACACACCTCCCCACTCTTCCTACAGAGGCAAAAAACAACTCCTACACGGCCGGATTACCCAGCCCTCCAGGAGTGGGGGGCTCCTGATATGGGTCATATGACGTGGCCCTTCCTGGGCCACAGGATCCCCTCAAAAACCGTTCACCCCCGATCATCAAATCTGCCAGGTCAACCCTAAGCCTCCTGGGCTTCCGCCACGTCAGGCCTACGGGCAACCGGGTCCAGACCCGGCCCCAAACGGGTCCAGACCCGGTTGACACTGCCTATAAATACCAGGCCCTCTACCCCTTCGAAAGGTAATCAATCTTTTCCCTCTAAAAACTCTAGCTACTGTTACTCTTCAGTGACTAACTAGACCGTCGGAGGGCCTGTCACCGGGATCAACTCCGGTATTCCTAGGCCGAGTGCAGGTACACGAGACTCCCAGATCCGAGCCGAGCCTCCAGATCCGAGCCTAACATCTGACCTCCACCTCACTCCCGCCTACTCCCGAGCCGTCCCCTCAGCTGAGGATCGGGCGTATAGTCAATACCGAAGCTTCCGCAAAATTACAAATTGAGAGAACTCACACCTGGTGCAGCCACCCTCCAAAAACAAACCACATCAAGTATATAGTCGTCGACTATAGATGTTCTGAAGCCACTGAAGTTGTAAAAATCGTCTTGTTAACAATAAACACCTGTTTTTTTTATGAGACAGAGACGTATTACAATACTGGGACAATGAAGATAATTTTTTACTTTCATTTTTCTCCTTGTAAACATTGCTACGGTATGTTTTTCTATTTTTATCTATAATTTACTGTTTGGTTGAAGTTGTTTTGACTCTATCCGGAAATCAAAAAAATGAGAGAATCTGTATGTTGTAATCCCGACATATATAATCAGAGCGTCTGCAGAATATTTTAGTTCTTAAAATTTATCACATTTTGTTTCTGTAATTTGTCCTGACTCTAACAGTTTGACGAGATGCAGTGTAGGACAAAGATTACAGCTTTCACGATGTTGAGATTTCTGGATCGATCTAATAATTGGTATATGTAGCCAGTGTGAACAAAGTGTTAGACTTGAGATGCTCCATACCCTTTTCTAGTTATCTTATCTAGTTAAGTTTTTAACTACTCAAATTGTACTAAATTTTTTCAAAAACCTAAGTAAAAATTAAATGCTCAACTGAATGTGAAAGATGAAATAGTTGTAGCTGCAAAGAAAAACAAAAAAGTATAAAAAAACTTCAAGATTGATATCCTTTAGTAAAATAATATTCTTGAAAATAATGTGTATTATCAATCTCAAAAATATTAAAGTAATCAAGTATAACTTCAAGATCTCTCTCATGACTTGTGATTCTATTTCTGATACTTCACTATCATATCGGGGTTCTTCGGATTCTTCTATATGTTGTTTTTCTTCCTCAATATGTTCATTTTTTTCCTCTATATTTTCATTTTCTTCTGGAAATTGTCTATATGCTGTTCTAGAACTTCATATATAGCTCCTAAATTCTCCAATTTTATAGAATAATAAAGATCTTTTGTAAAAGTTAAATCAACAATTATTTGAACGCTTATATTACTAGTTTCTCTAGGATTGATTTGATTTATTGTAATAATTATTACTCGCTGTACGCTAAAGAAGAATAGTTTAAACTCATAAAAATCATACATGCTTGTTACTATTCGTGGATAATTAACATCAAATACCCACGTACATTCTATCACTTCTTTGATAGTTAGTCATTAATTTATAAATTTATTAGGTAAAACTAAAACTATTATTGTACATTCTTCTTTTTTTGTGATTTTGTGATTTAAAACAACAAATATGAAATCAAGAGTAGGAAGAGATTTCTAAGGATACCATAAAAATCAAAATAAAATGGCCCATCATGCTTCCGACCTAGTTACACTTCTTTGAGCTGCTCTGTACCAGTTACTACCAATACCCATGGTATGCACTCCGATTTCAGTGCTTATTTTACATTCCTCCCATCTCATTTCCTGCTACTAGGTGTACAGTCTAACTATAGAAGGTTGCAAATGAGTCATTCTACAAGATCCTTCAAGCCGATCCAAATTCTTCTTATCAACATATTCTTTTTTTTCCTTCTGTATTTTCTATGAGTTTGGTGTTTATTCTTATCAGCCACTGAAATACCTATGGTTTGATATATAGTATATTTTCCATCCCTTTTTATAGATGTATGCATTGGTTTGATAAAAAGAGTCTCCTTTTTAGTAATTCTACTAAAAGTCTTACAAAACTCTCCCTGAGGGTAAAAGCCTTGTCACGCCCCGCTTTCCAAAAAGAATACGGAATACGGATACACGACTTAACCCAGCGAATGATTTGCATCATCCATAAGCTGTTCAGAAATCTTACAACAAATCTCAGAATAATCAGAGTCGGAAGCCAAAAGAAACATCCTCACACGGACATATATATATCAAAACAAAACAAAGTGCCAACAGAAATTAATTGAAAACCAATGATACAATAGTCTCAAATAAACAGATCCAAACAAATTAATATCTTGGGTCACATCGCCCAAATACAAATAAAATCCAAGTACTCAAATACATTGTTCAAAAGCAACAGATAATAATAATAGCAAAAGAAGTCCAACACTAATATTTCATTTCTCCAATACATTCGGAAAAATGATCATCCTGATCTGCAATCAATAAAATGCAGGAGAAGGAAAAAGAAAACAAGTACCCGTCAATGCAAGTTACGGGCCGTTTGTAATGCAGCATACAAGTACATGGGATAAATAACAAATCTAAATAATAGCAGAAACAGATATAGCATGGTATAGCAAAATCAACTAGCATGGTATACTAACATGTGTCAAGTATCAAAAGTCAAATAGCATGTAGACAGACATACAGATAGTGTCAAATAATGATGTCAAGTGATAGTGTCAGACAGATAACTGATAATCAGATAATCAGATAATCAGATAATCAGATAGCAGATTCAGATAATAGATTCAGATACAGATGCAGATGCCAGATACAAATTCTTATAAGTCTTGTATTAATTACTCACTAGGTAGCACTTCATGTGCCATCCTTTTATCGCATGCTTGCTACAGTCAAAATAGTTACGTTTGTAGATTTTGTAAGGAATCATATAGGGCCATGTACTCAGGGTTCAAACAGATATAAGATAACAAATCCAGACAGATAGATAGAACCTAGTGGTTCTCTTCTTCCCTACACCTTACTATAGGAAGTAATATAGACAGGGTACAGAACAACAGATAACAGATAATCATATGGAAAACACGGGCCCCCTTCTAAGTACACATTTCTATGCTTTCCCACTACTAGATTTTTCCCATAAATCCCGGCTTGATCATTTTTATAATTATTATCAGAAAGATGTGTATGTGCATGAAACAGAGTAAATCTAGCATGAAATAATCATTAACAAGTTCAGAGTAACAGATAAATATGTACAGATGATAAATAGTCACATAACAGAACAAAATGGAGTACTTCCTATTTCAGGACAGCATGACAGTACAGTACTAAAATAGCAATTCCGTTACCACAAATATCAAAACCTGAATCCTTCAGAGAATCTGGAAAACATACTTACAACTGAATCTAGCAGATACATATAAGTCATATAGTGTTTTATAAAAACATAATTCAAAACTGATTTGAAACCAGAAAATACGTTCAGCCAGAAATCAGTAAATCAAATTCATAGTAAGAAAAACAACATCAAAACACCTCAAATAAATCCAGGAAAAATCTGAGGTATTCACCTATATGTCTAGTATCAGAATATAAAGTTTGATAATTTTCCAGTAAGATTAGTTTAGCCAACAAAAATCAGAAAATATCAAGAAATGATAGTTTGGCAAATCTAGAATTCCCAACACTGCTGTACAAAAACTGTAATATCTCGCAAACCGTGAAACAAAATCCAAATCTGCCAAAGGGAGATGAAAGTAGACAAAATAAGCTAACTTTCATTTTTTATAAAAATTTTTCATATAGGAAAAGGGTTAGTGAAAATACAAATCTTTACAGAACAGCGAACAAAATCTAGCAAGTATAGTTTTTATAGACAAGCATGAAACGGCATATAGAACTCATCAATAAAATCCATTAAAATTCTGGGTAATCCCTAAATAGATATAGAAATACTGTACAAAATTTCATATCAAAATAATATGTTTAGCACTAGTATCAAAATAGTTTAGTCATTGAAATCATTAAGAAACGAAATCTTGAAATGAAATACACATCTGTAGTAAAATAATCATATCTCACACATACGAAAATGAAATTGATTAAGGTCAGAGAGTTTGGAAAGAAGACAGATCCCTAAAAATTATGTTTAATAATGAAGTTAAGATACTGACCTTAATATGGTCTAAAATACCAATCAAAACTGATCATCGACAAAAATACAGATTTTCTTCTTAACAACAAATCAACATACAACATACGAAACTCGTTCCAAACACAATAAAACATGTTATAAAGTCTACTAAGTGTCTAAATATCATGAAATAGGGTATATAGCATGTCCACAATAAGTATATCACATGGATCCAAACAAACACACGATTTCTCATAATTATGTCACAAATATAATCACATCAAGAACGGTCAAAACCTAAGTTGTTTCATGTTAAATTTGTATCGTGAGGCAACTATGGTCAATAGCACTATAGAGACAATACTCATCAGGATACATCACACATGAGCTGTCTCTAGAACCCAACTACACTACAAGCAAAATTTATGATTTGTATCATACAAAGGAATTGAGTACAAGTTATTTGCCTTAACCGAAGATGAAACGAACACCAAGAATAACGGGAACGGATCCCGCAACGAACAAAACCCACAAACCAAGCAATCACACGATCACACACGTGCAAACCACGTGCATGTGTAAGCTAAGAGAGAGAGAGTGATGGCCGGGAGGGTGGAACACGGTGGCGGCGGTGCAGCCAAGTGCTGACGTTGCTGCTATCGTCGGCGTCGGAGGACGGGGAGAGCGGGAGAGAGACGGACGGAGGGAGAAAGATATGGAGATGGAGATGATGGTGCTCTCGATGATGGGGTAATGGCGGCTAGGGGATGTTGGCGATCGGGATGAGGGGAGGTGCAGTCGGGAGGTTGGCCAAGGGGGGTGATAGGTGTTGACGGCACAAACAGAGGGAGAGGGAGAGGTCGGGGGTTAGGGTTGCATAGGGTTAGGGTTTCGGTAGGAGAGAGGGAGAGGGGTTTATATAGGGTTTAGTCATTGGGTTGAGGGTATTTGGCTTAATGGGTGTATTTGGGTATAAAAGGAGTAGTAATAGGAGATTTGGATTTAATAGGATTTGCAATAGGGTTTATAGGCTATTTTGGCTTTGGTAGTTGATTAGGGATCAAAAGCAATAGGATTATCAATAGAATTGGGAAAAACAAAGAACCACGAGCACCCACCACACGAGCAAAAGAAACCAATCAAGAATCCAATAAAAAGAAAATCACAATTGATAAAGAACGAAGCAAAAGACAAAAAAATCAAACACAAAGAGCTCAAAATAAAATAAAATGAATATATATTGAAAACAACTCCAATATACGGTCCAAAATACAAGAAAAGTACAAATACTCAAGAAAGAAGAAAAATACACCAAGAATATGAAAAACGAAAAACAGGGGTTACAACCTTATATTGTATAAGAGCTTAACAAGAAAGATAGTCTTTATTGATTTCAAACTTCTTACAAACAAACTCTCCTTACAAGATTATATGGAATTTCTCATTCTTAGATATTCTTCCTTCTTCTCAACTCAGCTTACCCTTTTATAGACCAAGGGATCAGCCTACAACAAGTTTACATGCATCACTACTTACATCATATGTTCAATAATTGCTACAAATACGTCACTACTTACATAAGCCTTTAATAAATGCTTTGATTACATTGTGGAATATTCTACAAAAAGAGATTCTTCCTGGCCTACATCTTCACATGCTCCACATCTATGTTGATGCTTTGTCTTCATCAAGCTACAGCAGTATCCAGCAATCTGTTGTGTCATCATCATTGCTCTTGTAAATAATATATGGTACCAGCTATCAAATAGTGCATGTTTATCTTGTGGCTGTTTTATTTTTGCTATACTATACATTATTATTTTATCTGGGTCTGGACTATTATAGATTTATATGTTACTATCTCTTGACTTTATGTCTTTTAATTCACAATACATGTTTCTAAATTCCATTGCCCGTCTTTCTAGGATTAATTTATCAAATTCCTTAGTTTTGTATGGTATGATATTAGATGCTCCATAAATCACTTGGATAGTCATCCCAATTTTTATAACATGTTATGCTGTAAGTTCTTCATTTTCTTCAAGATATTCAGGAATTGCTAAATACACTGTGACATATATTTTTGACGTCTTAGTGAGGAAAACAACTCTTGGTGCTTTATAAATTTCTCATGGCAAGTTGATAAGTTCTTTACATTCTCTTGATGGATAGATTCAATGAATAAGTCCTCTTTCGAATAGTACCCTGGTTGTTCTTGGATTAGCTCCTGGTAAGATGATGACCTTATTCATATGTTGATGTGATATGGTTTTGATGAACTGATTCACCTCGGTTACTTGGCATAATTTTTCAGTATATTGTAATAATAATATTTTCTTTGATACTTTGGTAGGAGATTTCCCAGTAAGAAGTGTCTCAATGTAATCTTCTTCTAACTCTTGAATTTTTATCATATAAATTTTTGATTCTATTTTTGAATTTAATTTGTGTATTGGTATTTCTACTTTTGAACTCTTAACTATACTTACCTTAATATTCTATAAGGTTGTAGGTTTTGGTAACTCCAACTTGCTTGTTCGTTTATATAATCTAATACCATGTATACTATTTCTTTTTGTATTTCTTTAGGTAGCTTTTGAGTTATTTTACTTGCTATTATTAAATATTTTAATATTCCCTTATCTGTTATATGCTTTCTTTCTATTAGTCTGCTATCAACGAATCTTATTTTAAAATTTGAGAGATTTTTTAATCTTAATTTCTTTATTTTCTATGAAATATAATTTTTTTAAAATATGGTTATGAGTTACGTAAATTTTTAGTTTTAATATTGTGTAAATATCTTCAAAGGTAGGGTCAATTTTAGAAAATTACTTCTGACTATCCTATTATTGTAAATAGTTTGGGTGGTGTCTTATATTTGCAATTACTTTCTAAAAGGATCCTATATAAGCAAATAACTCAGTGCATCAACCCTTTTTTAAAGGAATAAAACCGCTAGGTACATAGTGTTGAGTTTAATGCGGAAACAATACAAACCCGAGATGAAAACAAAGAAACAAATTAAACAAACAAAAGCAAACAAAATCCAACAACATACATACACACGAGATTTTTTGTGGTTCACCTAATGCAATGACTACTTTTCCGTGCAGAGACACTCATGCAATTTTTAGTAGAAAATATGAAGAGAAACATGTTTACATTCACTCAAGAAGTCACCACCAAGGTGTAGAGTTTATGTTCTTCTCCCTCTATAAAAAAAAAAAACTGCTAGATCTATCTTTCTATGTTAGAATAACTCTCACTTCTCCCTAATAATCATATACCATACATAAATATAAGCTTACAATAGAATAAATCTCAGTCGTAGATGACAAGCGTCGTTGTGTTCGATTGCGAAAGGGCGCGGTCGACTGCAATGTGTCGCGAGCAAGTTAGAGAGTTTGTGCAGTCGATTGCCATCTTGTTGGTTGACTGTGTTAAGTCTTCAATCAAGTCAGAGAGCGAATGCAGTTCACTGCTCTCTGCTTGGACTGCAAGCAACATATCAGTGGTCGACTGCCCTGTATCAGTGGTCGATTGTCAAACAAGTTTGCTGCTGTTGTCTTTGATCTTCTTGTTGCTGCTGTGGCTGCTCTTGCTGTTGCACTTTTGCTTCTGCCATCGCTTGCTGCCATTTCCCTGTGCTTCTCTCGTATGCTTCAAACTCCTTGTCTCGTGTATTGGATCCTAATAATCTGCCACCTGGAGACATATACACAAAGTATTTAACTTGTTCTTCATTTCTCCTTTGGCCTATTCAAGATCTCTGACTGTGCGAGTCTCCCATCAATCAACTTGGAGACAATTTGATAGCGGAATCGAAAAATCGAAGCTTCTCGCTACCCACTACCTTTGCGAGCATGTCCACTAGATTCTTAGTGCCAAGAATCTTCGATAGCTTTAACCAATTCTTTTCAATTGCCATCCTGATAAACTGTTACATCATCTGAATTGTCGAATCCTAGCATGGAACGTCGAGTTTTTTTGCTAATAATACTGCTTTGACTGTCACACCATAGTTTTCCTATGGGTTGCCATCTACACAACTGCCGTATGAGTTCTGAAATCCACAACATGTCAATCAAAGATTGTGTAAGTGCCATATACTCTAATTTTGTAGTTGACTATGCTACAACCTTCTCTAACTGTAAAATCCAACTCACAGCTGTACCTCTAACATGAACACATATCTTGTAGTACTTCTACAACCATCATAATCACAACAACAGTTCGCATTGACAGAACTCAGTATGTGCAAAGAATCACCCCCAAAACATAGAGAAGGATCTGTAGTACTTGTAAGATATATAATAATCCACTTCACTCATACCAATGCTCTTTACCTAGATTCTTCATGTACTGGCTAACAACTCGCAATGCATGTGCAATATCTGGCATTGTAGACACCATCACATACATAAAATTACCAATGGCTAAGGTGTAAGGGACTGCAGTCATCTCCTCCATATCTGCCTCCGATGTTGGACACAAGTCCATAGATAATTTGAAGTGTGCACCCAAGGGACATGTAACTGGCCTCGCACCATCCATATTACTTGCTTCAATGCTTTCTTCACATAGTCCGCTTGTGACAGCTAAAGCTTATTACTCTGACTATCTGTATTGATTTTTATGCCGAAAATTTGCTTTGCTTCACCTAAATCCTTCATAGAAAACAAAGAAGTTAGCAACTATTTCACATAATTAATTTTCATCATACATGAACCTGCTAACAACATGTCATCCACATATAAATCTAAGATTACATTGTTGGTGTCGTCATACCTGCGCACATAGACACTATGATCTGATTCACACATTTCAAATCTCTTTCCTCGCATGAAACAATTGAACTTCAAGTACCATTGCCGCTATACTTATTTGAGCCTATATAGACTTTTCTTCAATCGAAAGACCATGTCTTCTTTGCCTTTGACTTCAAAACCAGTGGGTTGCCTCATGTACAACTCTTCTTCTACATCACCATGGAGGAACATTGTTTTGACATCCAACTACTCTAAGTGCAAATTTTTCACTGCATCTATGGTGAGCAGAACCCTAATTGAAGCCATATTCACAATTGCCGTGAAGATTTCACTGTAGTCAATACCTTCACTTTGAGAAAAGCCTTTAACAACAAGTTCTTGTACCTTTTGCTACCATTTGCCTATTCCTTGATTCTGAAATTCACTTGTTGATAAGAGCATGCTTCCTTGCAAGTAACTTGGTCAACTCCCAAGTTTGGTTCTGTATTAGGGAGCTCATCTCATCCTTCATGGCATACTCCCACCAAATTCGAGTACTATCTTTCAAAACTTCTTCATAAGTCTGGTTCGCATGAATCTGTGTACATAATATGCTCATGAACTGTGATAGCGAATGGATCATGTTTCACTTTCGGCCTTCTCTCACATATTGACCTTCTCAAAGTAAGTACCGGTTCATCAACCGGTTCAGGATCCCCGAATGGCTCTGGATGTACTGGTTCATCGTGGATGTTCTAATCATTCTCATTAGGCTTCTCCCGAGCCTCTTTTGTTGTCAGTGGTCTCTGTACCTGTTGCTGCACTATAGGGGCCCCACCACTGGGATCATCTTCAGTACCTGAATCTGAATCTGAGTCTGGATTGAACCTGTTGTATTGCCCTGGCCTATGTGTCTGTCTTTGTACAAGAGTGCTTCATTGAAGACTACATTCCTACTTCTCAAAATCCCAAAGCATGTAACCATACTCATCGCTGTCGTAGCCAGTGAAGACATGTACTCAATTTTGAATCTAGTTTCTTTCTTTCTTCCCTATCAATTAGTGAATATGCAATACAATTGATATGGGTAAAAAAACACAATTAATAAGAACCACATGATTCTTGCATGAATCATGAGGCTCATAAGGGCAAGACATTAAACTCACAATAGCTACATGCCCATGATCAACACGCGCCTCCTGCAGGCCCACTACCTTGGATCAGCCGACATGGGGGGATGACTTGCAGCCCGATTTGGGAGATTGACCAGTCAAACATGACTGAAAATCAAATTCCCAAAAATTCGGAAGATAATAACTGATTATCTTCCTTGGTTTGGGTGATCTTCCAAATCAGTTATGAAATCTTTCTGGTAACTGCCCCTTTCATTGCCTATAAATACAACCCTACCTCCTCCATTATCAGGTAATCAACATTTTGCCTACTAAAACCCAGTTTTTCACTTCTTGTTACTGACAAGATCATCGCGGGGGGGGGGGGGGGGGGGGTATGTCATCGGGATCCATCCCAGTGTTTTAGGATGTCCTTGTAGGTTATCCGGTGGCCAGCAACCAGTGCAACCACCACAAGTTCCAAAGATCCAATCATATATAGCCTTACATCAGTACTATATCCATGCCTGTGATCTAAGCTTTCCACTTCAATACAAGAACACATTAGCTGTTGCACCCACACTGAAAAAAGCAGCATCAGATTGGCATCATTTGAGGAAAAAGAACAAATCCCGCCGTACGATCTGCCCCACGATTTGAATCCTCTTTCGGCCATGGTCCCGAAAGCGAAGAAGGTGACGGTGGTAAGCCATCAAGTAGACCCCCCCCACTGGTTCATCCATCCCGTAGTAGGGCAATCACTCAAGGGTCGCAATGACCACACTTAGAATGTTGGAATGGTCATGCCTCTAGTGCCTATCACTTAGCTGGACGGAGGGCAGAGCACCCAGCAGGCTCAGACATCCAAAACCTCATTAATAGTTGGCAGGAGGAGGAGGACCTTTGTCACTGCATCGAGCTCAACCACTCCTGGAATGGGGGTGCCCTTTCGGATTGCCAGCGGAGCCGTGGCAGTCATTCCCCACGCAGGCCGGAGGAGGAGTGAAGCATCACTTCCATGAAGCAGCGTGCCCTAAAGGTCGACCGGGAAGAAGGGTACCCAATAACCAGAGACGAGTTCCAAGATTTCAGGAACGAGGTCTTGCTGTAACCCCCCGAATTCCAAATAAGTGAATTCGAAGTTCTACTGGATCTTTACACTTAACTTTGTACAATTTTATAAGGAATTTAAAGCTTTTATTTAGAACAGAGTCTTTTACATCAACACGCAGTGGAAAATAAAATACAATAATGATAAATGTACAATTGTAACAACTTTAGCATTTAAGTAATCATCAGCAACAAATTCATCTTTATATCGTCTTGTAAACTCCAAATCCTGCATATGAAACTGTAGGCACGTCAGTTGCTTACAATCGACGAAATATTATACATAGCCATCCTCGCTATGCCGAAATTATAATAATTCTTAAATACTTTAACAAACACAAACTTGATCACAAAACAAAGCTACAAAGGGACTATCTTACTGATGTCGTGGGTGATGTGCACTTAATCCTTAATGCAGTTATTCATAATAAATGACACTAATGCGCACTTGTTCAGATTCTATGCATCCTATACAACATAGGTACGAGGGCAAGCCCATAATCATTCTTCATCTTGTAGGGTTGATTCCCTGGCCATGAGTTAAACTACTACGGTAACTACGGTAAGTATCTTAGATGTTCTATGAGTTACGAGCCCATGTCCAGACAGCTTGGAGGAGAATCCCACGTCATGACATGATGCATCATGTAGACAGTCTACGGACAAATCGCATCAGACATGGGACAATGGCACCACTCGTAGTCACCAAACAGCCCACAGGCGTCGCCACGGTCCCGATAATTTCGGAGATGTATTCACGTCATGACATGCACATCATGTAGACAGCCTGTGAACACTTTCACACTGTAGATCCGTGGTCCTCATACTTTGTGTTTTTTTCTTACTTTCATCACATCTCAACTATAGTGTAGTCCTTACATTTTTAGTTTGTTTTAGAAGAAAATCATCACAACCTAGAGCTAGCTTACCCTACCGAACTTAAACCAAACAAAAGAGACAGTCAACCCAACATGGCTACTTCTCAAGAGATGCTCAACCCACATTGGTTAGCTCTCAAAATCATTAATAAATACTGCCGATCACTAGTGCCTCGCCTAGACTCTAGATTCCAACAACTATCTCTTTCTAGAGATCAACAATATTTCATGCTCAATCTCAAAATAACATTTTAATTTCTTTATTCATATCTCTTTCTCAAAGAGAATATTTCTTTATAATCTCATAACATGAAAACAATTCAATTCAACTCTTTTATCAATTTTATCACTTATACCATTGTATACAATTCAAATAATCTAAATCAAGTATTAAAAATCACAAAATCTCATTAAGAAGAATCTAAGTGCATTCCCAATTTCCATCTCTCTTTAATTAAACAAGAGTCATATTTTTAATCAATAAAAATGAGTTCTTTAAAATAAAATCCCTTTCAATTCTCATAAAATATATCCAAATATTGTAAAAATAATTTTAATAAAGTCTAAACAATTTTAGAAGATTAAATAGGATTTTTCCAATTTTTTTTATTTCACCTCAAAAATGAAATTACCCAAAAAATCAAAAAGAAACAAAGTGGCAAGATCGGGATTCGAATCAGTCAAAACCCACCCCCACCAGAAGAACAATAACGGCCCTAAACCGCATCCAAAGATCAGAAAGTCATTACTGACTAACTGTCTAATAGGGGACTTAAGTTGTATTTGAGTTTTGGGTTTCGGGTTTGAGTAAAAATCAGATTTCAGAAAAACAAAGTCTCTGGTGAGACTCGAACCAGAGTCAAATACTCCGCTCAGCTACAGTGACGCACCCAAAACGCACCCGAAGACCAACTAGTCTCAAGTGACTAACTGTCACAAAATGAGTTGGGTTCCTTATACTCCAACTCTCGGGTTTCCTCTATATTTTAACTCATTCATAAATTTTGATTTCGACCTTTTGTCTCAAAAATATTTGTTCATAAAATACTTGTCTACATTTTCAAAGATGATGTTATACTGATTTTATTTATGAGGTGAATCCATACCCAATAAATTCAAAATAGTAATTCATGAGAACTCTTATACAAATTAATTAACATTACTACTCTTTATAGCAAAAATAGTGTGAATGTATTTTTCTTCTAATTATTATGTGAGTTGATGGAGAAACTTTCACATCTCTATATAATTGTAATTTATCCTAAATAAGACGCAATTTTACCCCTTTCATATACACCTACAAACCATCTACAAAATCTAATCATGGTATACTCCAATTTACATGACATCAACTTAAATTACTCTAATAAAATTGTAGTTTGTTTACATAACAATTTCACATTGAAATTTTCAGTTGCATGCATTCTTTCACATTTATCAACTACTAAATTTCTAGTTATCAATACAATATGCATCACATAAAGGTAATAAAATTTAACAACTCACACTACATCTACCAAAATTATCTAAGCATCATACTCCTAAATTTAGAAAGGATTTAAGAAACACCCACCTAAAATGTAATGTACTCAATTGAACTCCTAGAATGAGAAGCTCCTAGAAACTCCGATTCGCCTTATCGAATTCCACGCATAAGGAAAAGTTCTCCATGCTCCATTTTTGGACAAGCAACAGGAAACAACACTTCTTTTCTTCTCTTCAGCAAGCACACAGTGAAGGCACTCCAACTCATCTGA
Organism: Hemerocallis citrina; assembly: GCA_017893485.1. NCBI lineage: Eukaryota > Viridiplantae > Streptophyta > Magnoliopsida > Asparagales > Asphodelaceae > Hemerocallis > Hemerocallis citrina. The sequence continues at coordinate 248,455,731 of CM030358.1, forward strand.
CTTCATATATATATATATATATATATATATATATATATATATATATATATATATATATATATATATATATATATATATAATAAGGATGGTATAGGATAGATTTGTATGAGAGCAGGTGGAGTAGCACATGAGCTTGTGCTGGTTGGATTTTCTTTCGGCAGGAGACAGAGGAAAAAGGGAGAGAGTGAAGGGCATGAGTAAGTGAATTAGGGGATATAGGCATAGGTATAGGCATATATATACATATGTATTTGTATTTGGTGTGAGTGGAGGAGGTAAAAATGAATGCTGGATGGATTGGTTTTGGCAGAAAAAAAATGAAGGAGGGGTAGATGGTCGGATGTTGACAGAGGAAGGGAGGAAACACTCATCTCAAATTCACCTTCATGTACATATATTTGTATATATGCTAATATATATGTATGCATTGAATGATGAAGAGTGCAAAAATCAAAAAGGGGATTTCTGGTCTGTGGCTTTCGGAAGGTGGCAGAGAAGGGAAAGAAAAGAGATGATGGAGAAAGGCAAGGTATTAGGGGGGTATTTTATAAGAGATTATAGGAGTAGTTATTAAAACCACCTCCGCACTTAAACCACTAACTCCACTCTCTAAAATTCAAAATCTCATTTTTTCCTCCTTTCCAAAGAGAAACAGCCGGCCTCAATTTTGTGTGTACATTGCACGTGTGCACGTGCACGTGCTTTGTGTACACTACAAAATAAATTATTTATTTAATTTTTAAAACAATTGTTTGTATATATATAAAGTATATGTAAAATTAGTTTAATTAAAAATTATAATTTTTATGCATGAATACAAATGGACACATACATACTTCATGAAATTCATTTTGAAAGGGAATACGCCCAAATACGTGCACCGAAAAATACGTACTTCGTACGTAAAATGTCAAAATACGAAATTTGACTTTATCAACGAAAAATTATTAAAATATAATAAAAAACAACATAAGAAAAATATATCTATTAATTTTATATTTTCCAAGACGTAATCACTACGTACATAGAAAACACGTGCACCGCACGTACAAAAGTATTTTAATCGAAATAGGAGAAAAAATAAAATTTTGTTTATAAAACGAATCCGAATACGTAAAATAAAAAATTGTAACACATTGAAAATATCACACGTAGTGGTAGAAAACATGTAATCGATACGTGCATCGATAATACCTATAAAGCACGTAAAAAATACATAGATTAAAATATTATATTTGAGTTGACTCGAAAATAAGTTTTGAGAATACTGAAATGCATGAATAGTTAAAATCCAAAATATATAGTGAAACACGTTACAAATATTACTAGTAACGGTACAAAATATACATGCGTAACATACGAGGGCAAAATTGTCATATCCAATTTTGCTGGGTGTTACACTCTCCCCCCCTTAGAACAGTTATGTCCTCAGAAATCGTTCGGGTAAAGGTTGTATTTTGTACACGCCAAAAAAAAATATCATTTTTGTATATAAAAATTTCAAACATTAAGAAAATAAATGTAGTATAAAAATAAGCAATGAGGAAAAATAAGACAAACTCTATATAAGAAAACTATGAGTATCAAAATTTCACAAGACCGGAACAAGAAAATTAGGAAATTAGCATAAGAAAATAAATGTGACAAAAAAATAGGTTAGATTGAGAGAAATTTTCATAAAAAAGTAATATTAGGTAAAGCATTTAGATAAAAGGAACATAAACTTAGTCATTAATTGTGAAATAGTTCGGAAAACAATGCAATAAAGCGAAATATAGTCAATGGATAATTTATAGATAAATTTAGTAATCAAATTTTATCAAAGTAATAAGCGGTAGAAAATCGCAAACTGAATTGATATTGTATATTACGGGATAATAATTGAATTAGCAATTTAAAAGAAAACTATTGGACAGTTTGAAAAATAAATGAGAATAAAATTTAGTCAAAAAGTATAGACAACACAAAATAATTTTGTATACCAATTAATAAAATAATTTGTAAGGTAACTATAATAATTATACATACGATTTGAAAATTAAAGATATAGAAGGCATACATCGAAATACTTTCGAATTGTCAAGTAGAGCAAGAAAAACCAACATACAAAATTTATTATATAAGCGTGAAAATTATAGTGTGAAACAACCAATATCATGATACGAAAATTATAAATAATTTGTAGGAGTAAAACAAGACATCATAGTAGAAAAGTAATAACACATCACAAAAACCAATTATATAGACGTAAATTATCAATCGTAACCTATATATATATATATATATATATATATATATATATATATATATATATATATATATATAGGTGAGTAGCCACCAAATCTCAGATAAGTTAATAGCAAAATACGTTGAAGTGGTATGAAATGCTAACTTATATAAAGATACTAAATAATACGAAGATGACGGCAAGATAGTTGAGATTAAGTAGTAAATATAAAAGTAGGATAGATATATAAATCAGTATAAATAATCAGGTAATTAATTTAGTGCTAGGTAGTATAAGCTAGTAAAAAAATGGAATAGTGGTAAGTAAATATTATAGAAAACAAAATAGGGGTTATCTAAGTAGACAATCTCCTTCTGGTATAGGTTCGCCTCGTTGGTGTCCAACTGCAGACTTGCTTCACTGAAATCAAGTTGCAGAATTGCCTCTACGACATCCGATTGCAGTTTGCCTTCTGGACTGTCGGTTGCAGACTTTGCCTCCCCGACATCCACTTGCAGTTTGCCTCCATTGACGTCTAGTTGCAGATTTGCCCTCTTGACATCAAGTTGCACCAAAATGGAGATGGAAAGATGTAATCTTCCATGTACACTAGGATATTGGGTGTTTAATAAAGTATGGTGTTACCAGGGATATAAAAGTGGATGGAAAAGTTGTAAATGAAGTAGGAAATAATAACGACAAAATATAAAAATAGATATATAGACTTTAAATATAGGGTATACAAAATTTGTAGTAATGACAATGATTTATAACATTAGGACAAAAATAGTGGAAAGTATATGCACGAGATAAAAATACAAATGAAAACAATAATTATATAGTGTATGTATTATATTGAAGAAACGTAAAACTATAAAATTAATAAGTAGAGATTTATAGTAAAAGTGAATATAACAAAACAAATTAGTAGATAATATGTAATAACAACAGTATCGAATGTAGACAATCAAACAAAATTGTAGGTTATATTTATATCAGTAAAATAATGCAATCTTTAAAAATATACTAAAATTTATAAGAAAATATAAGATAATGAAAAATATAGTATCACAAAATCAAATCATATAAAATGAATGTACAAAAAAAAAATCATAAGGAAAATTCAAAATTTAATAGAAATAATAAATGAAGAAAATAGTAGTTGCAATATTAATTTAACAAGCGCTAATTTAAAATACGTAAAGTAATAGTAATTGTAAACGGGTAAACATAAAGTGACATAAAAACATGAAAGATAAAATTTTAAGAATGAAAGACAGGAAGAACAAATTTAAAAGATCAACTATGGAAGATAGCCAAAATAATACATATCCAATTGATTTAATAATATAAGAAAATATTTATTTGAAAAATATTGAATGTTGAAAAGTAATATGATGAAAATTCAGAAAAGAAAATTTCAGAGGGAAGTATGTCTACGTGTAAGGTATCATGAATGTAGGTTCAACCATCCACGCTTCCGCGCACCACTCTAATACCAAGGAAAAAATATGCTCGCATACAATCTCACATCAATGTATACGAGGAGAGCATTATGAATGAAGGATCAATAACTACTTCATTCACGACTCCAGCCATCCAAAAGGAAAAAGGAAGAGAAAACGTCAGTGTATAGAGCAACACAAATGTAAATCACTTACATTTAAATCTCCATAGACTAAACTCACACTCTAATGTCCACCCTAATGGGTCGTCCTTTTAAATTTGTACTACTTATTGAAGCGTGGCTCTGATACCACTCTGTAACGCCCCGAATTCCAAATAAGTCTGAATTCGAAGTTCCGCAGGATCTTTACACTTCACTTCGTACAATTTTACAAGGAATTTAAAACATTCATTTACAATAGAGTCCTTTACATCAACACGCAGTGAAAAATAAAATACAAAAACGATAAATGTACAATTGTAACAACTTTAGCATTTAAGTAATCATCAACAACAAATTTATCTTTATATCTTCTTGTAAACTCCAAGACCTGCATATAAAACTGTGGGCACGTCAGTTGCTTACAACCAACAAAATATTATACACGACCATCCTCATTATGCCGAAAGTACAACGATTCTTAAATATTTTAACAAACACAAACTTGATCAAAAAAAAATCTACAAAGGGACTATCTTACTGATGTCGTGGGTGCTGTGCACTTAATCCTTAATGCAGTTATTTATAATAAATGACACTAATGCGCATTTATTTGGATTCTATGCATTCCATACTACATAGGTCCGAGGGTAAGCCCTTAATCGTTCTTCATCTTGTAGGGTTGATTCCCTCGCCATGAGTTAAACTACTACGGTAACAACGGTAAGTATCTTAGATATTCTATGAGTCATGAGCCCATATCCAGATAGCCTGGAGGAGAATTCCACGTCATGACATGATGCATCATGTAGACAGCCTATGGACAATTTGCCTCCGTAATGGGACAATGACACCACTCGTTGTTACCAAACACCCCACAAGCGTCACCACGGTCCCAATAATTCTGGAGATATATTGACGTCATGACATGACGCATCATGTAGACAGCCTGTGAACACTCTCACACTATTGATCCAAGGCCCTCATACTTTGTATTTTTCTCTTACTTTCATCACATCTCCACTATAGTGTAGTCCTTACATTTTTTGTATGTTTTAGAAGAAAATCATTACAACCTAGAGCTAGTTTACCCTACCGGACTTAAACCAAACAAAAGAGACAGTCAACCCAACATGGCTACTTCTCAAGAGATGCTCAACCCACACAGTTAGCTCTCAAATCATTAATAAATACTGCCGGTCAGTAGGGTCTCGCCTAGCCTCTAGATTCCAACAACTATATCTTTGTAGAGATCAACAATATTTCATACTCAATCTCAAAATAACATTTCAATTTCTTTATTCATATGTCTTTCTCAAAGAGAATATTTCTTTATAATCTCATAACATGAAAACAATTAAATTCAACTCTTTTATCAATTTTGTCACTTATACCATTGTATACAATTCAAATAATCTTAATCAAATATTAAAAATCACAAAATCTCATTAAGAAGAATCTAAGTGCATTCCCAATTTCCATATCTCTTTAATTAAACAAGAGTCATATTTTTAATCAATAAAATTGAGTTCTTTAAAATAAAATATTTTTTCAATTCTCACAAAATATATCCAAATATTGTAGAAACAATTTTTATAAAGTCTAAAAAATTTTAGAAGATTAAATAGGATTTTTCCAAATTTTTTATTTCACCTTAAAACTCAAATTCCCCAAAAAATGAAAAAAAAATGGTAAGATCGGGATTCGAACCAGTCAAAACCCACCCCCGATAGATGGACAGTAATGGACCTTGACTGCACCCAAAGACCAGAAATTCATTAGTGACTAACTGTCTAATAGGAGACTTAAATTGTATTTGAGTTTTGGGTTTCGGGTTTGAGTAAAAATCAGATTTCAGAAAAAGAAAGTCTATGGCGAGACTCGAGCCCAGAGTCAAATACTCTGCTCAGCTACAGTGATGCACCCAAATCGCACCCGAAGACCAACTGGTCTCAAGTGACTAACTGTCACAAAATGAGTTGGGTTCCTTATACTCCAACTCTCAGTTTTCCTCTAAATTTTAACTCATTCATAAATTTTGATTTCTACCTTTTGTCTCAAAAATATTTTTTCATAAAATACTTGTCTACATTTTCAAAGACGATTTTATACTGATTTTATTTATAAGGTAAATCCAAACCTAATAAATTCAAAATAGTAATTCATGAGAACTCTTATACACATTAATTAACACTACTACTCTTTATAGCAAAAATAGCATGGAGGTATTTTTCTTCTAATTATTATGTGAGTTGATGGAGAAACTTTCACATCTCTATATAATTATAATTTATCCCAAATAAGGCACAATTTTACCCCTTTCATACACACCTACAAACCATCTACAAAATCTAATCATGGCATACTCTAATTTGCATGACATCAACTTAAAGTACTCTAATAAAATTGTAGTTTGTCTACATAGCAACTTCACATTGAAATTTTTAGTTGCATGCATTCTTTCATATTTATCAACTACTAAATTTCTAGTTATCAATACAATATGCATCACATAAAGGTGATGAAATTTAACAACTCACACTACATCTACCAAAATTATCTAAGCATCATACTCCTAAATTTAGAAAGGATTTAAGAGACACCCACCCAAAATGTGATGTACTCAATTGAACTCCTAGAATGAGAAGCTCCAAGAAACTCTTATTCGCCTCCTCGAATTCCGCGCACAAGGAAACGTTCTCCAAGCTCCATTTTCGGCCAAGTAACAAGAAACAACACTCCTTCTCTTCACTTCCGCAAGCACACAGTGAAGGCACTCCAACTCATCTTACTTCATATATATATATATACACATATATAATAAGGATGGTATAGGATAGATTTGTATGAGAGTTGGTGAAGTAGCACATGGGCATGTGCTGGTTGGATTTGCTTTCGGCAGGAGAGAAGAAAAAGAGAGAGAGTGAAGAGCATGAGTAAGTGAATTAGGGGGTATAGGCATAGGTATAGGCATATATATATACATATGTATTTGTATTTGGTGTGAGTGGAGGAGGTAAAAATGATAGCTGGATGGATTGACTTCGGCAGAACAAAAATGAAGGAGGGGTTGTTGGTCGGATGTTGACAGAGGAAGGGAGGAAACACTCATCTCAAATTCACCTTCATGTACATATATTTGTATATATGCTAATATATATGTATATGCAGTGAATGATGGAGAGTGGAGAAATCAAAAAGGGGATGGCTGGTCTGTGGCTTTCGGAAGGTGACAGATTAGGGAAAGAAAAGAGATGATGGAGGAAGGTAAGGTATTAGGGGATATTTTATAAGAGATTATAGGAGTAGTTATTAAAACCAGCTCCCCACTTAAACCACTAATTCCACTCTCTAAAATTAAACCACTAATTCCACTCTCAATTTTGTGTGCACACTGCACGTGTGCAGTTGCACGTGCTTTGTGTACACTACAAAATAAATTATTTATTTAATTTTTAAAACAATTGTTTGTATATATATAATATGTATGTAAAATTAATTTAATTAAAAATTATAATTTTTATGCATGGAAAGAAATAGACACATACATACTTCATGAAATTCATTTTTAAAGAGAATACGCCCAAATACGTGCACCGAAAAATACGTACTTCGCACGTAAAATATCAAAATACGGAATTCGACTTTATCAACTAAATATTATTAAAATATAATCAGAAACAGCATAAGAAAATTATATTTGTTAATTTTATATTTTCCACGATGTAATCACTACATACATAGAAAACACGTGCAACGCACGTACAAAAGTATTTTAATCGAAATAGAAGAAAAAATAAATTTTTGTTTATAAAATGAATTCGAATATGTAAAATTAACAATTGTAATATATCGAAAATATCACACGTAGTGGTGGAAAACACATAATCGATACGTGCATCGATAACACATATAAAGCACGTTAAAATAAAAAGATTGAAATATTATATTTAAGTTGACTCGAAAATAAGTTTTGAGAATACTGAAATGCATGAATAGTCGAAATCCAAAATACATAGTGAAACACGTTACAAATATTACCAGTAACGGTATAAATACATGTGCGTAACACACGAGGACAAAATTGTTATTTCCAATTTTGCGGGGTGTTACACCTGCATGCTCTCTAAGGGGGATCCAGGAATCACTGCCGTTCAGACAATCTGCACTCTGATCATATTGATAATGAGGAGTCCTACGGGTCCACCCGATCTGAGGGACGTGAAGATTGTTGGTGTAAGCCCTTGAGGCCAATTGTGTACTGACATTACTAGTTTACATTGTATCATGATATTTATCTGATAAATTTCAATTATTATGTTGTTTATTGTGATTAAATGAACATAATAAAGTTCTTAGAATAGTAGGTTCAATACCATGAGATATCAAGTGCATGATTTGTTTGTGAGATCCTATTGGTTGTAATCAGAATACTATTCTTAAATGTCCCTAGTCAAGTATTATTGTGCCTTAGGACAACAATAATGCATAGAAACTAGTATGTGCGCAAACTGATGACCATGTCTCACGGGTCATGGATATGAGATATCAAGTCTTCACATGGGTACATATTAGAGTAATAATGTACTGGACTGATCCACCATGAGAATGCTGCATGGATCGTTACGTGAGTGTCATAAGTGATTTTCATAATGACCATGGTGTATATAGTCCTTTGACTTGAAGTCACTACGGTTCTCTACATGAGAAGTTATATGTTTTAATATCATCAAACGTTGCCTGTAATGAGGTGATTATAAAGTTGACTATTGGATATACTACAAATCACGCTGAGGGATATGAGTGATTTAGATAAGATTTGTCCTTCTTACATAATATGAGTGATATCTATAGGCCCCTTGATTGAGTGATACTGCAAAATGCATGACCATACTCAAATGAGTCAATTGAGATATTGAGCTCATTTGTTTTAGTAAGTTTACTCGGACATCAAGAAACCAAAGATTGAACTATACAAGGGTGACACGCTCAATACCTTGTGGTCAATTAAGATATTTAGACAAAGGAACTAAATAACATGGTAACATTGGTCACGAATAGATTATGTCTAATCACCGATATTCCCGTTACTTGAGTAGCAGTGATGTATTGCTAGATGCCGCTCACTGTTTGTAATACTGCAATATGATTTTAGTATTACTATCAACGTAATGGGAACCTGTATGGTCACATGCTTAGAATGGATCAAAATTGGGATATAAATTCATAAGATGAATTTAATTGGGGATCCAAGTAAGACTTTGTAACATCCCGTATTTTTATTTTAATTAAAAATACATTTAAAAAATTTTTTGCACGTACGATGCACGTGCTAATTTTTCCATCTTTATTTTCTTACTCTCATTTATTACTTAAGCATGCATGAGTCTTTTTATTAGCCTTTCATTAATTTCATGGACCTAAGAATAGATTCTAGCCCACTAGACTAATTAATTAAATTAATTAAAAGCAAGCCCATTAATTTTTGGTTGTGCATGGACTCACACATGACATGTAACAACTTTTAATACACATATTAGAATTATAGGATTTTTATTTAATTTTGTGTGTGTGTGTGCACTAGTGCACAACATGTGCACGTGTATTAGGAGAGAGAGTGGGAGGCCGATTATGGGAGAGAGAGAGAGGCCAGTTATAGGGGTTAGGAAGATGGAGAGATGGAGTAGTGGGAAAGTGGAAAGTTGAGTGAGTAGTTATTAGGTGGATGAGATTACATTTTAGCCCTTCTTTTTTTTCCTATAAATACCTCCCTTTTTTCTTCTCATTTCACACCAAAACAAAATAAATCAAGAGAGAGGAAAAAGAAAGAGAGTTAGAGAGTGTTCTTGTTGCATTGGAGGCTTTTTGGGAGTGCTCTTGCTAGGAGGAGAAGGACTATGTGTTGCTTGTTGGAGCTAGGAGTTGTGTTCCATCATCTTTGCTTGCAAATTATTCATAAGAGGTGGGTGATCTTGTGCTTTCTAAATGAAGAAAATGCATGCTAGTAATGTTAAATGAGTAGTATAGATAAATTTGATGTGATAAATGTTGAACAAACATGCTATTGTGTGTGACATGAATTGTAGAAATTTTTGTTATGATTAAGAAACTAATTGCCATCATGTTAGTTGAATGAGAAAATGAAACAATGATTTATTGCCATGAACAAAATGCATGTTAATTTGCAAATGTCGAAATATAAAATCGTATGAAAATTGTTGAGACTTCCCTTCTAGTAAAAATAAATTTTTAGTGAAGTTAAATTGGTACACAAAGATTCATTGGTTGTAAGAGATACACATTGCTATTTTGATTAAAATGAAGAAATGCAATTCATGTTCATTAATGAGAGGAAATAAATTGAAATATAGATACAATGTGTAAAGTATAAGTTTGGAAATTCGTGAATTACTGTTTTCAAGTAAACTCAGTATGAATGAGGTAATTACAGTCCATTAAAAAGATTAGATCGATCGTATGTTTGAGTTTTGTGAAATATACTAGATACTGTGTCGTGAGAACAAAAGCCTAGCCTTTGTTTTCATAATAGTAGTTGGGCGTGTACTTACTGGTTATCGGCTGAGCTTTAAGATTGTTACTGTAGCGCACCTGTGATCTTGGGTGGCGAGTTCGAATCTTAACAGTCCCTCTTTTTTTGTTTTTGGTTTTAATTAACTCAAACAGTGAAGCACTGTATGTATGGGTTTCGGCTCGCCTTTATAACACAAAGTCCACTTGGACATAGTGGCTCTCAGTGGCGCCTAGGGTCGGTTACTATAGCTCGCGGTTGGGCTTGGGTTCGAAACCCGGTGGCCTCCTTTTAGATTTTTGATGTTTTTAATGTTTTTGAAGGGGTTTTAATGCAAATTAAATTTGGGAAAAATATCTGGCATTCCTTTAAAATGATATAGAATTTATTAAAAATAGTTTCAGAATTTTTCATGTATATTTTAAGATATTAAAAGTGAAATTGAGATAGAAAATGAGTTATTGACTTCAAAATTATTTATTCGAGTATATGACTTTTATTTTGAGAAGAAGAGAAAAATATTTGTCATGTTATGGGTTCTCTTGATGATATCATATACTTATGTTGAGTCAGAAATACTTGATGTGATTAAGATGATTAATGAGAGTGAAATCTATTATTGGTTCATGTAGTGCTTTTTGAAAGAATTGTGAATGAATAAATGAATCATGAGTGATGCTAAAATAAAAGATTGATTAAATTGTGAATAAGTTAAAGATAAGAATACATTGAGTTTAATACATGATTATTGAAGGGTATGAGTACCCGTGGATTCTTGTACCTGAAAAGTTGTGATCTAGAGTTTAGTGAGACCTCCAGTACCGGTATTGTTGAATTAAAAGATTTGAGTTATATATTTGAGATATGGCCATGGACCTATCTCGGTATTTGTGATTAAGTCCGGTGGGGGTAAAACTAACTCTAGGTATGATAATTTATTCATGTCTTGAACTTAAGAAATAAGGACTAAGTGAAGATGTAGTAAACCTGGGCAAATGTAAGTGGAGCACTCTATATAGTCGGGCAGTATACTTCGGGACTATAGACCCAGTCGGGTGGTGTACTCCGAGACTGACGTTGCTTCGATGGAGATGAGTTTTTATTTTAAATCTGGGACTATGCGTAGTCAGGCTGTAAACACTGTTTTTCGTTTTTCGTATTTTGGTGTATTTTCCTTTTTCTTGAGTATTTGTACTCTCTTTGTATTTTTTGTCCGTATATTGGAGTTGTTTTCAATATATATTTATTTTATTTCATTTTGAGCTCTTGTGTTTGATTTGTTTGTTCTTTGTTTCGTTCATTATCAGTTGTTGTTTTTCTCTTATTGGATTCTTGTTCTATTCCTTTGTATGATACAAGTCAGAATACCGCTTGTAGTGTAGTTGGGTTCTAGAGACAACTCGTGTGTGATGTATTCTTGATGAGTATTGTCTCTATAGTGCTATTTGACCATAGTTGCCTCACGACACAAATTTGACCTGAACAACTTAGGCTTTGACCGTTCTTGATGTGATTATAATTGTGAGATAATTATGAGAAATCGTGTGTTTGTTTGGATCAATGTAATATACTTGTTGTTGTTGATATGCAATATACCCTATTTCATGTTGTTTGGACACATGGTAGACTCTACAACATGTTTGGTTGTGTTTGGAACGAGTTTTGTATGATGTATGTTGATTTGTGGTTAAGAGGAAAATCTGTATTTTGTCGATGATCAGTTTTGATTGGTATTTTAGACCATATTAAGGTTAGTATCTTAACTTCAGTATTAAACATGATTTTTAGAGAAATCCGTCTTCTTTCCAAACTCTCTGACCTTGATCGATTTCGTTTTCGTATGTGTGAGATATGATTGTTTTACTATAGAGGTGTATTTCATTTCCAGATTTCGTTTCTTGATAATTTCGATGACTAAACTATTTGGATACTAGTGCTAAACATATTATTTTGATTTGAAATTTTGGACAGTATTTATATATCTAATTAGGGATTACCCAGAATTTTGGTGAATTTTATTGATGAGTTTTATATGTCGTTTCATGCTTGTTTATAAAGACTATACTTACTGGATTTTGTTCGTGTTCTGTAGAGATTTGTATTTTCACCCTAATTACTTTTCCTGTATGAAAAATATTTATGAAATATGAAAGTAGTTTATTTTTTCTATTTTCATCTACCTTTGGCGGATTTGGATTTTGTTTCACGGTTTGCGAGATATTACAGTTTTCGTACAGCAGTGTTGGAAATTCCAGATTTGCCAAACTATCGTTTCTTGATATTTTCTGAATTTTGTTGGCTAAGGTAATCTGATGAACTCAATAATATTCACTTTTAGGAGCAATTATCTTAGTGAAATTAGACATTTAAATGCTCTGTATGTGGTGATTTACTCTTCTTTTCTCTTTTCCATAGGAAACAGCCTAAAAGCAGTAAACGAAGAAGATTCAAGACTAATACAGACTGAAAGATGATTACACAGAATTTGCAGAGCATCAGTCGACTGGTTCTTCAAACAGGTGACTGGACAGAGAGTTTGATGGGGCTCGGCACAGTCGAATGCTTCCCAAGACAGTCGACTGGTCTTCGGCGGAGTCAGAAGATAAGATATTTAAAGATCCTTCCTCATCCAAATCCAAATCAAAGCAGATAAGGAAGAAACGAAGAAAAGAGAAAGAAATTAAACGCAGATCAAAAGGAGGAATTAAATAAAAAGAAGAGGACCTTTCTATAAAAGAAAAGTGCAAACCCTAATTCTCTAGCCGTGTTCTATAAATATCAACCAAGAGGCATTAAGAGAGGAGGCTGGACCGACCGAGAATCAAGAACTGACCATCGACAGCAAGCATCAAGAAGGAGAACAAGTCGACTGCTGATTGGGCTCAATTTCAACACCATACAAATCAGTGTTATTCTGTTCTTCCTTTGAGTCTTATTTTTATTGTAGTCATGAACTCTATTTTATCAATCAAAAAAAGTTGTATTATGTGGAACTAACTTCCATAGTTGGGTAGATTGAAACCGTAGTTATGTAATGCTTATTTTCTTCTGAATACTACTCTATTACTTATTGATTAAACCTGAGTGAATTGGAATAGATTTATAATAATCAAACTTGTTCAGAGTCCTAAGGGCAGTCGACTGAGGTGACAGCAAGTCGACTGGTCTGAATCTGAGTTTATCAAGTTTGAGTATTATGAATCTGAATCTGTTATATGAGCATATTGAGACGACCCGTATCTCGTGCTCATAACTTGTAACACAGGAGTCCTTAGGGGTTCTTGGTTTAATCAACTTGAGGAATCTAGATCTGATACCAATTTCTAGAACTTTGAGTGTTTGTTCGTTTCCATTGTTCATATGCTTTCTTCAAGTGCAACTTAGTAGATACCATGCTAAATACTTAAGGAAAGAAACGAATTAGAGTAGATACCATGCCTAATTCTTGGCTAGGGAAACAATACTTTAAGGAGTAGATACCATGTCCTTAGAGGAACAAACATGAGTAATTAGAATAGTAGGTGCCTTAGCATTACTGACTATAGGTGGAAATCAACGCCCAACTACTTTAATAGACATTCGTGACTCAATTTGTGATGTTATTTAATTTATATTTTTATCCTTTCATTTCCTTAGACTTTTAGATCAACACTTTAAGATTCTATTTTCTATTTTATTGATTAGTGAGTTAAGTACTACAATCTCTGTGGGATCGACCCTTGCTCGTCACTATGCTTCTATAAACGATTCGTACACTTGCGAGAGTTTTAATTTGTGTCTAGTTTATCCATATATTTAGGTAGCTAGATTGCACAACAAGTTTTTGGCGCCGCTTCTGGGGATTGTTTAGTATCTTAACTTGCAAAATCAATACAAAGCTTTTTCTTTTTCTTTTTATCTTTATTTTTATTTTCTTTTCTTATATTTTCTTTTAGATTACATTCTGCAGATTCAGACCAGTCGACTGTCTCAAGGACCAGTCGACTGTACAACGAATATTTTCAAAATCAACAATGGGGGAGAACGTACCAAATCGAGTACCAATGCAAGACAAATTCACTCCGAAGAATATTGAGCACCCTTCCTGCATAGCTTTTCAACCTAATGTCACAGGGAATATGGTTCCCCACTTCAGTGGCAGACTAGACGAGGATCCGCGTCTACATTTGCAAGATTTCTTTGATCTTTGCAGAACACAAAGCGTCCAAGGGCTTACCCCTAAACAAATCAGGTTAATCTTGTTTCCATTTTCATTAAAACTTAATGCTAAATTATGGTATAATTCTTTGGAACCAGGATCAATTCAATCATGGGAGCAATTGGCAACAAAATTCTTGAAAGAATTCTTTCCAGCCCAGAAGACCAAGCAACTAAAAAGGGAAATCCTACTCTTCCAACAAAAAGATGGTGATTTATTCTTCGAGGCATGGAAGGACTTCAAGAACAAGCTTCTCAAGTGTCCTATGCACAACATACCTAAGGATGATCAGGTACAAGCATTTTATGAGGGTTTAAATGACACTAACAGAGCAATTGTAGATTCAGCTTGCAATGGAATCTTGATAAGGAAAAGTGGTGAGGAGGCCATCGAGCTATTTGAAGAACTCAGCGAGAACTCACAACAATTCTCAACAAGAAGAGGCATTTCGAAAAAACAGGGAGTCTACGAAATTTCTAGCAATGATAGCATGCAATTAGAAATGGAGATTATGAACAAAAAGATTGATATGCTTGTGAATACAATTTCAACGTTGGGTGGCGTAAAGAACCAACCAAAAGAAATTTGTGCAATTTGTTCTCATTCCGATCATACAACTAATACATGTCCCATGTCTTCTTTCACAGATCAGGGGCATGCAAACTACATAGGACAGGGAATGTACCCACCCCAGAACAACACTTTTTCAAACATGTATAACCCAGGGTGGCAAAACCATCAAAATTTTTTATGGAGCAATAATCAAAACCATCAAGGCAACCAATTTGCACAAGGGCATGCGCAGCAACTCCAGATTGGGAATGAGTTTGATCAGCCAGTGCAAGAATAGAAGAAGTTGGATTTCAAATCCACCGTTCTTCAATTACTCCAACAGCAACAACAAACAAGCAACCAACAAGGGCAGGCCATTCAGAAATTGGAAAATCAAATTGGTCAAATTGCTAAGGAGTTAAATGAAAGAAAGGCAGGAGAACTCCCACCAAAAACCATACCAAACCCTAGAGGACAAGAACAGCTCCAATCGGTGACAACACTAGAGGACGATATTGAGTTTAAAATGTTTGATGCACCAAAAGTACCACACGATGATCATGAATGTTATAATGTTGATGTGGTTCAAACATTTCAGGAACATAGTGTTGATCCATTACAAGCAACAATTATACAATCTCTAACATTATCTCATGTTGAACATGAATACGAAGACTGGAGGATTGCAGAGACAGTACATCACCTTGAAACTCCAAAGTTATATTCAGACCAGTCGACTGGTGCATGGAGCCAGTCGACTGCTACCAGGACCCCAGACGTGGAGCTGAAGCCACTACATGAACACCTGAAGTATGAATATTTGGGAAAAAACCATACATTACCTGTGACAGTTGCTAACCTAAGGATGCAGGAAGAAGAGAAGCTGCAGGGAGTCTTGCAAGAGCACAATGGTGCATTAAGATGGACCATTGCTGATAAGCTGATGTCAAGATGGTACGGTCCATAAATTGTTACAAAGGTTTCCCCCACATGGAGCGTTGGAGAAAAATCAAATGTTCAAGGTGAATGGGCATGGGGGAAACCTTATAATAAGATGAGTTGTGAGCCGCGAGCCATTCAATACATTGCACAACTCATCAAGTCTAGCTGAAGACAGGAAACACAGCGCTTATTGGGAGGCAACCCAATTTTTCAGGGGAGTACTTACACTCTCTATTTATTTATTTTTATTTCTTTACTTTATTTTCTTTCCTTCAAACTGGGTGGTAACACATGCCTATTTTAAGTTTTTGCGCGAACATTGAGGACAATGTTCCATCTAAGTTTGGGGGTATTAGTTAGTTACATTTGGAGTATTTTGGTTTTTTTTTTTGGGATAAACAATTTCTTATAAAGTAAGAGTAAGGATACTTATTTACTTTAGGATTGTTGAGTTTCATAATTCCTTACAAAATTATATGAGTCATGCGATTATACATAAAAAAACAAATGTGATGCTTTTTCTGGTGATTATCCCCTTTGATCTAGTCCTAAACAGAGTTTAAGTAAATAGAGTAAAAATGAAAAGAATATATATATGAATAAAGTCAATCTACTCCAATGTTTTGAGTGCTTAGTAACTAGGGGTATTCATCACCAATGTTTACCTTTACGTCAAACGGCAACTTGAAATATGAGTATGCAAAGCACTAAAAGTTTGTGACTTGTTGAGTAACCGGGTGGATTCATCACAAATGTCTTGCACTCGCGTCAAAAGGCAAGTGACGACTTAAAGAAGAGATTAAAAAAAAAAAAAAAAAAAAAACTCTAGTTTGCTACTCGGTTTGTAGTAGTGAGAAGGGATAATCACAGATTGGGTAGCTACATACTATAACTATAATTAATGGCATGACAAATATGATTGGGTTTGGGGATTATGACTAAATAATTGCACTGGAGAAAGTGGGTATGCTTGTTTTTACTTTATTTGCAAATTGTTTATAATTTTGATTGCAAAATTTTGATGCTTGCATAATGAGACATTTTCTTGGTGCGATGGGTTGAGCACTATTATTTTCCCCTTGTTCATAATTTTACTTTTTGCTTGAGGACAAGCAAAAGCTAAGTTTGGGGGTATTTGATGAACTCAATAATATTCACTTTTAGGAGCAATAATCTTAGTGAAATTAGACATTTAAATGCTCTGTAAGTGGTGATTTACTCTTCTTTTCTCTTTTCCATAGGAAATAGCCTAAAAGCAGTAAATGAAGCAGATTCAAGACTAATACAGACTGAAAGATGATTACACAGAATTTGCAGAGCATCAGTCGACTGGTTCTTCAAACAGGTGACTGGACAGAGAGTTTGATGGGGCTCGGCACAGTCGACTGCTTCCCAAGACAGTCGACTGGTCTTCGGCGGAGTCAGAAGATAAGATATTTAAAGATCCTTCCTCATCCAAATCCAAATCAAAGCAGATAAGGAAGAAACGAAGAAAAGAGAAAGAAATTAAACGCAGATCAAAAGGAGGAATTAAATAAAAAGAAGAGGACCTTTCTATAAAAGAAAAGTGCAAACCCTAATTCTCTAGCCGTGTTCTATAAATATCAACCAAGAGGCATTAAGAGAGGAGGCTGGACCGACCGAGAATCAAGAACTGACCATCGACAGCAAGCATCAAGAAGGAGAACAAGTCGACTGCTGATTGGGCTCAATTTCAACACCATACAAATCAGTGTTCTTCTGTTCTTCCTTTGAGTCTTATTTTTATTGTAGTCATGAACTCTATTTTATCAATCAAAAAAAGTTGTATTATGTGGAACTAACTTCCATAGTTGGGTAGATTGAAACCGTAGTTATGTAATGCTTATTTTCTTCTGAATACTACTCTATTACTTATTGATTAAACCTGAGTGAATTGGAATAGATTTATAATAATCAAACTTGTTCAGAGTCCTAAGGGCAGTCGACTGAGGTGACAGCAAGTCGACTGGTCTGAATCTGAGTTTATCAAGTTTGAGTATTATGAATCTGAATCTGTTATATGAGCATATTGAGACGACCCGTATCTCGTGCTCATAACTTGTAACACAGGAGTCCTTAGGGGTTCTTGGTTTAATCAACTTGAGGAATCTAGATCTGATACCAATTTCTAGAACTTTGAGTGTTTGTTCGTTTCCATTGTTCATATGCTTTCTTCAAGTGCAACTTAGTAGATACCATGCTAAATACTTAAGGAAAGAAACGAATTAGAGTAGATACCATGCCTAATTCTTGGCTAGGGAAACAATACTTTAAGGAGTAGATACCATGCCCTTAGAGGAACAAACATGAGTAATTAGAATAGTAGGTGCCTTAGCATTACTGACTATAGGTGGAAATCAACGCCCAACTACTTTAATAGACATTCGTGACTCAATTTGTGATGTTATTTAATTTAGATTTTTATCCTTTCATTTCCTTAGACTTTTAGATCAACACTTTAAGATTCTATTTTCTATTTTATTGATTAGTGAGTTAAGTACTACAATCTCTGTGGGATCGATCCTTGCTCGTCACTACGCTTCTATAAACGATTCGTACACTTGCGAGGTTTTTAATTTGTGTCTAGTTTATCCATATATTTAGGTAGCTGGATTGCACAACATAATCTTACTGGAAAATTGTGAAACCATATATTCTTATACTAAACATATAGGGGAATACTCCAGATTTTTCGTGGATTTATTTAATGAGTTTCATGCTGTTTTTCTGACTTTGAATACGATTTCCTGATTTCTGGCTGAACTTATTTTTTGGATTCAAGTCAGTTTTGAGTTATATTTTTGTGAAATACTATAAGACTTATTTATACTCGCTGGATTCGGCTGGGAATCTATTTTCTAGAACTTTCGATGGATTCAGATTTGCATGTTTTTAATACCGGGAATTACTGTTTTACTACAGTATGGTCTTGCTGTCCTGAACTTGAGATCGGGTTATTTTATCCTTTCATGAGTTATCGTTCACCCGTACATGTTTATCTTGCAACTTGAACTTGTTATATGATCATGTCATGTTATTCTTGATATGTTTTGCACACTTACATGCTTTTTTGACATTAATAATAAATAATCAAGCCGAGGTTTAAGGGAAAGATCTAATAGTGGATAATTCAGAAACGTGTACTTGGAAGGCGATCTACTGATCCTACGTGATTACTTGATACATGATACTTGACACGTGATTACTTGAAACTTGCATGCAAGACACGTACTTGCCACTTGCTCAACTTGACACGTGATTACATGATACATGATACTTGGAGCTTGGAGCTCGATTACTTGATATATGTCTCTGAGTACACTGCCCTATATGGTCCACTATGAAATCTAAAACGAAATTGATTGTTGTATCAAACATGTAGTAAAACTAGGATACATGAAGTGCTACCTTGATAGTAATAACTATAAGACTTGATACATGATACTTGAACTTGATACATGCTTACTTGATACTTGATTACATGATACATGAGACTTGATACTTGACACTTGATTACATGATACTTGATACTTGTTGTTTGCATGATACTTGTTCACTTTACCATGCTAGTTGTATACATTATTTTCATACTTATTCCATGTTGTTAGTTAGTTTTTTCCCATGTACTTGTATCCTGTATTACAAGCGGCCCGTAACTTGCATTAACGAGAGTTTGTTTTCTTTTTCCTATTCCTGCAATTATTAAATTGCAGATTTTGGAGAACAGGTTCCAGATGGTATTGGTGATATGAAGCATTAGTGCTGGATTTTATTATTATTACTTCTTATTTCTTGCTTAAGCAATATTGTATTTTGGTACTTGGATTTATTTTGTATTTGGGCAATGTGATCCAGGATATTGGACTTATTCAGATCATGATTATTTGAGATTAATATGTTTTGGTTTCAAGTATTCTTATTGGTATTTTGGTTCATATATGCATGATTGGTTGATTCTTTTGCTTCCGACTTTAATTAATCTTATGAGATGTTGTAAAGATTTTTGAACAGCTTATGGATGATGAAAATCATTCGCTGGTCTTAGTCATGTATCCATATTCCGTATTCTCTTTTGGAAAGCGGGGCATGACAAGATTTTTAGTGGTATCCGAGCCCAGGTTTGGCTAATGTATTAGTTATCTAATATATTAGACAAACTTGGCTTGAACTGGGATCGGCTCAATATTTCATCAACCATGCATGCATAAATGAATAATTATCAACATTGATCTGGATGCTAATTGTTTTTGGTTTTGTGCAGACTATGGCTTGTAGAGGTTCTTCTCGTGTCCTGGGTGATCAGCCTGAGCTTGAGGCTACCACCGTTGTGCTTGAGCACTTGATCAACATGCAGCAGAACCATAGTGATTTGATGATGGCTGCTTTGGAAGCCGCTTGCATTCCTCCACCCGCTGTGCCTATGCAGGCCGTTCTTCCTCCCTGTCCGGGAACAGTCACAGTCTTTATGAGGCTGCATCCCGACACGTTTTCAGGCACTGAGACGCCTTTGGAGGCTGAACAGTAGTTGATTAGGATAGAGCAACTTCTTTTGATAGCTAGAGTGGCAGATACAGATCGTGTAGATGTGGTGGCCATCCAGTTGGTGGACTTGGCTCATATCTGGTGGAGGTCTGAGTCCGAAAGGCTCGAACGACCGATCACTTGAGCCACTTTCATTAGGAGCTTCTTGGAGAAGTTCTTTCCTAGCAGCACCAGAGTTGTGATGGAGCAGCAATTCCTAGTCCTGAACAGGTTGGTCATTCTTTTCAGTAATAAAATTTTGTTACATATTGTTCATGCAATGTTGTGACATAAGACTTTCTTAAAACAGGGCTCCAGCTCTGTGGACGAGTACGCAGCCAAATTTACGAAACTTAGTCGCTTCGCAGCCATTCTTGTGGCGAACGAAGATGATTGGGCTCGTAGGTTCATTTTGGGGCTTGATCGAGACATTAAGGTGCAGCTTGTCTCTCTTCGCTTGCGTACTTATGCTGAGGCTCTTGAGGCAGCTAGAGCTCAGGAGTAGGCTCGTGGTGGATTAGCTCCTTCTCAGCGGACTGTTCCACACTCAGTTGCTAGGCCTTCTGGTGGGCCTGTTCGGAGGCATGTTCCAGCCCCTCCGGTCAGGGCAGCTCCTTACTCTTCTGCGGGACCCCCGAGAGTTGGTTTTTGCGACTTTTGCCATTTTCCAGGGCATGAGAGCAAGGATTTCTGACGTGCCAATTTTTTCTATTTTGGATGTGGTGCTGCTAACCATTCGGTGCGGGACTGCCTGTAGTTGGCTCCTCCAGCCAGGGGTCCAGTTCAGCCAGTTGCCACAGCTCGTGGTCCACTTAGATCACCGCTTCCTCCGGAGTGCCAGATTGTCGGTCAGAGGACCGCTGCTCTCAAGAGAGGTCAGACTTTCAACATGACTGCTACAGATGCTGAGTCAGCTGAGGGTGTGGTTGCAGGTATCTTTTGTTTTGTTGTTCTGTTGTTTCCTTTTTTGTTTCTTCATTTTTCCCTTTGCTATATGTCTTTCTGTTTGTTCTTTTTGCATTTGTTTTCCTCACCCCTGTTCAACCTTTCTATCTTTGTCTCTTTTGTTTCTATCTTAGGTGTTGTCCTTGTCTGCTTTTTCCCTGCTCATGTTCTTTTTGATTCTGGGGCAACCTATTCTTTTGTCTCCTCTCGATTTATGGCTCGCCATCAGTTGGAGTGCAGCAACATGTCAGAGACTTGGAATATTGTGATAGGTGGTGGAGTTATCATTTGTTTTCGGGAGTGCAGGAAGTGTCCCGTAATCATTGGTAGCGCAGATTTCAAGCTAATCTGATTGTAATTGGCAATTCAGGATTCGACGTTATTCTGGGTATGGATTGGTTGGGTGAAACCCATGCCAACATTAATTATCATGCCAAGAAAGTTGTATTCCGGATTCCAGATCATGCAGAGTTTGAGTTCCATGCCGGGGAGTCTTTCCTTGGCCGAGTTGCAGTTGATTAGGAGGTTTGTGCGATGGAGTTGCATTCAGGTTGTGAGGCTGCGCCTCTAGTGGTTCAGGATTTTCTAGATATTTTTCCAGAGGAGTTGCCTGGCTTAGCCCCTAATAGAGATGTAAAGTTTGGTATTGAAGTTCAGCCGGGTGCTTCCTCTATATCAAAGAGTCCCTACAGGATGGCATCGGTTGAGTTAGCTGAGCTTAAGGTGTAGATTCAGGAGTTGCTTGATTTGGGTTTCGTTAGACCCAGTGTTTTGCCTTAGGGTGCTCCAGTCCTTTTTGTCAACAAGAAGGATGGTAGTCGTCGACTGTGTGTGGATTATCAAAAACTGAACAGTGTTACCGTGAAGAATTAGTATTCATTGCCCAGGATCGATAATTTGTTTGACCAGTTGAGTGGGGCTGCTATTTTCTCGAAGTTGGATCTTCATTCTGGGTATCATCAAGTCAAGGTGAAGGCGACTAATGTGTAGAAGACTGCTTTCAGGAACAGATATGGCCACTATGAGTATCTTGTGATGCTGTTCGGAGTTACGAATGCGACTGCTGTATTTATGAGTCTTATGAATTGGGTCTTCTCTCAGTTCTTGGATAGATTTGTGGTGGTATTCATTGATGATATTTTGGTGTATTTTCGGAATCGGGAAGATCATGCTGAGCATCTTAGGGTGGTTCTGCAGACTTTGAGAGAGAATCAGCTCTATGAGAAACTCAGCAAGTGTGAGTTTTGGCTCGATAGGGTTTTATTCTTGGAACACATTATCTCAGGCAATGGTATTTTTTTGGATCCTGCCAAGGTTGAGGCTATGAAGGATTGGCCTGTTCCTAAGTCAGTTTCTGAAGTCAGTAGTTTCCTTGGTTTAGCTGGCTATTATCAAAAATTCGTCCCAGATTTTTTAAAGATAGCAGGGCTATTGACTAAGTTGACTGGGAAGGATCAGAAGTTCTGTTGGTCTGATGAGTGTAGTGTGGCTTTTGTTGAGTTGAAGAACAGATTGACGTCAGCACCTGTGTTGACTATTTTCGATGGTTCAGGCAGATTTGTAATTCACTGTGATGCTTCTGGTAAGGGTCTTGGAGCAGTTTTGATGCAAAAGGGCTGAGTTGTTGCGTATGCATCGAGGCAGTTGAGGCCGCATGAGAAGAACTATCCAACTCATGACTTGGAGTTAGCGGCAGTGATTTATGCTTTGAAGCTGTGGAGACATTATTTACTTGGGAACTGAGTGAAAATCTTTACAGACCACAAAAGTCTCAAGTACATCTTCACCCAGAAGGAGTTAAACATGAGGCAAAGGCGTTGGTTGGAGCTTATGGCCGATTATGACATCAGTTGGCAATACCATCCTGGTAAAATAAACTTGGTGTCAGATGCTTTGAGCAGAAGACCGACAGTTATGTTCTTGACTTAGCAGAGGGATCTGATTGAGCAGATAAGGAGGTTGGAGTTGGAGGTTTTGTTGCCGAGTTCTGATCAGAGTTGTTTTTTGCTCCAGCTGCAGTCGTCTCTTGTTGATCAGATTAAAAAGGCGCATGCTGGTGATGCACAGTTGCAGAGATTTCAAGCTGAGGTTGAGTCTTGGTCCAGGACGAACATGGTTATTCATTCTGATGGATCGCTTCGTTTTGGGTCCAGGTTATGTGTCCCGAAAGGTGAAGTTCGTCAGAGGTTGCTTGAGGAAGCCCATTAGTCATCCTATTCTATCCATCCCGGCAGTACTAAGACGTATCGGGATTTGAAACTTCATTTCTGGTGGCATGGTATGAAAGGAGCTGTAGCTCGGTTTGTTGCTCAGTGTTTGATCTACCAGCAGGTTAAGGCAGAGCATCAGAGGACCGCTGGACTTCTTCAACCACTTCCTATTCCAGAGTGGAAGTGGAAACAAATCACTATGGATTTTGTGACCGCTTTGCCGAGGAGTCCTAAGGGTCATAATGCCATTTGGGTGATTGTCGACCGTTTGACGAAGAGTGCTCACTTCATTCCTTTTCGTGTCGGGCAGTCTACTGAGAGCCTAGCTGAGAGGTATATGCAAGAAATTGTTAGACTTCATGGAGTTCCATTCAGTATTGTATTCAACAGGGATACGAGATTCAGATCTCAGTTCTGGGCGAGTCATCAGAATAGTTTGGGGAGTAAATTAAAGTACAGTACAGCTTTTCATCCCCAGACTGATGGATAGTCAGAGAGGATCATCCAGTTTCAAGAAGACATGTTGAGGTCCTGTATGCTTCAGTTTGGTGGATCTTGGGATGACCATTTGCATCTCGTAGAGTTCTCGTATAATAACAGTTTTCAAGCCTGTATTAAAGCTGCTCTGTTCGAGGCACTCTATGGACAGAAGTGCAGATCACCAGTGTGCTGGGATGACATTGGTGAGAGGATGTTGTTGGGTCTGGAGTTGATCACCAGGACAGTTGATGCTGTGGTTCAGATCAGGAAGCACTTGCAGGCAGCTCAGGATAGGCAGAAGCGATGGGCTGATGTCCATTGGAGAGCTTTGGAGTTTGGTGTTGGTGACCATGTTTTCCTAAAGATATCGTCGTGGCGCTGTGTCATTCGGTTCGGTGGTGGGGGCAAGCTTAGCTCTAGGTTTATTGGACCATTTGAGATCTTGGAGCGAGTAGGCAAGGTGGCCTATCGTCTTGCATTGCCGCCAGCGTTATCAGGATTGCACGATGTTTTTCATGTCTCACAACTCAGAAGATATATCCTAGATGAGAGCCACGTGATCGACTATTTTGAGTTGACCGTTCGGCCGGATTTGACTTGTGAGATTCTGCCAATTTCTATTGTGGATCGGCGGGAGAAAGTGCTTAAAAACAAGGTCATCAAGTGGGTTCGTGTTGCTTGGGATCCTCACTCGCCTAGTGAGTCGACTTGGGAGCTGGAGGAGGAGATTAGCAGAAGTTTCCTCATTTATTTGAGTAGTGGTTGTTTATTTGTTTTGTTTTTTTTATTATTTTATTGTTCGGGGTTATCCTATGTATCTTCTTTTTGAATTTTAAGGACAAAATTCTTTTTGTTAGGTGGGTAGGATTGTAATCCCTATTTTTCGTTTTTCGTATTTTGGTGTATTTTCCTCTTTCTTGAGTATTTGTACTCTCTTTGTATTTTTGGTCGGTATATTGGAGTTGTTTTCAATATATATTCATTTTATTTCATTTTGAGCTCTTGTGTTTGATTTGTTTGTTTTTTGTTTCGTTCTTTATCAGTTGTTGTTTCTCTTTATTGGATTCTTGTTCTATTCTTTTGCTCGTGTTTTGGGTGCTCGTGGTTTTATTTGCCTAAGCCCTTGTTGTTTACCCCATTTCGCAATTTAAACCCATACCTCATGATTATCCCTAAACCCAATTGATAAACCAAATCCTATTGATACTAATACCCATCTCCTATTACTACTCCTAATAAACCCATTAACCCAATACCCAATTACCCAAAAATCCTATTTCAAACCCCATACAACTCCTATTTTACTAATCCTATTCATACTCCTAATTAAACCCAATACCCACAACCCTATATCTCTAACCCTAACTAAACCCTATAAAACCCCTCTCTCCTACCGAAACCCTAACCCTAACCCTGTGCAAACCCCTACACCCTAATCTCTCCCTCTCTCTCTGTTGCGCCGTTAACACCCCCATCAACACCCCAAATCCATCCCTACCTGCACCCTACTCCCGTCGCCTGCCCCAACCTGACCCTCTTGAACCCATTGCACCGAGAGCTCCCCACCATCTCTCCCCATCTCCATCCCTCACTCTCCATCTCTCCCCGTCCGCCGGCGTCGTCAGCAACAGCAGGAGCAGCAGCGATGCCAGCACAAGGCCAGCACCGCCATGCCTCCCGACCGCTTTCTCTCTTGGTTAGTTTGCACGTGCACGGAGTTTGCATGTGTGGTTGTTCGGTTCGTGGTTTTTGTTCGTAGGATTCGTTCGATCGTTGTGTTCGTTGCTGGGATCCGTTCCTGTGATTCTTGGTATTCGTTTAGTCTTCGGTTAAGGCAAGTAACTTGTACTTAATTCCTTTGTATGATACAAGTCATAAATACCGCTTGTAGTGTAGTTGGGTTCTAGAGACAACTCGTGTGTGATGTATTTTTGATGAGTATTATCTCTATAGTGTTATTTGACCATAGTTGCCTCCCGACACAAATTTGACATGAACAACTTAGATTTTGACCGTTCTTGATGTGATTATAATTGTGAGATAATTATGAGAAATCGTGTGTTTGTTTGGATCCATGTGATATACTTGTTGTGGACATGCTATATATTCTATTTCAAGTTGTTTGGACACTTGGTAGACTCTAGAACATGTTTGGTTGTGTTTGGAACGAGTTTCGTATGTTGTATGTTGATTTGTGGTTAAGAGGAAAATCTATATTTTGTTGATGATCTGTTTTGATTGGTATTTTAGACCATATTAAGGTCAGTATCTTAACTTCAATATTAAACATGATTTTTAGAGAAATCCGTCTTCTTTCCAAACTCTCTGACCTTGATCGATTTCGTTTTCGTATGTGTGAGATATGATTGTTTTACTACAGAGGTGTATTTCATTTCCAAATTTCGTTTCTTGATGATTTCGATGACTAAACTATTTGGATACTAGTGCTAAACATATTATTTTGATCTGAAATTTTGAAAAGTATTTTTATATCTAATTAGGGATTGCCCAGAATTTTGGTGAATTTTATTGATGAGTTTTATATAGCGTTTCATGCTTGTTTATAAAGACTATACTTGCTGGATTTTGTTCGATGTTCTGTAGAGATTTGTATTTTCACCCTAATTACTTTTCCTGTATGAAAAATATTTATGAAATATGAAAGTTATCATATTTTGTCTATTTTCATCTCCCTTTGGTGTATTTGGATTTTGTTTCACGGTTTGCGAGATATTACAGTTTTCGTACAGCAGTGTTGGAATTCCGAATTTGCCAAACTATCGTTTCTTGATATTTTCTGAATTTTTTTTGGCTAAGCTAATCTTACTAGAAAATTATGAAATCTTATATTCTGATACTAGACATATAGGGGAAATACCCCAGATTTTTTGTGGATTTATTTAATGAGTTCTCATGCTGTTTTTCTGACTTTGAATACGATGTCTTGATTTCTGGCTGAACCTATTTTCTGGATTCAAGTCAGTTTTGAGTTTTGTTTTTGTGAAATACTATATGAATTATACTCGCTGGATTCGGTTGGGAGTCTATTTTCTAGACCTTTAGACGGATTCAGATTTGTGTATTTGTAATACTGGGAATCACTATTTTACTACAGTATGGTCTTGCTATCCTGAATTCGAGATTTGGTTATTTTATCTTTCATGAGTTATCTTTCACCCGTACATGTTTAACTTGCAACTTGAACTTGTTACATGATCATGCCATGTTATTCTTGATATGTTTTTCACACCTACATGCTTGTTTGACATTAATAATAAATAATCAAACCGGGGTTTAAGGGAAAGTTCTAATAGTGGATAATTCAGAAATGTGTACTCGGAATGGGATCCACTGATCCTACGTGATTACTTGATACGTGATACTTGACACGTGATTACTTGACACTTGCACGCAAAACATGTACTTGCCACTTGCACAACTTGACGCGTGATTACATGATACATGATACATGATACTTGGAGCTTAGAGCTCGATTACTTGATACATGTCCCTGAGTACACTGCCCTATATGGTCCACTATGAAATCTAAAATGAAATTGATTGTTGTAGCAACCACGTAGTGAAAACCGGGATGAATGAAGTGCTATCTAGATAGTAATAACTACATGACTTGATACATGATACTTGAACATAATACATGCTTACTTGATACTTGATTACATGATACATGAAACTTGATACTTGACACTTGATTGCATGATACTTGATACTTATTGTTTACATGATACTTGTTCACTTTACCATTCTAGTTGTATACATTATTATCATGCTTATTTCATGTTGTTAGTTAGTTTTTCCCATGTACTTGTATCCTGCATTACAAGTGGCCCGTAACTTGCATTGACGAGAGTTTTTTTTTTTTTTTCTATTCCTGCAATTGTTAGATTGCAGATTTTGGAGAACAGGTTCCAGATGGTATTGGTGATATGAAGTATTAGTGCTGGATTTTATTATTATTACTTCTTGTTTCTTGCTTGAGCAATATTGTATTTTGGTACTTGGATTTGTTTTGTATTTGGGCAATGTGACCTAGGATATTTGACTTATTCAGATCATGATTATTTGAGATTAATATATTTTGGTTTCAAGTATTCTTGTTGGTATTTTGGTTCATATGTGTATGATTGGTTGATTCTTTTGCTTCCGACTCTGATTAATCTTGTGAGATATTGTAAAGTTTATTGAACAGCTTATGGATGATGAAAATTATTCGGTAAGGCTTAGTCACGTATCCGTATTCTGTATTCTCTTTTGGGAAGCAGGGCATGACACGGGCGGATAGTTTATCGTACTCCAGTATATATACATATACCGGGGCTAGAGGGGCACTTGCGGGATGTTCGCACGACGAGGAGTCTGTTATAACAGTCGGGCGGTGTACTCCGGGACTGGAATATGTACTCGTGAAATGTCTAAACCTTGCTTTTATTTCTGGGTAGTTTTCATGGCGAGGGATCGAACCCTTTTAATGTGTAGTGCGTAGGTGCTTGCCCTCGAACCTATGTATTATGGGATGCATAGAATCCGAATAAGTATGCATTAGTGTCATCTTAGTATAAAATATCTGTATTAGGCATTCAGGCATTGCATACACTTACATGTTTAGACTAGTCACCTTTTAACACTTTATTTTATATTCAAGTTTGTGGTTTGTTAAAGTATTAAGATCGTTATATTTCCGACATAGAGAGGATGACCGTGTATAACATTTTCGTCGGCTGTAAGCAACTGATGTGTCCACAGTTTTATATGCAGGAGTTGGATTTTTCATGAAGATATACAGTTGATATGCTGCTGTTGATTTATTCAAATGTTAAAGATGTTGCAATTGTATAATTTGTCATTATTGTACTTCATTTTATCTTCCGCTGTGTAAATAAATGTAAAAGACTCTGTTGTATTATAAAAGTTCAAATTTTCTTATAAAATTGTACGAAGTGAAGTGTAAAGATCATGTGGAACTTTGAATTCGGTCTTATTTGGAATTCGGGGAGTTACAGAGTGGTATCAGAGCCACGCTTCATAATTAGTACAAATTTATAAGGAACGACACCGTAGAGTAGACATTAGAGTGTGAGCTTCAACTTATAGAGATTTAAATGTAAGTAACTTACGTTTGTGTTGCTTTATATGATGACATTTTCTCCTCCTTTCCCTTTAAGATGGCCAATCATCATGATCTCTAGAATGAGGCACATTGGTTTGTCCCCTTCGAGGATGAAGAGGAAGAGCCAATGGAGGACGAAGAACACCCAGAGGAGATAGAAGAGGAATTCCCCGAGTCCAGGGAGATTACTGCACCTCCGCCTAATTTTCCCGAAGAATCCTCAGACGAGGAACTCGTTCCAGATGTCCAATATGATATTATTGCTTCTCTTTGAAGAGAATTGGATGCTCAAAAGTGAAGAGTAAACCACTTGGAAGTGCAACGGCCAGAAGATAAGGAGCGCATTCAGGAGTTGAGTTTTCAAGTGTGCGAACTCGAGAAGGTTCAGCACATAAATGATCGATACTTTGCCAAGTTGGACCACATCTCTCGCTGGGACAAGTAGGAGCGGCATCAGAGATTTGAAGATACGAAGAAGGAAATCCAGGAACTACGGGAAAAGCTTAGAGCAGCCAAGAGAAACCGTAGAATCTAGGATGTCTTTTGCTAAAAAGATGTAATGGATGTATTGAAGCAAAGTTTTTCTTTCTGAATGTAAAAAGTTTTATTTTGGAATGAATAAATTTTGTTGAAGAGATGTTATTTGTGCTATTTATGATAATTAATGATGAATTTTATGACTCAGAAATGGCACGAAGGAACAGGAACAATGAAGGGCATATCGGTGAGAACGGGCTAGATTTGGAGACTGAACTAGCTCGAGTATATCAGACCTTAAATGCTTTTGCAGCCAACATCGTCGGAAATGCTGGGCCAGGGCCAGCTGTGTAGGTCCCCGAAGCAATCAAGCTGGTAGAGTCATTCAAAAGAATGAGACCACCTGTGTTTGAGGGCCAGGCAAAGCCAGATGGTGCTGACGACTGGATTAGGTAGATTGAGTCAGTCTTTGAAGTGCTGAGACCCCTGCGGCAAGTAAGGTGAAGTTGGCCACCATCCAGCTAGAGAAAGATGTAGGAGTTTGGTGGCAATCACTGAAGAAGACTTTGGGCAATGTGTAGCTTACTTGGGAAAAGTTTCTTGGAGAATTTAGGAGTCACTATTTTCCCATGGATGTTCAAGAGAAGAAGGCTATATAGTTTTTGGGCTTACAGCAGGGTGGTATGACCATGCGGGAGTATGGGACCAAATTCAATCAACTCTCGAGGTACGCACTAGAAATGGTTTTGGACGAAGCTAAGAAAGCACGAAGGTTTGAGCAAAGGCTGAGGCCAAGCTTGAGGACCCGCATGATGCCCCTAGGTATTCGAAGATTTGAGAAGTTGGTTAGGAGGGCTACCGAAGTCGTCCCGTGACATACCGCTACTGATTCAGATATGAACCAGTTCCAGGTAGTACAGGTCAAGAGGAGTAATTGGAGAATTGGTAAGAGGCCTGCAGCACCGGGAAATTTCAGAGGACAGCCCCCAGCACAGCGTTTCAAATCAACCAGAGCAAATGTTGTTGTAGTGACTGGAAGGGTACCCACCTGCTTCAAGTGTGGAGAGTCAGACCACTTAGCTCCTGGGTGTACCAAGTCGCAGGCAAGCAAGACTTGTTATCTTTGTGGAAAGAAGGGTCACTTCAAGCCATTTTGCCCTCAGTTTCAGAGGGAAGGGCCGAGTCAGAAGCAGTCCAACCCAGGGCAAAAGCAATTCCGGCAGGGGCGAGTGTTCGCTTTGACCGAGGCCGATGCTTATGATGTGGACAACATCATCACGGGTATGGGAGATGATATTTAGTTGCTTTGTTTCTTTTCTATTTATGTAAGAAATGCTATGTATTGAGAGTACTCTTATGTAACAGGAGATATTCAGATAAATGGAATAAAAGCATTAGTTTTATTTGATACGGGATCATCACACACATTTGTGTCACCATCATTTGCAAAACGATTGGGTGTCGAACCTAAAATTTTTCCTAGCAAAATTCTATCTGTGGCTACTCCGTCAGGAGAAAACTTGACTACCGACCGATATTATGAAGGGTGTGATCTTGAGATCGGAGGCAGGCTCTTTGGCATCGACCTCATTGAGTTGGCAGTTTTGGGGGTCGACATCATTATTGGCATAGACTGGATGTCAGTTTACAGTGCCACTATTGAGTACAAGAGTAAGGAGGTTGTGTTGAAGGCACCAGGAGGACCAACAGTTACATTTCAAGGGAAGAGGAAGTGTAAGCAGTTGGTAGCAGCTTTGGCGGAGCATAAGGTTCTTGAAGAAGTGAAGCAGATTCTAGTGGTCCGGAATTTTCCAGCAGTGTTTCTTGAAGATCTACCTGGGCTTCCTCCTCATTGAGATGTAGAGTTCAGCATCTCCGTTCAGCCAGGGAGTGCACCCATTTTCAAGGTAGCAGACAAAATGGCGCCGGTTGAGCAAGATGAGATCAAAAAGCAGATTGAAGAGTTGTTGGGCAAAAGATTCATCAGGCCTAGTGCGTCACCTTGGGGAGCCCCAATTCTTTTGGTGAAGAAGAAGGATGGATCGATGAGGATGTGTATCGACTATAGAGAGTAGAATAAGGTTATAGTGAAGAACAAGTATCCAATTCCTCGAATCGATGATCTGTTCGACCGCCTACAAGGAGCAGCTGTTTTCTCCAAGATAGCTCTACGGTCAGGATATCACTAAGTCCGAGTAAATGAAGAAGATGCGCACAAGATGATATTCTGAACTAGGCATGGTCACTATGACTTTCTAGTCATGCCGTTTGGAGTAACCAGTGCACCTGCTATCTTCATGGACGTGATGAACAAGGGGCTTGCGACCGTTCATAGATTCTTTTGTCGTTGTGTTCGTCGACGACATATTGGTCTATTCCAATTCAGATGAAGAGCATTGCCGAGCACCTAGCAGGGGTACTGAAGAAGCTACAGGAGCAGAAACTGTATGCAAAGCTGTCCAAATGTGACTTTTGGAAAACTGAAGTCGCCTTCCTGGGTCACATCCTTTCTAAGGAGGGAGTGGCTACTGACCCACAGAAGATTGAGGCAGTGAAATATTGGCTAAGGGCGACCACAGTGAAAGAGATTAGGAGCTTTCTGGGTTTAACTGGATACTACAGAAGATTCATTCAGGGCTACGCCCAGATAGCTGTGCCACTCACAGGACTTACAAGGAAGAATGTACGTTTCAAATGGTCTGGAGCAGTGTGAAGCTAGCTTTCAGGAGTTGAAGGGAAGGTTGACTACCGCTCCCATTTTGGCTTTGCCAAGAGCAGGAGTTGAATATGATGTCTACAGCGATGCTTCCCATCGCGGTCTGGGCTGTGTGCTGATGCAAGAGGGAAAGGTAAGAGCTTATGGGTCTAGACAGCTGAGACCGCATGAAAAGAATTACCCAACCCATGATCTGGAGTTAGCAACGATCATTTTTGCATCGAAGCAGTGGAGGCACTATGTGTACGGGAAGAAGGTCAACATGTACACGGATCATAAGAGTCTGAAGTATATCTATCAGCAGAGGGACTTGAATCCGAGGCAGAGGAGATGATTGAAAGTGTTGGAAGACATCCGACCCGAGATCAAGTACCATCCGGGTAAGGCCAATGTTGTGGCTGATGCACTCAGCAGGAAGTGCAATTTGTCTCGATTGATCACAACTCAGGGAAAGTTGGCAGAAGAGCTTGATCGAGCAGAGATTGAGGTGGTTTTGCAAGGTTTGGGAGTTTTCTTGGCTCAGTTAAGGATTCAACCTACTTTGAGTGACAGAATCATCGACAGTCAGAGGACCGATCTAGAGATTCAAGAGATGATGGAGCAGGTTGGCGTTGGCAGGTCGGCAGGATTTCAAGTGAAGGATGAAGTATTGTGGTTTGGAGAGCAGCTGTGTGTGCCAGATCTAGCGGAATTGAAGGAGAGTATTCTTCGAGAAGAACATGCTACTTTATTATCCGTGCATCCCGAGAGTACCAAGATATACAAAGACATAAAGCAATATTTCTGGTGGTCAGGGGATGAAGCGAGATGTGGCTGAGTTTGTTGCTAGGTGTGCAGTTTGTCAGCACGTCAAAGCTGAGAATCAGAAAACCGGAGGTTTGTTGCAGCCATTACCCATCCCGGAGTGGAAGTGGGATTGTATCAGCATGGAATTTATCACAGGTTTGTCCAAGAGTTCCAAGGGCAATGATGCAATTTGGGTGATAGTGGACCGACTTACTAAATCGGCTCACTTTGTGGCGATGAAGCCTTACTTGGTCGATGGAGAAGCTGGCCAAGTTGTATGTTGGCGAGATTGTGAAGCTTCATGGAGTTCTGCTATCGATAGTATCTGACCAAGATGCGCGTTTCACTTTGCATTTCTGGAGAAGTCTTCAAGCAGCTTTGGGGACGAAGACTGATTTCAGTACGACCTTTCATCCTCAAGCTGATGGGCAGACTGAGAGAGTCAACAGGGTACTGGAAGATATGCTGAGATATTGTGTGTTGGACTTTGGTGGCAGTTGAGAGAAGCATTTGGCTCTTGTGGAATTTGCCTACAACAACAGTTTCCAAGCGAGCATTGGGATGGCACCATATGATGCTCTGTTTGGAAGGAAGTGCAGGACACCGGTATGTTGGTATGAAGTGGGGGAACGACAGCTGTATGGGCCGGAGATTGTGCAGCAGACCTCAGAAAAGATCGAGCTGATCATGAAGAGGTTAGTCGATGCACAGAGCAGGCAGAAGAGTTATGCCGACAACCGGAGGAGAGATCTGGAGTTTGCAGAAGGTGACTTTTTCTTTGTCAAGGTGTCTCCGACCAAGGGGGTGATTCGGTTTGGAAGGGGAGGAAAATTAGCACCGAGATACATAGGACCTTATAAGATATTGAAAAGGATTGGAAAGACAGCTTCTCGGTTAGAATTACTGGAAGATTTGGCCCAAGTGCACAATGTATTTTATGTGTCTATGTTACGAGGTTATATCCCAGATCCGAGTCATCATTTGCCTGAAGTGCCACAGGGTTTGCATTGGATTTGAACTATGCAGAGCGTCCAGTAGAGATTGTGGATCGTCGAGAGAAGATCTTGAGAAATAAGACAATACCTATCGTCAAGGTCATTTGGAGGAACCAATTTGTTGAGGAGGCCACTTGGAAATCAGAAGAGAGGATGATGAAAGATCACCCTTAAGCTTTTCAACTAAAAATTGTTAACTCTTTTCTTTTCTTTTCTTTTCTTTTCTTTCTTTGTCTTTTCTCACGCTTAAGTGTAGTTCCGAGGACGGAACTATTCTAAGGAGGGAGTACTGTAACATCCCTTATTTTTATTTTAATTAAAATACATTTTTGAAAATTTTTGCACGTACGATGCACGTGCTAATTTTTCCATCATTATTTTTCTTACCCTCATTTATTATTTAGCATGCATGAGTCTTTTTATTAGCCTTTCATTAAACCCATGGACCTAAGAATAGATTCTAGCCCACCAGACTTGTAATACCCCTGATTTTCATTTATGAAAATTATTATTTTGTATTATTATTTTTATACGTAATGTGCACGTGCAATCTTGTGATATAATTTTTTATAATTATTTTCATTACATAGACAAATGAGTATACATATATATATATGCTTTTCCATTATTTTTATTAAAGCCCATTTTTAACAAACATAAGTTTCTTTTATTTTGAGCCCAAATTAATTTATATTTAAATGTAGGCTAATTTGGCCCATTAAATAAAGGCCCATGAGTTATTTTTCCCTTTTAAATACAACTTGTAATGTAGACAATTTTTATAGATTATTTTTATAAAAAATAAAATGTACAACTTTTAAAATAGGGGACTATTGAATGCACGTGCATTGCACGTACACGTGTATTGTGCACTTCATTTTGGCCGGTTTTGAATGGGAGGGAAAGAAAAAGAGAAGTGGAGTTTGTGGGAGGTAGTTTTGGGATCATGGTTGGTTACTACAACTTCCCCTTAAATCCTAGCTTTTGATCCTTAACTCCTAGATTAAACCTAGCCCTTTATTTGTCCCAAAATTTAGTATAAATACCCCCCCCCCCCCCCCCCCCCCCCGCCTAGTTATTCTTGCACTCTTCATTCTCCAAACCTATAGCAAGAAAATACAATTATTAGTAGTGAGTTATTAGTAGGAAGTGAGAATAAAAGATTGAGAGAGAGGATTTTTGTGTGTGCTTGCAACAAGGAGGCCGACTACTAGGAGCTCTCGGGTTGCGCTATTAGGGAAGCTCGGGTTGCACATCAAGGAGGAGGAGGAGCACTCGTTTGGCAAGCTCGAGAAGGACTCTTTCGTTTAGGAGGTGTTGTGAATCTTTCTCTCCAAATAAGGTGGGTTGTTTTTCTATATTTCTAACTAGATACCATGTTAGGGGTGATTGAAATGATAATGCATGAAAGAAACTAATAAGAATATGCTTAATTGGAAAAAGGACTTGCTAGTTGACTAATTTGATTGCTTGATAGATTGCATGTTATCTTGTCATGAATCTTAAGTTGTATGTGAATCGTTTTGTAGTTATGGAATATATGAATTAGAATTGTTGTTAATATCAAAACTAAGTGCAAAATGCTAGTAGATGAAATTGTTGCTTTATGTGCTTAGATGGACTTTCGTGATATTGCTTAGAATGAATAAATTATAATATGCTTTTGGGTTTATGAAAGAGGGAAAAATAGAGAATTGATGTAGGAAATTTTAATACTAAGTTGTGTGAGGAATGTCAAAATGATTTATGAAAATAGTAGTATGCAATCTAAATTAATTGTATGAGAAATGTGTGTTTAATTACTGAAAAAATTATTTTAAAATACTAGAGTGTTGAATTATGTTAGTATATACATTCTGGAGATTTACAGGAATTTTAGTGAAAGCAAAACTAAGATAAGAGCTTTTGAACATCGAAATGTTCTAATGAACAGAGAGTTGAATTAAATAAAATGCGAGTTGTAGTTGGGACAACTTGAGCCTATAGCTCAAGTGGTCGGAGAGCCCTTTGGCGCTACAGTGGCACGGGTGTGTGCGTTATGAGGTCGCTGGTTCGATACGTGTGGCCACCTTTTTTTTATGTGCGTTTTGAAATTAAATCAGTTTTCGGACAGAGAGTATATAACTCTCCGTCTTCTCTTTATATCGTTTAGTGCAAGTGGCCAGATGGCTAGCGCATGCGGCTGTTTTCTCTTGGGCTGTGGGTTCGATTCCTGGTGTGGCCAGAATGTTAAATATTTTTTAAAAAATATTTTTTGGGTTTTCTTGATGTGTAAAAATTCCGAAAAAAATATTGTTATTATTCTAAAATCATGTGTGACTTATGAAAATTAATTGGGAGTTATTGGAATGAAATAAAGTGTATTTTGGAAGTAAAAGTGTAATTGGAACTATAGTTATTACACTCGTATAATTTCATAAAAATGTGTTTTCACGAAGGATTTGAGATAAGTGTTGAAAAAGGAAAATTGAAAGAAAGAAAGTATAAATGTGAAGTTTTATATGAGTTATTCTTATTAAAGAATAGTGTGACAATAGTGAGTTTGTGAATATTCACTTTGACTAGATATTTTGTGATATGATTTTAATGTGAAAATACATGTTAGTTATGAAATGCATGTTGTATAATTGAACTTCATGTATAATTATTAACTCATGAAAAGATTAGAAATCATGTGATAGAAAAAGAGAAATGTTCTTGAGCTTGACAACTCAGATTGTGAATTTGTGAATTGAAATTGAAAATTAGTGTGTAGCCAAAACTCACACCGGCAAGTGAAAAGTGATGAGATATGATTATTGAAATTGAAAAGACCAAGTTTGGGTCATTGTGAAATGAAAGAAATAAGACCGGTAGTAGTGAGAGGGCTAACTCTAAGAGATTGATTTTGTTCATGATTTCATTAAAATTAAGAATTCGTACATTGTGAAGTGGTGATGAAAGTGAGAGAAAAATACAAGTATGAGGGCCTCGAGTCTACGATGTGAGTGTGATTCACAGTATGTCTTCACGATGCGTCGTGACATGACGTGGGCACTACTCCGGAATTATCGGGATCTTGGCGACGCTTGTGGGGTGTTTGGTGACTGTGAGAGGATCATGTGCCATGAAGGAGGCTGAATTGTCCATAGATAGTCTTCACGATGCATCGTGACATGACGTGGGATTCCCCTCCAGTTTTTCTGTACATGAGCTCGTACTCATAGGATATCTAGGATACTTACCATAGTTACAATAGTAGATTAAGTCCTGACGAGGGATTGAACCCTACAAGATGAAGAACGATTAAGAGGCTTGCCCTCGGACCTATATAGTATGGGATGCATAGAATCCGAACAAGTGCGCATTAGTGTCATGTAATATAAATAATTGCATTAAGGACTAAGTGCACAATCACAACACGACATCAATAGGATATTCCCCTTAGTATGATATGTGAACAAGTTTGTATTTGTTAAATATGGAAAATCAATTATACTGTTTCCGACATAGAGAGGATGGCCGTGTATAATATTCGTCGGTTGAATAAACTGACGTATCCACAATTTTGTATGTAGGATAAATGACATGATAAAGATTAAAGGAGAACTGATGCTTAGAGATTATTCAAATGTTGTTGTACTTTTATATAAATGTTGTAAATTTTCTTCCGCTGTAAAATGTAAAGTGTAAAGATTTCTTGTAACTCTGATGTAAAGTGAAAAATTTTAAATTCCTTGTAAAATTGTACGAAAGAAGTGTAAAGATCCTGTGCAATCTCGAATTCAGTTGTATTTTGGAATTCGGGGTGTTACAAGACTAATTAATTAAATTAATTAAAGGAAAGCCCATTAATTTTTGGTTGTGCATGGACTCACACATGACATGTGACAACTTTTAATATACATATTAGAATTATAGGATTTTTATTTAATTTTGTGTGTGTGTGTGCACTAGTGCACAACACATGCACGTATATTAGGAGAGAGAGTGGGAGGCCGGTTATGGGTGAGAGAGATAGGCCGGTTATGGGGGTTAGGAAGATGAAGAGATGGAGTAGTGGGAAAGTAGAAAGTTGAGTGGGTAGTTATTAGGTGGATGAGATTACATTTTAGCCCTTCTTTTTGTCCTATAAATACCCCCCTTTTTTCTTCTCATTCACACCAAAACAAAACAAATCAAGAGAGAGGAAAAAGAAAGAGAGTTAAGAGAGTGTTCTTGTTGCATTGGAGGCTTTTTGAGAGTGCTCTTGCTAGGAGGAGAATGACTAGGTGTTGCTTGTTGGATCTAGGAGTTGTGTTCCATCATCTTTGTTTGTAAATTCTTCATAGAAAGTGGGTGATCTTGTGCTTTCTAAATGAAGAAAATGCCTTCTAGTAATGTTAAGTGAGTAGTATAGAAAAATTTGATGTGATAAATGTTGAACAAATCCATACTATTGTGTGTGCCATGAATTGTAGAAATTTTTGTTATGATTAAGAAACTAATTGCCATCATGTTAGTTAGAAATGAGACAATGAGTTATTTCCATGAACAAATATGCATGTTAATTTGCAAATGTCAAAATATAAAATCGTATGAAAGTTGTTGAGACTTCCCTTATAGTAAAAATAAATTTTTAGTGAAGTTAAATTGGTACACAAAGATTCATTGGTTGTAAGAGATACACATTGCTATTTTGATTAAAATGAAGAAATGCAATTCATGTTCATTAATGAGAGAAAATAATTTGAAATATAGATACAATGTCTAAAATATAAGTTTGGAAATTCGTGAATTACTGTTTTCAAGTAAACTCAGTATGAATGAGGTAATTACAGTCTATTAAAACGATTAGATCGATCATATGTTTGAGTTTTGTGAAATAAACTGGTTACTGTGTCATATTTTATTCATGTCTTGACCTTAAGAACTAGGCACTAAGTGAAGATGTAGTAAACCTGGGCAAACGTAAGTGGGGCACTCTATATAGTCAGGCAGTGTACTCCGGGATAATAGACCCAGTCGGGCGGTGTACTTCGGGACTGAGGTTGGTTCGATCGAGACGAGTTTTTATTTTAAATCTGGGGCTATGAATAGTCAGGCAGATAGTTTGTCATACTCCAATGTATATATATACCGGGGATAGAGGGGCACTTGCGGGATGTTCGCACGACGAGGAGTCTGTTATAACAGTCGGGCGGTGTACTCCGGGACTGGAATCTGTACTCGTGGAATGTCTAAACCTTGCTTTTATTACTGGGTAGTTTTCATGGCGAGGGATCGAACCCTTTTAATGTAGAGTGCGTAGGTGCTTGCCCTCGGACCTATATAGTATGGGATGCATAGAATCCGAAAAAGTATGCATTAGTGTCATCTTAGTATAAAATATCTGCTTTAGGCATTAAGGCATTGCATACACTTACATGTTTAGACTAGTCACATTTTAACACTTTATTTTACATTCAAGTTTGTGCTTTGTGAAAGTATTAAGATCATTATATTTCAGGCATAGAGAGGATGTACGTGTGTAACATTTTCGTCGGTTGTAAGCAACTGACGTGCCCACAGTTTTATATGCAGGAGTTGGATTTTTCATGAAGATATACAGTTGATATGCTGCTGTTGATTTATTCAAATGTTAAAGATGTTGCAATTGTATAATTTCTCATTATTGTACTTCATTTTATCTTCTGCTGTGTAAATAAATGTAAAAGACTCTGTTGTATTATAAAAGTTCAAATTTCCTTGTAAAATTGTACGAATTGAAGTGTAAAGATCCTGTGGAACTTCGAATTCGGTCTTATTTGGAATTCGGGGCGTTACAGACTTCGACTCCTGATATTGGTTGGACATTTAAATAGATTAAATGGGCTTCCTAAAGTTTAAAGGACCACACACGAATCTGAACCAGGTCAGATTGTGAGTCCAACAACCTCAATACTCTTAGGATTGACTTTCTGCAGCTATATATATATGATACGTATATGTGGAAAAAGGTTACATGAGAAAACCCTAGCCGTCACAGAAATTATTAGAGAGAGAGATCGTGAGGAACATCCCTTCCTGCAGTTAGCACCACGGCGTAAGGGAAAGCTTGATTTGATCCGTTCGTGTGGATACCGTAGAGGGACCGCAATATTGTAGTATAATGATCGGTATACTGTGGAGACAGCAGATCCATCTTCAAGGTATAACTCCTAAACACGATTTATGGTTTTCGCATTGATCCATGGGTAGGTTTCGATATTTCTTTATAATTTTTCTGCTGTGTATTTATTCTGAGATTACCATCGAAACCTAACAGATGAAATCCTAAAGCACCTTCAGGAGATGGAAGGACCGACTAGCTCGAATAGGGGAGGATGGGAGGCAATCGAATAAGAGGTACCGCCCAGTCCGGCCCCCTTCTCCTCATCCATTCTTGCTGCCTCGGTCCCGAGAAGCTTCAAGCCCCCAAACATTCGAAACCTACAACAGTGAGTCCGACCCAGCTGATCACATCGAGAGTTTCAAAACTCTCATGATGAATCACAGTGCCTTCGGTGCCCTCCTTTGTAGAACCTTCCCCACAACACTGCGAGGTTCTGCAAGAGAGTGGTACTCCCGACTATCCCCTAGTTCCATCTACTCCATCGATCAGCTCGAGGAGGGTTTCCTCACCCACTTAGTGACTAGCCAGCATGACATCGACTACAAGCCGAGAACCTGCCATTAATGGTCAGCCGTTATTTGAATTCATCATAGAATGCACCATTCCGGATACACTTGAAATACAAGAGGGTTCTCCCATCTGGAGCCTCTATGTTGACGGGTCCTCCTGTGAAGAAGGGAGTGGGGTAGGAGTGATATTGCAAGGTTCAAATGAATTCATCCTCAAATACTCTATGAACTTGAATTTCCGAGCCTCCAATAACGAGGCGAGTATGAGACACTGATCACCGGGCTACTATTTGCTATAAAAGCCTCGGGGGACCAGGTTAGAGTTTTCATCGATTCACAGCTAGTAATTAACTAGATTTCAGGAGAATATGAAGCTTGAGACACCCACATGATCAAATACCTGGAACATGTTAAGAAGCTCCTAGCTTGTTTCAAAGAAACCTCGGTCACGTGCATTCCCCGCAAAGAGAACAGTCAAGTAGATGTCTTCTCCAAACTAGTGTCATCCTCCTACGAGGGGCTTGACCAGCACTGGGCTTGTAGAAGTCATGGTCGGTCTGAGCATTGGTTGGGATGATGTAGAAACACTCTGCATCGGCCCTCAAACACAATTGGGGTGTTGGATGGACCCCATAGTTGACTACCTTCAGAGAGGGATCCTTTCAGCTGAACCCGACGAGGCAAGGAAGATCCAGGCGAGGGCGGAAAGGTACAATCTTATGAAAGGGTTACTATTCAAACAATCATACACTGTGGTCGATGGATGACCCTATCTTTGATGCCTATCCCTCGAAGAAGCCTATTATGCCCTCATGGAAATACTAGTTATAGAATTATTTTTTCTTTTGATTAAAGGAATTGTTTTTTACTAACAACTTCCAATTATGCATATGAGAATATATGTATGCATATATGGGTTTTGAGTTTGGGCTTTAGAGGCCCAATGTGGCAAACAAAACACACACACAAAAAAAGGAGAAGCCCATGGATGGCCGGCCAAGTATTAGAGGGAAAGGAGGGAAAAGATTAAGGTTTGGAGTTTTGTTTGAAATTCAAAGAGATTCTCCATCATGAGTTGAGAAACCCCAAGAGGTTTGTACACTCCTACACTCCAGCCCAATGCATCTCTCAACCTCTTCTCTCCCCCCCCCCCCTCCCAACCTCCAACAAAAAACTGGCCAAATTCAACCCCCTCTCACTCTATTTAATCCCCCATCTCATCCTAACTTCATTTTTCTCGTTTTCTACTCCCAAACCATTTTCTATTACACTTATACACTAACTAGAAGGATCTAGTTACTGATTTGGAGGAGGTGAGGCCAAAGAGAAGTGAAGAGGAGGCCAAAGCAAGGAGCTCAAGTTGGAGTCAAGGAGAAAGACCAACAAGCAAGGAGCTTAGAGGAGATTAAACTACAAGCAAAGGTGGGTGTTTCTAACCTAATGTTTGTTTTTGTGATTGAATGTTATTTGTGATGACTGGAAAATAACATGCATGCCTAAGCATGAACTTTAACAACTCGTTTTGTGCTAAGTAGTCCAAACTAGAAAATCTTGTTAAAAGACTGAATTTTGGGTGTCAGTCCGTAACTCATTGCATAAACACTACCTGGTATTTTGATCTAAAATTTTTAGAGGATGATCATATAGGTGTCGTACACCTTCAGTAATTTTTAAAGATTTTTTTGATTTTTCCTGCTATTAAAATAAATTACGAACTTGCATGCTGGTCAGAATAGAAAGAAAGCAGTTTTT
This sequence comes from Hemerocallis citrina, assembly GCA_017893485.1. Lineage (NCBI taxonomy): Eukaryota > Viridiplantae > Streptophyta > Magnoliopsida > Asparagales > Asphodelaceae > Hemerocallis > Hemerocallis citrina. The sequence goes on from CM030358.1 coordinate 248,498,437, forward strand.
ATTGTTACTGTTGTGAAAAGAATGTCTTGTATCTCACTGCATGCTTATGGGATTGATCTGAAATTTTAGTATGTAACAGTTGGATGTATCTAAGACCTACTTTTCAAATTTCATGAGATTTGGACCACTGTAGCTATGTCAATAAAATCATGCAAACTGAGCTAGATATTTTAGTAAATAGAACTGCTGCTGTTACTGTCCTGTTTTTGGATGACATTCAAAAGGACATAATTGGAAATCTAATTGGTAGAATCACTTGATTTTTGGAAGTGTTGTAAGAACATGTGTCAGGAACTATCTTCTAAAATTTCATGATGTTCTTACACCATATGATATTTTAAATAGATTTTATCCCATGACTGTGTTGATCTGATCGGTTGTTCTGGAAGTCTGTATACTTATTAAAGATGGACCTGTAAGAGTGTCTAAACGGCCTTATCTGAAGAGCCTTATAACTAGGAATATTTAGTAGACACATAGAACTTTCTGGAATGACCAATAAATCCTGATTTGGGAAAGTATTCGATTTTATATGATTTTTGCAAGTGATGACAGAAACACAATGAAACATAGAGCTCACTGGTTTGTACCATATTCATAGAAATGGGTTTGAACGTGTACTTCACTAGCTTAGAGTTGTTTTTTGGAATCGAGAAACATGTCATGGATGTGAGTATGAGTTAGGACTTAAGTGGTCTAAAGTTTCTACTAAGAGTATCCCATAGTTGCTTGTAGACCCCAATATAGACAACGGTGTTCAATGTTTGAAGTGGAAATTGTATTGGACATTGGGGTATTATTGTAGACCACTTTAGGATGAGATTCATGCCCATTGTGTGCTTGTACTTTCTGTCTACTTTGAGTAGAAGCATGGAGAGCGACCGATAGCGATTCCTCAAGGGAACGGGACCGGGAATAACTCCGTTTTGGCATGAACGCCAAGTGTGTGCTTGCTGTTTGGAAACTTAAATTGTTGTTTTTAGGACTCTTAGACCCCCCTTTTGGGTATTCGTGGGTTAGGACTTACTCCTAGTGTAGTGTACCTTGTTGGGATACACTGGTTAAGTTGAGACCCTAAGATTTAGTCTTGTTGACAAATTAGGTGGCTAGAATGTATAACGAACGTGTTAGAGGAGATGACTCGTGCACTGACGTACTTGCCGTACATGGATGGATTCCATGAGTTGTGTTTGGAGCTACCACCTGTTAAGGACCGTGGAGCGTTAAGTTTAGCAGGAAGCTATTTGTTGGTCAGGGCCGAGATTGCAATCAAACTCAAGCGTCGATGTGGTTGCGGCAATCGATGGGGACGATTCGTCGGGGGTTCATGCCAAATGTGGGCTGAGGCGGGTCAACTCTTGGGCCAGACTAGAGGGCTAGTTGAGTCCTAGTGTGAAATGGGTTGAGATCTATTTTGATTAAGGTGACTAACTAGGGAGAGTCTACTAATGGAATTGAACTACTTGATCATGGCAAGCAAGTTGATATTCGAGTTAGGGATTTGGAAATGGTAGATAGATTGCCAACTAAAAGAATTAGAGTTGGCTAGAGTGATAGTTCGAGTAGTCGGTCGATAAAACAAATCTTGAATTCAACCTTAACCTTTAATCTTAGAGTGGGGTAGCCTTGACACTTTGGTAGGACTAGATCGAGTCTTGTTTGAATGTAAGGACATGCACTAGCGAGGGTATTCGCCTGTCAGGGGGACGCATGACGTCATCACCTCCGACCAAATCCTAGGTTCGTTTAATGCGGACAGGGAAACCGAGCTGTCCTGGGAGCGGTAACACTCTGTTGGGGGCTCCGCTGTCTCGACAGAAATGCCTTTATGATCCGTAACAACCTTTGAGGAGGTTTGGAGTGTTGATGTCGTCTCGACTGCAAGTTCTATTCTAGTTTAAGGATGAGTGTAGCGGAGTTGGGAAAACCCTATATCCGTCAGGTTCTTTGTCGATCAATATGGACAGACGGATTAGACGAGGTCCCGGAGAGCTAGACTCTATCAGGAGTTGCTCTAATCACTCGGTAATGGAGCCCTTGTGCTCATATATTGGCTTTTGGTGAGGTCCGGGGAGACGTAGATACAGCAACATATCGGGTAAGCCGATTTAATTACAGTCACATAGGGTAAGCCTGCGCCTAAGATCCCGGGCATAGTGGATAAACTGAGAGGACTGGACACCACTATTGACAGTAGTGACTGTGGTCACAACAGGGGCCTGCAGCCTCACTATCACTGGAATTAGAAACAGGAGAGAGTACAAGATTAGGATGCATAATGGGGGATCGAGCCCTATTAAATTGAAGAACGTCGTTTGGTTGGGGGTGTGTAGTATGGGATGCATATTTTTCAACCAAGCATGCATTAGCTTTAGGAGAATTGTGTGCATAGTGTGTGCATTAGTTTAGGCCATGGCATACACCGACACTTGTTTGACATCACTTTTTTCTTTGCATCAAATATTATTTGTGATTGTTGGGGTTGGAATCGCTATATTATTTCGTAGAAAGGATGGCCGAATACAGCATTTCGTTAGTTGTAATCAACTGACATGCCCATAGTTATCAGTGCAGGATTGCCGACTTGGGAGTACGGGAAAGCTCTAGCAGGGAAAAACATCTAAGTGAAAGTTATTGTCCAAATTTTTTTGTACATTCATGTTGTACCAATTATTTGTAATCGTTGTAATCATTGGATATTGTAATAACAATTTTATGTAATAAAAGTTTTTAATTTCCTGTGATTTTTGTTGTGTTGTGACACATTTGAAGAAAGATACTGGAGTGTGTCACGAGTTCCTATGTTAGGAATTCGGGGCGCTACACATGTACTACTGCATCCCATACTACAGGTTCGATACATACAATCAATTTTGTTTTAGACTAAGTGGTGCACTCGGTAGATCATGTACTTGGAAACGGTAACGGTAAACACTATTCACCTTTCGGTGTACGATACAGGTCATCAGCAATGATATGGTACACGATAGATTGGGTTACTGCTATAACTACAATCACACGATAAAATAGTAGCCAGAACGGTAATTAGGAAAACATGGGGCCCTCCTCCAAGTACAGTCACTACTTTGTTCACTACTCAAATCTCCCTTTAACCACGGTTTATTAATTATTTATCAATGCAACAACACAATATGCAATTAATGGACATTTCGGTGAACGATAGTATCAATAGGGAAACAATAGGTTGATAACATGGATAGGATGGTTAGAATAGTGACAATAACTCATTGGGAACATGCAATGCAACATATGTTCATTAATTCATGCACTAGTACGATATAAGAATAATCAATCTATTAAAAAGTGGAATCTAAAATTCTGGATAGCAAGCGCAGTCTGTACAAAAATACAGTTTCCTGCTGACTCAGAAATCAAAAGTTTAATACGTCAGAAATTTTGGAAACTAGACTTCCACACGGTTCCAACGCATATTTAAAGTTCAAAATCCGACAACAGTAGCTAGGTCAAACACAACATTCTTTACAATTTTTATGTTCAGGAAGAAAATCGACATTATGTTATTATAATTTTAAAAACAGTAAAAACTTCACAATAAATTCATTAAAAATACTTATTAGATTCCTAAACATGTAATATAAGAATCTAGAATTTTTCAGAGCAAAATTTTATCATTTGATCAATCTTTTTACTGTTTAAACATGAAAGGTACGAGAATCTGAAAATCTGAAAGTAAAAAAACATAGCTGTAGTAAAACGGGCATAACTTTTGCTACAAAAGTCGAAATTTAAAAACTCAAGATATTCTGGAAACTAGAAAGATAAGTCTATAATTAATATTGAGATAGTATTTCACTTTAAGATCATTTACTGGTTCGAAAATAGCAGTTAACATTCAGGCCAGCAAGCATATGTAGGATTTTGGGTAGTTTTCTTGAAATAAAATTAATTAGACTATATGGGTATCGATTCTTTAGTCAATAATTTGTGTAATCAACATGATGGGTGTCAAAACATGATAAATAAAACTAGAACATTCTCATACATCAATTTATCACCAATCAATCATCAATCGATCAAACAACATACAACCTATCAATTGTCTCTACAATAATTTATTTGTGTCGTGACTGTATGTGTAACTCTATTGACCATACTATATGATGTATGCAAGATTCAATATTTTTGCAGTCAAATTGGCACGATGTCAAGAGTATTGGGATTAGCTCGTATAAACCCTCAATAAATCCAACGAAAGAGATAAACAATGTATAATACGATGAACAAAGGATCTACTTGCAAGAGTTTCAACAAAACTTGAATTTGATACAATTAACAATTCAAGTGGACGGTGACTTGCCTATTAGTCGGTAAAAAAAAATACCAAGAATAACGGGATAAGAATCCGAAAGCAACGAACCCACGAACACACTATTTAGCACGTGCACAATACGTGAAACAAAGAGACTCAAGCAACAGCAGCAGAAGTCATTGGCGGCAACAGCAAAGGGACCTCGGGTCTGGCCGACGCTGGTGGTCGGCATCGCAGGTGGGGGCATCGACGACATTAATGAGGAGTGACGGCAAAAGGTGGGAGTTCAACGGCGCTAACCAGAGGAACAACGACAACAACAGCTATGGTCGCTGCTGTCGATCGAGAGCAGAATAGAAGAGGAGCAAGGCGTTGGGGACTGGTGGCTCACATCAGGGGGATACGACGGAGGACAGCGATGGCCTGCGGGGGTCTCCGGAGGTGAGGGGGCTCGCCGAAGAAGAGGACAGGAGATGGGTTCAGAGGTTTTGGGCGGGAAAATGGGGAGAGAGAGAACGGCAAGGATAGAGAGAGTAGGAGAGAGAGTGGATGGCTAGGGTTTCAATTTGTGTGCAATTTAGGGTTTGCATTAGGGTTGTATTTATATGGTACAATTAGAGTACTGGGTTAGTGGTTTAGGGTTCAATAATAGTAGATTTGGGCTAAGAACAAATGAAATTGGGTTTTTAGGATTCAATAAGAGGTAGATCCAAATTAATAGGGTTCGAATAAAAATACCCACAATTAACAAAAGAAAATAGAATCGATAAGAATAGCTCAACCCTGAAGAACAAAGAGTTTCATGAACAAGATCTAATTAAAATAATCAAGAGCAAAAAAAAAATAGAGTTTTTTAATCAATATCAAATAAAATATTACGAAAAGGGGAAAAATAAAAAAATAGCAGGAAAGGTAGTTACATAGAGCGAAGGCTCTAATACTATGACAGAATTGGCATATTTGAGAATAATCAGATCTCATCTATTGGGAATACTAGCCAAAAATATATGAATCTAATCAAGTGAGGATAAACATGTGTCATATACATGATCGCATAAATACATATATTAACAAATAACAACCAACACTAAATGGGTGTTTGGTTGCACGTAAAACTTTTCTAAAGTTGTAAGATTACTGTAGACAAAAGTAATTTGTGGAAATGAGTTCTGAAAATGTGATTTGGTTGGATGTAATTTTATTGTGTTGTAGGACAGAGAGCAGAGAGAAGGAAATTTAATGTAGAGAGTTAGGTGGAATTATTTTATTGGGTAGAGTAAAAAAGTAGGATAGATAAATAATTTAAAATTCGCTACAGTAGCACTTCAGCTGAAATCCCTCACTACAACAAAATGATGCTACCCCGGTGTTTCTGCGCTGGCGTTTGGGTAGAAACGCTGGTGAAGAACCCCGGTTACGAATAAAGAAACAAACCCACCCCTCCTATTTCGGCGTTGTTTACAAACGCCAGCATAGAGGTATGACTATACTTGCATTTCATTAGAAAAATGCCAATATAGTTGTAATTATATCCCAAACCCCGTGCCTGTCTCTCTCTCTCTCTCTCTCTCTCACACACACACACACACACACACACTCAATCCCCCCGAATTTTTTTCTTTCTCTTTATCTCTCGCTTACGAACCCTAACCCTCCTCGTTGTCGTCGATCGCCGCCCTCCATAGTCGTGCTCCCCGTCCCCCCTCCCCACGACGCCTAGCCGCCACGTCTCTCTCTCTCGCAAACCCTTGCCCCGACCATCGTTTCACCCCTTACCTTCCTAGCCTGACGTCTCTCTCCGACCACCGTCCCCCCACATTGCCATCACAGTCGCTCTCGTCGTTCCCGCATCGTCACTCTGATCACCATCATCTTCCTCTATATTTCAAACCCTAGGTATGAATTTGAGAATTTGTTAATTTGTGAAGTAGAGAATTTGGGTTTGTGAGAAAAATAACTAGGATTGAGATTGTGAAATAGTCGGAGGGGATGGATTATTTCATTATTTGTACATTTCTTATATTAATTAACTAATATTATTTGCATATGCCATGTGGATTTTATCCTTCTCCAGTTAATTTATTTTAATAGACCATGAGTTATTACTTCTTGATGTGGACTATATATCTCTCAAATTCAAAGAGAAACTTAACTACAAACTGATTAAGGTGACCGGAGAGTAGGAATTTCATTGATAGATTATGAATATAGAAGGATTGGATGCCTTTCTATGTGGGGAAGTCTCAAGTGAATCATGTTATCATCGTTTCTGTAACCCCCGTTTCCGTAAATACGTATTTCCTAAATAATTTTCTGTATTTCGATTATTTATAAATTTAGTTTGTGTTAAATTCATTTTTGGAATATTTCTATTAAAATATTTTCTAATCGACTATTTGTATTATATATGGTTTGGATTATTTTAACAAGTCTGTTAAACTCGAATTTGCATTTTGATATACATATATTACTATTATGACTAATTTGCTATTATTGTTATTATTACAAATTGATTATTTGAAATATTTTGTGAAATCTAAAATTGAATTCAGATTTCAACCTATTATACATAAACTGTTTGATTTTGTTATTGTTATCATTAGTGGGAATTTTGTATTAAATAAGCATAAAGTTTATTCGATACTATATTATGTTAATTTATTTATTTATTATAAAACCCTATTCTAATTCTTAATGGATCTTTTGTTAACCCATGAACCCAATATACATTAACCCAACCCAAAACCCTATTGGATCTTTTATCTATACCCATTACCCTTTCAACCCATACCCGTTATTAAACCCAATACCCATTATATATATATCCTTTATAACTCCCCTGTATACTCCAACCCTATCCGCCTACACTTCTCATCTTCCAAAACCCCTGCACCTATTTCCGTCACCCTCTTCCCCCTCCCCGTTCCCTTCTCCTTCCGCTGTGTCTGCAGCCAGAGCACCGCAGCCCCCTCAGCTTCGTCGCCCCATGGCCGAGCACCCCCTCGTCGATTACCCCGCCATTGCTGACTGTCGACCATGACGACCAACCGAAGCCCACCTCAGCTTCGTCGCTGCTCCTCTAAGCCTCGCTGACGCCGTGCAGCCCCCCTGGCTGCGTCGCTCACGTAGCCAACCCCAGTCAGCATCAACAAAAGCGGCAACGCTAGCCAACCCATAGCCAGCGACAGCCCCCAGCCTGTCCTCCCGCCATCGCTCATGCCGCCAGTGCTCTGCCGTCGAGCCGCTCCTTCGTCGACTGCAGACCAACTAGTCGACCGACGCTAGCAACTGCCATTGCCTCGCCACGACAACCCCACCAGTGCACTGCCGCTGTCTCTGTGTGTTTTCTGTCAAACAGTGCACCATCCCAAGCTCCTCTGTTCTGATAAGCTGCTTTTGATCACAACCGTCCGATCCTCCATTTGATCATCACCAAGCCATTGGATCTAGGCCGTCCGATCGTTGATCATCGAGATCGTGATCATCGTCTCCATCATCATCAAGATCTTGATCTCGATTGTCGGATCTCTTTTGATCATCACGATCGTGATCATCATCTTGATCTTCGATTTCAGCTGTCCGATCGACCGATCACACTTGATCTCAGACCTTGATCATCTCGATCGTCTTCAACTTGGTCAGTTAAACATTTGATCCACTTTTTGTTCTCATTCATCAAATTTTCAATCATGGTATATTTACTCTTTTTGTACTCTTCTAATTCTTATATATTTTATGTACGATCTCGGCCGTTGGATTCGCTTGGTCTTCATCTTGATCACCATCTTAATCAACAAGATTAGTGCCCGATCATGATCATCGTGATCATTTGCTCGTCGCCGTGTCGCCGGGATTCCGATCCCGTTATTCTCGATATATCAGATCTAATCGTCATCTAAAGGCAAGTCATTTCTTCTTGAATAGTTATCGTGTCATATTCGAGTTTTTTATTGAATCCCGTAAGTAGATTCCTAATTGTTATCGTATATTGTTATTGTTATCTATCGTTGGGATACTATGGATTTACACGAGTGAATCCAAATAGTAGTCTTGACTTCGTACCATCCTTATCTCCAATTTATAAGGATCTTACATGCATACATATAGTTATTGAATATAGGAATATGGATTATTATTTTATTTCATGTCATGACATCTCACAACAATTGTAGATTGCATACTAGCGTTGATGGCATATATGATTGATGTTAGTGTATTCGTTGTTTGTGATTAGTAAGATTATGGACATTTCACATCTTAATACCATATTCACATAGGAATGACTTACTGTGATTTATGATTGTTAACCCCCAACTCATCGTTCTTAATATTTTAATCATTTTATTCAAAAAGAATATGTTGACACCCTGAAAATTAACGCCAACTTGAATATTACCTTGCTGTTTCGACCTAGATAATGTTACCAAAATTAATAACTTCCTGAATATGAAATGTAGCCCCAGATGTCTAGTTTACTTTTCTTTTTGGCGGAATTGAATTCCGAGTTACGGTTTGAGAAATATCACAGTTTTACTGCTGCTGTGTCGTACAATTCCAGATCCTAAAAACTACTGTCACACTTTGATTCACAATTAATTTAACCATGTTACCTATAAGATAATGACTTAAAATTTTGCATGCTGATATTAGACACACTAGAGAACATTTCCTAATTTTTCTGGAATTAATTAATTCTGTTTCAGTCCTGTTCCATATGTATAAACACAATTTTACAAATTCTGTATAGTTTACTGTTTTGACGCATGTTACCACAACTTTTATGTACCTTATTTATATGCTTTGAAACTGGGCAGGAGTCTAGTTTCTAGACCTTCTGATGGATCCACATTTGCTATCTCGTAGCAACGGAAATTCTGATTTTGGTACAACAACCTACTGCTGTCCAGAATTGGGTTCCTATGTTTTATAATATATAATTGAATCTATAATGTTATATTTGGTGTATTTAATTGTATAGAGTATATTGCAAGATCTTAGGATTGTTTTTTCATCTTTCTAGTGTCCCTTACTAAACGCATTATTGTATGTTAATTAAATAAAGAACGTTAATCAAGCCGAGGTTAAAGGTTGACAAGGATAGTTGATAATATAGTGACTGAACTCGGTAATGTGGACTTTGTTCCCAAAATATTGTGTCGGCTAGTGCTATCGATTTATTGTTGGATTACTGACTGCAGTATCCCAATTCATCGTGTATTGTTTTAGGATCTATCGTGCCGACTATTGTTATCATTATTGTGCAAAAAATTGCTATTGTTATCGTGTGAGTACATGACCTATAGAATCTACCACCTTAGTCTAAACGAAATTGATTGTATGCATGGAACCTGCAGTAGTACGTGCATTAGTTAGGATTAAAAATGAATAATAGACTTTAGGACTTCATCGCAGTCATTGCATTTTGTCATCTTCATTGAACAGTGTTATCTTTATTATTTACCATTATTGTTATTGTTTATTGTTATCATTAAAAGTCATCGTTATCGCACATTGTACTATTATCGCCTTGTCACTGTTCAATACTATTGATTTCATCGTTCATCGAATTCATCGTTATACCATTATTTTCATTGTTCTCTGTTTCTTTACTCGCTGTCCACGACTTGCTCAAAGATATTTTTCCTCTTTTTAGATGAATAGCTTACAAGTAATCAAGGAGATTTGCCTGATGGATTAGGAGAACAACATTGGTGAAAGACTTGTGTTGCTGTGCCGTTAAATAAATATTGTTTCTCTTTTGGAACTTTAATAATTGAACATTGTTATATTTGTGGGCTTTTGACCCGAATAATGTTATTGTCGATTCCAGGTGTTGGATTTATTTCATGTTGGTTATTTATTCTTAAAATTTCAAGTATTGTTATTTATATGATTACTTCTTTTATTGCATGCGTAGTTGTATTACTTCATATTTTATATTGTTGAGTTGAATCAATGACAGCCTATGAATGACACAAGTCATTCGGTGGGTCATGTCACGTGCTTGCATTCCGTATTTTTGGAAAACGGGGCGTGACAGTATCTTTCTCTGCGGAAGATCTTATTGTTGTTGTTGTCATTGGTTTTTTATTTGTGTGTGTGTGTAGGGGTGTGTGTGTGTGTGAGAGAGAGAGAGAGAGACCAAATTATTGTTGTTTATGTTGATGATATAAAAAGCTTAAAGGGGATTTTTGGTTGGGAAACTCTACGCCAATGTTGCTATTGATAATTATCATCTATATTGAGGTTTTTCCTTGACATGGTTTGAACTATTAGGAGCATAGACATTGAAACACAGTTGATGTAATTGAACTCATATTTTGTCTTTAAATTTGAGTTAAAAACATGTTTAGGAAGTGCCACACACACACAAAGCGTTTAACTCATTTTGTCTTTAACATATCCATTTTGCAGGATCCATACAACTTTTGGGTCAGATTGAGATTGGGTTATTGAATAAAATTGTCACTCCTATTTGTATACCAGCCAAATTTAGTATTTCTTTGAAAAATATTATTTTCCATACTAAAAAAAGCTTTAGGAAGAGTGCCACACACACAAAGCGTTATAAACTATATTGCATTTCATGATTTATATTCTTAGTGATATACGATACTTGACAAATAAATTAATCTCACAATTTATTGATATATCAATTTTCTGCCCCTCCTTTATCTCATTATGAAAAATCAAGTTCCAAGTGCAGTAAGTGCGCTTATCACCTTCTACATATAATGCAAAAGAACGAACATCATTAGATGTTTTAAACTTCAATAATGTTGAACTATTTCGTCAATTACAAAGAATGGTAACAAAAGAACCTGCATTACGTGCACAATGTATATATTATGCATTTAGTTTATTCAGTTTGATGTATAAACCGCAAGAATATTATTATAATATGCCTACAGTGAGTAAAATTCCTGCATTTTTACCTTACCAATTTTTTATAGGTCACTAATTTGTATTTTTTGCTGTAAGTGCGTCATCTCAAATTTGGTATACTTAATTTGTATTATATGTGATCTTGCTAGCTTTTGGCATAAAGATTATGAAATATTGTTTGTGCACAACATAGATCAAGCTATCAAATTGATTTGCTTATTCGATCATGTTTGATTGTTTTTTAGTTTGTGGCATGGGACAGAGAATTTCAAACCATGTCAACGAAAAACCTGTTATTATCAACTATGCTATTATCAAACCATGTCAAGGAAAAATGTCTGCATGCAATGGTCTTAACTCATATTTTGTCTTTAAATTTGAATGAACCTCCTGTAATTCTGTACATTTTCCTTCTCCTTTCAGATAAAAGAATTTGCAAAACAGGAAAGAGTTCACATCA